>CM065900.1:79320000-80520000 GCA_033439115.1 Firmiana major | reverse complement strand
CTTTTAGTTTGGCGGCCAAGCTTAAAATATTTCTCAAATGAAAAATAAAAATAAAAATTGGATTCATATCTTAGTTGGTTTGTGCATAAAGATTTTGGAATATTTATATAAAAAAAAAAAACAAGAAAATTTTCTGCGGTTACATTTTATTCCACTTTACAAGAAAAAAAAAACAGGAGAATGGCATTTTTTTCTGTGGTTAATTTTTAGTCCATTTTAAAGGAAAAGACAGGGAAGGGCATTTTAGAACCTCAAATATTCATTCTGTCATTCTATCGTTTTACTATTAAAAATAATAAAAAATAAATAAATTTGCGAAATGTATGTGTGGTCTAAAAGCATTTTTGTTTAAATTTAACCATAGTTAACTTTGGAGTTAGGTGGGTTTGACTAGTCTGGGTTGGTAGGCGTTGGGTTCGTTCGCTCCCTCGCTTCTCCCACCCCCCTTGTCTCTGCTTGCTTTGCCTCCTTTTTTAATCCCCTCTCTCTCCTTCCCCTTCCTCTCAGGGAAGTCTCTCGCAACTATCAACCACCACCAAACTCTCAACTACGCCAAGTTCCGTAGCACCCAGAGATCTTCTCCACCTCCATATCTGCATTTACATTTCGCCTAATTTTCTAAAATACAGATGGAACCGTCTTCTTCTTCTTCCGGTTCAATGATTTCGCCGCTCGATCTGATGTCAGCGATAATCAAGGGCAGAATGGACCCTTCCAACACTTCTTCTGACTCGGCTGCTGAGGTAGCCACCATCCTTCTCGAGAACAGGGAGTTCGTTATGATTTTAACTACCTCCATCGCTGTGCTCATCGGTTGCGTCGTCGTTTTGGTTTGGCGTAGATCCGGTTCTCAAAAACCTAAGCAAATCGAGCTTCCTAAGCCTCCGATAGTTAAAGAACCCGAGCTCGAAGTCGATGATGGCAAGAAAAAAGTCACCGTCTTCTTCGGTACTCAAACCGGCACCGCCGAAGGCTTCGCCAAGGTTCATTATTTTATTCGCTTATTTATTTTTCCTTGATCATTATTTGCTTATTAGTTTTATTTATTCAGTTTTTTTTTTTTTTCCTGTTAATGTGATTCAGGCTCTAGTTGAGGAGGCAAAAGCACGCTATGATAAGGTGACGTTTAAAGTTGTAGATTTGGTAAGTTTAATTTTGACTTTTTTTCGTGTATACTTTTTGAACTCAATTGGCGATTATAAATATTGAATTGTATTTGTACTATAAATAGGATGATTATGCGGCGGATGATGATGAATACGAGGAGAAGATGAAGAAAGAGAATTTGGTTTTTTTCTTCTTAGCCACGTGAGTTTTTTGAATAATTTTCTTTTATTATTATATTTATATCTTTTATCGTCTGTGTGTGGTTGTGTTTGTGTATGTGTGTATTTGGGCAGTTTGCCTTGCTGATATGGTTAACTCGCTGAACTTGTAGATATGGAGATGGTGAGCCCACTGATAACGCAGCTAGGTTCTATAAATGGTTCACTGAGGTAAATTTTAATTGTAATTAGTTAAGGATGATAATCAGTTTTGATATTGCGGTTGTATCTTGAATGAGATTTTTAATTAGCTGTTATTGAATCTGTGGTCGGGTATTTAGGGAAAAGAGAGGGGAGAATGGCTTCAGAACATGAAGTATGGAGTTTTTGGCCTCGGTAACAGACAATATGAACATTTTAACAAGGTCGCCAAGGTGGTTGATGAAATCCTTACTGAGCAGGGTATGCTTCTTATTTTAACCTTTAATCCCCCATCTCCCCCGGCCACAACACCTCCCCCTCCCCCGCGCGTGCCCACGAGCGGATGGGTTGTTCTGAGAATTTTTAATTGTTTTACGTTTATTCTAATGGCTTCTTGGATGCAAAATATGCTGTTAATGTTTGCTAACTGATTTTCTTTTCATGAATTATGATAATGCTTATGGGAGTGTGCATTACCTGCTTTAATAGTTTTCGGAGTGATATTATCAGATGTTGCAACTTATATATCCCACCGTTTCGGTAGAAAAACTATATAACTAATTACTTATTACTGACTTTAATTTTTCATGAGGAAAATTCTTTATTAGAAGATGAATGCAGAAGTTTAAAATACATCATTTTGATCAAAGAGTGCAAAAATTTTACTTCTTAACAATATTCTGCTTTGATAACCTGTTAGTATTTATTATGGCTGATTACCATGAAAAACATGCCTTACTATGCATAACTAAAATGTGCATCTTTTGATTAAAAATTTTGGCTTGTTCCAATTTATGAAAATTTGAATAGATGTGAAATTGTGATTTAGTGTAATATAGTGAGTCTTGACATCTAGCCAAATATTTATATTTGTATATTCCAATGTTCAAATAGAAATCGGCTGAATGGGTCATAAAATGCTGGATCCATGTAGTAAAATATTGTTTACCGGTTGGCTCAATACAATGTCATCTTATTTTCACCACATTGGAACCGTATTGGCTAACTTTCCCCTTGCAGGAGCAAAGCGCCTAGTTCCTGTGGGTCTCGGAGATGATGACCAATGCATTGAAGATGACTTTACTGCTTGGTATTAAGAACTTCGACTCTATTTTGAATCAAAAGATTGTTCAATATTCTTCCTTTATTATTTATTGAACTATCTTGCTCTTCTAGGCGTGAACTAGTTTGGCCTGAGTTAGATCAGCTTCTGCGTGATGAGGATGATGCAACAACTGTTTCTACCCCATACACTGCTGCTGTGTTGGAATATCGTGTTGTATTTCATGATCTTGCAGATGCACCTCTTGAGGATAAGAACTGGAGCAATGCAAATGGTCATACTAATTACGATGCTCAGCATCCATACAGGTATAATTGGATAGGATTTTCAGATGTCTAGGTGGCCATTTTTTAGTATTCGCCTTTGATGAAATCTAACTTGCTTTTTTTTTTTAGGTCTAATGTGGCTGTGAGGAAGGAGCTTCATACTCCTGCATCTGATCGTTCTTGTACCCATCTTGAATTTGACATTGCCGGCAGTGGACTTACGTAAGTTGCTTTCTTAAGTCATTTGGCTACTGCATTGGTAAATTTTTGTTATTGCAGTAATGCCCAACTCCCCTCTGCAACTTATCCTCATTTAGTAAAGTAGATGCTCCGTGGTACTAATCTCAAGTTTTCCTTTTAACTTCATATGAACTAGCCTACTCATAATGGCCTTTCTTTTCAGATATGAAACAGGGGATCATGTTGGTGTTTACTGTGAGAATCTAGATGAAGTTGTAGAGGAGGCATTGAGATTATTTGGTTTATCACCAGACACCTATTTCTCTGTTCATACTGATAAAGAGGATGGCACGCCACTTGGTGGAAGCTCATTGCCTCCTCCTTTCCCACCTTGCACTCTAAGAACAGCCCTGGCACGATACGCTGATCTTTTGAGCTCACCAAAAAAGGTTAGACTATTTTATTATCAATATATCAGGAACTCTTCCTGCTTTTTCTTTGAATAGCTTAGCTAATTCTTTAATGCATACCACTTCCAGTCTGCCTTACTTGCTTTGGCTGCTCATGCCTCTGATCCAACTGAAGCTGATCGACTAAGACACCTTGCATCACCTGCTGGAAAGGTTGGAGGATTGAATTTATATTAGCTTGGTTCCCCTATTTTGCAGCGTATTTGTGAGCTGACACAACTTCTGGCATCTTATTATACAGGATGAATATGCAGAATGGATGGTTGCAAGTCAGAGAAGCCTCCTTGAGGTCATGGCTGAATTTCCTTCAGCCAAGCCTCCACTTGGTGTCTTTTTTGCAGCTGTTGCTCCACGGTTGCAGCCTAGATACTATTCGATCTCATCCTCACCTAGGTAATCCAATTTCTTATATTCTCTCTTTGTTAAGTAGCTTCGCAAAAGGAAAAACTCCATTGTCATATATCACTTGATTTTGACTGATGGTTCCTCAGTTCTGGATTGGTTGAGTGTAAGAGCTTACCCTTGTGGAGAAAATGACTCCAAAATTAGATCATGATGCAGTTATCCGATTCAACATTTTATTTATTTATTAATTAATTAATTAGCAATGAAAAACCTTCTAGAGAGTAAGGTTAGGAAATGTATAATAGAATGATTAAGTTAGTGGCACTACGAATCTCTCATTTAGGAGACTTCTACTGTCTTCAATTTCATATTTTGTTCTAATTCTAGTATTTTTAAATGTGCACACATTTTCCATCTATAATTATGTTTTACAGGATGGCACCATCTAGAATTCATGTTACTTGTGCGTTGGTTTATGAGAAAACACCAACAGGGCGTATTCACAAAGGAGTTTGTTCAACTTGGATGAAGGTACTCATTTCAACATTTTTTTTCTCTTTTACATAGTTAGAAGTCAGTCAACCTTCGAAGTTAATGGAAAGTTAGATGACATATTAGAGATAATTGATAATTCCTGGTTGACAACTTGTCAGCATCCATTTTTTCCTCTCCTCTTATCATACCTCCCTGTAAATATTTACGTCCCTTTTCGTTGAATAATAGTGGTAATATAATTTTTATCCCCATTTGCCCTTTCTATTTTAGAATTCTGTGCCCTTGGAGAAAAGCCTAGACTGCAGCTGGGCACCTATTTTTGTCAGGCAATCAAACTTTAAACTTCCTTCAGATGCTAAAGTGCCCATTATCATGATTGGCCCTGGTACTGGATTGGCTCCTTTCAGGGGATTCCTTCAGGTAAGTTTTGTCACTGTTTCAATGTTCATTATGTTGAGTAAATTTTATAAACTAAGTATTGCAATTCTCATTTTCAGGAAAGACTTGCACTGAAAGAAGCTGGGGCTGAACTGGGTCCATCTGTATTGTTCTTTGGCTGCAGGAATCGGAGAATGGTTAGTCATGCTATTTCCAATACTATGATTAGTTTTAAATTTCTGGTGGCTTTGGGGCTGTATTTGTAATTAAACTACAAAGTTCAACTTGGTACCTTTTTTCCAGGATTACATTTATGAAGATGAGCTCAACAACTTTACCAACAGTGGTGCACTTTCGGATCTTGTGGTTGCCTTTTCACGCGAGGGACCTACCAAAGAATACGTGCAACATAAAATGATGGAGAAGGTACTGGACATGTTTCACCTACCATGAATTGTAGGATAGAAGCTTTTCTTTAAAAAAAAAAAAAAGTTTTCTGACATTGATTTCTGGCTCTAAACACGTATCTACCTTCTTTCCAGGCCTCGGACATCTGGAACATGCTTTCTGAGGGAGCTTATGTATATGTGTGTGGTGATGCCAAGGGCATGGCTAGAGATGTCCATCGAACTCTACACACTATTTTGCAAGAGCAGGTATGCTTGTTATGTTTATTCGAAACTATCTATATAAATATAACTGCTAATATGAATTACTAGATATGTGATTGCTAGCTGCCATTTTAGAAGGCAAATTGATTAAGAAAAAGTTGCTACCAGTTTTTTCAATTTTATACTCCAACAGTAGAAAGCTTATTCGTTTAATTTTCATTTTCTTTATTCATGTATTTTGATGGCTCCCATCTTTAAGTAGAAATATGTCACTTTCATATGGTGCACAAACGCCCCTTCCCTCTTTTCTTCTATTCACTGCTATGACTAAGTTTGGAATTATTGCTAATTGGGTGCACCAACTTCGGCGATTGCAGGGATCTCTAGACAGCTCAAAGGCAGAGAGCATGGTGAAAAATCTGCAAATGACCGGCAGGTATCTACGGGATGTATGGTGATGATTAGCATGAAATATGCAAAAAGAAATCGCAGAAACTATAATAATTATATAAAAATACCGAGGAGGCCATAATGCTTGGAGGAACAAAGGGGTGGCGAGAAGGGTAGTTGTAGTATCACCTTCTCTGCCATTGAAGGAAATGAAATTAAATTTGTTGTCATCAAAGTGATCAGATCTGTGATTCCTTTATTATTATTATTATTATTATTTTATTTACTCTTTCCAATATGAAGGATTTTTTTGTTCATGTAATTATTATAATAATTATAATTATAGTAGATAATAGTAATGGACTGTCGGTAGTTTTTGTGTTGTTGTATGAACCGGCCAAGGAGAGGTTCGAATGGCAAGCAAATGTTGTTTTACTCCTACATGTAACTCTATTCTTAATGGACTTATAATTGAAGTTTGGGATCTCAAGTGATTGCTTCTATTCTACTAATCATTCTTCTTCTTCTTCTCATGGCCGCCTGCCTGCTTAAGCTTGAAATTATGCTATGTCATATTGTACCTTTGTTTCTTGATATTCCACAAGTGGAGGTTCAAATAAGAGTCCAGAATCAGACATTGAATTATATTTTTAATAAAATCGAGATGTCAAGCGTTGGCTGTTCTTTATTTGACCGACGAAGCAACTTACTTCGTCAGATTTCATCACGTTGACTTCCTATAGATTTCAGCAAATAATAACGGCAGAATATTATTTGCCGACTACTGAAAAAACAAAAAAAATCACCCTGGAAACGTGGTGTTTCAAATATTGTTCTTTTCCTTTTCAGTTCTCTCTCTGTTGCTTCTAAATGACAGCTTGATTTTGATTTTTGTGCTGGAAAACGACGGCTTTTATAATTTAAAAATCGTTCTACGCAATAATCATCATTAAAAAAAAAAAAAAAATCCTTGATTTTGATCAAGTCAAGGCGTGACCGAAACAAGCCCTAGAACTGACATGGTTTTGAAATAAAATAAAGAATTATAAACATGGCACGAAATAAAAGCTTATAACTTGATATATCTAGAATTAATGTGAAAAAAAGTAAATTCTGTTGTTGAAAATTACTAGTCCCACAATCTATGATACTGTTTTCCTTCTTAATGCGTAACGCAAGGGACATTCACATACTAGACCAACTACTTCGAGTTATTGGTGGGGACAGATTTGCATCATCACAAACTTCAATAAATTATTTATAATTTTTTTTAATAAAAAATATATATATTACAATTAGAAGGGTTGTTGGTTGGGAAGTGAGAGCAACACGTTCAATTGTGTCAGAGAAGGACAAGGTTCACTTCTTCTAATCTTCACATGCTTTCCACACGTGTACTATCAACTCGCTTTGGTAGGTAAGATTATAATTTTGATTCTAATAATTGATGATTACTTAACATAAAAACCCATATATTATTATATGGTAAAGTATAAGATTACATCATATCATATCACATGTGATAAAAAGAAAATTTTACTTGATGATTTTATCAAGTTCTTCACTAATTTCAACGGAACCAAAAAAAAAAAATTACATAAATATTCTCATTACACTTACATAAGTTTTTTTTTATATTTAATTTAATGAGGTCAATTAACCTCACAATTGCATCATCTTTGATAATTATTTTAATATAAAAGATAAATTTAGTTCATAAAATTCTCATATGGTAAAATTTGAAAAAAAAAATTATATACACACAATACCGTGATTTTTTAAGTAAAAAAATAATAAATTTTAATATTATACCAAAATTCACCCTTTTAAAAAGCAAAAACAATACACAAAACTCTCACCTTATAATTATCTTAACATATTTTCTAATATTTATAAATATAAGAAATATAGTAAATAATTGTTGGGTTAGATCAAGCTAGACTCGTTTTGAAACTAAGACCCAACCCGTTCCTTGTTGAACTAAGGTTGAGCCATAAATAATGTATCGAAGCAAAATTTTGACATGCCATTGCCAACCATTATTAATGAGCTAACTTCTTGAGTTCATCTCCGACCTGAAAACTTGACTTTCTAGTTTTCATACAGTAGCAGGAAATAGGCACATGGGGTTGGAGACATTTTAGTTTTGAAACAATCTTTGTATGACATCAACTCCTCTGTTATTAATGCATGTCAACAACACCATATAACCTAGTAGAGTATATCCATTATTTGTACAACTAAACTCGTGTTATAGCGAACATGAGACCAGAAATCCAATAGTTAATTCCCTCGTATTTTGGTAGCAAATTGATTTCCATTCCAGACAAAATTTGTTGGATTGACTTGCATCTAATCTGATCAATAATTTCAGAACATATGCTGTAAAGTGCGACAGGGGTACAACATGCAATTTCAGGACACAGCAGAGCAGATAAACTATGGTAGTAACTTGATCATTCTGGTATTAGGGCTAAGAATTAAGTACATTTCTGAAACAGGACTTTTTAAGAAGTAAATTTAAGGAAAAATAATCTAGCAATTGGAAGAAATTACCTGATCAAAATCTCCCCTAGATAGTGAATTGCCCATCGATACTCTCTTCTGCATTGATGAGCTACCAAAGAGACGAAACGAGACCAATTCACAGGAAAATGTTAGCAATTCATGGAATTAATCGATGTTGTTTCCAAGTTCAAACAACAACAATACAATGTTACAGTTAAAATTGTTGTGCACAAGCGGAAGCATAAAACACAACTATAACTACTAATTATTGAAGCAGACAAAAACAAATGATCAAATGCAAAGCGTAAAGGAAGAAAAGAGAAAAATACAAGATTTTACGTGGTTCGGTATAATTACCTACGTCCACGGGCGCTGCTGAAAACCTTCACTAATTTCAAAATGGAATTATTACAAAATCTGGACACAATTGCAAAATCCAGAAACTAATAGGGAAAAGCCAAAATACAAATATATGGGCTATTTATATTTCTCTCAGGGATATCTAACCTATTAGCCCAGGCCTCAATTTATAAGCCAAAACTCTTTCTCTCCCTTTTGATTTTCCAATGTGGGATTCCTTACTAGGCTAATAAGCCATTAATTTCAACAAATCTCCACCTTGGCGAATTAGCCTTCAGCAATGCCTTCAAATGTATCTCTCAGACTTTCAAAACATTAATCAAGTTCAAACAATGATTGAACTTGATTGCTGTCACCACTTTGGTCATCATATCTGCGGGATTGTCAGCAGTCCCAATTTTCTGTAAAAGAATCTTCCCTTCAGTCAGAATTTCCCGCACGAAATGATATCGAACATCAATATGCTTAGTGCGAACATGGAATAATGGATTTTTTGCTAAATAAATGGCACTCTGACTATCCGAATGAATAGTGATATTCCTTTGTCCCATTCCCAATTCTTTCAGTAATCCTTGTAACCAAATTGCTTCCTTTACAGCCTCTGCTAACGCCATGTACTCTGCTTCTGTTGTAGACAAAGCAACTGTTGACTGTAAGGTAGACTTCCAACTTACTAGAGCTTTTGCAAGAGTGAACACATATCCAGTAGTTGACCGACGCTTATCCAAATCACCAGCATAATCTGAATCAACGTATCCGATTGCCACCTGACCAAGTGAGTCCTCCTTCTGAAAGACCAAACCAATATCTATAGTTTTCAACAAATACCG
The DNA here is from genome assembly GCA_033439115.1 of Firmiana major. Classification (NCBI taxonomy): domain Eukaryota; kingdom Viridiplantae; phylum Streptophyta; class Magnoliopsida; order Malvales; family Malvaceae; genus Firmiana; species Firmiana major. The sequence goes on along the minus strand of CM065900.1, from coordinate 80,510,638 downwards.
TAGTATCCATTTCACGGCTTGCCAAAGTCCTTTACCAGGATCATGCATATACCTGCTCACAACTCCAATTGCCTGTGAAATGTCGGGTCTCGTACACACCATAGCATTCTTCCACTTATCTATTTCAGAACATTGGACTGCTTCTCTATAAGTGGAAGGAACTTCATCGTCTACAATTGGAAATGCATAGGCCACCATATCAACAAAACGAGCAGGTTTGCAAATCTCCCTTCTTGGCCTATTCATTGCAATTGATTCTTGTTGCAGTAGAGGTTCTTGGGCGGAAACCTCTTCATCATCTTCAATAGTCTCATTTTCAACAATTTTAACTGGATTAATTGTTGACTCAAACTCCACCTGTTTCCGTGTAGACTCCACCTGTTGCGAAATATCCTCAGCATTCTCATCTGTTTTCTTCATCAACATAGGAGATTCATCAAAAGTAACATCCCTACTAAATATTATCTTCTTCGAATTTGGATATAACAGACGATATCCTTTTACCCCTGATGAAATCCCCACAAAAATAGCTTTCTTAGCTCTCGGATCCAACTTAGATTCTTTTACATGATAATACGCAGTACACCCAAATACATGTAAAGAATCATAATCCTTAACAGGTTTTCCAGACCAAACCTCCAATGGAGTTCTACCATCAATTGTTGTTGATGGTAACCGATTAATGAGATGACACGCATAAGTCACTGCCTCAGCCCAAAACTCCTTGCCCAATCCAGCATTGGACAACATACACCGAACTTTCTCCAGTAACGTTCGGTTCATGCGTTCTGCCACCCCATTCTGTTGCGGTGTGTTTCTGACTGTGAAATGACGTACAATGCCAGTATCTTGACAAATTCTCAGAAAAGGATCACTTTTATATTCACCTCCATTGTCTGTTCTGAGGTACTTAATCTTTCTTCCAGTCTGAGTTTCCACCATCTTTTTCCAATTAATGAAAATCTCAAGTACGTCATCCTTCGTCTTCATCGTATACACCCAAATTCTTTTGGAAAAGTCATCAACAAATGTGACAAAATAATGTTTACCCCCCATGGATGCTGTCCTGGTAGGTCCCCAAACATCAGAATGGACATAATCCAAAATGCCTTTCGTATTATGAATTGCAGCCCCAAATTTCACTCTCGTCTGCTTTCCCAGAACACAATACTCACAAAAATCTAACTTGCAGGTCTTTGCTCCTTTCAACAAGCCTTGATTCACCAAACTGCTTAAGGCTTTCTCACCTGCATGTCCCAAGCGCATATGCCATAGCCTGATCGAATCTGAATCAACATCCTTCTCTAAAGCTGCTGCTGTTGATCCAGTAACTGTACAACCATTGTAGTAGTACAAGTTATTCTTCCTTGTGCCTTTCATAGTCACCAAAGCACCAGACACAACTTTCAAAACTCCATCTCGAATAATTACCCCATAGCCTTTAGATTCTAAGACTCCCAATGAGATGAGATTCTTCTTCAACTCTGGTACATATCGAACTTCAGTCAAAACTCTGGTTGATCCATCATCATTCTTTAACTGGATTGAACCTATCCCCAAAGTTTTACATGAGTTATCATTACCCATGAAAACAACTCCACCTTCTAGTGCTTCGAAGTTGAAGAACCACTCCTTATGTGGACACATATGATAAGTACAACCCGTATCCAAAATCCACTCATTACTTCCAGATGTGGATGGTTGACCGACCAACGCGAAATCATCATTAATATGGTCGACTACATATGCATCAGAAGTAGCTTTGCCCTTACCCTTATCTTTCTTCTGCAGCTTCGGACAATCTTTCTTCCAATGCCCTTTCTCATGACAAAAGGCACATTCATCTTTATCAGGTCTTTTCTTCGAACGTGATCTTCCCCTACTTTCTCGTCTTCGGCTTTGGCTTCGTCCCCTAACTACGAGCGCCTCTGTTGATTCATCCCTATTCTCTTTCTGATCTTTCTTTCGAATTTCATAATTAAGCAAAGCTGCACACACTTCTTCAAAGGATAATTTTTCCTTTCCATGAATAAGTGTAATGCACAAATGATCCAGCTCATCAGGAAGAGATCCTATTAGCAGCATAGCTTTTTGCTCATCTTTGAAGGTTTCATCCAAATTCAACAAATCAGCTAATAAACGGTTGAATTCATCGATGTGATTACTGATATTCATACCCGATTTCAACTGAAGGCGATATAGCCTTTTCAATAAATAAAGCCGATTCTCATTGCTTTTCTTCATATATTTATTCTCCAGCGCCTCCCACAATATTTTGGCAGAAGTTTCCTTCATGAATGGATACTTCTGTTCTCTGTAGAGACATGAACGAATCAACCCACATGCTTTCGCATTCAGTCTCTCCCAATCTTTTTCTTTGACCTCATCGGGTTTCTTTTCTTCCAGAGTGATGTCTAAATCTTGTTGACACAGGACATCCTTAACTTCACTTTGCCACAAGCCGAAATTATTTCGACATCAAATTTCTCCACTTCAATTTTTGTCCGAAATTATTTCGACCATCAAATTTCTCCATTTCAATTTTTGTTGATGCTGTCATTTCTGCTTCAAACTATTCTCCCAAATGTATACTAACCGTATACCAAAACGATGTGACACTCTAAATAGTACCATATACTAAAATAGAGAACACAACTTACGTGAACAGTACACCAGGTCAACTCCCAGGAAAGAGAGGTGGGTCACCAGGACACACTTAAATACCAAGTCTTTCCTTAGCCAGAGCCTTCCTAGACATGCACTACCACTTTATCTCAGTTCTGACGTACACGGTATAAATAGAGTATAACAGAGTGCTCTTAATCAAACAGTTCAGGAATAATTTTTCTTTTCTGATGTGGAGGATCAGACAACGCTGCAACCACAGAGCATACTACGACAACCAAGAGCTCTGATACCAATTGTTGTGTACAAGCGGAAGCATAAAACACAACTATAACTACTAATTATTGAAGCAGACAAAAACAAATGATCAAATGCAAAGCGTAAAGGAAGAAAAGAGAAAAACACAAGATTTAACGTGGTTCGGTATAATTACCTACGTCCACGGGCGCTGCTGAAAACCTTCACTAATTCCAAAATGGAATTATTACAAAATCTGGACACAATTGCAAAATCCAGAAACTAATAGGGAAAAGTCAAAATACAAATATATGGGCTATTTATATTTCTCTCAGGGATATCTAACCTATTAGCCCAGGCCTCAATTTATAAGCCAAAACTCTTTCTCTCCCTTTGTGATTTTCCAATGTGGGATTCCTTACTAGGCTAATAAGCCATTAATTTCAACAAAAATATACTTAAACTATCAATGAGGTTCCGAAGTTTAACATTACTGACTTTAAGGTCACACCTGCAAGTTCATGCATGAATCAACCAAGGCAAGAAAACCTGCAGAAAGCACAATAGCAAGAGATCGATGTTAGAATATCAACTACCAAAAAAAAAAAAAATGAAGAAATTATTTGTTGAATAATTAAACATAAAAAGAAAAGAAAATTTTTGCTTTAACATTGATTCCATCCCCCACTTGAGCTTTACAATAACAGTCTTTCCAGTCAAAATGTTCAAACATTCTTAAAATTTAGATTCCAAATTACACTAAATAAAGTGTACAAACGAATGACAGGTTAAATAAATTTAACGATATATCTTGCTCATTTAAATTTAACCCCCAATGTAGAATAAACACAATCTACAAAACCCTTGGATCAAAAAACAAATCAACGAGTACATCATAGAGAAAAATTTTTTAGGTGCTAGAAAAAAAGTGAAGCAGCTGTGAATTTGCACCACATATAGAAGAAATGGAGTGCTGGGAATATGAAAATCTCTCTAAATTTCAGGTTCCCACCAAGCTTTGTCTTTTAAAGTGGAACCCTTTGAACCAATGCTAGTCATGGCTTGCTTCGAGTGGGAGGTAATAACTGTAGGAAATTAGTAAGTACCAACCCCAGCTTGCTAGCCCCCAGTGGGCAATAAAGGCTCCAGTGCCGCCTCCCAGTCCCAGCCATGGTTCAAGTGCTAGTTATTTCCTAAATTATTAACGGATTGCACCCTTGATGTTGGATTTGGGAAGAAAACAAGTATAAATTGAAAGTTTAATAATATATATATATATATATATATATATATAGAAGAAAGATGCGAATAAAGGAGTGCTTCAGTTGAGTTCAGTTTCAACTGAGGATCAGACGCGAACAAAGATACTCACCGACTGACTTTTTTAAGGTGGTTGACGGTTGTCTCCTGACAAAACAAAACACTAGTATACTGTATCGGGGTTGGATTTGGGGCTAAAAAAAACAAAAGTGAAGAAATTGAAGAGAAAAAGAAAACAATGGACTGAGGCCATCATCCAATCCAAGATCAACTTTTTAAGGTTCAATTACATTTCAGTAAGAGAAATTCTCTACACATAAATTATTGGTTTTTATATATATAAAGGAGACCCGAACGTTAAGAAAAAGAGAAAAAATTGTTTGTAAGTTAAAATCTGAATTTTTTTTAATCTAAGGATTCAACCTTTTAAAATGATAATATAAATTATTTGAACTAATTCTCTATTTTTCACCTTAAATTTGTTTACTTCACTTGTCAATTTACATTTTAATCCATAGATAGTTACACAAGAAGCTCTAAATAAAAAGTTATTCTGAAATATTATGAATTTTTTAAAACATATTTTTGAAATATTTATAATTTGGAATATAATATAACTTTTAAAAAAATTAAAAGTAAATATAAATAATATACATATTAATGTTTACATGTGTGACGACATGTGACATTAACTATTATTTTGAGATTATATTTAACGGAATTATTGATTGAAATATTTTTAATTAAAATGTTAAAAATATACCTCTCGAATTGAAGGAGACTTGCTATTTACGCTTTCCTTATTTACTATGGATTTGTGTAAACTAGGCAGATAATAAATAAAACCAATGGCTCTGCCTGAGCCAGGTGACATAAACGCCGAATCCAAGGCCATCTCTAATCCCAAGGCCAGACTTTAATCCTTAGGTTGAGTCTGAGAGGTACGTGGACAAGACTTCGATTTGCTCCATGCACTGCACGAAAGTCAAGGGCTTTTCGAAATCATGTGTTGCATCGAACTGAAGAAACCCTCGTGCTTGTTGATGTTTTTTTGTAGTATTTTTGTTTATGAGCTCATTCACATTGTGATTTCGGCAGCCTAACTGGATTGTTGAATAACAAAAATGAAGACAAGATTAGTAGCAAAAATCATGACTTATCGGAGAATATAATATTAATATTTATTTTGTATATCAAATTTAAGGTTTAAATATTGAAACTAATATATAAAGAAATTAATTTATTTTAATGCATCATATCAATATATAGAGTATTTTTAAAATTATTCGAGAATGAATTAATTTTGAAAAACACTTGAACTGACTTTAAAATGCTTTAATCGTAAAATTTAAAAAAATAATAATATGTATATACTGATATGATTTTATTTAATTTGTTCTTAGTACCGTGATCAATTGAAGTATTATGGTTTAAATTTAGATTTTTTATTATTCAAACCACACTCCATTACAATTTTGGCCTAAATCTGATACATTCAAAGCTTATAATGTCACTTATCGATCTCTTGAAATAAAATTATATTGATAATAAAATAGAATTTTGGGTCATGAATAAAGATCCCATTAATGATAAAGAAAGAGAATTTTTTATTCAATTGTTTTTACTAAAAGACAAAGGAAATTCATCAAATTTCATAGATTTTGATTTATAGTTCATTTTTCAAAAATTGACTTATTAAATAATTGAACAAACAAGAACAATTTACTTACGATACTTAATTGACATTTATAAAAAAAATAATAAAAAGATGATTGATTAAATCTTTCATCAAAGACTAACATTAAGTTTTATTATGATCATTTAATCATGAATAAAATCATAATTATTATCTGATAAGAAGGTGATAAAAAAATTAAAATCTCTCACCCATGAACACAACATAGGATAAGAAGGCAATGATGTGTTACCGTCCCAAATGTTAAAATTAAAAAAAAAATTATCAAACTTTTCTCATAAAAAAAGAAACATTTTTATTATGCTAAACCAAAAAATATAACTGAATTGCATGAATTTTAAGTTTAAAAGGAAGATTTGAATAGATAAAAAAATGAAAATGGAATGTGTTTATAAAATGCCATTTCTTTGAAGGACAAAATTAATTTTATTTAATGAACACATATTTAATTATTTATTTATTTTATATAAAATATGCAAAATGACGTGAAGTTCCCGACCGACCCGAGGGTCAAAGAAGCGAGGCGTTCGGCGACCGTAGCGCGGTCGTCTCTGTGGCCCTTGCGATTTCCAATTTACAAGAATTGTATTGTTAGCTTTATTAACTATACTACATTGTTTTGTTTATTTTATCAGCTTGCTTTTACTTCACGCATTTTATCACCATCCCCATAAATATTATTATTTTATCATACTTAAAATTGAAGAAATTTTTTACTATATTCACAATATTTAATAATTTAAATCAAATTAAATCAAACCCATCTATATCTCTACACTCTTAAAATTGAACAAATATAATAATTTATGTAATCATTTAAAAAAAATATTCAGCAAGTAAGTTGAGTATTGAAGCACAAATTATGTATTGTGACTTTTTTGTGTGTAAAAAATGAGGTATTATTATATTTTATTGGTTATAAAATTAATTTTCATCAAAGTTATGTTACTTACGTTATAAATAAATTTGACATTATAAAAATTTGAATATGAAATTTTTAATTATAAATTATTTTTACTTAAATTTGACACTATTAAATTAATTTTTTAAATTATTATGAGTTGCAACTTACAGGCAAACATCCCTTCCCCAATCTCGCCCACCCATTGCTAGTTGTCCAATCTTAACCGGCTTATTATATCATTTTCAAGAACAAAATTGATTGTTTTTTTTTGTAATAAAAAGAATGCAAGATGGAATTAAATTGATGGAGCATATTTACACTGCTGTTTGAAGTGGTGTTAATGTTAAGTGAAGCTCATTTAATTTCAACTGGCCTGAATCATAAATCTGCTTTTCTTTTACTATACGTCTTTGACAGTCGCTTTATAGAAATCAGATATGTGAGAACGTGAGAGAGGAGAGCTGAGAGAGGGGATTTCCCCATTGTATTAAATGGCCTTGAAAGAAGGAACCGAAAGAACACGAAGTGAGGATTGGTCTCCCGACATTTGTGCTATCTCTCTCTCATTTATTTCTGTTTAATTCTCATTTCTTTTCCAATCTTTTCTTTCACCAAAACCACATCAGAATCACAACACAACAGAGACGAGGCAACCCTCCTCGCCACTTGTTTCATTCACTCTCTCTTCAAACGTCAAATCCTCTCTCTCTCTCTCTCTCTCTCTTTTCAGCTGTCTCAATAATCCCACCAAAACCCCAACTCTCTTCAGTTTCCTCATTGAATTCTTTGTCTCCTCCTGGTAGCATAAAATCACCCCCCTCTCCGTGCAGACCAAACCCCTTTCAGCTTCTTAGCTGTACAACTCATACATAATTCCCCTTTGGCCTTTTTTTATCAACTGTAAAGCCAGCGACCGGTCCTAAACTACCACTACTAGTGGTACTCCCTAACCCAGACAAAGACCCAAAGAGCGAAAGAGAGAGATGAACAGTTTTGAAGCTCAAAGACAAGACTCCTTGAAAAGGAGATGGCAAGACAGAAGATTCCCAAACATCAACACCTCCAGATTTGTTGGTGTTGGTGTTGGTGCTGTTGCTGCTGCTCAAATCCCACCTCAGTCTTCTGCACCCTTAATCTTGTCTAACCCTAGTAACAGTAATACCAAACCCATCCAGCGTTTCCCAGGTTTTGACGATGACGATCTTGTTTCCAGCGTCGTCCCCCCAGTGACTGTGGTGCTTGAAGGCCGTTCGATCTGCCAGCGCATCAGTCTCCACAATCATGCAAGCTACCATAGCCTTGCAAAAGCTCTCAGGCAAATGTTTGTGGACGGAAACGACGAGGGAATCACCTCAGACAACGATCTTGACCTTTCAAATGCCGTGCCCGGTCACCTCATTGCCTATGAAGACATGGAAAACGATCTTCTTCTCGCTGGAGACCTCAATTGGAAGTAAGTTTCCAAGCAAACAATTACTCTATTCTTAAAATCTTAATACTACAACTAGTTTGAACCCAAAATTATAATCTTATTTTCCCATTTTTAGCATGACTATGCTTTAAAATTTATGGAAATGAACAGGGATTTTGTACGTGTGGCTAAGAGAATTCGGATACTGCCAGTGAAGGGGAATTCAAGGAAGGGAAGAGGAGGGGCATAGTTTGTTGGGCTTTGTCCTCTTTTGAATATGCTGTATTTGTCAAGGAAGAACTTAATTATGGAAAATATATATTATATTTTATATAAAAGAAAGAAAGAAAAGAAGCAAATTAAAGCCCATATGTGATGGGATTTTTGAAAAGTCCTCCTTCGCCTTCATTGGGATTGGGTTTTTATACCTAATTTTCATGTCTGGATCAGTTCCCTTCCCTGTAGCCTTCTCTTTTTTTTTCTGAATAAAACAAGTTTTTACATATCATTTCATATGGAGTTACTTCTTGTTTAGGGTAAGAACAGTGCAGAAATCCCCAAGATTAAGTGCCATTTCCGAATAAAGACAAAAGCTCAAAGTGTATTTCTATCTTCTTCACACAATGTCATTAATCGCAAATGTGAACCAATTTACAGATTAATGTATTTTTGGAGTAAAGCATAGTATTACAGAAAAAGCTCTATTTAACATGTTTATATATTTATTTTTTGATAATTAGAGGTGAAAAATAAAATACAAAAATGTGCGATTCTTTTTTTATCAGTCTTTGGATCAAAAGGATTGGCAGTAACTTGTTTACATTTAATTTGTCTTGTTTTCTTCTTTCTTCTCTCTTCTTTGGTTATGGTCAGTTAGTACTGATATTCATGCTACAACTAGAAATTAAAAAATCAGGTAATGATTTGTGCCTCATAATAATTAGGTGTTTCACTTCTTAGACTCTCCTCGCTTATTTGTTAATTATATTTATATTTGGTCAGGGTTTTGTAAATCTTGGTACCTGCAAGTTGGATTTATTCTGTCTTTCCTCATATTGGTTCTCGAATAGTCAAATTTATGTACTATATATATGGGGAAATTATTTTATGGATAATTTAATATAATTTTTAATGTTTATTTATATAATTTGGGCCGAATTGAATCAGACTTGAAATTTTAATAGATCAAAGTGATAGTATCACAAACTTATATATATCTTAATACAAGTACTTTTAATCTCTCTCTCTATATATGTATATGTAATATTAGTGCTACTTGTATAATTTGTTTTACTTTTTTAATATATATAGACTACCAACCAGTTATTCTTGATTAATAGAATTGGAATTTCAATAATATAGTAGCATAATTTTACCAAATTAAAGAAAAAAAAAATAAGAGAGATCGTTTCATATGTTTACATTACAGAAAGAATAGAGAGATGTTACATTTTCTCAATTTTATTTGTGGAGTTATAAAGTAACTGAAAAATTAATACCAAAGCAATTAAAGTACAGAATTGCACGTGTGTGTGTATAAATACATTATATATATATAAACAGATAGAGAGGCTAAAATGATATCTAAAAGTATGGGTATATGCATTAGGAAACAAAATAAAGATATCCATCCATCCAATATCCATTCTGGTGGCATCAAAGGGTTTCAATTAATGTATTTAATTTAATCTACTTTTTTTCTATTATATTTATGTTGGGTTGATTAAATATAAAAAAGGGTCGACATTGACATATCGTTCAATGAATCAATAAAGGGATAACTAATTCACCAGTACATGCATATATAGCCCCAATTGCCCAGTTGCGGCTGTTTATATCCTACCTACGTATATATTAATATATTATGCATCTTTTAATTAATTAAGTCATAAATTATTATGCACTGTATTTTACTTTCTTATATATATAGGATTATGTACACACACAAACTCAAAAGAAAAGAATTTGCAATTTTTGGAACCTAGTTAAGCTGTAAATTAAAGGGAAAGAAACAAGAGAGTTCTAAATTAAAAAATTATAGAAATGTCTTCACTGATTGATGAATTAATATAATTTGACCTGCGTAAACCATTTAAGTTAAATTTCAAGTTCATATCAACAATTAAAACTTGATTTGATAATTGTTACCTTAGAAAGAAATTAGATCCAATATTTAATTTTCCTTTTTTTTTTTTGGTGCTTTCTTATGAATCAAAAAATAAATTTCAGATTCACTTAAGAACTTTTAATTCGGGACAAGGAAACAATAAAAAAAAAAACTATTGATTTTAATTTTAAAAGACAATTAAAAAACATTTTCTTGTAATAATCATTTATTATATAACTTGAATTCGAGACTTTCAAAATGATTTTCAATTATAATTATTAATAGTTAGCTCCTTCAAAAAATTGACTTAATATTGATCATCTCCACATATAAAAATTGCAAACAATAATAATTATAAAGGAAAGAGCATAAAAGGAAATGTGGGGAGGGATGTACCCACCTTACCCAGTCTTTACGAACAAATATATAAATGGAAATGGATTCTCTATTTAGTTTCTTCCTTCCCATTCTTAATTTTAATTTCCCTTTTGTTTGATCTGGAAAAGGGATATGAAATAAATTAAAATAAAGAAGGTGTCTTTGAATCTTGGGTTGTGAACCCCTTCTCAAGTAATGTTGGTTAAAAGGTATGGACCCTTTTCAGATGTCGTTGGTTTAGGCACGTATTTCCTATTTATAGTAATGAGAAGAAATTGACTAACCTATACTATGAGTCTATGATAATATATAAAAATAATACGAAAGTGATATAAATTAAAATTTGATAAAAATTGTATATAAATATGATAAAAATTAAAAAAAGATTGTTTTTGCGAGTCGATACAAATTTTCATATGAAATTTTTATATTTTATAGGACATAAACACATAAATTATAAACATGAATTGTTAAGTGTAAATTAGGTATTAATTTGCATCATATTTATCGCACTGAATCACTCGGATATGTGGTCCTTTTCTTTGCTCTTTTGTTGGCCGTTACCATTACAAGTGATCATACATGCCTTGACATTTTTTCAACCATTACTATCCAAGGACCTTACATTTGGATTTAAACTTGCGTTATTGTTATATTAACTACTAATTGTAGACTTTATTAATTATATGTAACATTTGATTCTTGCAGACAGGGGCGGAGCCCCCACTGACCAAAAAAAAAAAGTTTTAAATAATTAAAATTTTTCACATCTTGATAAATATTATTTGATTTTTTTATGAAAATTTTGAAGTTTAACGTCAAAATTTTATTATAGATGTGCATACTAATATTAAATTTTTAGAGTTAGAAAATCGACTATCTTGCTATAATAATTTTTGAAACTAAAAAAATAATGTATCCATTAATTTATTGAATAAAGAGAAAATTTTCATAAATGAATATTTTGAAAAATTGTTTGCATATGCAAATGAAAAACTAATGGTTAAATAGTAACTTAATTGTGTACATTGAAAAAATGTTTAAAAGCATAGATAACAAAATTATTGTACAACATTTTTAAAATGTAAATCCACAATAAGAACAATTAAATTTTTATAATAAGTATGATTAGACTTGAAATTTTTTGAATTTTTTTTATACTATTAGTATTAATCTGTTTTTTTTGTGTATTTTAATATGCTTAATTAAGCTCTCACTAAATAAAATCTCTAGCTCCGCCACTGACTTTGGATTAAAAGTAAATTGAACTAGTCTTGAAGTTGGGCATATTTTTTAAAGCTGCTTTGACTAATTTTGATAGAATTTGGATTAGCTGGATTATGGAATGTGTTAGTTAAGTCACTTATTCTTTATAATAACTGGGAAGAACTTAGTTATCTAGAGTCTAATTACAGAAGGAAATCCTCAATATTCTTGTCTTGATAGTCATAGATGTCCTGTTTAGGATTTTTATATAGGAATTCAGTCAAAAATGATAGAAGTAATCAAGCTCAGCAAGTAAGCAATGTCTTGCGCTCTCTGATCACTTGCCATGTTTGCTGATGATTCTTTATCTTTTATTATTGCTAAATTGTCGAAGAAATTGATTTGATCCAAGATTATTCTCAGGCCTCTGGTCTGAGGGTGAATCTTGACATATCAAGTATAGTTAATTTTCAGTAACAAAACCACTGAATCTGATGATATCAAACAGAAGCGTGAAGGTTGTTTGCGGATAAAGGCAGCAAGAAATCCTGATACTCACCTTGGAATCCATAATGTATGGAGGAAACTAAAGAATGAAGCTTTGGGGTATGTGAGAGATGCAGTACTAGCTAAGCTAAACAACTGGAAGTTGCAGACTTTTCCATACTGTTATGCTTGCCAAACAATGTTGGAGAATAATTCAAGAACCTGGCGCCTCATGCGTGCAAATGCTTAAGGGTATTTCTTTCCAAATTGCTCGGTATTGACTGCTAAGAAAGGTAGGTCAGTAAGGTCATCCAGGACAAGGACTAATCTACTAGCTGGCAGAGTTTCTTTAACAAATAAAATCATGTGGCAAGTGGGAGATGTTGTAAACATTAATAACTAAACTCTTCAATCCTGGAATTACAGATGTTTTTGCTCAAAAGTTGCTGAAGTAATGGATAAGGAAAGAAATGTGTGGAGCTCTCTTCAATTGAGCCATGGATATCAGTAGAAGAGAGTTATGCAATTCAGGACATTCCTGTTAGCAGTAATGAGGTATCAGATACAGTTGTGTGGCCTTGCAATGATGGCGGAATAGTAAGGATAAAGGAGAGGGAGGTTGGACAACCTATAATTAGTCCTCCTACTTGCTCTCATCAGGTGGATGGTAAGGTTTGGAAGGAAATTTGGTGAGTAAATGTGCAATACTCCGCTCCAATGCTCTTCTGAGTTCTGACTAGACACAACTTATGGAATATGCCATCAGGAGGAGGAAACTACTGAACACATGCTTTACTTTGTGAATGGACTATAGGGGAATTTGGCTGGAAGGTTATTCAGGTTTGCAGATTGATAAAGAGACTGTCAAGACATTTGATCGGAGGTTTCTTGATTTTGATGGGAAGAAACAGCAAATTGCTGATCCATGCTAGATGCCATGGAAATCTAGTTGTAATGTTACTGTGGGAAGAAAGGAACTTAAAGTTAGAATTAGAAATGCTGTGATAGAATTTACATGTGCAGAAAATTTTTCTTTTGCTGCAAATAATCTGAAAATTGAACAGAATCAAGATGAGCCTCTTGTTTGGACTCGACCCCTGGAAATGCATGGCTAAAAATAAACTGTGATGGAGCCTTTAGCAAGAATACTAAGAATGCAGGTATTGGCGTGGTTGGTAGAAATAGCAGTGGAGAACTTGTGGCTGGCAAGAGGGTAAAATCAGAGCTGATTCAGCTTTGGTGGTTGAAATTTTGGCATGCAAGGAAGGTTTGCAGCTGGCTGTAGATAGGAAGTTTTCATTAATGCCATTTTTGAAACAGATTCTACAGATGTTTTATAGTTGTGTAACGAAACCACAGAGTGGGAAATTTTGGAATTTAAAGACCATTGCTTCAAGAAGAAAAGCCAAGTCCTAAGAGGATGTGAGGCACGATCGACCGATGGCGATAAATCCGACCAGACAACTAGACAAGACAATGTCATTTCATGGAAATTGGAGTGAGAACTCATCAAATCTAAAGTGTCCCATCAATGCTGTTAGCCTGTTAACACTAGTCCTGTGCTTCCCCATAACGGCGAACACCTATGCTACATTTTATATTCAACCAACGCTGAGTTGCACGTGCAACATTGCTTGTAGAAAATGGGATTACCATTGGGATTGGAGAAATCTCTCCATCTCTCATTCTTTAACGATTTACGTCTAAACTTCACCAAGTTGTCAGATATGGAAGCCTCTTTCAAGCCAGTCCACAAGATCAAATTTGTAAGCAGCCTAGTTTAAAGACATTAGAAATACTAGAAAACATGTTTTCCTGGAGTTTCTGTAAGCTTCAATAACTGAATTGAATTCGCTTAATTACAGTTGGTGTGCAATAAACACTATAGCTGCCTACTATTATTACTCTTTTAAATTTATTATTCAATTGATGCAAATTAGTATTATTACACATAATTTATCACCAATATCTACTCATCATGTGACAAGAAAAATTATTTTTCTCTTGATTGTCTCGAGTTTAAATTCATTGAAAGAATATAAAAACGTATATAAGAAAATTACTAAATGAGATCTAAAACTATTTAACAGCTAAAAAAACTACACAAACTTGGAATTTCTTTTATTTGATGGATAATAAGTTATCAAAGAGTTAATTAAATAAAGAAGTCAGTCCAGGCCGGCAATTTTCAATGCTTGCCTGTCAGTTTTAACATTATTTCTTATCATAATACATCTTTTCAACATATATCTGAACTCTTAACTATCGAAGCGCTGTATTTGCAGTTGTTCATTGATCAACTTGAAGTGGTCCAACTCCATTAATTCTAAGTAATTATATATATACATGTTCCATTAATTCTAGATGGCCTATGTTACTACTAGAATCTAGATATTTGAATTGGTATAGGTAAGATGCAAGTTAACCTAAAATAGAGGTGGGATTTGGATTAGTTCCAAAATCATCCAAAATTGACATTTTCGACGTTTTTTTTTTTTTTTTTATGTTCAGGGATGTTATTTTTAATCAAACGAGATAGTTTGATAATGAATAATAATATATTTCTTAATACTTTTACTTTTCCCGAATCAAACGTTGCCTTTCAATCTTAATTACAAAATTATCTTAGATGCTATATATCAATCTCTATTGCAAAAGGCCAAATACCAAAAACATTGATGGTTGACGTTACACATCCACCAGCAATCATTTGGATATATATTCAAAAGTAGTATTAAAAATGATCAAAACTCGATCTAATGATTATTATTTTTTTTTTAAAATAGACTTAAAATTTGAATTTTTTTTCTTTCTTTTTTGATGTAATTAATGGTATTTTTATGTTTTTTTGACATGAGACTAATTCCTTTTGGGTCTAAAAATTAAAACTCTTTCAACAAGTACGTTTTTTAAAATTGACTTGTATTCTCACCCTTAACGAAGTAGGAACTGCTTATCACTTCAGTCAACATTTTATTGATAAATTTGAATTTTTTTTTTATTATTAGAAAAAAAATACTAAAACATGACATAATAAGGAAGGGAAATTTGATTACATATTCAATGGAAAAGTCAATAGTATGTAAAATAAATTATTAAAAATACCCTTTATAATCAAAACTCGCGATGGAAAAACCAGACTTGATAGCCAAGCAACGGTTATCTGTCATGCTCTTGATGGCGAAGGTGAAAATAGAGAATCACCCACCACGCAAAAAACACCGGATATTACCATCTATGGGCATAATAATTGACGTGTTAGCCACTCACAAACACCGCGGCTCTGACGTCGACAACAAATAAAGGTAGCAACATGGAACTTAACGCAATCCAACCTTGATCCTCTAAAATCAAAGATACTAAAATAATTTTTAACTAACCTAACAACGTATTCACCCGAATAGTTCTTATATTACTAGGTTTAATTCACTAATTCTTCCTTATGTTTGTTTCTAGAAACTCACCCATGTCATTCTCTTCTTTTGTTTTGTTATATATGTGATCTAGAAGCTATGTATGGACAATAATTAAACAAGAAAATAACAATGTTTTCGTCTTCACTGTTAGGCCAGTTGTTTTGTCTATAAAGCTTTGCCTAAATCTTCTCCTCTTGTTACCTTTCCTCTTTCTCAAGCCCAAAAACATGGGAGAAAACGAGACTGATGTTAAGGTTCATGACGAGCAAGCTGAAGATGCAGAAGAAGCTCTTTCTCTTCGCGACCTTGCTTTAGATTTGGATACTAATGACAACCCCGGAAATGATCACTTGCAAAAGATGTTGCCTGCCCAAGCTCGAAGATCAGCGTCCGAGTCTGCCCCTGAATTTTTCGAGTTTCTCAGTGATCTTAGCTGCGATATGTGCCCGGCTGACGATATAATCTTTTGCGGCAAACTCATTCCTTTGAGAGAGCAACATGTTTCGTTTCAAACAAGGAATGATTACCGTTCGGGAGAAAAGAGGAAAAAACACGTTTTACTCAAACGATCTGAGTCTCTTTCCGAGTTACGCAGCAACTCTGTACCCCGTTCGGAAGGCGCCAAAAACAGTACTACACTTCTCAGGAACAGCCGTTCGTTGGATTATCAAAAGCTTCACCGTTATTACGTGGAGAGGAACCCTTCGACAAGAAGCGTAGAAAAATCCAAAGTTTCGCCTAAGAAATCTGTTAAACCAAGGTGGTATATTTTCATGTTCGGAATGGTTAAGTTTCCTCCGGAAATGGAGCTTAAAGATATAAAAAGTCGTCAGTTCCGTCGAAATCCATCGGCAATGTTTCCCGCAGTGGAAGATGGCGGCAGGAAGTTTGCTACTAACCGGAGCTCCGGAAAGGGTTCTTGGAGTTTGTTAAAAGCGTTGAGTTGCAGGGATCATACAAGCGTTGCAGTAACGACTTCGTTTTGGATGCCTCAGGCATAATGGCACGGAGCTGCGCAACCCTCCACCACCGCAATGGTTTTATTTTTCCTTTTCTTGGTTTTACCCCTCTGATTTTGCGATTGGAATTTGCATGACAGGGCATTTTGATAATTTCATAATGCATACAAGGGTAATAGTAATTATGGTGACGACTTTACTTGGAAGGAAGGATGATGTACAGTGGCGGTCCATATGTGATAATGCTCCCTTGGTTTTTTTATTTTATTTTGTTTTAATAATGCTTTTTTTCTATTATTTATTTATTTATTTATTTATTTTTGAATGTTTCAATATTTTTTTTGCAATATATATTTTTATTTTTTATATTTTAAAATCATTTTATACATTAAAACTTGCGAAACATCAAATTTATAGAAGAAAATAAAATTTTATTTTATTTTAAACTCCTTAAAAACCTATAGAAGATTAACAATTTGGAATGGGAAGGGCATTTAATTATTTATTTACTGTGTTAGGTAGTCATAGAAATTAATAATTTACAATCATGAGACTCCCGACAATATATAACATTATAAATACCGTCACTTTTGGATTTTTGTTTTTATTTTTATTTGGAAGTTGCTAATTCTTTGTTTATATTGTACCACAAAAACAATTATTGTTACTTTGCTTTCTCAACCTCTTTCATTTTAATATGAAAAAAATTTAATTTAATTTGGGTGATCACTCTTCCATTTGCATCTTGAGAAAGGGACAACATTTTCACATAAGACAAAGCCTTTTTCTATTCTCCCTCCATCACATTTATATTTGTGTTCTTGATTTTTTGGATCAAACAAACTCAATTTAATCATTATTTTTAACAAAATAATAAAATGTAAAAATAAATTCAATATATATGATCAAAGTTGAATTTATTTGAAAAAAATCAAATATTAACATACAAAATAATGGAAAAAAATTGAATTAATTTGACTCGTAATCACCAATCAAAATTGTTAATATTTTTGTTGATTAATGAGCATTAAGATGATTTGTCATGGATTTGGACAACAAAGGAAAGAAGTAATTTCCGAATTTCATTTCTCATATATAAATCTTGAATTACACGTTTGCTTTTTGTGGAAAGTGTCATGATCTTCAACTAACTATAAATAAGAATTTGTAGATGTGTTTTATATATGTAATATGTGTAAAGATATAGTTAATTAGAATGCGACTTCTTCACGAGCATGGAAAGGCTAATCATGAAAGCTTGGGCTTGGTTTCATTTAAAAGGTTTGATTTTTTATGGTTGATTTTCATGCGAAATAAGTATAGTTTAGTTGACATATGAAGCAAGCTCCCATATATACTTATGTTGTTCAACAATGATGATGCCGGCAATTATAAACTTTCTTAATGAAAGGGAAAGGGGATGGGAAATTGAACCCCTTTCTAAGTATGTATAAATCCTTAGGTGTCACGTATTTAATTATTTATTGCAAAATCTTGGGGAGAAACATTATTCCTTGTGTTTAGTTTGAGATTTTCTTTTTTACGATAAGGTATAAAGAGGGAAGAGAAATTTGAATTCTAAAATTAATTTTTCGTAAGAAACAATAATAACCTCTAGCTGAGTTTTGGTTATTTAGTTTAACAAATCCTTAGATAATTTTTTTTTTTAATACTATGTACTCAATTATAGTACAACAAATAAAATAAGGGCACATCATTAGAATCTGATTTATTAGTTTGCATATAGATCAAGAAGTGTTCATGGATTTAATTATATCTAAACATGATATCAATATTTTATATATTTGTTTATATTCGGTTCGATTCAAGAATTTAAACTTCAATTATGTTTGAATCTGTCTAGATTTTTAAACATGATAGGTTAAGTATGTTCAAAAAACCTTTTAAGAAAACTTAACTTTTATATTTATCTTTGATGTTTTTATTATTTTTTAAGCTTTAAAATATCGATAATATAATAAATTTTCTAATGTTTACAATATAATATTATATATTTTTAATGAATTTTATTTTTTTTATCCGAATTCGTTTAATAAATTTAATATATAAATATGGATAGAAATTAAAAATGTCATCCTACCATGTTAATTTCATAATGTGGGTATTGAGATGAAATTGCTTTGTTTTCCGGTAAGCTAGTTTATTTCAATTGCCATGACTGCATTCATTCTTAGGGAGCTTCTCCAATACAACACAAATCCAATGTTGTACTTATATTTTCACTTTTTCTTTGTCGCTGCTTTTCTTCGACTATCCATAATTCAATCATATTGTCAAAACGTCAAAATTAAGTCCAATTTGATGATTGTGAATCATTTATCAATATAATAGATAATTAGTATTGTATTATATATAACCTCTTTATCAAATCATGATTTACAAAATAAAAAAAAAAAATTGATATGTAGATATAGAGACGCGAACACATAGGATTCATTTATATTAATATAAAATTAATTTAATTTTATATTTTTTTCAAGTTTTTTATATGTTTTATATATTTTTTAATCCAAACGTTAATTTTGTATGTTATGTTTATATAGGTCATACATGTCAAATTTATTACAAGTTTGATAATAAAATAATTTCATCTATTAATATATATCAAAAAAAGTTATTATCGATCAAAATAATAGAAATATCGAATTTACAAAAATTTTGTGCATATTGAATGCGAATAAGATTTTTTTTTATTATGAGGAAAATATTTGATAATTGAAAGTAAAATTAAAATTGTTCGAATTCAAGTTCAAATCTTATAATATGTCATAATTTTTTTTAATCACTCATTTAAAAGGTTAACAACCGGTTTCAAAACAATTTATTTTACATTATAAAACTTGAACCTCTTCTCTATATATCGTACACATAGCATCTAAGTTCTCTATAGAATGTGATTATTTCTCTACCGCATTTTATATTATGGCGAGTTATTCTTCATTTAAGAACAATGAGTTGCATTCCATTATGTAGTTCAAGAGCGCCATATGAAAAGAAAAAAAGGATACATTCATCTTGCTTCTATTGCCAGTCATCCAAAAGGATTTGAATTTAATTCGTCAAGATTCCATAATCCTCAAAATCAGGACTAACAGTTGCTCTTGTAAGAACAACCTGCTAAATGCCAATCTTAATTTCAAATACCCAGAAAGCTTCATGTAGCATTTTCAGAGAAAAGGATATTTTTAGACTTCAAATCAAACTATAAGAGAAACCAATTCTTGTTCCATTGTAGTTCCTCAGAAACTTCACCAGATGATATGAAGAATCAGGTTATCATCCATCTGTAATAAAATTCAATAAAAGCAGAGCTTACACAAGTCATGTCATGCACCAGATCAAATAGATTTTAAGCTAAGATACCGACTATAAGTTTCTGACCTAAAGGAGAATGAACACCAAAAACTAAAGCTTTTGAAAGAATGAAGAAGAGAATAATATAACATATAAATTATTTGAAAGAAAAAGGATCAGGTCACATATTTTCATTATCTCACTACAGAGAGAAGTATAAACTTAGCCTAAACTTGACTGTGGCGTTATTCTAGCTTTCAGCCATCCTGACCTACTAATGTCTAGCAAAATTTAACCTGAGGCAGAAAGTTCTAACATATAAATAAAGTTAAGACACACATTCCAGAAACAAAATCACTGAATTCGGAGTCCGACTCTTTGTAACAATATAGAAATGAGAATCTTGCTCACATGGTCGTGGTTCAACGAGATTATAATGTAGTCCATTAGGGAATCCAAAGTGCAAACAGATTACAACAATTTAATTCACAAGCCACCAGTGAAAATCAATGGTTTACAACAGGAAAACAGAAGCTTTCAAAGAAGTCATCTAGATTACAAACTCAATATCCAAGAATTTTACAAATATGACCAAATCACATCTTCCAAAATAAAGGAATATTAGAAGAAACACAACAATTTTGTATGTAAATGATTATCTTATCAGAGTTCAATTGCACATATAAACCCCACTCTCGTACCGATGATTTACCTCATAAAAATCTGTTTTACCCTCAGAAGCAGGCCGTAGACAGACCCCAGACAACGAAGTAGCTGCTTGCACTGAAAATTTTACATAACCAGCAACTTCTAGTTCTTCATCATCATCAACAGAATCTACAGGCATCCTCACTCTCAACTTGCCTGGAGTACCCTTTAGTGGAATCTCTGGTACATGCCATTTCAATTCTCTCTCTGTTCTGTTCAACACAGCTTTGGGTGAAACCTTTAACAATGTTGGATCTACCGGCAATTTCAGAACAAACGTTACATCTGTCAATGGTGCTAGTAACTCCGGATTTGAAACATACTGTATCATCACTGAAAGTAAAGTCCCACTGAGACGCTTGATCAACCTAACTCTCAAAGGCAATGGTGTCAATCTAGGTAACAAACTATACTTTAAAATTGGTATAGGCTCATCAGATGGGGCAGTCCTCACATGAAACATTCCATTACCGAGGCTACTAACCCGAGAACTCTGTATAACAAACCTCTTAACCGAGCTTGTTCCTTCAACACGAAATGAAAACTCGGTATCCTTATCACCATAGCTTTTAGGAGGCCATGTTCTCAAGTAAACCGCACCCATTAATCCAACTCTCGCTAGCAATGATTCCCTAAACTCCGCCCTGATCTCCTCAGAAATATACAGTTCGGGACCTTTCATCTCAGTCTTCTTCACCAAAAGATTCTCAAGAGACTTCCCTCCGTCAGCACCAGTAGCGGCTGCAGTTGGCGGAGCAACAGCATCCCCAGTTTGCAAAAGTTCAAGCCCACTAAGTCCTTCCTGTTTCTTAACCTTTTTATTTTCCAAAAACTCGGAAGCATCCAATCCTCCACCCCAAGCATCACTAAAACCTTCAAAAGCTTCTCCAAGAGTAGCCTGTTCATTGCCAAACTCAATTCCTCCATACTTCCCCTCAAACCCTTCAACAGTAATATCCGTAGATTGCGTTGCTTCAGCTGGAGGCAATGTAGTCACCTTTAACCCCGCCAACGCCACAGTTAAATCAGTAGCTGACGGATCCTTCGTCTTCTTAAACCCTCCAACTAAATCTTCTTGCTTGTTTATGGCTTCACTCTCTGCGAATGGATCCTTTTCGATTTCTGATTCCTCTGCTTCAATCATTTTCTCGTCCTGCTCAATTGTACTTTGAGGTACAAGCGTTGAAGCGATCTTATCGCCCGCCACTAGTGTTTCCAGCGGCAATTCGAAACTCGCATTTGAAAAGGCTTCAACGTTGGCTTGGTGTTCAACGGAATGGGCTTCGACATTAGGCCACGCTTCAGCACCACGGATCTTGGCGTCAGTGTAGAGTGCAGAATGGACCATCTTGGCGATCCCGTCACCATGCATAGCGGAGAGCATGGCGGCGAGACGGATGTTGCTGACTCCACGAAGGACAATATCGAGTGCCATGTAAACCTCGGCGTATTTTCGGGCGAGTTTTCCGGAAGTGACGTCTACGCCACGGCAGGCTGTTACGATGACACTAACAGCTTGGTTAACAATGTGGATGCATTCGAAGACATTAATCGAATTGTCGTGATCGGCTGTAGTGATTCCTAGGACGTAAATAGAGTTTACAAGGCGGTAAACGACGCGGTACTTACTTTCCACGCCGACGATTAGTTGGCCGCTGGAAGCAGCGAGTGGGTCATCGCCGATAGATTCAGTGGCGACATTGGATTCGGAGGCAGAGGAGGATGATTTGGCCGCGGAGACAGGGGTTTTGTTGGAGAAGGCAGAACGGGTTTCGCGAAAGGCGTGGAGGGCAACTAAGGCACGCGCTGGAGGGAACCATTCTCGGGTTTGGAGAAGGATGTCAGATCCGTTGGCTGGTTGGAGAGACAGAGCCAAGCACGACATTTCATTCAAGTTTCAGTTCAAGAAATTGTTATTGTGAAATCTAAATGCTAGGGCTGATTCAGGCAGGGTTTGGAGTGGATCTACTTTGGTTTTGTCTGCAGAAATGAGCTGAGAGATGGGAGAAGGTTGGGAAGCGGAAGTTGGAACTATTGCAACTGCCGAACTGGGTTGTTGTCTTGTCTCAATCTTTCATGTGTGTTGGTCTGATGGGCCCAGCCCAATGAGATTTCTTCTTTACTCTAACAACGAAACTTTTATTACAAAAGAGATGTTTGGCGCCATTTTCCCGGAGAATTCTGCCTTTACTATTTCTCCAGGTGAAAGTTTTCCAGGTAACAAAACATGATGCCGCAAAACCTCCTTCAGTTAACCACCCAAAAATGCACGACAGGCTGCCCAGTTCTTGATTGCTTGCTCCGCGGTGGCATCCCTTGTGATTCAATAACCGAGATCGTCGCCGAGAGCGGTTCCGGCAAGACCCAAATCTGCCTCCAACTATCACTCCATGCCCAACTCCCTGTTTCCCATGGTGGTCTCGGCGCTTCCTCTCTCTACCTCCATACCGAATTCCCATTCCCCTTTCGCCGCCTTCACCAACTGTCTCTTTCATTTCTGTCCTCAAATAGCCACCATTTGCCCACCAATGACAACCCTTGTGATCGTATATTTGTGCAAAGTGTACACTCTGCTGATCAACTGCTCGAAATTATGTCCAAAACAGAGGCTTTCATTGAAAATTCGAAAACCCAAGTGCCAGTTCGCCTCATTGTGATTGATTCAATCGCTGCTTTGTTCAGGTCTGAGTTTGACAACACCCCAGTTGAGCTTAAGAGGAGATCGTCTTTGTTATTTAAAATATCTTCCAAGTTAAAGGCGTTAGCGAGGAGGTTTAACTTAGCGGTTTTAGTGACGAATCAGGTGGTTGATTTTGTGGGATCTAATGAAGGGATGACTGGGTTGAGGATTGGGAATTTAGGATGTTTATATACGTCTGGTAGGCGGGTTTGTCCTGCATTGGGGTTAGCTTGGGCTAATTGTGTTAATTCAAGGTTATTCTTATCTATGAACGAAGAGGTCATTCGTGAAGAGAATGGAAAATCAAACGGGGAAAGTAGTACTTCTGTGCGTAAGCAAAAAAGGAGAAAGCTTTATGTAGTTTTTGCGCCTCATTTGGCTGAATCATCTTGCAAGTTTGTGATCACCAGAGAAGGGCTTTTTGGAGTTGAAAGATAGCTGCCTGATTAATTTTGCACAAGAAGAGGTAATTTGGGGGTAGCTTTGCTGAATAATTGAGTATGTATGTATGTATGTATGTATGTATACGACATTGGTGGAGAGAAGTATCACACACTCAATTTTGCTTTTTTTTTTTCAGTCCAATCTATCATTTTCGGTGTTTATCATATGTAGCTCAACAATGATGTTTTTAGTCTTTTACATAATTTTGTTTATGTTTTCTTTTCAAGTGTAAATTTGTAAGTATTGATATTATATACGCATTCGCGTATGCGTATGCGCACATACATACATATATATATATATATATATATACATACATATATATATACATACATACATATATATATATATATACATATATACATACATACATATATATATATACATACATACATATATATATATATACATACATATATATATATATATATATGTGCATGTATATTGTCTCAAGTCATTGAACTCCGAATGCATGCGTGCATATATATAGTCTCAAGTCATTGAAATGTTACAAGCTGGAGTGGTGCGGAAGACTATATTGTACTCTGCAGCTCAAAGCATTCTTCCAGAATCAGAACTAATCCATAAGGTAAAATTTCTTGTTTTTGTGGCAAATGAATGAGTCTATCATAGATTGCCAATTTTCAGTTAATCCTGTTAATATTCTTCTGGTTCTTGTGGGTGTCAGAACGGTGGGTGGGATTGTGCGTACTGAATGTGGTGAAAGAGTTCAGGCAATTAACCTGATGAGCATGTTTTTCATTTCTTAGAACTGTTTTGAGCTGCCTAATTTGATGCTAGCTGGAGTAAAGTTGATTATGTGCCATGCTATGCTGCAAAAATGGCCTAACCATATGCCAGTGGATTTCGGATTAAGATTCATTAGAAGCCATCCAAATCGACAGAAGAGTGGATTATTAAGTTTAAGGTAACAGAAGGATGCAATAGCATGTAACCAATTTGTCACTCACTCTGTAACAGCTTAATCCTTTTCAATATGATAATGTTAGAATGGCACCAGAGCTACTGTATTTGCCTTAGGGGCTAAAGTGATTAACCATCAGGTTAAGTATTTAGAGTAAATGGTTTCTCTAGTAAGTAGTAATCAAATTCTGCATTCTCTTCTAAGTGTTAATCAAATGCCCTTTATATAAAAGTAAAGTAAACGACTTTAGATGGAGATGAATATGACTTAAATGGATGACAATTTATCTTGAGTTCATAGGTTCTCTGATGATTTTGAAAGCACAGAAGTAGCGAGGGGTGGCCAAGAGGCGAGGATCAGTGACTAAGTGACCCTGAATTATAGTAAAGATCCTGCTACTCCTCTTGTGAATAGGCTTTCGGACCTACCCCCAGCTCCCCACCCCCGCATTTGCACCTAAAGTTCCCAAGTTTCATGTAAAAGCCACTAAAAGCTACCATTTCTTGATGATGTGGGATAGGATAAGTTCTGTTATGATCCTCCACGTGCTGGTTTACTTAATTATTGACTAACGAGAAAATAGTTCTTCCACAATAGTCTTCATCTGAATTATATGGAGGATTAGAAACATGTTTTGCATATCAGGTGTAAAGCTTTAAACTGAGAAGAGGGATAAAACCTGAATTTGGGAAAATTTCGGATGATAGCACACCCGGTGGGCCTTGAATTCACAATTGCCTGATTAGAAGTCGCACACCTGATTCATTAGAGCACGGATGCCTGGCACCATAGATGCATAGAATCTTTCCAAAGTCTTGCTGGGGAAAAGTTTGATTGAGAACTCCATAAAGAGTTGGTGAATTGATACATGTAAGACGACAAATATATTTCACTAAATATGAAGCAATGTGGACTAAAACAACCTTTTCAATATTAATTCCGAATGCAAGAGCAAAACATCCTTCACAAAGGGTAGGTTAAGTCCCGAATAATGCTACAATTGGCAACCCTTCTTAATGTAATATTTCTCAGGTATATGAAAGCTTAGCTCACATGGAAATGGGACTGTCTAAGCATAATATATATATATATATATATATATATATATATATATATATATATATATATATTTCAAGACTGTCAATGCATTTACAGCTTGCGGCTAGGAAATCTAGAATGACATTCAACTTTTGTCCAAGGTAGCTCCATGTCTTCTAGATAGGAAGTTTCACTTCGCACCCAGATGTTGAAAACAACAGGGAAGAGATTCAGAATCCCAATCTTCAACCCCGAGGGATTCCCGAGCCTGAGGAAATATATCCAACACCTAAAGGGGGAAAAAAGAAACAATAAAAAACTAAGCAGGACTCTGATTTCGGGACATGTTCGTAGGAAACTAGAAACCCCATCTCTGCAAGTATCAAATCCCTACTTCTCCCTCTGCCCCCTGTCATGACAAAAGAGTTCGCCACCCTCAAATAGAATGCCTAAGAAGAAAAAATAATTGGTATACTGGACATTTAGTTATAAAGAGATCAAAGCTGCTCTAAATTATAACATATCAGTGCCACGTAGAAAAAGACAGGATAAGTTCGCTATCTTTGTCTGCAGTGCCCATAATGAAATATGAATTGCTATAGAGTATAATAAAAAATGAGTTGCTGTAATCTGAAGCAATAGGTTTACCTGTTGTCTTGATCAACAGCATTTAGCAGCCACTAGCTCTCAACTTGAATAAAGTACAAAAGGCACTGTAATGCATTATTTAAAATAGAAAAAGAACGTAAGAATATTCCTTTAGTAGTACAAAATCATGCGAATTAGTGTTATATCATTAGAAATATTCAAAATTTTACAATTCCACTAAATTTACAATAAGCATTTGTAAGGCTTTAATGGCATATCAACTACTCTTAATCCTAAACATGGTCCAAGAGGTATCAATAATTATTAAAAAAAAGAAGACAAGATCAGGATTAAAATGCCAGATTATGAATAGAGCAACATAAGATAGAGGATCAATCATATTAAGCAATTTTTTATTCCTGCAGCTTGATGATACTGATACTGTAATGGACAAAATTACATTCATAAAATTCTACTTCGCTTTACGCAAAACATATATAAACAATACTAGGTTGTCATCTTAAGGAACTGATCTAATACTTAGCTCATAATTGACAATCATCCAATTGATCAACTGAAAGCTGCTTTTATGTAGCAGAGCCAAATTGAAAAGAATAGAAGGCCCAATATGAAAGAAAAAATATCAATCTGTCATAGAAGATGTTTTCTCATCAAAATTTGATGGTTGATTACTTGATTTGCATTTTATTTTTAACCAAAGGCTGCATCTACCAGGAAAACCCCGGAGTGATAAGTGATAAACATTCAGATATGAGCATATAAAAACATACACTCTCAAGTATGCAAAGTCCTTGATTACTTGGCAATTAAAAGCCCCAAATCCTTACCAATTAGAAAAATAGCTATCAATAAAGCAAGTGTAAGTTGCAGTGAACAGCTAAACTGCAAGTGCACTGGACTTTGCAATTGTCTCTGTAACCCACCAAGCCAGCCAAATCGCTGCAATATATTAAGTTCATTAGGCTCCCCGAGGACTTAGCGAACATTCATACTCAAGATATTGATTATACAAGAAATGTAGCATAGCATAAACTCAGAGAAATAAAGTATGTAAATGATGGCCATCCCCTGATTCTTACCTGATTGAATAAATCAAATGCACCCTTGGCCTGAGGAAGTTCTCCACACCTTTGCTTATGGAAGAAAGGCTTGGATCCTTTTTCTTTAGGTGTGGCCTCAATGCCTGACCCAATTTGGCTTCTATCTTCATACTCATCAGCAATTACAACTTTCAACGCACCAAAATTTGGAGTACTCCATGTTCTCCTAGTACCAGTTGTTCTATCTTGTCCACAACTTACATCATCTGCCCTTCCAGAACTTTCCTTATCTTCTACATCAATGACGCACTCAGCATCTTTACCAGAATCCTTAAAATTTTTCACTTCAGACATATTTCCATTGCAAGTAGCATTGAAATTAGGATCTGTGTCTTTTCTCCTATGACAAGTCTCCAAAACAGTGTTTTCCACAGATGGTTGCAAGCTTGGAGAGGTTCCAGAAAGGAACATGGCTAAATCATCACATTCTTCTTCATCCAAATTTACCCACCTAAGGGGTTGTTTTCCCTCGTCAATAAATGCATCTCTTAATGCAGCTTCTACACGGCAGATCTGACTCTCAATAGCAGCAATAAATTGTTTGTGCCTAGTTGCTGTAATATCATTGCATTGATGTCCATGGCTCAATCTTATAGCTCTCTCAAATTCTTCCAACTGAAATTACATCACCAGTTTTACACAGAACAACTATTATCATGAGCAATTGTCTCAGTAAACAGAAAGGATGGAAAAATTGAATTCGATTAATGTTTACTACCGACTATGGTTGAGAAGAACATGCACAAAGGTTGGGGAAAAATAGGAGAATGCTTAATGCCAGTTTAAATATTTGTGATGAAAAAAAAAAAAAAAAGGTCTACTCTTTGAGTCTGTATAAACACTTGAACGGAATTTGAACAAACTGGTTAGTTTTTCTATTACAAGATACTAAATTCAGAACCGAAATAAATTTACTTCTCAACAATTTTAGTTTAACAAAAAGCAAAAGAAAGAAAAGGTAGCATACCTGCCATTTAGCAGTACCTAAAGCAGTTTGCAGTTCTCTACATAGTTCAGCCGAATCTGATGTTTTTGGCGCTTCTCTCCTCTCTTTTATCCACATCCTGTATGCTGATTCCATTCTGGAAAACAGGAACCATGAATATGCTTTAAAATTTTGAGAACACCCAGTTTTAACTTGTACAAAATCTCAATGAAATATTTATTTTCGAGAATGTTTGAAGCAGAAATTTCGTATATAAACAAAACCGCATTTTTAAGAATGTTCGAAGCTGAAACTTCTTATATACACAAAACCCTTAATATGTGGTTGATTAATAATATTAAGCATTACAAAAGCTCAGAAAATTGGCTTTTTTCATTTTTTTTTTCAGAAGATAATTTCATACACCAGCATCTTCATTAAAGTCTTTGGAGCATAGGCATATAATCTTCCTCGTTCCTATTTAGAGTAAAATATTAGAACCAAACGGAAAAGATGGATTTTTTAATCATAGTTTTCATGTTTCAACAATCAAACAAACACTCTTCTTCTTTTCTACTTCATCAGGATTGAAAGAGGCATAAAAAAAGTCACCAATATGAAGAACAACAAATTCAAGAGTAACTGGTAGGAAACAATGTCCCTAAAACAATAATGGACGTAAGAGAGAGAGAGAAAAAAAGAAGAAGCATATTCAGCAAGAGCATCAAAGCAGGCCAACAGGCAAAATCAAAAGCAGTAAAATTTAGGAGCTGCAGCATATTTACTAGAAATCCACCGAAAACACACCTATAAAAACCCAGAAACCAAAGAATTAAACACTCAATTATACGAAGATCCTAGTTTTAATTAAACCAAAAATTTGAAAAGCACAACCACTTCAAACATTCCAAAAACTACCAACAACACCAACCAAGCACCCCATTAAATGAACACAATTCATTTAAGAAACAGGAGCCAAGACCCAGCAAAAACAAGCCATGAGAGGAAAAACAGAACATACATATCAGCAGATTCTTGAACCTCTTCTGCTGCAGAAAAGAAAGCATCTTTTCGCCACAAATCAAAACTGTTTGCAACCATCATCTTCTTCACCTTTCAAAAGCTTAGAAGCCAAAACAAAATTAAATAGTACAATTAAAAGATTTGCAAAATGGGTGGCTTCTCTTTTCTCTCTTCCCTTCTCTTGTTTTCTAAGCAAAGAAGGGAGAGAGAGAAAGAAACAGAGAAGCAAATGAGAGAGAGAAGAGACGTAGAAAGGATTTCTATAACTCTTCTCTTCTCTGCGTTCCTTTCCTTCCTTTCCTCTCTTTCTGTTTCAGCCTTTCTGCAATTTTCACCTCCCCTGTTGTTAGGTATATATTTGTTGCTTTACTTTCTCAAATTCGTTGTTTGGTTCCATGTAGTGTTTCTTCTATTTCTTACAAGGCTCCACGTCAAAATCTCCATGCACTTTGGACTAACGTGTTTCAATTTCAATGGCCGAATCAATGTAATTTCAGAAGAATCGGAAGCAGATGATAGAAACTCAATAAAGAAAGGATAAAAATCAAGGCGTCGGCTGTTGGGTAAGAAGGAAAAAGACAAGGGACAAAGGTGGCGAGGTGGGCTGCCCAGCCCGTTCGCTACTCAGCCAGTGCATTCTGGGTCATAGGCCAGACTCAAGTGGGTCCCTTGGATCTCTTCATTAATTAAAGCGAATAATGTGTTGGAATTTTTGTTGAATTAAATTTTAAGTTAATATTAAATATATAATGTAAATAAAAATTAATTTTAAATTTAATATAATATTAAGATATCTCATAATTTATATAAAAAAATATTATTAGTTTTTTTTTATTTTTTTATTTTATAAGTAAAATTTTATATCTTTTATTGTTTTCATATAAATTTTTCTTTCTCCAAAAGGTTTCAACTTCAAATTTTAATTTCTTTTACTTCAAATTCACTTGTTAATTATTCCTTATAAATATATATATTTTTCATACATCTATGATTTAATATATATTGTAAATTATACCTATTGAAAAAAGAAGTTATAGAAAGCAAATTCTTTGATTTGATCATAATTTCAACAGAAAATAAAACTCAAAACTATGTAAGTCCAATAAATTTCAAATGAAATTAGATTCTAACATATAGCTTGTAAAAGTAAATCAACCTCAAAATAACTCAAAAGTTGACTTGACCTACCAATAATTGCCATCTCTTATTCATAGGATAATAACCTTATTGTTCTTTTAAAATGGAAGCAAATGCATGTAGATTATAGACACATCTTATATCCCATATTTTATAACTTGGTGCTAATCAATTAGGGTTGATGATAAGTTGATTAAATTAGGTGAGGAATAATAAGAAAAGGTGAAGTGGATTTGTTCGGCGCAAAGTTTACATTAATAAATGAATGTGGAAGGAAACAAGTAAACATCATCAGACTCGCACCTCACTCAACCACCACTTTAACTACCATTGCTATGCTACCATTCAAATATTTTTTTAGGTATAAAGAATTGTGAGATCCTTAGGATAAGTGAATAAATTAGAGATTTGAATTCGAGATTTACTGTATATCCAAGGATTGTATAATCAATTTAAAGTAAATTTGAAGTTGACTACAAAAATAGATTTACAGCTGAATATTGCATTGTCTTCACTGGGATTGACCAGATGAGATATGAGCGCATGTGTCTAACGTGATGAGATATCTCAGCATTCACAAAACCAGAACAAGTAATTGCATGCTCCTTGCACTATCTGATTTTCCATGTTAAAATGGTATCAGACAGAACTGCTGTTGTTGGGCTGCACTTGAATCCAGTCTAATCCAATCAACATGCTATATTGTTCTGATAACAGAAGTTCTCTTGTGATAGTATTCATGTCAAAGTCTGTGTTTCATGCCGCTTTTATGATCAAACTTTGATCAAATTGGCTGACGCTGACAGATCATTGACCTTGTTGCTATGAACAAGCTGACTATGCGCCCCAAATGCAATGATCAGCATTATAATAGCCTTTATGATGAATGCGTTGTAGAGATCAGCTCGGTCATTGAAGCTGATCACCTGGCCGTGGCTTGTCCTGCCTCCTCCTTGCATTTAGAGAGTTCATATTCCACCAGGTTAATGCCAGTTGAAGTTAATTATTCTGCCTATCAACCAAATCTATGTCATCTAAATTTACAAATCCATTTGTTCTTGGTTTCCGGATTCCATGCATTAGGAAAGTCATGTTGGAGTTTGTGGATTCCATGCATTAGATAGAATATGAGAAACTTTTTGAATATGGGAAACTTTTTGAATTCCACTTCAATTAGGGGAGGTTGGGGCATGATAACAGATACAAATTCTGCAAGGAGGATGACCAGAAGGGGTTTTGGGCCTCATATGAAAGGTAGGCCTCTAAGAAGTTATGAGTCCAACAAGAGATGGTAGTTGAAATAGTCGGGTCACCCAGTTCAATCAGACATTTAGAGTTCGATCATACCCAATTTAACATTCAAACTGATTTTATAAAATTAAATTAATTAAAATGATTGCTCAATTAATTCATATTTGCATTGAAAAATTTAGAATGTTATATTTTTTTATTGAATCAAATTAATGACTTTCTCCGAATTCAAAACAAAATGTATTAACTCTAATGTGATTTTTTTTTTTTTTTAATATTCTATCTA
This sequence comes from Firmiana major, assembly GCA_033439115.1. Lineage (NCBI taxonomy): Eukaryota > Viridiplantae > Streptophyta > Magnoliopsida > Malvales > Malvaceae > Firmiana > Firmiana major. Next base: position 80,478,512 of record CM065900.1, on the reverse strand, counting down.
GCAATATTTGATATTGTCATGCTTGTTACTATACAAAAGAGAACCAAATCCAAAGCTTTTGCAAAGATCTTTTCTCCATTGGAGGTCTCATGATGGCTTTACCTAAGTTAGGTGACAGCTGACAACCCTTCCAATTACATGGGTTTGCATTAATTTGTCTTGTCTAATCCTAAAGATCATGGAAAGAATGCCAAGTCGCTAAACACATGTATAGCCCAAAGACATAACAAAAACATTTCTGGTTATCAAAAAGTTTGGCATTGGAATAAACAATTAATTTCCTTTAAAAAAAGAAAAAAAAAAAAGTATCATGCAATCATGAGTCATCACGAGGATCCATCATGAACTTTGAGGGTAGCAAAAGTCTCTGAATTCAAACTGATCACAGCTTGGATTGAATTGACCCTCCTGGAACGACATTGAAGCATGCGGATATTCGAGACAGCAGCTCTTCGCTCCCACAAATCACCATCGATGCTAGCGGCCAAGCATGAGAAAAATACAAATCAAAGCTTAGAATTTTCTCAGAATTCCATTATAAGGAAGCATGCAATGTCCCACGGCAGGAAATGGGAAGTACCTCAGCCATGCATGCTGCTAGAACAATCCAGTCCAAAGGGAGAATAATTTCAAAGGATCCGGCCTTTTTTCTCTTTTGTTGCATTAATTTCGAAAGTGACAAGTGCTTAATGGATAAACACTGGCCATTTTTCAGACCAGATAGTCCAAGAATTGGGTTGACATCAATGACATTAATTAATTAAAATTGTTGAATGGTTGTCGTTCTTTGCAGCAGATTGTCAAACAGGAATCCAATCTTCGGGTTCCTATTACTTTTTCTATCATGGAGAAAAGGTCCATAAATTGAGAACCTTTCTTGTTTACGGTGTGGTGTTCATTTAATAACATGTTAAAAACAAGAATTTTCCAAATAAAATTCTAACTAAATTAAAACTCAATACGGATTGTTGTACATTGCTCTAAGATTAAAACACATTTAGATGAATAAAATGGTGATTCTTATAGATAATTCGTGTTTGTGCTAACAAAGCCTCTCATGCATGACCTGGATTCATTAAGGATGTGGATATTTAATTAAGCCACCAAAGCAGTGAAACTGAAATGATCATTTGATCACATCAAAAACTATTTCCAAGCAAAACTATTGTTAGCTCACCAAAATTCTTTCTAGTTTGAGAACAAGGAAATTCGTCGAGCATCCGATGCTAATGCGAAAGATCAATAAAAAAATTAGACCATTGATGAAAAGTTCAGAATCTTAGACCACTAAGGTACAAACCATGAATGTAGCCACAAATCTAATCAACATCTCAAGAACTTGATTCTTAATTAGGCCAATAAGTAAGATTAATAGAGCAAAGACTTTTGGAATATGTTGTGTTGGTTGTTTCTACCAGTTAAAAGATCCCAAGATATTGGAGCCAGGAATATGATTTTGCAAGTAAATCAAAGGATTCTGTTAGTAGTTTTTCCTTGTAATTCACCAGCGAAATTTGCCATGGCAATTTAGGGGTGGAATTTCAATTATCATGGGTAGATTACCATTTTTACTTCAGTTAGACTTGTATATATATATATCTGCAACTCCTCTCTATCAATAATTTAAGTCAGCGAAGAGTGCAAAATCAGCTGAGAACCAATACAAAGAACTTGGATGCTGCAAGATACGAGAAACTTCAATAAGCAACTCTTTTTGGCTTTTGCTCCTCACAAGCAATTCTAACTTTTGTGGTTCAACTTGCATGACAGGGGACAAGGGTCCCTCTCTTTTCTAAAGAATGATGAAGAAATAGAAGAAATTCTCACATAACAAAAACGCAGATGCTCACTTTTGTTACTGCAAAAGGAATCCCAACCTTGGTTTCTTTTTCAATTTTTTTTTTTTTAAATTTTCACTATTAGAATATAAGATTATTATCTAATAAATTAGTAATGAAGATTTTAGAATTCACAAGCCTAGTGAAATGATAACAAATACTCTCACTCTTTTTTTAATTTTTTTTAATACTCCAAATGATACAGATGATGTGTTATTATCTTAATCTCGCTTATAAAGTCTAAAAATTCTATTTACCATGGATTAGATAAAAATATATAGAAAATATGCAGTAAAAAAACGATAAATGATAGGCAACAACAATATGGCTGGCAAATCAGGCTTAAGTAAGCTGCTGTATTAGGAATCATTCATGGGTAGGGTTTGTTTCATTGGTAACAAAACAGATATGAATCAATGTCAGTCAAATCTGCTAAAAAGGTGGCAATAACCTTCACATATTTTGTTCTTTGTCCACAATCATATCATTTTCGGTACTATATATAAATATCAATATTTTATAATGCAACTGAAATACAGTATAATCAGTATTTTATTTGTAATTTCTTGATTAAGTTATGATGTAACATTTCTATTATTTGTATATGAGTAATTATAATAAGTATAGATTCTTCTTCTTAGTAATTTTGTACATGACTTGAATGGTATAATCTAATCTTATCAAAAAGCTCGATTACTCCTTAAAATGTCAGTTGCAAACAGCATAATTACTCAAAAGTTATATATATGTAAAACTGTTCATATGTTTGTATTTTTTTTTTCCTTTTTTTCATGATGATTTCTACATGCCACATAGTACAGACAGGGCATGTTTTCCATGGAAAATAGACTTTCCCGAACTAATTCCAGGTGGAGGGGTTGTTTTCAGCTGTCAAGACGTAGGCCAAGGGCAAACAAGGGCTTGCCAGCCCAATGCCTTTACAACTCAGTATCAAAATCAACGATTACAAAAGCGTCAACTTATGGTCATTATAAGAGAAGACTTTCTAATTGCTTTTGTTACTCAAATCCTACTTTCCCCAACACAAAATCTGGTTCTCCCTCGCTTGTTTCCCCTTTTCATCAAGTCTTTTGTCTAAATTATCCCTGTAAAGAGTCTAATCCTATCCATTAACCACGTCAGTAAGTTATTTATATTCATTGTATTGTATAAAATCATGTTTATATCGTATGTATAAAACACGAAAGGATTAGGTAAAACATTATCATCAAGCAATAGAAGAAGAAAACAAAGCCCTTCATGATCAATAGCATGATTTGCATTTCGCTTTAACATCAATGTGAAGTATGAAAAAAAAGAAAAGAAAAAAAAAAGCTGCTTAGCAGGAATTAATTCCAAAGAAATAATAGAACAAGTTTGATTATCATTATTATAGGCTTTTACATGAAAGATTATGACATCCTTGAGATTTCACATCAAATGTGAATTATGTGGATTCATTTGACTTAATTATTTGAAAAAACATCACAAATTTTCCATCAATAAATGTGTAACTAACTAATCATGGCCATAGTTAACCCTGCAACAAGGGAAGAATGAATGAAATTGATTTTGCTCTTAATTTACAGAGCAATGATACCCCAAATTATGAACAGTTCCCAACTTCCCTACCCATGTAGTTGCTGCTACTCTGCCCTTGTGGCATGTGAATTCCAATTGTATACAAAAACTTGCTAAGTTGCAATGTTTGATTGGAGGGTTATTTCTATATCATTCCCCAAGAAGATTTTGCCATGGAAGCATGTGCAAAGGATGTGCAAAAGAATATATCAAGAAACTCAAAAAGAAAATCCCACATGGCCAACCACACCACATGCCAATGATCTTATCTTGGCTTAACATATATATAATATTAATTTCATTATTAAACTACTCATAAGATAGATATACCAAACACGAGTAATCTGGAGACCACTCCCTTTTCCTAGCCAATTTTTTCTTTGACTTCGCTCTAGTTTTTCATTCCCCGACTACATCCCACCAACAAAATTTGAAAGATCTCTGGTTAAGTTCAAACTCCAAAGAGCAATCTGCTTTTCTTTTTTTCTTTTTTTCACCTTTAACCTTTCTGAAGAAAGGGGAAGAAAAATAAAAAGAACCAAAGTGACCTTGAATTTGATGTTTTTTTTTCTTGAACTATTTCATCTTCTCTTCATCCTCCTCTTCTTTCTTGCAAGGCTCTTCAAATTCAGACCCTTCTTTAGGACTCTCCAAAGCCCTTTTCTCCTGCTCTTCATCTTCCATGTCATCTGAATTTTTCTGCCTCAAGCTCCCAGTTTTCAGATTCCTGTCAGCCCTTGTCTTTAATGCCTCCAACAACTCACTAACAGCAGTTTGCTTGTATCGCCGGTTCTTGATTAAAACTTCACTAATATCAGCTGGAGTCATCTCTGCCTGGTCAACTACTTCCTCCAGTTCCTTCAAAACATCAACATCCAAATCACTTTCCTCGTACGCCAAATAGTTCCTCAGCAATATCTTCAATGCAGGATATGAACAATAGCTCATGTAAATATGCATATCCATTCTCCCACTCCTGAGCAATGCAGGGTCAAGCTTCTCAATGTGGTTTGTTGTAAACACAAAAATCCTTTCACTCCCACAACAAGACCATAAGCCATCAGTGAAATTCAACAGCCCTGAAAGAGTGATGGAATTTCCTCCATCCTCACAACAAACAGAACCTGACCCACATCTCATTTCTGGGTAGCTCCTTGTGCCTGAACTGTTGTTATTCTTCTTCCTGTTAGTCAAATTAATGGAACAATCAATATCTTCAATGACAATAATTGACTTGGAACTTGTTTTCATCAACAGCTTCCTCAGCTCAGAATTATTATGGACCTCTGTTAGTTCAAGATCATAGATATCATAACTTAAGTAATTTGCCATGGCCGCAATCATGCTGGATTTCCCTGTCCCTGGAGGGCCGTACAGCAAGTAACCTCTTTTCCAGGCTCTCCCAGTCTTCTGATAAAAGGATTGACCGTTGGCGAAGTCCTTAAGATCGTCCATGATCTCTTGCTTCTTGAAAGGATCCATAGCCAATGTGTCAAAAGTGCTTGGATGCTTAAATGGAACGGACTCCCAAGGATGTCCCCTGGAATCCAAAGATCCACCACGAGAATTCGTGTACAAAAGCCTGTCTTGATTCTTCCTTCGGATTTCATTAGCTTTTTCCATGATGTAATCCAGGTAGGAATCAAAAACCAAGGACTTGTCTCTCTTCTTGATTCGGAGAGTGAATCCTCTCTTCTCTTCAGGCAATGGTCGCCAAGAAAAAGTTTGGGCTTGCCTTTGAGTCACAACGTGTTCCCAAAGCACAGTGACGCCATTGAATGTATCAACGATGCTGTCATTGTTTGAGAGACCGAATGTAATGGCGCTTGAATTGAGAGCACGAGTCAGGCTCAAGCGGCTACCGTTGATGGAAACAGAGGAACTCAGATAGAGTTGGACTGCGTTATAGAGTTCGTTGGTGTTCACCCCATCGATTTCTGTGATATCAAAGTAACAGTAGGAAGAGAACAAATGGAAAATCCGGTTAAAGAATTTTAGACAGGCAAAACGGAATTCTGGTGGAAAAATGACTTGCAGGAGGCTCTGGCAAAAGGCCAAAACCCCTAGTAGTGAAGCAAAAGAAGTCCAATACTCTTTCATTGCGCTAGTTTTTGGATGGTTGAGTTTGGTTTCTTTTTCTGGGGAGGAATTTGAGTAATGGGATTCCGCTGCTTCGAAGAAAAAAAGAAGGGGTATTTGCTTAATTTATAGACTAAACCTGTGAGGATGAGGACTGTTGAAACTGGTAAACTTGTGAAGCGAAATGGTGGGGGAGAGAGAGAGGGAATAAAGGAAAAGCAGAAGCCCACAAGGTGTGGTGTTGAGATGGGAAGCAATTGGCTGGCTAGAGTGATATAAGTACAAGGAAAACAGCAAGGTGGAGAAGAAAAAAACAAAAAGGATTTTTGGAGTTTTGAGTCGGGAAGAGATCAAAGATAGGGCCTATTTTTCTCTGGCCTTTGGGGCTTGAGTGAGTGACAGGAGGCTTTGTTGGTTACCTACTTCCTTTTCTCCTAGCCTATTATGAGAATTTGAATTAAGCTGCAGCCTTGGATTGGAGGACTCTGAGGATTGTGAAATGAGAGAGATGATGTTTCAAGATCTGGAAAGAGACAATGAATACGGTTTAAATAGGATTCACTGCTGCCCGCAGGCTTGGAAGCAGATAACAAGAAATACCCACTTGAGTGAAAATATACCCTAAACTGTCATTATATTTAAAACAGGTGATAGAGATTTGTGCATGTGATTTGCCAGGATTTTTAAAATCCAAGAAACTGATCACTTGCTAACCGCCTATGAGATAAACAGCAAACCAGAATGGGTATCCAAGTATCTAGATGGAAGGTTATAATAGAATGGAAATGGGATCCACTTACCTTCTGAGTTCTGGCCCACGTGTCAAACATGTTATGTCAATGATTTTTCCCTTCACAAGCATGGAAGATATTTCTTCTTAAGGCAAACTTTATTCTTTAATTGCTAATCGACATGCATAAGTTTCCTTGACTGAAATCTACAACACCAACCGATTGGCAATTAAAGAAATAAGTTTCCCTTCTTTTTACTATTTATGAGATTTGAGAATGCATGCTTGCTGTTAACCATGTCACTAGTCACTACTCTACTCAGTGCTCATCCTAGTCTCAATTTTTTTTCCCCTTTTGTGGTTCACGGCCAATTCCGAGCCTTTAAAATCTGGTCCCCTTTTTGCAGATGTCTCGGATAATGGCCCTATGGTGCATTGGTGCTGACTCTTCATGTACAACTCATCAGTATATATATAATATAGGTTTGTTATGATGGGCAATGTGCAGATAGGTCCTTCTTCTTAGCCTGTCTGAATCGTCTGAGACAACCCTCTTAATAACTTTGTTTTCTTTTTAGTTTTCCCAAACCAAATCCCCCAATTAATTCTGATAAGACCATGGTTAGGTATTATTAAGGTACAACCACTACAGTACTGTAATCAAATCAAGCTGCTGCTAATTAAAACCTACCTGCTTTCACCTTGCGTGCAGTCACAACTCAACCCCTGCCCTGCCTGGAGTCACTCGTTTAAAGTTCCATCAGCCATCAGGATTCTGGCGCCAGAAAGAAAGACATAACTCCCCTTTGATGGCTAAAAACAAAACCCTTTTTTCGTCTGTTCATCCAATCCACTTCCAATGCATTTGTGTTTAATACTTACTTGAGCTTGGCTTGTACAAACAGCTACATCTCTTGACCCACAAGAAAAAGACTAGGATATTCTGCAGGACAAAGAAATATAAGAAATAACAATGGAAATTAGGTGGATGGAAGTACTTACTAGTAGTACTATTAGTTTGGACCACTTTAATTTACTATCCCATTGAGTTTTGTGACCTAACAAAGATAAGCATATGATTAAAGATTGTTATGATAATAAAATAAAGTTTTTGAATTTTATAGTGGTACTTAAGAATGGAGGGCTGCAAACTGCAAAGCGCGTGGAAAACAGTCTCTTTGCAGGAGCACTGAAGTCGCTGACCAGTAACCAACTGCCTAATAGTACCTTGAGCCAGCTATATGGATATTATAGAAATACAGTAGGAGGAAAAAGAAAACGAACAAGTTAAAAGAGAGCAGGTGGTGATGAGGAGAAGTGATAAGAATGAATCTCTATTCTCCCATCAGTTTTGTTTTTGTTTGTTTGTTTTGGTTTGGACTAGTGAGTGGTGACAGAGGGACAGCAAGCTGCAAGAGGCAAAGAAAGAGAGAGAGAAGTGTGTAGGTTAATAAGAAGGGGCTCAATGCCCCAGGCATGAGGGCACCTCCTTAACTTGCATAGTTTTATCAAAAGAGAATCCTTTTTGGGTTTGTACTTCTGACCCTTTCCATCATGTAGTCACCTGCAGCATGCTTAAGCTAAAATCCCAACAACCTATTTGTACAAGTAAAACTCACCCAATAAGCAAAGCCAAATCCACAGAACAAATTCCCTTTCCTTTTTTTTTTTTTTCTGTTGTTGAAAATTTCAGTAAGGCCGTACAGAACCACTTTCACGTAAACCGGAAAAATAGTTGCATATACAGAATGGCAGTGGGCAGGACAGTGGGGGAAGAGATATGAGAATTATAAAGGAATAGTGTTAGTGTCATTCCCACGTAAACCAAAGAATACTCACAAAAACACTGTTAAAAATTTTAGGCAGAGGCACCCCACATATTCCTGAATAGGCGACTTTTCTTTCTTTTCGTAGTAAGTATTTACTCCGTCTATGGGAGCCATAGGTTGGAGGTGAAATGGCTGTTGAGAAGGTGAAAAATGAAAGTTTGTCAGACTGAGACTGTGGCAAACAAGTATCGCAATTTTTCACATGCTGAGGAGAGTGGGGTAATTAGCATCATCCATTAGAGGCATATAGCTGCAGTAATGGCTACAAACCTATATACCTCTACGAGTTTTGTTCTCTTCATAAAAGATATTCACTTCACATGAATTACCATCATCTACTGCCCGACCAAGGCGTATTGCTATTGTCAAAGCGAGTAAACTTGTAACGTTTACTTCAGTCATCTACAAACTTATGGACATGGAAGAAAGCTAGAAAAACCTGAATTATAGATGCATATAAATCACCGACACTGTAAATTTCCAGCTTCATTGTTTCCTTTTCAACCTTCACTCTGCTTTCTAACTGTCGGTGTTCACTGCAATTTACAAATGGATTGAGATTGGATAGTAAACTATTGCAATTCAAGGAAGACTTGCTTTAATAAGAAACTTCAAAGCCAAACCTGAAATCGAGAGGCAAAGGCACTGTTGACAAACGAAGATGAAGAAATGGCACAGATCGAGGATAATCATTAGAAGAAAACTAAGGAAAATTCCTCAGGAATTCAACATGAACATTCAGCTAGAAAAACTGCTGCGGTGTTATCATTATAAAATTCTTCAAAATTGGGTTCAATTCCCCCACCAATGTTTCAGTAAGCAAAAGCATTCATCAGCTCATCAACTGATTTTTTTTCTTTTTCTAATTTTCAGTACATAATCTGGGTGAATAACAGCTCTCCCATAGTTTCAGGAAAAAAATATATCAAAATTTAAAATATGGAGTTCAAACAGATGGGTGAGATTAAATGGATCCTGCCCGTCAAGGCTTGAGAGCAAGGGCAAGCCCCACCTTAGGGGATGCATTGATGGTCTTCGAATCATACTCAGCTGAAAAAGTTATGAGTGATTTAGGCCTCCATTCACGTTGGCATAGCATTGCAACCTTCCCATTGTCAGAGAGCCGTGTTTTTACCACTGTAAATGGATCCACAGCATGGGAACTTCCAATGGAGAAACTGTTTTCATAGGTGGAAAATCTATGAGTCATTTCAGCAGCAACGGAAGTGAAGGGGTTGACGGTATGGATATAAGATGCCTTCAATGTCTGTCCTTTATCAGCCCTACATAGAGAAAACATGCATTAAAAAAAAAATTAAGTCAAGATCTTGATGGATGTGGGAAAGCAAGTAAAACAACAAGAAAAGGGGCGGAAAAAGTTGACAAACCAAATCAGATGAGCAATAGAAAGTTTGAAAAAACAGCATGTATTTAACCTACAGAGACAAGACGCTTTTAATCTTTCTCTCTTACTGGTAAATTGCTTATGATAGACACAGGTAATGGAACTCTTAAATACAGTGCTACTAACTCGTTAATTAATTCATTTCAATGGGCCCCATGCATCTTAAAATCTCTCCAAACTGTTTGCATACATGTTTTTCCCTCCATGAAATGATCATATTACACACCTTACTTAAATATATAAATCAGGCTGATTTTTACCATAATAAAGTTCAACAACAAAATAAACTGAATCAATAGACTGAAACTGACTCTAATTAGCAAGTCAAACCAAGATAACCTTCAAAAGGAAAGCAATATTTGCTTTCGTAAACACAGAGTCACCAGATTTAGGCAATGTTTCTAGCATGATACAACAACAATACTCATCAAACTCTTTACAGAAACCTCAATCATGATATAGCTCTCAACTTTCTCTAAACTCTTTACACGGGTCAATCAAGATTGCCCCTTCTCTAGGTTAAATGAAATAAATAAAATACCAATACTGATGGTACATTCTATAATTGCTGTCTCCATGATGCAGAAAATAAAACCAATAACAAGAAAGATCAATTTCAAAGGAATGTAAAAGAAAATTGTGATAGTCACTAATTTTCTAAGTAAGTTTCATTTGGTTCATTAAGCTTCAATTTATAAAAAATTTGTCACTGAGCTTCTCAATATACTGCACATCACCTAGTTTACATGCCTTGCATCCATTTATGCTGCACACATCTATAAGCAATAGATTAAATGGTATTAGGAATTTAGGATGGCTGAAAAGTAGGCATCAGCGCATCCACTCATAAATTACCTCATAGGACTTTCATAAGGGATGATAATTAACGCCTAAAGGTACACTCTTATAAACATTCTCAATACTCTAAACCTATTTAAAAGAACAAACAATTTAATCCAAAGAAGAACAATCACTATTTAGGTATAAATCGGTTGGTTTAAGGAGAGTGAGAGAGAGATAAAAGCCTCTTTTCTAGGAGTGCACAAAGGTCACCTTCCTCTACTAGTAAATAGAATATCTTCTTCGTTGTACTCCTCTTTTAATATTTTTCAATGACACCAAAAGAAGAGGCATTTCACTACCACTATCCACTTCAATCACAAGTAAAAACTTTTTTTTCCCACTAAATTTCAAGATCCCTGTTAAGATTTAAACCAATAAGGCACAAAATTAAAACCATGTTGACTAAGACAAAAGATTTTCTACTGGAAAATACCGTAGACAGCACTCATGCAATTAAAAGCTATATATCAGAACAGGGAAAGAGTAGATAAAAGTTTTTTTCTTTTAAATCAGCTGCAACAACCCAATTTTCCTTCCTCTAGTCAAAGTGCTTGGCACTTTAAGTCCAAAGATAGAAACATCAAGCTAACAACTCCCTCTAAGGGAGAATTGCTGTCACAAATGGGTTTAAAAAGGTGTATAGGTAAGCTACAATAAGTCAGAATTATCAATTGTAATATTACTTAGCATCATATCCACTTCATTGCTTCAATTAGAATTTTGTGAAAAACACAGACCGGATTGTCTCTGTTTTCCCTTTTGATTAGTCATCAGGTTTTTTTTTTCCTATGTTATAGCAATAAATGTTGAGTTAGTAAAACATGTTTAAAAGTAAAGAGAGTAAAACATTAGTTGTGATCTCCTTAAAAGGTATACTGCACTTTAAGGGATATATGAGTAGTGTAAAACATTAGTTGTGATCTCCTTAAAAGGTATACTGCACTTTAAGGGATATATGAGTAGTTGCCATGCAACCCGTGTTTGTAATCATCTTAATCCAAGTAGCTCTTGTACAATTCTAACAAGATCTCATAAAATAACTGCTCATGATGTAGCACTTAGTCAACTCAACTGAAGGTATCATCATAATCAAAGACACAGCCAACACATACAAGAAAATATATATATATATATATATATATATATATATATATATATATATATATATATATATATATATGTATCTCCTGAGAGATGGTCTACTTACAGTAAAAGTGCAACAGAGAAATCTGGCTTGTTCAACCCAATCCCAGCAGTGTACTTAGTACAGGAAGCAGAAGCTGTGTCAAATCCAACTTCACCACCCAAAGAAAGCTCCTTGCTTCCAATTGTTGCAGAAAGCTCCAAAACAGGACTTGGATTCAGGCCAATGCTAGAATCAATGGCAGCGTGAGGATGAAGATATTGGACATCCAGCTGAGATATAATGCATAGAAAGAGTCAGAGATCCAGTTTCTCAAACACGGAATTATATAGCCAACACTTCAAGAAATTGCTAGTCTGCTACCATTAACAGGTATATTTAGTCGATATAAACCCTGCAAGCAGGTCCATATAATTGTAAGCATCAAGAGACAGTAAAGCTCCATCAAACTAACTTGCTTCCATAAATTACTTTTTCTTCCAGATTTAATGACACTCATAAAGCAGAAACTAGGTACAGGTACCATAAATGAACAGGAAAACATAACAAAACATTAATTATCTCAACTACAGCCTTGATAAATAAGTAGTCATCATCATCAGAGCCTTTATGCCAATAAATTGGGATAAGCCACATTGGTAAATATGTAGTAGCAAGAAAATTTGAGTAGTTGATAGTTAGTGTAAATACAATCCCCACCACAGGAAAAGTGTATTCTCAGCAAATTTATAAGAAAAAAAAAAGAAAAAAAATAATAATAATAAAAGAACTTCTAGAACACAGTGCAATAATTAAGTTCCTATGTGACATTGACACTGTTATTTTCCATATAATTTTAACATTTATGCACTGACCTTGCCAGACTTGTGATCAGGTATCCTGAAACTTAAAGCAGCTTTGGAACATGGCCAAACCTCATTGACAGTCACTTTTGTAGACACCTGCAGAAAAATATAAATAAAAAAAATGAAGATAAAAAGGACAAAGCTATTGAGCTCACACAATTTTAACACCCCCCCACCCCACCAAAAAAAAAAAATAAATTCAGGCGATACATTAAACTGAATCAGAAATATGGAAAAGCAACAGAAATCTTCTTAAAAGCAAAATCTTCAATACATTTGAGTAGGTATCAACTTTCACATCCACTGTAGTATTTCCACTCTTGTACACAGTATTTATGTCTCCAAAAAATATTTGATCCTTCTTGAGCCCTGTGGCTGTAAGACCCTGCAAAACATTTTAAGATTGGTATCAGATGACATAACAATCACGTTGGTTGAATTTAAATACAGTATTTTAAATAACAAAATAATCAAGAATGTTTTATTCGGTTTTGTTTTTCTTTTAAAGGAAGTTATCAACAGAACCATTTTGAGATCTCCCTGGTTCTTCAATTTCTTTTTTCCATGCTTCATAATCTGTCTTCCAGCGGCTGGTTTCTCTAATTTCCTTAGCAACCAAACTATCATATTTCTAATTTAGCAGACCATGAACCCTAAGTCCACTAAACTAAATCGTTTTAAAAATATGAAAATTACTTAGACATAATGATGGAAGAAAGAAGACAGATGGGTTAATAGATGAAATAGTTAAGTCATAATATATTACAGGGACTCAGGAGTGAGTTTTCGATAGGATACGTGTTTGACTCAGGAGGTGGACAACCATACCTCTATCTGTCAATAAGTGTTGGACACAAGTATTTTAAGAGAACTGAAGAATCCAAGCAACATAGGCTATGTAAATTAAGGAAAAGTATCCTTACGTTTCACAATAACTAAAATGAATTATTTAAGCTCATACACGAAGAAAACAAACAGATCTCAAGTTAAGGGATTGAAGCAATGGAAATTGAAATGGCAGAATCTACATGGTATTTGTTTCTAAATCCATAGTTGCAAATTTTTAAGAATGTCACCCATTTCGTCAGGCCAAGCTAAGCATGCCACGAGCATAATGTTTGAATGAAAAAACTAAAAAGATAATCATTTTGCTAATATTTAATAAATAACTATATATCATAACTTCAATGGCATCTAACATCCTGGCAAAAAAAAGATTTAAGCTTTCAAGTAGATCAATCAAGCTCTGGCTAAAAGTAAAATGTAAAGCAATCAAAAAGCTCAATAAAATGGTCAACAACTTTTATTGGGGAAATACTACCATTCCAGCGGAGCTCAGCATTGAAAGAGTAAACTTCTGGTCAAAGTTGTAATCTTTTGTCAGGAGGTCTGCATAAACACAACTATAAATGAATAGAATCTAGAGATAAATGTAAATAACAGCAGGTTTTGAATATCCTGTGCTGTCAAACGAAAAGGCAAATGAACAACTGTGGCAAGAACTGGTAGTCATGAAAAGTCACAATCTCCGACTAAAAATGGCAATTTATTATATCAGTAGGATAGAAAGTAAAATCATCTGTTAGGTAAATTTATCTTATTAAGCAAATTATTGGGCATTTGTTAATCCTCACATTGTACTTATAAATTAGTAATCAATTGTTTTGGCTATCTATCCCATATACAAGCATTTTTATTTTGGTTTATTAAGTGTTTGGAAAATGCAACTGTATTAATCTTCCCAATTCCTCTATTCCAACCATCTGCATGCCTCCAAAAGAGCTGCTTGTGAACTTCGAACAAATCAAACCGGTTTGACCAGGCCAAAAACATTAACAAGTAATCACAAGTGCAAGAATATCAGACAACATCTAAAAATACAATGCTGGACAAGAATAAGAATAAAGAAGACATGTGCAACTGATACCTTTGGCCTTTTTGCCCAAATCTACAAATGGAGCTGGTCCGGTCATCTTGATAGAAGAATAATCAACCACAGCCTGAAAATACCATCAAGATAAAATCATCATTTCATCACTGTAAAACCAAAATAAGGCAAATCAATCTTAGGGCAGATTCGTGTGAAACGATAATAATTCTTCAGCAAAAATATATAGTGCATATTAAATTTTTCATTCTTCAAAAGTATAATTTTCTTTCGTATCCAGTCAAATGTTTGAATTTCTACCCCTACACAAAAAAGAAGTGCAAATAATAAATAAAAGAAGGTAACAAAAGCTACAAACTAACGGTCCTAAATAAATGCCAGCTTCCTCATCCAGTACTTAGAATAATAATAATAATAATAAACTAGCAGCAACTTCACGGCCGAAATGATGCCAAAAGCAATGAACAAAGAAAGCAAGAAAAAAGAAATCCGAAATGAAGAGATTACTGCTGCGACAACGCTTCGTAATATGAATCAAATTAGCTATACCAATTCAAAATTACATCCTAAACAAATAAGATTTCAAGAACAATCTCAGCAGATTCACTTCAATACTTCAAATCACTAAAACAATAACTCTTAAAAATCAAGAAGAAAGAAAGAGCTTACAAGAAAGATTGTGCGAAGAGAAGAGACGATCGGCGACGAAACCCTGCAGCGGCCGCTTCAACACCGCTTCAGGGGAAAGCTACGGTTTTCTTTACAACAAATTTTCTGTTGGAAATATGTTTAAGGCCGAAGGTCTAAGCGCGTAGACATTCAATTGACGGCGGCGTTTTAGGTCACTTCTCAGAAAGCGTACTGGATCTTTGATTTGATTGGAGGTTTTCTGCTGTCAAAGTTCGACGGGGTTTCTTATATTAACATATTATTGGTCTGTGAGATGTGAGGTGTCACCCTCGCGTGAGACTATGAACGATGTGTATCATGAAAATGACGAGAGTAACAATGCAGAATATTTAAATGACGTTTGTGTCCTGGAATCGGTGGCTAGTATTCAGTGCGCCTAGCTGGCTTGTTAGAATCTCTTGTTCTGTACGAACTGGCCACTAGGCTCGTCACTCGCAACAAAGGTTGGGTTACATCCTATGGGTTTTTTTTTTTTTCTTTTTTAATCTCAATAATATTTACAAATATTTAAAAAGTTTTTTAATTAAAAATTGGGACGTCATTCAGTAACAATTAATAACCATGGTGCTTATTTTCATCCTTTCACACAGAAAAATAAAATTATTTTACGTTCATATATTTCATTTTTAGTTAAATAATATTATATAATCTTGTTTTTAAAAAATTAATTATATATTACAAATCATATGTATTTTTATTTAAATAATATCGTATAATCACATTATTAAAAAATTAAGTGTATATTATAAATCATATATGATAATTAAATGGTAAATATTTATTTTAATAATTTCATTGATAATTATATTTTTTAGTAATATTATTATGTACTTGATTTGAATAAAAGTATTACATGTTGATTGAAGTAATTGTTTTATATAATCAATTTTCTTCTAAAAAGAGTGCACAATTTGTAATTTATAAATAAAGTTTTTTTTTTAGTAAACGAGGAGCATTGAACAGGTATGTGATATCGATAATATTGAATAATATCAATAGGATTTCACAGTGTACTTCTCATGGAAGTGTCTAAGTATATGTATATGTTGTATATAGCACATGCAAAGTAATTAATCAAACAATTTCCTTCCAATTACAAAGATGGTATACATTTATGATAACATTTTATATTTCATGTTGAAACTTTAAGTTGTATGTATATCTAGTTCTTACATCAACTTGGCAACAATTTTTAAATCGAATAATCGTTAAAGAAAAATTACAACATGCTATAAATTTTATATTCAAATCAAAGTAATTTCAATCTCCACATCTTTAATTTAGAAAAACGAAAAAAAAAAAAACCCACTTCAATCTCATTATTACAAATTGAAAATTTTACCTTATTAAACCTGGAAGAATGAATGAAGAACATCAAATTTTATGCGTGGGTCAAAAATAATTTGACAAATTAAGCAAAACATTTAAAAAAAAAAGGTATAAATCTTTTACCTATCTAATCAGGAATGTGATATAATTTGGATGGTTTCAGATTTCTGGTAACATTGAAATACTTCAAGGTGTGAATCCACTTCTCCTGATTCTTCAACAAATGCACAGCAATCGTGTCTGGCCAGAGCTCATGCGTGCACTTAGTTGGCGGGTCAGGATAATTGTACATAGACCACTTGGCATTGTGCCTGTTCTTAGCCCGGTGCCCATCTCGGAGCCATTCTCCAAAAACCTCATCCTCGGGGCCTTCCAAATGATTTCTAGGGATTTCCGATTCTCTAATCCATTCAACAATATCCCATGAAACCAGATATCCCATGCCAGACATGTAATGAACGAAAGGGTCCATGCTAGGGCAGGGAATAACGTAGCCGTAATACAAATCTTCCCTCGGCAATGGCCTTAAAGACTCCACCAAGCTTGCCAACCTCAGATATGTGTCATCATCGCCTTTCATCACGTAATGGTAAGGAGGGTAAGGCTCATCCGAGGAGTTGAATATCTCCGGTAAGCTCGAAAAGAAAGTGTAAGTCTTACCCTTGTTCATGTTCTCTTTGCAGTTAAGGATGATAATATCGTCATATCGCATTATCTCAAGTGCAACCAACACCTTCTGGTCTTCCTTTGTTAGGTTGCAAAACACAAACTTCACGTCAACTTGTGCGCCAACCGGAGACTGCGTGCCATATATGAGACGAAGGAAATGGCGGCGTTGGTATTGATCGGGAAGTGTTAAGATTCCGATTAGAATTCGAACGTTATCATCGGAGGAAGAATTTGATGCCACAGAAATCTGTGAAGCTGAATCGTAGGATTTGTCAAGAGGGACATCGGAAAGTGCACATTTGCCAAACTTCAATAAGCTGCTGAATCTAATTTCATTGATGGAAGCTAACGCACAAAGGAACAAGATAAACGTGAGAGATAAGAGAACGAACCGTTTACCTTCCGATGATCTTGACGAAGGCTTCATTGTTAGTTGGAGTTGGCTTCGTTTGTAGAGAGTTTAATTATGGGAAGAGGGGGTGCAATCGATATTAATAATTTCCTTAGATGCAAGTGCAACGCTTGCATTAGTTGTAACTTTCGTGATATTTGGACTAATAATTTGGGCTAGGAACGTGATGGAGTAAGTAAAAAGGTTGAGGTATACTGAGGAGAAAGGCATGAAAAGCATGAAAATACCCTTGTGTCCTTGGTGTGATTGATTCTTTTTCAGACTCTTTAACTGTAAGATTCTTTATTAATACAACTTGTAAGGAAAAACCAATTTTAATTTCTGTTTACTTTTGTTGGGAATGCGTAACTTCTGAACAAATCACATGGAATTTGTTTAATAAAGTTATAGTTAATGTTTTTCATTTTCTTGGAAGTTAGAAAAAAAAAAATTATACATTCTCGAACTTTAACAGCTGCATGTGAAGAGAATTGAAGAGTAAGAAAGGATCAAATCAGAGTCCATTAACAACCCACTAGAGATGTAATAATAAAAAAAAGACTATTACAGAGTTTGAAATAAAGACTTAGTACAAATTCAAATAATTATATATAAGAATTAGCACAAATAATTAAGATTCAAATGCATTTGAGTGTTATTTGAATTCTTATGATTTTTTATTAGTAAGTAATATATAAATTCATCAAAAAAAATGAAATCCAATAGATTCAAATAAATTTCAGTAATAGATTGACAATATTTCTTCACTTTAGAGATGAAATAACATCCTTTATTCTTAAATTTCTTATTACCAAAAAAATAATGATGTTCTCACAAAATTTTATATGTTTAATATTTAAATTTTGGTATAAGCAATTTTTATTCTATCGTATCAAATACTTTCATTATATAAAAAATACTATGAGAAACCATGCTTAATTTTTTAGAAATATCAAAGAGTTTTTAGTCTAGTTATATATATATAAATAACTTTGGGTTGATGCGGTGGTGGTAGTGCAATTGTGTACTCAAATTAAGAAATCAAATGCATATTTAGCCGCCGGGGAGGTGGATTTAGGCCAAACGTTTGACCAAAACTTTTCTGAGCCTGAGTCGTATCAAGCCAAACTCGTTTGGTCAATTTGTCGTACTTGGGTTCATATGCAATTGCGAGAACATGGCATATGCCTCGGAGTCGGGCCTTTGTTTTGAGCCGACTCACCCTATACCATTGACCCTGGAGACAAGCTAATCAGCAGAAATCCCGCGGGCGAAAACAGTTTGTAGTGATCCGAGAAACAAATGACTCTTTGATTGTTTATATGAAGAACTGAGAAGAATAGCTGAAAATTTCCAGTCATAACCCATCACGAAGCACCACGTTATAGCACTAGATTGTCTTAACATCCGCATTAGGGGTTTTTTATAGCGGGAAGAATATTTCTCATAACATGCTCAATCGAAATATATGCGTTATTTATTTCAGCAGCAACAGAAGCGAAGGGGTTGGCAGAATGGATATAATAAGATTGCCTTCAGTGTTGTTAGAAAAAGAAGTGCGTATAGATAGAATTGTGAAAAAAAGTGAGTTGTTTTGGTGTAATTGAAACTTGGAACGAGTAAAAAGAGATTTTATGTTTTTAAAAAGCAACATGAATTAAAATATCATTTAGATTGCCCACAATAATATTTTTCGTAAGTGCACTAAATACATTAAAGTTGTTTGTCACTTTGTTCACCATCATCTAGTCAATGCCATCCTTCATCTCACTTTAATATTTTCTTTTGATCGAATTATTGATGTTTTCACCGAATCTCATCCACCAAGACGGTTTGCATTGCAAACTTAAGTTAGCTTTTAACAAATTCTTTGCCTAGTTGAATTTGAAGGAATGTTAGAAGAGGTGCCAAAAAACAATTCATCTTTTTTCACCAATTTATCATCTCACAAGTGTCATGTTCTTTATTGATTCTAAATACAGAATATGTATGCAAAAATTCAAGCCAAGACCTTGAACAAGAAAGGGGCACAGATAATCGGATGATACATAAGATGTATGATGGAAATGGGATCACCATCTTTTCCTTTTTTTTTTCTTTTTTTTTAAATCACTGCCGTAACCTAACTTCAGCAGCCCCTGAATTGTCTGCTTTGCCCTTAATTCGAACCGTTCGACTCTCTCTCTCTCTCTGTGTAACCCTCTTGAACCACTCCATTCGTCCCCGAATCTATGCAGGCCACACAAATTTCCTTGTTGACACGCGGGAAAAATAAAAATATATTGATCAATTGATTGAGATTCTTTGATTTAAGTCAACAATTTATTATGATATATTGTATGACTCAAATTTAAACTTAAATAATTTCATTCCTACCTTTAATTATTAAAAAAATGATTTAAAGTTTTGCATTGTTCTACTGAAGTATTATTAGCTAAGAGACTGAATAATATCTTAATTTGACCTAAGTTGTTATAAGAAGTGAGAACATATAATAATATCTTCAACCATTGTTATGTGTTCTTACTTCTTATAGCAAAAATCTATCCTAATTATTAATGGTACAAAATTTGCTGCATTCATTTGAGAGAATATGTTAGAAAAAAAAAGTCAAGCTACTTTTAAACAAGATTATGAACACACTTTTATATTATTTTTTTGATAATTAGGATATAAATGTTAAATTTATTTGAATTTAAATCTAAGCCATACAATTTAAAAAAAAAACTCTTTATTAATGACTTAGGTTAAGAATATATCAAATATTATTTGACTAATCCTCTTCTCTACCAAATACAAGTGAAAAAGACATGAAGTGGTCCTCATTTAATATGATTTTCCTGGCGGCAATCTTGGTTTTTGCACTTGGTATCTTTCTTTAATTTATATACTTGTACTTAGAACTTATTTGAAATTAATGATTATTGTTTGTTAAAATATACAATTAATGTTAAATGAAGTTTAACTTTTGATTGATGTAAAATAATTTTTTCATGTTTACAAGTTGGAGTGGAGGCAAGGAATATAAATACTCCATGCAATGCATGTCGTATTAATCTGTGCTTTTGTTCATTATTAATACTATTGCCAACAATTAATATTAAACTATAACTAAAGAGATGCGTAATAAAATTGAAGTTTTATAAAAAGGAATGTAGTAGGTGAAAAAAAAAAAACATACTCTTATCATATGTAAAACAATATTGTTCTCTTATCTTTATATGAATAAAATAAAATAGTTTAGTAATTAATGATTCAAGATGTGTCTCTTTATTTATATTTTCTGGT
Organism: Firmiana major; assembly: GCA_033439115.1. Lineage (NCBI taxonomy): Eukaryota > Viridiplantae > Streptophyta > Magnoliopsida > Malvales > Malvaceae > Firmiana > Firmiana major. Next base: position 80,457,963 of record CM065900.1, on the reverse strand, counting down.
CTATTCTTATGTCCCTGTGGATAAAGACTCAATGGTAAAATAATTAATACAAAGTTAACAGGTTAAGGTTTCAAATATATTACAATTGCAAAATAAATTTTCAATTATTAAACATAATATATAATAATATACTTTATAAACATTTTAGAGAATAATAAACATCTCACCCTACGGCTCCTTAAGAAATAAAAAAGTTTGACCCCAACACTGACTGGGCGATGGAAATGAAGGCAGGGGAAATTAAAAGGGAAAAAAATATGCAATTTATTCATCCAAAACATTTCAAACAACACTTCATGGATATCGACCAAACTTTACACAGATTTTTGTTTTTTTTAAATGGAATCATCAATTACAACCGAACATGTTCGAAGAATACTTAAGCAATCAAAATTTTCATTAAGAAATAAGAAAAAAGAAGTACAATTTGAGATCGAATCTGCCAAAATGGACAACCTGGAAAAAATGTGCTGGCTTCCATAACAAACTCTGAGCATTGATATCTACAAACTATTCACACTACTAATCATGGAACTCTGTCCCAAGAAGCTTTAAATCTGTTTTCTTTTCGAAAATAAATACTAATGAGCCAATGAAAGAATGGATTAATTAGGGAGAATTGTAGTCAAAGCTGTTCCCACGAAGGTATTTGAGCTGCAAAGAAACCTGCCTTTCAATCTGAAGTTGCCTATGAAAATTAGCTATGAACTTCTCAGCTCTCTTATCTATATCATCCTCCGATTGGTAACTTGTTGTCCGAGCCAGTCTCGTAGGATAAGAACCCGAATCCTCAGAATCATAGTCGTCCGCACAATCCCTCAACCCTGGCCTATCCGTGAAGCTCAGCCTCCGGCTGGTCGGAGAAGCACCGATCATGGAAGCAATACGCAGTCGATTCAGATTGAAATTTAGCAAGAATTTTAACTTCTTCACTGCCCTCCTTAGTCGGCCAAGCAAAGACCATCTCTCCATGGTATAAATTAAAGCAATTTTTTTTGTAGATTGATGAAGAAATAGAAAACTATCGAGTGTTGCAAGGTTGATAGAAGATAAGAAGAAATGGGTTATGGTATTTATATGTTGATGTAGAGAAGAGGATTAAGGAAAAGGAAGGTTCTGCGTTAGTAAGTTTCAAAGAAAAACAAAGTTGCGTATAAAAATGGTGAACCGTGTCATGGTTGCCACCAACAGGTTGGAAATTTATGCAAGATTACGAGTATACTAGGTGAAAAGTTTGATTAATTCCATAATAAGAATAATCCTGTTTAAGCATAAGAGTATCTAAGGAAATAACAAGGAAAATTCCTTTAACAAAGTAAATTTGCCAGCAAACGATGTCGGGGAATCCTAGACTTCGTCCCTAAAAGAATTTGTTCCTTCTGTCTAAGCTGCAAATTAGTTGAGTCCTGGGACTGAATTTGTTTGCCTCGGTATGCAAGTGAGCATGTATGAATGTTGAAAAATTAAAATAACGTGAACATCAGATACAGGACTAAATTGTTTACCAATTGCGCTGCTTGTTTTGCACTTACAACTGAAGTTGCCTACATCTTGCGGCGACTTAAGAAATGTAGGCAAAGAGTTCTTTTATTTATAGATATGTATATATATCAATATTTTTCATGTGCACTTGACTCAGTCAGCTTTGCCAATAAGCCTCCCCGTGCTTTAATTCTTGAGCTGAAAGTACAGGAAGCCTTATCCACTGGTCAACTCTGGAAATGTACTGTTTAATCGCAAAAAAGTCATAGGATTTCTAGGAATGTTTTTCTTCCATCAGAATTTTTTTTCCTTTTTTTGTTCTGGTTGAGGGCAAAAGACTTCTTTCCTTGAGAAGTTACACTAGTAAAAAATCTTAAAGCTTATGGATCATTTTTCTTTTTGGCATAATGAAAGCCTAGATCTGTAATAGGCTCATACACCAAGTCCCAATGGCAATAGCCTTAGCATCAAATCTAAGATCCAACTTTTGATCGTTCAAATTAAATTACTGTCGGTAATACCTATCAACTGTCAGTTTATCACGTTGCCTTATTAAAATAGAGAATAAAAAATTATTGAGACTTAACTTCAAATAAGCTGAATTTTCGCATCTCAAAGGATAGATATAACTATCTTAGTTTATGAAAAATTTAAGACAAAGGGAAAATTAAAAGAAAAAAAAAATCAAGAATATCTTATTTTACGTAATAGAAGTGGATTAATGTAAAGTACAACACATATACGTGTATGGTTTTGTTGCTTTAGGCCCTTTTATTAATCTGTATAGGAAATTTGATAGTCGGAGTCGGGTGGTGTTAAGTGGGAAATGGCCCATTAAATGCTAGACTGGTCAAACAATAAATTAACACTTTTTTTTTTTCTACAAAATTAACACTCAATTGAACCTTGTTAAACAGAACCAAACAGTTTTGAACATCAACTTTATTGTTTAATAATTCAAAATTTATTTCCCAACTAGTGCATTTGAAAGTTGAAACCTTGACTCCTTAATTTTGCATTAATTTTTTAACCATTGTGTCATTATATATAAATATAGAAAATCCAAAAAAGAAATAATAATAAGAGCTTTGCATTAAAGATATATATATATATATATATGTGTGTGTGAAGACTCCTAATTAAACCATTAATGTAAGAATCGTATTTAAGAATGATCAATTCTCTTATGAGTTTTCCCTTCATGGTATTAATTATACATACACATAATAAAAAATTTGTAAAGCCAATTCACTAATGGATAGGTCCACTCGAGTGAACTATTTTTCTTTTTATAAGCACAATTATCTCTTCACAATATTGTAACGAGAAGTTCTTAAAAAAAGTTTCAAGTTTTAAATATTTAGGCGTTCTTTTTATGAGAGATTTGGTTTGTGTAATTATTGTATACTATAATCTTATATTCGTTGAAGTGAAACTATCAACAATGACACTTGATTTGAGTTCTATTTTCCTTGGTCATTGACTATGCCTATTTTCTTGGACTGTAAGCAACGCAAGTAATATTGTTTAGCGTTGAAGAAGAACAATGAAAATTAAGAACAATTTTTCGAATTAAACAACTTTTTTTTTAAACAAATTTAATTAATCGCTTAAGTCTCAAGATAAAATAAAGAAATTGTTGGTCAAACAAAACAAAATAAAAACTAACTATAAGTTATAGCTAGACAATGTGATTGAGAGTTTTTTTTCTTTTAATAGGACAGGGAAAAAATTGCCATATGATTGTCTCTTTCCTAACGTCTCCACCAGCAATATTGAATAAATGTAACTTTTGCAAGTGGCTTATCCACTTCAATTTAGAGGCGAAAATTAAGTTGAGTATATTATAAGAGGATTATAACAATCAAGGGTTTATTTAGGAGTTATTATTTCTTTTTTCTCTTGTATTTTCTTGAAAAAAAAAACATAAAATAATAGGAGAATTATATTTAAATAGAAAGTTTAGAAATTTGGGCAAAAACTATGGCTTACCTACCTATCTGTTTCATTTCTTAATTAAAGATTAATTAAGTAGAATCGCAAATTGCATATTAGTTCACCAAATCTCCTATCTTCTCTTACTTAATACTTTACATTTTAATTAGATGTTTGAATAATTCGCATGAAATCAAATTTAATGGGATAAAATGAATTTGGATTATTTTAAAATTTTTAATATTGAAAAATTAAATACTTTTAAATTGTAGTCTTTGTTATTGTAATTAATTCATAATCTATTGTGTATTTTTTTTTTGGAACCAACCATATATATATATATATATATATATATATATATATATATATATATATATATAAATCCGCATGTGTTGAATTGACAAGAAAAAGTCTACTAACAAGTGCTAGTTTCAGCCTTATAATCCCAACATATATAAACAAACCAACTCAATATTTTTGTTTGTACACCTAAACTATAAACTAATTAATTAATATTATATTTGTAATTACTCCATCGGGCCACATTCACAGTACAAACATAATTTAAAGAGAATTTTTAAATATACTTGATCTTTGATTTTTTTACATATCAATTTCTTCCATAAATTACTCTTCAATACAAAGAAATAGCGTGTAAAGAGTTAACAAATGGTTATATTTAGAATCTTTCTAATTTGAAAAATTCACGCTTATAAAGATTGACTATTTAATACGAGACTATCATAAACTTATCAAAAAGGATAAGTTCCAACTATTAGTATTAAAATATAAATTATTATTCAATACACTATTAATGAAATATTTTGACTTTTCAAGTAGACTAAGATGATGAATATATTCATTTTTTTAATATTTCAAGGGGAATATGTATTATTATTTAAATATCGTTTGTAAAATAAAAAATTTTATGAATAGTGTATTGTATAATAATCGTTAAAATATTTGAACTCATTTGGATTTGTTTAACTTAAAATTTTAAAAATATTAAAAAATATTATTATATCAATATTTTGATGAATTTGAAAATATTTTAAAATCAAAATTAATTAAAGAAAAATAATTATGTTATTATAAAATATTTTTTATAAGTCAAATTCAAATTTAAAATATCAGATTCCAAAATTCCATTTAAATCATATTTAGCTTGTAGTTTGTGCGAGATATCCAACCTGGGCCATCAACATTACTCCTTTACCTGTAAATAACATCTCAAAGAAAAAATAATCAAATGAATGTAGGAAAAATGTCACTTTATTCTCGATGTATTTCAGACAAGAGTTTGAATATAAAAAGAGGATTCCATTTCGTGTTAGCTTCATTTCATCAGGAAATTATAATTTTGTAAGAATAGAGATTTAGCAAGCTGTTGTAGCGTGGTTGACTAGAAAACCAATACCTGAAGCTGCAGTTGGTGAAATTCTACGTGGCTTATGATTTATGGCTTCAAGTCAAGAATATGTGATCTCATCGTAGCTATATTACTAAATATATATATATATATATATATATATATATATATATATATATTCATTGTTTACAAAATATCCCTTTACCAAACCCTCTCATTGGCCATTGAAAAGACATAAATCGCATCTACAAATCTAATTTTGACATTTATTGCTTGTTCGATACCCACAACACGACAGTGTAATCTACAAATTTTCATAAATCAATCACTTCGACTTAGGGATAAATTTTATAAGACGTATGTGACTTATATGATAAGTTATATATTTATATGATTAGTTTATTAAAATGATTTATGAATATGTAATATTCAATTATAATTATAAATTCTCTATTAATGTATCATTTTGATAAAAAAATAGAACTTAAGATTTTAATTCGGAGAAATCATTCAATCATTTAAAATATTAATTACTTATGGGTTAAAAATTTGAGGTTTTTTACAGTTTTATGTCAATTTTAATCATTTATTCGGGACCTCTCTTTTCAATCCTAATTTTAAAAGATTATAAGTAAATTAATTATTAAGATTATATCATATCTCACATTATTTATTATTTATTTTTTAATATTTCATATTAATTATTTGTTATTGTTTTAATCTGTTTATAAAGTAAATAAATTTAATTGATATTGTATTAAATAATAATTTTTTGTCTAAATTATTTTATCACACGTTGATTAAACACATAATTTTAAGAAATTTTAATTTTAATATATAATGTGACATAAAAAGGTTTGAATTGATTTATTATCCTTTTAAAAAGAACTTTGAATATAAATGGAAATAATAAGGGATAAATAATGAAAATATAAAGATTATTAAAATTTATTATTTTTTTTAAAGATATTTTGAATTTTGAATTTGGAAGGGACAATTTTATTTGGGACAAAGTTTTGTATCCTCTCAAATTGAGCAAAATTACCCAAAGCGTAGGTGTCGCGTCATGATTGGTGGAATCCATAGCCATTTGCCTCAAAATAATGAAGATCCATTTGAAAAATAGTGATTGATGAGTCATCTCTTATTTGATTTGATTGATTTTCACTTTTACATAAAATTTCTTTTGAGTGTAAGAATTTTTTTTTTTTGCTTAAATGAGTGTAAGAAATTTAAACCGTTGGAACGATCAGTTCTTCCACAGCTGCAGCATTGCTCAACCTCTCCACACTTGCATTCTTGCTATTGTTCTGCATTAATGGAAATATATCTATAGATACCTTGCTGCAGTCTGTCAAGTATTTATATTTTTAAGAGTATCGATAATTTATATTGTATAATTTATTTTTATATTATATAAAATTATATTTATATAGAATAAAATATAAAATTTTTATATTAAAATATGTTTTAATATATTAAATATAATTTTTTTGTATCAGTTTCATTTTTATTAAATTAACGCACGCGGCATTGATATTTTCTATTAAGTCGTTTTCGTACTCAACTCGCTCAATTATATTAGAGGTATCATATAAACCACAATGAGATTAGCGGGGATCGAAACAAATACTAAATTAATAATTTAGGAGTACGAGAACTCAGATTTTTTATATAGCATTTTACCTATTCTCCGAATTGACCAGTATGGCAATCATACACCTAGACAAGCGCATGTTCATGAATGCCACTGTTCAAATGTCTAAATCAAGACATTATTTAGTGTAATAATATGGCATTTTTATTACTTGATCAGGTTGTGAATTGCCAATCAATCCTCTTGCAGCAGCTCTCTCCACCTTTACCTACTTGTATATTACCTCAACCAAAACTCAAACCAACTAGGGAAGCAGAAAAAACAAACGCTCATCTTCTCTGTTTTGCTTTCCCCATACTCATCTTTCAATTCTTTCACTTTTGTTGTCAACAATGGAGGCCGATCAAGACAAACATGAATTCGTCTTTCGCTCCAGCCTCCCTGATATTTATATCCCAAATCACCTTCCTTTGCATACGTACAGCTTCGAAAAGATTTCCCAGTTTAAAGATCGTCCTTGCTTGATCAATGGTCCTACTGGGCGGATATATAGCTATGCGGAAGTCGAGCTCACTGCCCGTAAAGTGGCCACCGGACTCAACAAATTAGGCATCCAACAGGGAGAAGTTATCATGCTTTTGCTGCAGAACTCACCGGAATTTGTCTTTGCTTTCCTGGGAGCATCATTCCGTGGAGCAATCAGCACTACCGCGAATCCCTTTTACACCCCGGCGGAAATTGCGAAACAGGCCGAGGCCTCCAAGACTAAGCTGCTTATAACTCAAGCAGTTTATGCGGAGAAAGTGAAGATTTTCGCTAAGGAGAATGGTATCAAGATCGTAACAACTGATACACCGACGGAGGGTTGTTTGCATTTCTCAGAATTGACTGAAGTTGATGAGAATGAAATCCCAGCGGTAAAGATCAATCCTGACGACGTTGTGGCCCTGCCTTACTCTTCTGGAACAACCGGATTACCCAAAGGAGTGATGTTAACTCATAAAAGTCTTGTAACAAGCGTGGCTCAACAAGTAGATGGAGAGAATCCCAACCTTTATTTTCATGAGAAAGATGTGATTCTCTGCGTGCTGCCATTATTCCACATATATTCACTCAATTCCGTGTTACTTTGCGCTTTGAGAGTGGGGGCTGCAATCTTGATCATGCAGAAGTTTGAGATTGCGACATTAATGGAGCTTGTGCAGAAATACAAGGTAACCATCGCCCCTTTCGTGCCACCGATCGTTCTGGCCATCGCCAAGACTCCTGACGTTGATAAGTATGACCTATCATCTATCCGGACGGTGATGTCCGGCGCTGCACCAATGGGAAAGGAGCTGGAGGATGCTGTCAGAGCCAGGCTTCCAACTGCAAAACTTGGACAGGTACGACAAATGTTTGCTTGGTTGTCTTCCTTTGTTTTTTGTTTTGAATTACATGTTGTTTGCTTCTTTAATTTTCTTCTATTTTTATTAAGTTTATACTGAAATTAGGTGTTTTAGTGAGATTGGGTTTCCTATGCTAGGACAAACCTTATTATTTATGAAATACATATCCTAACAAATGGCTTTAACATAGGCCTTTGGAAATTTCCCATGTGGGTTTCTTATTTTCTTGGAACCATGAACAACACCATTAATTTCATGATAGCAATTTTGTTTATTTTCCTATCACAAAAGGAAAATCCCTAAATACATAATTCTTTCCAATTATGACAAATTCTTTCTGCTGCAGATATTATTTGCCTCTAATAATTGTTACTGTGAAATCGCTATTTTTTTCTAGAACATTTCATGTCTGTCGGTCTTACTTTTAAGGAAATGATTTTTAAACGAAAGGGATTTATATCTGAAATCCTTTGAATACTTAAATTTTAGTACAATAGTAAAATATAGGATAGAAATAAAGGCAAAAACATGATAAGTTTGATTGAATCCCCAACTACCCAATAAAGGATATTAATGGCTTTTCCATTTTATAGATGTACATTGATTTTGATGGCTCCCATTAGATTTGATGCCGACTGTCACACCAGTGCAACACAACTAAATCAAGAAAAATTTTAAAAGCCAAAGAACAGAAACTCTGAAAGATATAGGGCTAACTGCAATATTTATGGGTCATGGCGGTGGCTAAATGAGTGCAGGGTTATGGGATGACAGAGGCAGGGCCAGTGCTAGCAATGAACTTAGCTTTTGCAAAAGAACCCCGTGAGACAAAGTCAGGTGCCTGCGGTACAGTCGTGAGGAATGCTGAAATGAAAATTGTCAATCCTGACACTGGCGCTTCGCTTCCACGAAATCAGTCGGGGGAAATCTGCATTCGAGGTAGTCAGATCATGAAAGGTATACAGAGTCACATGGTTTACCCACATTTTCCATGCATCTTCATTTAAAATAATACCTAATGTTATTTAGTATTGGATTATGCTATCTTTTGTTTGACTTAGTTATCAGCTCTAGAATATTTGTTTTTTTTTTTTATTAGTAATGAATGTCTAAATTGTTAAAATAATTTGTTTCTGACAAAGTAGTTGAAATTTATAAAAATTAAACGAAAATATGCCTAGTTGAAGAGAAGAATAAATAATTTTATTGAGATTAGTCAGGGGAAAGAAAATTACAAACATATATTTAATTACTAGTTTGATTTGATACTTTTGGAAACATTCATGGAGTCTTTGTCTGGCGGGACGCTCGCAGAATTGCCGGCATCAAAAGTCAAAGCCACAACAGTAGTAGGAATAAGATATTTGATAGATCCATAGATTTGATATATGTGTAAAACAACCTCTCAATTATTAATTAAAAAATTATTAATTCAGAGCTAACATAAATGATTAAAGTTCAAGAATGTAAAATATTTAATTTTAAATTTTTACAATTTTTTGCCATAAATAATATGTAAATTTAGAAAAATGGAACAATATACTGCTGCAAAATGGAACTGAAAATTTTCGGACATACGAAGTTTAAGTAGAACTGATGTTGTATCAGGTTATCTTAATGATCCGGAGGCCACAGAGAGAACTATAGACAAAGATGGATGGTTGCACACCGGGGACATTGGCTACATTGACGATGACGACGAGCTTTTCATTGTTGATCGGTTGAAGGAATTGATCAAGTTCAAAGGGTTTCAAGTCGCACCTGCTGAGCTTGAAGCTATGTTGATTGGCCATCCCAACATCTCTGATGCTGCTGTGGTACCGTAAGTCTCACTGACCATTAGCCAACGATTTGAGTAATTTACTGGCAGGAATTTGAGTTTTGAATTTATTTCAGTTTGTAATTATGAATTTCAGAATGAAAGATGAGGCTGCAGGAGAGATTCCAGTTGCATTCGTTGTGAGATCGAATGGTTCCAAGATCACTGAGGATGAGATTAAGCAATTCATCTCAAAACAGGTACTGCAATTAAAATTTTTCAAGAAACCCTGTGCACTTGATACATTGAACAAGAACATATCTCAGTTTTACTTAGAACCCATTGTTGGATTGCTTTCAGGTTGTGTTTTACAAGAGACTTGGCCGGGTTTTCTTCACCGATGCAATCCCTAAAGCCCCCTCTGGTAAGATCTTGCGGAAAGATCTACGTGCAAAGCTTGCTGCAGATGTTCCCAACTAGCCCGAATGGATCAGATATCGCAGCATACCATCTAGATAGAGCAATCGACAGATTTAGATTTGTTCTTTTTTCCCTCAAGTTGGGAAAGAAAGACATAATAATATGGTGCTGCTGTGGTTTTTAATGCCAAGGAATTGACCGTGTCACTTGTGAGAACCGGGAATTTGGCAACAGAGAAAGCTGTAATATTTGTTTTTGTGTATGATTTAGTGGGCAAACTCGAAATATGTTGTAAAACTTGTGTTTAGTGTTTGGCAGAGTAGGAACTCCAATCTGTGTTATGGTCTGTATCTCTAAAGCTTTTTCCTATTTTGTTTGTTCAATTTGTGTTATTCAATTGGTTTTTCCATCTCTGATTTCCACATGCCGAAATCATTGTTGCACTAAAACATCCTTGCAAAGGAGAAAGAATTTCTTCATCCGTGACTGCAAGGCCTCAATTATTCAACTGCTAATGAATAAAATATTGAATGAAAAAGTGTAAATAAGTCAAATTACCTGAGTTATTCTAATTGATTTGATAATTATTTGAATTTGATTAATTTATTTCAAGTCGAGTTCAAATTCGAATTATTCGAGTAATGAATCAAATTTTTTAAATATATTTATTTTTAACATTTTATTATTAATTTATCATTTTACTCATATAATATATGGTTGAAAATTAATAAATTGAGTTAATCGAGTCAAATTTGAGCAATTTAAGTATTCTGTCGAATCGAGTTGAAATTTTAAAAATCATATTCAATCAAATTCAAGTCAAATTTTTAACTTTAAATTTTCAGACTCAAATTTAATTCAAATATAATATTAAATTATTTTAATTTGACTCAATTACACTCTAATTAAAACTCCTAGAGATTGTCTTGAAAATATAATTAATATTCAGATGGGCCAACTCCACTTAGCTTTTAAGAATGTTGACCCCGAACCACGCCTTTAGACATAGGCATGCCCGAATCAAGAATCTTCTGATTGAAATGATCCAACTCCTAGAGGGCCAAATCCAACTACTGGTCGAGCCCATTTGCTTATAACCCAACAAACTATCAATGTAACTTTGTCCAATTTCAAAAACTTTTTGAGCAAGAGTGGAAAATTTTAAATTATGAGTGTAAAGAATTTCAACTTTTTTATTAATTTTTTATTTGATTTTGAAGTATAATAGAATATCATATATGTATATCTAATAATTTCAAATTCACTCCTAATTATAAATAAAAAAGGTAAAAATTACAAAACTTTGTTCAATCGGCTTAATATTCTCCACCATTAAAGCTAACTATATGATTGAGATTTTCCTTTTTGTACAAAAGCATTTAGATACAGACTATGAGGGGTAGAATTCTTCAATTTCAAAAATTTCAGTTGGACAACATATCTTGAAGAAGGAATCTCGAATTTTAAAATTAGTTTGGATGGACAGTGCGATTAACAATTACGAGATCGAAAAAAATTATTTAGAATATATATTTTTAATAAAATAATAAAAATTAAAAATGAAGACAAAAAAATAATTTTACTACTTAAAATTTTTGTCCTTTACCAAACTCATTATGCTGCACTTATTTTAATGAAACTACTGTAAAATCCAAATTAAACACTAACAGCGATATGTCTCTATGGAAAAATCAATCCTAAGACAATATTGGAGGAAAGCATTAGAACTTTCAACTTCACACAAGTCTCTTTATTTAAACAGCAGAAACTTGAACTTCTGTCGAGTCCACTTTCCAACTTGTAGGGGCCATATTCATAGTTGTGCGTGTACGGTTCCGGCTGAACCTTTTGATATTTGGCAATTTATGTCCAATTTATAGTATAAAATTAAGTCAGTGTAATTTTTGTGTTAAAATTTATGTTAATATATTGAATACAAAATATTTTTTTTAGCTTTAACTAATTTCATATAAAATTTTTATAAAATTTTAATTTATGTTATTTTCATATTTTTTGTATTATTTTTAAATTATATCCTTGTATCCTATTTAAAATTATTAAATTTATTGTTGTGCAATAAAAGACATAACATAACATGATTAATGATTGGCGCTTTCGGTTTGCTAGGGTTTGTAGATTGTATGTCATCATGTTCTTATCTTCTTGAATATGTGTGGATTTCAAGTAAATTTGTGGTAAAACCGGTACCAAAAACAAATGTAAACGACTACAGAATATGCTTGACACCGGAGAGGCCCAGACGACGATGACCGGACATGTGTATTTTTGCTGTGTGCAGTGCTGTAATTTTGTAATGTTGTTATTATTATTATTATTATTATTATTATTATTATTATTATTATTATCTTCAAGACGAGAGATTGGTGAAGAAGACACAGCAGGAGTAGTTTATCTTTCTATCCCCCACTGAAAGAACCTGAGTGGCAACACCTCAGCTTCCAACTTCCAACTTCCACCGTGTCAATTTCTAGGGTCAACTTGTGTTACTCTTGTGTCTGCCACCTATAATTTCCATTCTCACGCAAAGAATCCTTCCTATTCTCTCCTTGTCTTCAACCGGACCTTTTCCTCTCTGCTCTCTTCTCTTCTCTTCTCTTTAGCTCCCTCTCTCTTCAAAATACAATTAAAATTTAACTTAATGATTATTTTTTTAATAGAAAGTAGATTTGAAACTCGGATCTTCTTCTTTCATGTACTTCTTTATGAAAAAATAGTAAATTATAAAAACTTTAAAAAATGTGACAGAGATTACTCTCATGAGTCATGATTAGATGTTTCGTAGAGAATATAATACCGAACGTAAAGGAATGCCAATCAATAGAAAAGAAAGAAGGTTGATAATAAGGGTGATGTTACAATGGAAATTAGAGGTACAATTTTGGAAGAACCTTGTTAACAGAGATTACAGAGACAAAGAAAGATCGTTCGGACAAATGGTGTTTGTGAAACTAGGTTATAATCTTTTCTGGTTAGAGTGATAATGTCGGTGCTGAATTGTAAGAAAGGAATGGACTAGAGAAAGCTTGTCTTCTAAGTTGGATTGTATTGACAATGAGAGATAAAGAAAGATCCTTTGCTTTTCGTTTTGTTTATTTGGGCTTTAAATTTAAATCTTTCAAAAATGCTATTTTTTTTTTCAAGAAAATAAATCATAGAATAATTTATTTCAAAGGGTGAAAAAAACTTTTTTTTCTGGGCTGCGAAAGGTTTAGTATTGGTGAATATCTATTTTCGGAGTCAAACAGCAATTTATTATTATGATTTACGGATTCATTCGACTTATAAATTCTTAAAAATTTATATATTTTTTATCAATAAAGGAGGATGGAGATGTGAATCTAAATACTTTGCCCTCAGCATTTAAAGTTTAACATTTTTTTTAATTTAATTGGCAAAAAGAAATTTACGGATAAGATAGAAGAACTCAGGTTAACCATGGTTAGCAATTTAAAAAAGATCATGGTCTAATAATTTGGTTTTGAAAAGGGAATTGGCAAGAGATCAATATAGCCAAAGGAGTTAGGGAAAAATGAAATTCTCTCAATCTTATTCCCTTGATGTTATAGCTGATAAAGTTTATTCGGATTCAAAATATTTTCCAAAAGTGTTTGAATCCATATCATTTCGGTCTAGTTTAACCAAAAAATCAATAATAATATAAATTTGTTAAATTTGAACCTTAATTTATCAAAATTTGAATTAATCTAAATTAATTGATTAGAAAATGGAAAACAATATGAATCCAAATTAAACCTAATCCAAAATGATCTAAATCTGAATGATTCAAAATTAAATTGTGAATGATTGTACTTTTTAAAAAATTAACGTAATTAAAAATCATAAATGTAATATAAATTATTAATTTATTGAAATTTTTATAATTTTAAATTATATTTTCAATCTCTTTTTTATTACTGTTTTTCTTAATTATATTTATAATTAAAAAATATATTTCCTTTTAATATATTAAAATCAATTTTTATTTTTATGTTTATACGTCATAGATAAAGTCCCTTTCTTTATTTTTCCCCATTGAAACTCAGATCATTAATTAGAACAATTGATTACTTAGAAATTAAAATTTGTTAATAATCGATTATCTTTACTTGAGAATATTCTTATATATTTTATAACTTTTTCTTAAAAAAGGACTAGAGTTAAAACGTTGTTATACCATAATAAGATTTAGATATTTTTGACCCAATTCAAGTTTAAAGATCTGAAACTTATAAATAAAACAAGAATTTAAGGGAAAAAAACTTTTATAATAGATGGGATTTTTAATTGCTTAAAGGATTTAAAAATTTGAGTCGAACTCAAACCCCAACTAAGGCATACATGTTCTTGCAGCCAAACACAAGGGTAGGGTATGCCAATGGATGCAAAACTGAAAGAAAAATCACGCAAAAAGTGCAAGAAGTGCGGGGGAAAAGTGGGTTTCAAACTTGACCCTACTCTTAAAACTCATGGTAAACTGACTTGGTAGCCAAACATACAGCACTAACATCTATAAAGTAGCTTGCAGGAAAAAGAAATTTACAAAAAAGCTTAGCTTCAACATCAGGCAGTACTGTACACACAGACACTTGAAGAGATGAGGTTTGTGATGATTAATATCCCTTTGGCAAGTAGAAGTTTTCATTGCAGACATGGAAGTTGGGAAAAAGAGATGATAAATTCAACACATCTGCTGAAGAACAAAGAATAGTGCCAGTCATTGTATTGATTTTCTGATTGATGTTTCTCTTATTAAACAAAGCTTGATAGTTAGCTATCAATATCTGTTTCTTTCAAACAAAAAACAAAACAACAGTGGAAGTCATTGTCCACGTGTTGGCAGAAAGAGAACCGGGAGTCTTCGTAGTGAGTTCCTCACATAAACTTTTATGTTTATTAAACCCGGCCGACAAAACACGAACATGTCCACCACGATTTCTATCTGAGTTTCTTCTTAGGATCATTTCTCATTGATCTATTATTCTATAGGCAAAACTAGGGGTTCACTTCTACCTTGCATTTCGCATGTGAGTCTCTCTTTCTTTATCTTTTTTTGCTTGAATTGTGCAAATGCCTTTTCTTTTGTTTTCTTCAGATTAGTTAATAAAAGGATATTCATAATTTCAGTCCTCTCTTCTTTTCTATGTTACTTCATATTATCAGTCAATAAACCAATCAATCCATAGAGTGAATTTAATAATGTAAATGTGAGAGTATATATATATATATATATATATATATATATATATATGCAAGTACAATAACAGATATAATTTACTGATAAAATGAATTTCGACGATTTTAACAATAAAATTTTGATCGATATTTACATTGAATAGTTATACGGATGAAGTATTACCTATGAAAATATCATTTAGGTAATAACTTTTTCTTTGTAGTGATTTTGAGGTATAATGGGGGCTGAATTTCATGATTCCTTTTCTCTTGTGGTTTGTCATGGTACAAAGGACCATGGAATTTAGCTACTGATAAATTTCATAACAGTTAATAATAATGGTATGTTTTTTTCAAGGGAATTAATGTTCCTAGAGCTTGAGAATCTTGATGACTAGGTGACTAACGAAACAGCCGAGAAGAGTATGTAGTTTTCTTGGTTTGTTGTTGTGTCTGTGATTAATAGACAAAGCTCAGCGCAATCATAGCCGACCTGCAAGATTATGATCCCACAATCATGGTATAATAAATTAATATTTCAGACCTTGTTTTTTGGGAGCTGCTTATTTTTAAAACAAAGCCTGTTTGAGAGAACATAGTGGATTTGATTTGTCTGCTTTTCTACAGTTTTAAATCCCAAAACCATGTGCTTGTCTCTCAGTTTAAGTTATGTCAAAAATTAAGAAAGAGCACTGGTGGTGAGAGATAATTCAGAGAAGATGTGATGTAAAGTAAACGACTAGTACCCAAACCTTGGTGGCTTACATGCAGAGGAAAACTGTGGGGTCCCAAAGCAACGGCATTATGGACGATTACAAACCATCGATCTGCTCTACACAATGCCCCAAGACCTTTTCGGTATTAGTTGCCTTTCTGGCTCTGACTCTTTAAGTGATTGATGCGTCATGCCGAGCCTATGATCAGCTAAAGGTACTATAAAGCTAAAAAGATGAACCGCTAGTTTCTTTGATGTCTTTCTATAGTTAGTTACATACGTTTCGAGACGGCTCTATCACCTCCCACAGACCCAAACTGTACATTTGCTTCACTATGGAGCATGGATTTCCCAATGTTGGTGTCTCACATAATTAATAATTTCTTCCTATACATGCATGAATATGTAAAAGAACATTATTTCATGAGAATTCAACGAAATATGAAAATTCTTTTTATTCTATTTTTGTTATGCTCAAAAATATATTTGATAATTTATATATAATTTGTATGTATAACATAAAATATAAAAAAATATTAAAATTTATATCAATATATTAAATATATATTTTTTACAATTTTTACAATATTTATATTTATTTTTTATCAAATATTAACTCAAATATATTACTTTTATTTTTATTCATATTATTTCTCTCTCCTCTTTCTCTTCTTATTGATTTTCTGAAATTTGCGCACATAAATGGGAACTTTGAACTTGGACAATTAAGAAAGAAGAGCTGAAAGAATGAATTGCCCAAAAATTGATTGGATTTTAATTTTTAAAGTCTCCTCTGCTGATGACGGACTGACCTTTAAGACAAGTTCTATGGGAACATTAATTGATCCAAGAGTTGCACCAATTAGCACCACTGAGTTCACTGTCGGGGTCTATGTCTAATCTTGTACGGTTGTTCATTGCACCATAGGATAATCTTTAAGCAAATGTCAAACAACTGGTCTGTTATCATGTTGCATGTTTAGTCTAGTCAAGACAGTTTATCTTATACATAATTTAATACCTTTCTTGACAAGCTAATTGCTGCATCATCTGAACCTGCTTGCCAATTAAAGGAAAGAGAGAGTAGGATCGAAACAAGTGCGATTGGACAACTGACTCGATCGCTAAATAATACAGAAAACTTTAAAGCATTGAAGATTATATTAAAAGTTAACTTCCTTTGAATTTTTTCTAATTTCTTATTTGTTTGTGAGTGTACAGGGAAAATACCTTGAATTTTTTTAACGTGGACCGACAGATGATTAGAATGCTGCCATTAATGGAGGCGACAACCCTTCGATTCCCCACTGATCTTTGCAGATAACTGTCTCTATTTCTCTCTTCTCTCTCTTTCTCCATAGGCCATCTTCTTTTTACTCTTCTTACTATTCGTAGTTGCAGGAACAGTGAACCTTTTATCATCCATAGACTACTATGATTTGCCTATAAACTTCTACTTTCTTTGGCTTCTCTTTGAGCTATTAGCCTTCTGGATCTCCCTTCTAAGTCCTACCTACAATTGAATCATCATTGTCATTCTTTCGATCGCATTAACTTCAAGTTTTCTCTCTCCCATAATGGATTATCAGCCTAATACTTCTCTCCGACTTAGCCTACCCAACAATCAACTCAACCTAGAGCTTGTCCTTGAACCATCATCTTCTTCCTCATCGCCCCACAGTCCAGCGGAACCTAGAATTTTTTCTTGTAACTATTGCCAGAGGAAGTTCTATAGTTCACAAGCACTTGGAGGGCACCAGAACGCCCACAAACTGGAACGAACTCTTGCCAAAAAAAGAAGAGAGCTAAGCTCAGCTGTACGGACCCATGGGGGATCCAATTCCCAGTCAGGATCCAGTATCAGTGGTTCGAGCCATGCTCAACATATACACTCATCACTCACTCCGTTTGAACAACAAGGTCGAGCTGTTAGACTTGCAGGAGAAATGAACTATGGAAAGAGAGACATGAACTATGGTTCCAGAGAAGGGATCGGTTCTTGGTCCAAGGGGTACAGGACTGAAGCTGTTCAAGAGGAACTTAACCAGCTTGACTTATCTTTAAGGCTTTGAAATTGTATTTTCATTTTTTTTTGGTGATAAGCTTCTATGTTTAGTAGAAATTGCGTCCACCTTGTTTGTTTTTTGATGAATGACGCTTGGTTTTGCTGGACGAAGTTGGAGCACTGAAGAACAGGAAACGGCTAAATACATGGGCAAGGAAGCAATATCATGATGGAGACGCGAACAATTAATGCCTTGAAACGCGAAAAAGAATCTCAGTGTTCATTCCCTGAAGACAACATACACGATCTTCATTTGCATATGTTGTACTGTCAACTTTAATGGGTTTTTAAGGTTGCATCCAAACATGTTACTTAATGGTTATGGTTAAAGGTGTATGTATTTCAATGTTTCAAGAGTAAGATTCAACCTAGATAGAAACCAAACACTAAGCCAACCTCTACAAGAACCAAGAAGAACTAGTTTAGGTTTTGGATTTGGATATTCGGCAATGTTTTATAATTTTGAGATTGTTTGAGATGAAATTTAAATTTTATGTCATTTTATAATTTTTTTATTAATTACACAGTTAAAAGGAATTTTGGCCGATTTTCTTATTCATTGTCTTATATTCAATTAACTTGGATGCCTTTCCTTGTTAATTTTCTTCTACTCATCCAATTCAGCTGAATTATTCCCTATCATTCTACTTAGGAAATAATCATAAAAAATCAGCTAGAATCCCAATTAAAAGAGATTTAAAATTATATCTAATGATAAAATTTCTCCTATCAAATTCATTTAACTTATGATTTGATTTAATAAAATAGAGTTTTTAATTTTTATTTATTAAATGTAAATTTAAAAAATCATTAAAGCACTTTCTACTTTGACCATAATTCTACATTAAATTTCTTAAATGTTAAACTTTTTTTTTTTTTTTTTATCATTTTAAGAAAGCTATATTGGTATAACACTATTTACAACGAAAAATGCTCTTGCTTTATGTATAGAGTCAAGTAAGGCAGTAAAGCTCATACATGGCATACGGAGAATAGGTTGTAAACAGCAGATTCTGCAATACCTTATTACATTACAGTTCCTTCCTGCTTTAGCCGGTAGGGAGAAAGGAGGTCAAGAAAAGTTAAGGCAATCCTTAGATAGCAGAAGGTGGAAGCGGAGCTTTCTTTACTTCTTCCAAGAAGGCTAGCAGCGGATCTTGTTTATTCCACGATGCAACTATTGCTCCTTCCTTTGCGGTACAAAAGAAACTGTACATATATGTTAGCTCTCATGTTACTTTCATGCATGTCTGTTTCTACCTTTTACGAGCTTTCTATGGCTTGGAACAGACGTACATCTACTCAAATAAGGCCGGGAAAACATGAAATTGTTGAATATTTATGGGAATATATATATCTTAAAAGTAACTAGGAAAGTTGTTTCCAGCTGGACGGAAAAACATCCTAACTTTTGTTTGCTCTGAATCTCGCAAGCTACGTGACTCTTGCAGAATAGCTAAGTTGAATAGATCAATGGAGTAGTACTTGCTTTCTCAATCAATAAAAGGCATTTCGCACATGAAATTTGGTAAGATTTTCATTCAATAACTAAATAAATATTAAGTATATTTGATAACATAATAAAGTAGATATTCTTTGATTTTAAGTATTCCTTTAAATAATTATGTTTTATTCAATTCTTTACAATTGTATCATTTTTTCCAAAGTCTTTATTATATATATATATATATAAATAAAGATGATTATTTAATATATTATAAAAAATTTTTTACACTTCACAAACGGTACTAAGATGATGACACATAACTTTTAAAGAATATTAAAAGTATAAAAAAATAAAATATTTTATCGTCATTTCAATAACACTTATGAAATTTAAGATCTTTATTGATAATATATTTATGTATAATTAAGTAAAATTTATAATTATAACTTATAATTAAGTAAATTATTAATTGTAAATGTTAAACTAAAAAGGTTTAAAACAACAAACAGGAATCATAAATAAGTAAAATTTTTTATTTTAACTTATAGGGAATTTATTATTAAAGATATAGAAATAAAATGCCAAATGTAAAGCACATTTAGGTCAATAATTTCGATACGCTAATTAGGGCAAGTGACGAAGGCAATTACTTGTCGATAATGTTTGGCTTTGTGTAAGACCCGTTTTAAGTAACATTGGCTTTCTCCTGATTTGATGCTTCCAATCGAGGTTTGAAGAACTCAATTTCAAGCTGAGTTAAATGACACCAACAATTGGGCAGTTTTACACGAAATGAATGCAAAAGGGGTCCCATCACTGTCCTGTCCTGTCAATTTAATCAAGTTTTAAAGTCAATAATATTTATTAGAGCTCCCAAATGTTCCACGCCTGGACTCTTTTCTGTCGATTAGATTGATTGTTTAAAGTGTAAAATATTTCAACTTAGCTATTTGTTTAAACGACTTAACATTTAAATATTAATATCTTCATTTTTTTTTTTATAAAATATAAAAACATTCATTTGAGAACGTGAATTAATAGTAGCAAAAACTTTAATTGATCTAAGTGAAATTAATATCTTTATTTGATTAAGAATAATAAGTTTGTGAAGATTATGAACCTTAAATAATTTTAAAAAGAAGAGGTTAGAAAATTTTTCTCCGATTTAGTGAGAAAAATATAAAAAATACATTTACTAATAAAAGAGGTGCGTGAAGGTTAATAAAAATGGTATAATTGAAATAAAGAATAAAATCAACCAAAAAACTAAGCATCTAATTAATTAAAATTGACTTGAAAAAGGAGAACATTAATCAAGAATAAAGAAACACCATGGCTTTGCATTTGAAGTAAAATGAAATAGTGCAACAATTGTTAAAACAACTAAAAAATCCCAGAAAAGTGAATTAAATTGCAAGATCAACATAAGTTTTGGAAAAAGAAAGTAAGAGGAAAAGCTATAATTTTGAAATAATCATGAAGAATTAATCGATAAAGATAATAAGAATACAAATAAAATAATCATAGAATAATAAAAATTGCCTAGGCTATGACTTGATGCCCCTTAAGGCCTCATCGGTTAAAACCTGTTTTACATGTGCACGGGGGCAAAGCTATCTGTCAAGTTTGTGGACTAGATTGGATCGAGATTGGGCCTTAGACATAAATTTCTAGGTCTGCGGGATCTCGAGTATATATATATATATATACTTAGCAAGTTCGACTAGTAAAGCTAGCTAGTTAACGGTACATAGCATAACTTTGGCCAGATCGATTATATTGAAATTAATCATCTTTTTCCTTCCACCGTTTATTAATTCTCAACTTAGCATCATGCCTTTTTCAAATTTGTTAATTAAAATTAAAAATAAAATAATTAATGTAGAAAGGTCTTTATTAATTTTCCATATATGCATGCTTCAATATTTCAATCAAAGCCAATAGTATCAGAAGACGGCCTGTACCCTGATAAATTGTTATGTGGTTTACCAATCAATTTGGAGAAGTTGTTTAATTAAGATAATAGGGACACAATATTAGTGTAAATTAGACTATGAGAGCGAGACTTGAGAGTTTAATTACATTATATAAATTTTGTGTTTATATTATGTAAAATATGATAATTAATTTAAATTTATATTGATATATTAAATACATATATTTTTTAATTTGTTGATTCTGACGTTCGTTTGCTTATCTTTTTGTCCTATCAAATCGAGTTTAATAGTATTTGTAAGTCATGATTCATGACTAGGAATTCAAGGAAAAAAAAGCTAGAGAAGTCAGGGAACAGCTAGCATTGAAAACCTCTTGAATTTAATTAATTACAAAGGTAAGGGCGGATGGAGGTTGAGCTAGCAGAAACATCCCATGCATTCTTCTTTCTCGCACCAATATAAACGTAAAAGTAAGCCATTAAAACGTTTAAACGATGGAAGCAAATAATATATGATGTAGTATGACGACTGCCGCAGTGGTGGGCACGGCTACTGCATGCACTCCACTGAAAACAAACCAGTCCTGAAAAAGTTTTCCGGTCCTGCACTAACTACTCCAGCTGCTGATGGACCCTTAATTTGTTGAAGCATCGTTGACAAAGCAAAAATGCACATGCATAGGGCTATTGTGTTTTGACTTTTGCGCCCACACCACAGCCCTCAGCTCAGACCTTCACCATACATCTTCATTGCGCCCATCTCATTTACAACACACCAGCTTTTCGCATGTTATATCACCTCGCTTGGGAAACATTCAAGCAGATAACTCCGTCAGATTTTTGTACGTATATCAGCATGAGAAAAGATTGTACAAAAATAGTTACTTTATGTTTATATATATCTTGTTAATTCAAATATCATATTAGTAATTATGTTATTGAAAAAAAACTAATATTTTATGATCAAAATCATTAGTGAATCTTATATAATTAATAATTACCTTTTTTTAATAATATGATTACAGAACTTGATTTAAATAACAAAAAATATGTGTGACATGAGATAACCATTTCGTATAAATCTTTCTAATATAAGCATGGATTTCATGGTTTGGGCTATGTAAAATTAACCAAGAGGATTCAATCAAGCATGTGTTATATAGATAAACTTATTTAATTTCAAGATTTATTTCTCCAATTAAACAATGAATTCGGGAGAAATTTAGGAATATAATGTGATGTATATAAATATGCAAATTTATAATCTCAGATATAAAAAGTATAGTATTTTGGAATGAGATAGCAAATGCCAAGAAAAAAATATACTTGTCAACAATCTTTTAATTGAATTATGATATATTATTAAATTTAGATTTGAATTTAAGTAATTTTACGTTTATTTTTAATTATTAAATATTTTTTTTTACAATATATATATATATATATATATATATATATATATATATATATATATATATATATATATATATATATATATATATATATATATACAAACACTTGTGTGTGTATATATATATATATACACAGACGTGGATTGTGGTCCTCGGCTTGGGTACCCTGCCCTGCCGCTCTGAATTCTACGCCCCACTTTTGCCATCTTCATCTTCAGACTATCGCCGAAATTAAAGGTCAAGCATACATTGCCGACAACATGTGAATTTTATTTTGTTTTTTCTTTTATTTTCTCACCTTTTATCCTCCATACTAGTACTTGCTAATAAAGGCTTAATTTCAACTATTTCTTTTAAAATTATAATTTATTATACTATAAAATTAAATAGGAGACAAGTTCAAGCAATCATCACCAACATCTTTCCATATTTTCTTATTTGATTTATTTTAGTTTAAATTATAACAAAAAAAAAAAAAGGCAGAATACAACTATGGTGATGGGAGGAAGTCTAATTTGCTTAAGAGAAAAGTTGAAGAAGATTTAGCGAATAGTCAATACATTTGGAAAATTAATTAGGACATTAAGGGGGAAAATTACTAAAAAGTAAATGGAATTTGAAATCTTAGTATATAGTATCTATGTATAGGACATGATGCTGGGCCTGACATACATTAATTAACGAGCAGTATTATATCTAGGACAACTTCTGAATATTCTTCACCATCTTTTCCATTTTCTGCCATTAATTTTCTCTTTGAATATGGCTGAAATCCTTGCAAGCTAGTTGATTTTCATATCCATGCTTAACTAAGTTCATAAAAGCTCGTTAAAAGTTAGAAAAAATTTAAGAAAAGCTTCATCTTAAGTTTGAGTAAGGGATATATATATATATATATATATATATGCATACTCTATCACCGAGTTAAGGTTTTGCTCGATAAAAAAGAAAAAAAAAAGGTGAATAAAAAAATTTATTATTCCAATTATTAAGCTACAAAATAGAACATATTATAAAACTTAATCATTAAATTAGCAGAAACAAAACCTAACTGCTCGAGTTTACATGTTCAACTATTTGTTTTGGTTAAGTCTTAAAGAGTATAAATCAGTAGAGACTAGACAGTCAATGCTTGATAAATTTGCCATAAAGATTTAAGGCATTTAATAAGAAGATGGGTATTTGATGACTTTGACCGTATATAGCTTAAGATAGTTAATTTCGTAGGGTGTAGCTATACCTGCGGGACAGCCGGAGTGAAGCCATACTGGACGGTGGACTGGAGTATTTAGTTATTTCTGCAAATTATGATGGTCCCATGAAACTCAGCTTCCTTCGGCTTTCTTCGCCAGTCTCATCTCCTTTTCATTGCACCCTATTGGCCTGCAGGGGCTGCAACCCCTTGGCACCACTCTGCCAAATCTGCCAAGCCAACGCCAAGTAAAGACTTCACCACTCACTGCTGCTGCCTGCTGCAGTGCTGCAACCCATGTTCCGTGTTCCCTGTTCCAACCAAAGGCGCCGCATTCCGAACAAAATACTTGTAGATAAATAAACAACACCTTCACATATAAACTATTTATCACAACTCTTATCATCTTAACTAAAACAGTGAAGAAACAGGCATGTTTCATTTGCTTTCTGTGTTCATCTTCCTTCTTTCAATAAACAACTCTAATGCTACAAACACTTTCATAGCTCTTGTTGATCCTCTCTTGAAACCCTCACCTTTCCTATGTCATAAACTTTGGTATACTTCTATTGTTTCTTCATCTTCTTCCTCTTCTATCATTCATGTTTATAATGCTCCAATTCATGGCTTCTCTGCAACTCTCACACCTGAGCAAGTTAAAAGCATCAGGAAACTTCCTGGAATTCTCTTTCTGTTCCCTGACAGGGTCTTGTACCTCCACACCACACGTTCACCATCATTTCTTGGCCTGCAAAACACAAATCCTTGCATTCTAAATACTTCAGAATCCAACTCGATTATCGGGTTTATCGACACTGGTATTTGGCCTGAACACCCGAGTTTCTCAGACCATAACCTTGGACCAATACCAGCTCACTGGAAAGGCAAATGTGAAAGTGGCTTCAAATTCAATCGTACCAACTGCAACCGTAAAATCATAGGTGCCGCTTTCTTCTCAGCTGGATATGATGCTTGGTTTGCTCAATCGAATAAACCCGTCAATGAATTTCGGTCCCCCAGGGACTCTGATGGGCATGGCACGCATGTTGCATCCATTGCAGCTGGGTCTCCTGTACCAGGATCCCGATTTTTTGGATTTGCGGAAGGAGTGGCCCGTGGCATAGCCCCAAGAGCAAGAATTGCTGTTTACAAGGTTTGTTGGGGTTCAGGTTGTTTATTATCCGATATTTGTAAGGCTTTTGAAAATGCAATATCGGATGGTGTTGACATTATATCACTTTCACTGGGCTCATCTCGTTTGCCTTTTTATCTTGATTTATTATCCATTGTGTCGTTTCGGGCATTTTCTTATGGTATTTTCATAGCTGCTTCAGCCGGAAATGATGGCCCAACATTGGCAACTGTGGCCAACGAGCCACCGTGGATCACTACCGTAGGTGCAGGAACAATTGACCGTGATTTCCCCGCAACCATACATCTCGAGAACAAGGTAACAGTTTTCGGTACATCCATCACCTTGAAGCCAAACGATAAATTGACCCGAAAGTATTACCCGCTCCACGTTGTTGGTAAATTCAATTCTTCCTCTAAATTCAATCTCTCACGCCAACTAATTGAAGGTAAAATCGTGTTATACCGAACAGAAGGGCCTGTGGCAAGATTGTCAATTGGAGCTGTGCTTAGAAGAGCTGGAGCAGTAGCCATGATAATTTCCCATGGCAGAATAGACCCCAATGGAATAGTTTCGGAGCCCCATGTTATCCCAACTATTACCATTGGCGTTTTAGAAGCCAAGAGAATTGAGGACTATATCTTATCGAATGAAAACCCAAAGGCTAAAATATCATCACAAGGAACAATATCAATGCATGCAAAGCCAGCTCCAATTGTTGCTTCATTTTCATCAAGAGGCCCTAATTCTCTTGTACCTGGAATTCTAAAACCTGATATTATAGCTCCAGGAGTGAATATTTTAGGAGCATGGACGGATGCAATCGGGCCATCTGGCATGACGTTGGATTATCGACGGTCAAGATTTAACATCATGTCCGGGACGTCGATGGCCTGCCCACACGTGTCAGGTGCCGCAGCTTTGATCAAATCAAAACACGCTGACTGGGGTCCCAATGACATAAAATCAGCCTTAATGACAACATCAACTGTTCATAAACGTTATTACAATAGTAATAAGCTATTTTCAGGTTCATCTGCAATTTCGGATGAGTCCACAGGCAATGCTGCTACTCCATTCGACGTTGGATCTGGGCAAATGCTACCTATTAAAGCAATGGACCCAGGATTGGTCTTTGATTTGGAACACCAGGATTATGTTAATTTCTTATGTGAATTAAACTACACCAAGAAACAATTACAAACTATTACAGGAAAAAATTCCCATTGCTCGAATGATGGTACATGGCAATTGAATTATCCGTCTATAGCTGTGAAGGCCGAAAAAGTTTGGCATGGGGCAGTTGTAGTAGCTCGGAAGATGAAAAAAGTAAGTGCAGGGTCCAGGGAGTACAAGGCTAAGATTGTTGGTCCTAAGGGGTATTACAAAATTGCTGTGAAGCCCAGGAGGCTGACGTTTTCTAGTTTCTCTGAGAGCTTGACTTTCAGAATATTTATAGAGAAAGAAAATAGTTTGCAGACGATGAAGAATTTATGGTTTGGGGCTGTAATTTGGAGGGAGAAACGAGGGAAGCATGAAGTTGAGTGTCGTATAGTGATATTTTCTGCCAAGGAGTACTCAGGTGGACGGAGAAATTGAAGCTGTTTGCCTAGGAGAAGATGGATTTGTAACTCAATAATTGTGCCTATTGGACCACAGGTTTAATGCTTTAATTTTGGACTGCCCTGTCTACAGTAAGGGCCTGTGGGTAAAATGACCATGTGGCTGATTACCTCAACTGCTTTGTAATTGTATGTAAAATAAATCATTTAATTTTTATTATAAAGCTTAATTATCGTTAATAATCCTGGTCTTTTATAAGGTTTTATTTGATCTTCCAAGGATCAGTATTCAAGAGCATAATAATAAGAAGAAAGAAAACTCAAAGTTAATTCAAATGATTGGTTAATTGGTGATTTACGTTTTTAAGTGAAGATAATCTATATTAAAAAATCTCATATTCGAATTTTCACCTAGTCAAATTTTTTTGAATCAATTCAAACGAAATTAATATTATATCCAATATAATATAAAAACACCTAATAATTAAAAAAAATTTAAAATTTCTCAATTTACGAATAATGAGATTATGCAATTAGAAGTATATTGGATGTTTGCCGTAAATTTTACTTTATTATTGTATGTAATGTAATGAAATCATCTTGGATTGTATATAATTTTTTTAATCTTTCCACAGACAGATACTAATTCTTTCCTTCCCCTGAAGAATAGTATTCACCTTGTAAATGATAAAACTTCCAAGTTCAACATCGTTTTCTATTCTGCATATCATCATTAATAACGATTAGTACATGATAAAGATAGAAAATTAATTAATAAGAAACGCCCAGTGTTCTCTTCTTCTTGGTTCTTCGTTTACACAATTCAAAGAAGCGTTGACGAGCAGCAAACATCAGGGCTAACATATGCATATAACTTGTCATTTGGCCTTCAAGAGGAGGAATTTTTTCGGGGAATAAAGCCTGAACAAGTTGAATGCGGAGATGGAAGCGATGAAAAACATTACGAGACTTGCTATAAAGCCGCAGATCAGCGACCCTCCGATTTGGATGCAGAATCTGGTAAATTTATTGCACCACTTCATCCATTGGAAGTTCTTTTCTCCAGTTACAACCAGATGTGAATGCTCCAAAGCTGCTACGTTTCCGGCGAACACTATGTACACTGCTGCCTAATAGAAAGCAATTCGAAAGGGAAATGAGATGGGCAGCGTTGCTGGGAAAAATACTTTCTTTAATTAATAAACTATGAAAATCATATTAAACTAATTATACAGTACACATGATTGTTATTGAATGGTTTATCCCACATTGATTGAGTTTTTGGTTCTCTTATGGCATTCAATGGTACACATGACTATTTTAAGTTTATATCATTTTACATTCAAATTTCTCACGATCTTCTCACAGTTGGATTGATTTGAATTTATGTTAATTTAGTTTTAGATTTTATGAAGATAGTAATAATTTTAACATGTTTTTATGAAGACAAAAATTGGCAAATTCAACTGCCTTTGTAGGCCCACAAGTCATTCATTCGTTGTATAGTTATATATTTTCTAACTAGAATGAACCAGAGGAAGTGGTTGTGTGGTTGTGTTTTAAAAGCATCATTAATGGAATATGCTGTAGCACGTTTGATTGCTCAAAACACTTTAATGTTATAATTATTTTAAAAAAAAAATCTACCCCCAAGCATTCGCTAGGTTGTGCATAAATATCTCTTGCTCAAAGCGTTAGGTTCAAATCTCCTCCTCCTTAAATATATATATATATATATATATATATGAATTGATTGTAATCCTAATTATACTCTTTCTGGTTTTCATGCTAAAGTCTATTTTTTTACCATATTATAATAACATGAATTATTATTTAATATATTATTTCTGTAATTTTTAAATTTTACATACAGAATTAGGATAACGAAATATAATTTTTTAAAGATATTAAAAGGATAATTATTCAATACATTATAAAAAAAAGTTATATTTTACAAGTGAGATTAAAATGATTGTTGAATTGCTATTTCTTGGTAATATTATTTAATAAAAAATAAATAAAATGATGTATATATTATTATTTTAATTCTAATGGTGAAATATAAAAACTTTATTGATAACATATTTGATAATTATTAATATTAAAAATATAAAAAATAAATAAAATGAATTATGCTTCATCATCCTTATTTCATACATGAAATTTAAAATTAATTCTAATAGAATATTAGATAATAATATATGCAGACTACTCCAACAAATGACGCTTAAGATTTGAAGTTCAAATCTTAAAATAAAATTTTCATTTTGCTTAATTAATATATAAGGTAAGCACCAGAAGGCTAGAAATCACAGTATATGGATAAATACCTGATCCAAAACATAACGAAGCCAAGCAAGATATCTGTAAGATTGCACAGAGCCTTCTTTGCACCAAGCTGAGGATAAATAACAGCTTAGTTGGAATAGGTTATAAGCAGCAGCCAGAGAAGTGATATACACCAAGCCTCTGTCAAAATTAAGAAGCGAAAAGTAGTCGATCAATTGCAGAACCGATCCATGTGAAGTGCGAAATAGAAAGATGAATTGATGTATAAATCTTACACGAGAGCACGCAAATCCTTGAAGGAAGCTTTCTTTTCGACATAGAGGAGGACCTTTGTTTGAGAGTTAAAGCCAACTAAACAAGCTATCAAAACCAAGACAAGTACTGCAAAAAGCCTCAAGATGGCTTCGATTTTCTGGACGCCCAATTCCATCCCCTCGAACTGAATCAAATAGTGAAAGTTTTCTGCTTCTTTGTTTATAAATTATCATGCAAAATGTGGGTAGTGGAAGAAAAAAAAAGCTGCGGTGTAGGCAAGGACCACTGCAGTATATATAAAAGAGGAAACAGAATTTTCCACTGCCTATTTATTACTTCACTTAATTAACCCTAATATATATATATATATATATATATATACATATATATATATATATATATATACTTTTTTTATCCATACCGAAATGTGCACAAGGTATTGGCACTTAATATCCATGGTTGATTATAAAAGAAAGATCTCAAGCCTAGATTTGATAATAAATAATTTTTTAATAATAATATTATACGATATAATTTGAATAAAACGAAATATATCGACTTAGCGACATAAAATAATAATTTTATAAGATTTTTTTTAAATTGATGAGTGGCTCTAATAAAAATAGAGGATCTTATTTAATCAAAAGGGAATCTTGCTTACTAATGGAGGCTAATTAAGTTGGTAGGAATTATCAAATTTAGATGTGACTTTTGCTATCAATAATCTCTCTCAGCGAAAAGAAAAAAAAAAGAATTTGCTTTCCTAATTTCTCTTCTTGTCATGAACTTTCAAATCCATTTAAATGATATACATGACGTATCAACTACTGAATAATATCTAATCACTCTCAACAATTAAATATGTCTCATTCATGGCTTATGGTCTCTAATCTCTACATCATGCGACAATGAAAACCATACTCAACACGAAATGCTAGTAAGATCAAGTGATCAGCAGTTTAAACGATTATCTTATATTGGTAAATTTAAGGCCCCGAGTCATGAAACTAAAGATTTAATTATTGCGTCATTGATCATATTTGGTTTATAATTATTTTAAATATTAAAAGTATTAATAATTTTTAAATTATAATAAAATAATGAATATTTTCAATAATGGTTGTGTATATAAATAACAATCATAATTAATATGAAGAAATAGATTGCTATGATTAAAAATCATTTTGAAAAATTCATAATCACCAATTCTTTCACAAACTTGGAAGGTTAACGTGGTTTTGTCTTTTTTTTTTTTTTTGGTGTACTAATTACAAACATCAATACAATGATAAGCTCATTAGCCATTAGGCCACTCGAAATTAAATATGACAATTTTAGATATAATATGATAATGTGAAATGAAAACAAGATAAATAAAAAATATAATATGAATTAAATTTTAATAAAAAAATTTATATGATTTTAGTAAAAACTAAAAAAATTGTATTTAATACGTCAATTCAAAATTTTAATATGAAATTTTTGTATTTTATACAATAAAAATATTAATATCATTTTACATGATATAAATACAAATTGTATACATGATTTATCATGTCTACTTGAAACAATAACCGGGTACTTAAATATGATAATGATGGTTCAACTACATAATTATTTATTAAGTTTTAGGAAAAAAAAATTATACATCCCGTGTGGACAATTTTTGCATTAAAGTTTAGAATTGATTTATAAGTACATGACGCACGAGAATATTTAACTATAAACAAGAAATTATTTCTTTTGATAATAGAAGTTTATGGAGTGGTATTTAATACATTAACTTTGGGAAATTTTTTAATTTCACAATGAAGATTAAGAATGTAACTTGTACCTTTTAAAAAAATACTAAAAATAAAAATATTAAAAAAATATTATGTGATAGATTTTAACTTCTTTTGAGGAATTAAAAAATTTCAGCATTGATATATTGAATATTATTTCTATATAAATTACCCCATTTATTTGAAGTCCTTCATTAATCGCCTCTCAGGTTAGTTGAAACATCCAACTACAGCAATAAATACAATAGTTGCCATTAGCTTCCGAAATTCATAGTATCTATCTTATCTGCAGATATAACAGTAGTATAGATGGCGATGCTACTTTCCATGGAAACACGGCATATTCTATGACAAAGTCATCAATTCATGATGCCAAATTATAGCTCCAACAGAAGGGAGAAGAGAATTAAAGGAGAGATGAGCAACAGTTTGGCAGTTTCCAACTCACTGACACAAAAGAAAGATCAATCACCTGGCAACAAAGGATTTCAATTTTGGGACCTGCTAATTCAGACCGCGTGGCTTCCCAGAAGCAAGACGAATGAAAGGAAAGACTCTGCAAAAAAATTTGGCAGAGTGGACAGCATTTGAAGAACCCTTCATTTGACTTATCAGGCTTATATATGTAACTCAATTCCATCATCATTATTACATACATTGAAATCCAAATTCAAAACTGGAAAATAACTGTTAAATTATTTATGCTTGGAGTACAACATGCATGTGTTACAAACCCTTATTTCAAAACTGTAAACCATCTAGAGAAAGGATAAAACAATCCTCATGTTTTAATTGTAATTGGGTGGAAAAAAGAAATATTAGAAACCATATCCGTGGGGAGGTGGTGGACTATGGTCTTAGAGTATGTTGGCGAAGGTACATTCTGTCGGGAGGCCTTGGGGGAATCGCTTTGTGTCTGTGCAGTAATTGTACACCATGTATTTATCCTGCACCCATTTCATCTGCCCTTTCTTTGCAAAATTAAGCTCTTCCCAGAACCATGCATTTTTGTTTGGGCTGCAATAAGATGATCCAGATGACCAAACGCAAGCATCGGCTTTGAAGTTCCTGTAGGAAGCTTTGAAAGGGGCTTGGCTCCAATCTGTCTTGACAAGTCCACCTCTGGTTGCCCAGTCATCAGCATTCCAGAGTGTAGAGTATAACCTCATTTTCTGATTCTTCGGAAATGGAACCCCAAGAATCTCCAGGTTCTTGAACTCTCTAATGGGGATGTCATCGACATAGAATCTGAGGTACAGTAACCAAGTAATAGAATGAATATATGTAAGAAATATTATGCACATTCCTGGTTTACAACAGAATTCTTTTGCATGCATGCTTTCTTTTGCTTACACAATGCGCTGGGGGTTCCAAAGGACAGAGTAGGTGTGAAAATCTGCAGTGGGGTCAAACCACAGGTAGAATTGCTGCTCTCTGTTGCCCTCACCTAGGCAGAATACATTTGTATGGAGAATGTAAGGCTGTCCACTTACATTCCCCAGGAATTCAAAATCTATCTCATCCCATCTTTCACCTTTTGAAGATAACTGCAGTACATGCAAAGAAATTAATTGAGATGTTAGTTATGCCAAGAAACCTGAAAATTATGACACATTCCATTAAACAGAAGACTTACATAATAGGCAGTTACTGTGCCTGCAGAATTTCCAGGGACAAGCTTCAGCTGCATATCGATCTTTCCATATAGATATTCATTCTTGGACTGGAATCCAGAGCCAGAGGTTTTGTCCAGAGACAGAGTAAGCAGCTTGCCATCGTCGAGAATCTGAGCACGGTCGTGTCCCCAAGCGGTGTCACAATTTTGGTAGAAGTTACCAGCAAAGGCAGCCACTAGGAAGCTGATCAGAACCAATAAAACCAGCCCAGTGGATGCACTTGAAGGCGAATGCAATGCAGCCATTTCTTGAAGTATGTTCTTGTTGTTTTCCCTTAGCTGCACAAAGTGATTCAGGTTGTTGCTGTAACTTTATTTTGATGGTTGATTTTGGGAGTATTTATATATAAGACAATAAGAGATGCCAGGCAGACAGGCATAACAGGTTGTTAGGTTCATTGCTTGTCAACATGAATTCAGTATAATGGGTGGATGTGGCAGCAACTACTAGGCTTGGTATAGCCAGTTTTCTTTCATTGGCATCAACGATATCAAATAAACAAACGCAGTGTTTGCAGAGAAATGGTCAGGAATCTAAACTTTCCCGTTTACTTCTGCTGTCTCTCCACACCAACATCTCCTGTGTGGTAGTCAACTCCAATAGTATATAGTTTTATGCTTTTGTTTATGGGTTGGCTATTGAATTGACCTACTGATTTAGGTATCCGAGCCTAATTTATGAATTTAAGGTCAATGAAATGATCTTCCACTAATTAATGCAGAGATTGTCAGATTGGAGACATTGACACTATAAACATAAAATCAATTTGTTTAGTATGAAATTTCCAACAGATAACTTAGAATGGTTAGAAGTTTGTGTTCGTAGAATTTTTTTTGGGGTAATTAACTATACAGAGTATGTTAAAAGGACAAGTTAAGAATTAAAATGCCCATTGTGGCATTGAGAATTTTTGGCTCTTGGCAATTTGGTAGTTTGATAGTCTAAAAGCAGTCTCTTGTCTTTGTGTTATGGGTTTCATGGGTTCTTGCAAGGCATGTATATAGTATGTTTTATCTGTCTTGTTGAGAATTTCTTTTTTCAATCTTATTAAGAATAAAATCTGCCTACCTTTGTTCTATATCTCGATTCGTTAATTATTGTGTTACTCTTTACCTTTTATTTGTTCTTTGTGTGACAGGTTCATTTAGAGGAGTTTAAGAATCGAATCTTTCTATTTTATTTGTAAAATTTTCAATTTAATGAAGTTGAGATAAATCAAATTGTATACTGAATTATTTCATTGTCTAAAGTATTTTTGTAGAATGCATTTATGAATATGATGGGCTGAAATTGAATTTTTATTTTTGTAAAAATTGTGAATTTATTACTTTTTTGTAGGTTCAATATACACACATATATATAAATTATAAAAAGAGCTCCATCATTTTCAGTGACATACAAATTAATTCTGAACGTGGCTAGATGTTAAAGAGGTAAATAAATCATCACTTTTAATGACAAACTTTCATTTACTGTAGTGACTTATTACCTGATAATTTTATTGTGTTTGTCACTGATGTTGTTGGTTATTAGTCTGAATCAGAACTGATAAAATTCTTGTCACTACGATTGAGCCATGAAATTATTAGTGACAACAAGGACGATGATAAATTTGTCACTAAATATCTTCATTCTTCAGTGATTTGTTTATATATTATAAGCTACAATGTTAATCATTCACTAAAAGTCTAATTCCTTGTAATTTTTTAAATTATGATTTATACTCTAATTATGACTTCTTTTAATTT
The DNA here is from genome assembly GCA_033439115.1 of Firmiana major. Classification (NCBI taxonomy): domain Eukaryota; kingdom Viridiplantae; phylum Streptophyta; class Magnoliopsida; order Malvales; family Malvaceae; genus Firmiana; species Firmiana major. The sequence goes on along the minus strand of CM065900.1, from coordinate 80,423,607 downwards.
TAGTATTATTTTTTAGTAGATTCACGTTGTTTATTATACTTTTTTCTTTAATTTATAATAAGTATAATTCCATTATCGGTTTCTTTCTTAATTATTGGTTTCTCTTGAACTTTTTTTTTTTTTTGGTTCATTCTCTGGAACCTATTTTATTCACTATTATTGATCTTTCCTTTATTTATGCCACATTTATTTCTTTTCTCCACTTTCCCTCTAAAAAAAAAACCCTAAAACTTCAGTAATTAATGCAAAACCAAAAAATAATAATAATAATTGAATATTAATGTTAACTTTTTTAAAAATAATTCTTAAATAATAATTGAAGAGTGGAGGAAAAAACAAAAGAAGTCCAAAGCCCAACATCTCTCTCCCTACATTTTTACAGAAGAACAGAACCAGTAAAAGTGTTTAAAAATGTTTATCACGATTGAAGGATGATAACATTGTTCTCTGTAAGATTACATGTATTTACCAGTTTAATAGGATAAGCTTGAGCTTATCTATCATGAGTACAAAGTTCGAAAATAAATCCTGATCTGAATTTAATCTCTGTTTTATTCGAAGAATTAAACTTATCTGAAATTGGATTTGAATTACAATAAATAAGTTTAAAAAATAGACAGCAGATTAGATTAAAAAGGGATGATAATTATTGGCTATCAGAGTCCTTGTGCGATTGGATTGTGAGAGAAAGTTGTTGCTTGCCAACATCAATCATACGAAACCTTAACAATCTATGGAGAAACGAAGATTACTGTTACCATTGGCGGATTCTGTTCTTTATTCAACAAATATTAAATCCCATCTCTTTTGTTCTTATTGTGGAAACGATCACTAATTAAAAGAATTAAATATCTCAAAATCAGAGAAGTAAAAGCTGAAAATCTGTTTAGTTATTGGCAGCACATTCTGGTGGGAGGCCTTGGGGAAATCGCTTTGTGTCTGAGCAATAATTGTAAATCATGTACTTACTCTGAACCCACTTCAGCTTCTCTTCGCCTGTGGAGTCCAGTTTTTCCGAGAGCCAAGGAGCTTTGTTCTTGTTTGAATTGCAATCTGATGTTCCTGAAGACCTGGTGCAAGCCTCAGCTTTGAAGTTTCTATAGGAGGCAGTGAAGGGAGCTTGGCTCCAATCAGTCTTGACTAGACCACCTCTTGTAGCCCAGTCATCAGCGTTCCAGAGACTGGATTGTATTCTCATGTGCTGGTTCTTCGGGAATGGAACCCCTATTGATTCCAAGTTCTTGAACTCTCTAATGGGAGTGCCATCTACAGAGAAGCTGGAAAAATAGCAAAAACTCAGTCAGTCAAGTTCCAGAATAAAACAATTAACAAAAAGATTGTTACTTACATGATACGTTGGGGATTCCAGAGAATGGAGTAGGTGTGAAAATCTGCTGTAGGATCAAACCAGAGATAGAACTGCTGCTCTCTGTCACCTTTGCCTTGGCTGAATACATTTGTGTGAAGAATATAAGGATCACCACTTAAATTGCCCAAGAATTCGTAGTCTATTTCATCCCAAGCAGACCCTTCAGAGCGCAACTGCAATACAATATCATAAACAGATATTTGTAAGATTTGCTGAAGAAATCGAATGTAAATATGGGAACTAAAATTACATAATATGCGGTAACAGTGCCAGCAGAATTGCCAGGGACAAGCTTGAGCTGCATATCAATCTTTCCGAACAAATACTCATTTTTGGACTGGAAACCTGAGCCGGAGGCTTTGTCAAGGGAAAGGGTGAGAAGTTCACCATTGTTGAGTATCTGAGCACGACCATCTCCCCATGTAATGTCAAAGTCCTGGTAAAAGTTGCCAGCAGACGCAATAAACACAAAAGAAACCCATACAGACATTAAGAGAGTAACAGAAACATTTGAAGAACGAGAAAGCAAAGATGTCATTATTTCTGATTTTATTTGTAGTATGAAATGAGTTGATCAAGTGATTTTCAGAAAAGGAGTTAGAGGCTTGAATTGTTTAGTGACCTAAAGTTATAGCCCGTTTATATAGGAGAGGAGATGACCTAAAAGACTGCATGGTCTGAAGGTTCCTCGCAATCTGTGAGTTCGGTGGGGAGAGAGTTGTAAAAAGGCAGGCGGTGCATCAAAAAGATAGCTAGAGAAAATATATATATATATATATATATATATATATATTTATATGTTTAAGAAAGATAAATTAGTTAAACCTAATCCGAAAAATTTGTTTATTAAATTTGTGTTAGTATAATGTAAAATACAAAAATTTTATATTAAAATTTGTGTTAATTTATCGAATATAAAATTTATTTTTATTTTTTATCATATATATCTATATATAAATTCTATTAACTTTTAATAAATAAAAAAATTTTACTAATTTTTAACCATTATCATTTTCATATATTTTATTTATATCATTCTTTTTATGATATCATGTCATCGTATCATATTTAAAATTATAATATTTAACTAAATCAAACTTGTGTCATTATATTTATATATATATAAATTTAACCACTATAATCAACTGCTAAATATGGCCAATGAGTCTTGAGTCCGGACTCTGCAGCTGGCCGCCTTATTTGTCATGATTTTATATTCAACAAACCTAACCTGATGAATCGAATGGGAGGACTCCAGTCTGCACCCACCGCCTCCGATCCAGGATATCTCTGGTCCCCCTCTCGATACGTGTGGTTTGCTTTCCAGTATGTCCACAGCTTGCATTCATCGAGTTGATCTTTTCAATAATCATTAGGTTCAAAACAACTACGTAAATTATTGGTACATTCTAGAGAATTAAGAAAAGGATACTTAAGAATCCTTAATTTCTTCATTTGTTACATTTTTTATTTATATTCACATATATAATTTCTTCATTTGTACTTGGTTGACAATTCATGTACAAAAATTCTTACGTATTCAACATTTGGATTGAACCGAAATGTAAATTTATGATCAGTGTAGAACAAACTTTTCCTTTATTAATTAAATTGATTTATAATATACTATATAATTACTTTACTTTTCTTTTTTTTTTTTTGCTCGTGTAATATATATTGAATTAGACCATGAAAATCGTACTGCATCCAACCTTATATAACGCATTCCACAAATAGCATCCTGCTCTAATGGATGGAATAATGAGATTGATTCAAATGTTGATAATACAGATAAGATAGATTCAACAAAGGACATTGATAATACTGATAAGGTTGATTCAACTATGGAAGTTAATAAGGCTGATAACGTCGATGGTTATCTTGATTAGATATGTATGTAATACCTGTACTTAATCAAGATAATGTACTAATTATACTATTAATAAAGGTCAGTAAAATAAAATAGAGTCTTAAACTCTAGCTCTAACTCTATAAAAAATATATATATACATTAAGATACTGTAAATTGTACATAAATTAATATAATGGAATTGACATCCTAATCATTAATTTAGGCAAAGGGAATAAAAGGCATTGAGAAAGTTTTGGAACCCTAATCCAAATCTCTGCTTCTACAGTTGCAACCATGGCTAATGGAATGCCAATGCTGCCTGAAGACTCTACAGCACAGGCAATGTAAGTATTCTTGATATAACTAATGTAAGTATTTTTGTGGGGGTTAAATATCTGTCATTCTTGTTTCGATATGTGCTATTTCTGGTTTGTAATTGATGAGAATCTCATCTCTCATTTGTACTCCTTTTACTTATAAAATTCAATCTGTGTTGCAAAGGGTTTATAATATATTGGTTCAAGTTTGAACGATTATATATAATTCTATAACTATTAATTAAAGTGGGTTTTTTTTTTTTTTTTTGAAGTTCCTATAAACGCCAGCTTTTCATGGCCGATCGAATTAGTTCTCTGCCAGATGAGATTCTTGTACATATTTTGAGTTTCTTGCAGATCAGAGACGCTGTAGCTACCGGTGTTCTTCCCCGTAGGTGGAAGAATCTGTGGTGGAAATGCTTGCCACCGTCAAGTTTGTTCCAATCAATAAGCTTGGAGTTTACAATCGCGCCACAATTTTTTCTTAACACAAATTTAAATTATAGTTTTATTAATATCAAGAGTTACAAAGCTATAATCAAGTAAATAAATTAGAATTTTAATAATATGATACATTTTGACTTCTTTTGCATACATGAAAAAAGAAATTTTCCTGGCGGCCTTTTTAGAATATTGCTCTATTTTTATGGATTATCAAGAATTCGATTCAGCTAAAAAATTATTATTTTACAATCACTTTCGAACATAATCTTAAGTAAAAGTAATTAAATTTGCTTCAACATAATAAAGACAGCTTTGAAGACGGTGCTGATTTTCCACACCCCTTGTGGAGTGCTGCACGTAAAGTTCAAGATGTTTCATTGAAGTGAAGCTTGGTCAATATCTTGTTAAGACTGCTGTTTGATTGTAAAAGCTTAGAATTATTGCTTGTTCAAAGTCTCTGCAAATGGATTCGGATGAAATTGTTTGTTCCAAACGCAAAGAAGAAATGCAAAACGCAAGAGAACGTCAGAGCAGCTTTGTATGGAATTGCTCCCATGGCTGAAGTAATTGCCCTCTAGATGATCAGTTAAATTTACTTTTGTATGTATGCTAATCTTATTAATTAGTTGCTTCCATGCAAGTAATTTAAATGGCCTAATGCTAATGGGTTGGCTTTGCTGCCACCTTTCAATATGTGATGATTGTTCAAGCATAGGTACACGAAGAGATGCACCCACAAGCAAACGCGGCTAAGCAGAAGAACAAGCCACCGCTCAAAAGGTGTACCGACCACAAGATTGGAGTGGGGCTTCAGTGGACCACAAGATTCCACAGGGCCAATGTGGTTACTAAGTCGTTATCATATTAGTTGATAGCATCAGGTCTAACAAGACAAAAATTTTCCCTTATTTTTTTTTAAAAAAATACAACAAAAAAATTTAAACCTTAAATATAAACGCATTTGTTTATTTTTTTAAAAAAATATTTAAATAATTTGAATTTTTTTAGATAGTAAAAAAATATAAGATCTACAAAATTATTATTTATCTCCGTATCGTTTTTAAATAATAGAATAATAATCTTAGTGTTGTGCATGATAAAAGAAACGAAGAAAACATATGAAAAATGATATAAGTCATGAGTAAAATAAAAGTGACAAAAAGGTAATTAATGACAGAGTAAATCCCTATAAATAAGGATCAGGTACGATTTGTTAACCTAAGTCTCTATTTCCTGTACAAAAATTTTGTCTAATTCTCTGGCTGACTTAAATATCGGAGTGTCAACTTAGGGAACAATCCCTGCTCAAAAAGGATACGTCAACAATATATCATTGTTATACTTGACAACCGCACTTAGAAATATAAGTAATCATATAATCTGTTAATAAATATTATAAGCATGTCCCATGACCTAAGTGGGAATCGTTCGGTGGATATATTTCCTCTAACTTTAAGTGGCTTAAGTCTAAACACACTACTGCATAAGGAAATGATTAGCAAAAATATATGGACCACCTTATTTCTTTACTAAGAATTAAAATACCATGAAGTTACTAACAATTTTTTTTTTTTTTTGCTTTTTAATACTAAGGTTTGGTTGCCAATAATCTGTTTTAATCGAGTAATAAAAAAAATATTGTATATTGTACAAATAACTCACTTTCATCTCCATCTCCAATTATAAAAAAAAAAAAAAAAAAAACAAAGGTTTAATTTTATTTATGTTATATGATCATACAAAAACTAGAAATATTTATTATATCGACACTGGTTAAAGAATTATACAACAAAATTGTCTTGCGGAAAGTACTTAGGTCTTGTTCTGTTTTCCGCTACTGGTGACAGTGCATTCAACGGGGAGGCCCTGAGGGAATCGTTTTGCGTCTTTGCAGTAATTGTAAACCATGTAATTCTTTTGCACCCATTTTAGCACTTTTTGACCAGAGGAATCCAGCTCTTGTGAAAACCAGGCATTGTTTGAAGATGAATTTGAGCTGCAAGACGAGACTCCATTAGACCAGACGCAAGCATTGGCCTTGAAGTTCCTGAAAGAAGCTGTGAAGGGTGCTTGGCTCCAATCTGTCTTCACAAGGCCTCCTCTAGTGGCCCAATCATCAGCATTCCAGAGGCTAGAATACATTCTCATGGGTTGGGTTTTTGGGTATGGAACACCAGCTGACTCCAGATTTTTGAACTCTCTGATTGGTCTGCCATCTACATAGAAGCTGAAACAAGAAGATAGCAGTTATTATTACAGAAGTGCGGGGACTGGATGACATGTTGATTTTTGCATACTTACATAATGAGTGCAGGATTCCAGAGAATTGAGTAGGTGTGAAAATCAGCAGTTGGGTCGAACCAGAGGTAGAATTGTTGCTCTCTGTCACCTTTGCCTTTTGTATAAACATTAGTGTGAACAATATAAGGATCACCACTTAGGTTCCCCAAGAACTCAAAATCTATCTCATCCCATGATGATCCTTGTGATTTTAACTGAAGAAAACAAGAAGAAATCTGTCAGAAATAAACAGGATTCTTACAGAAAGCTATGAATTGATATCAGAATTAACTGTCTGGAAAATTGCTTACATAGTAGGCAGTGACAGTCCCAGCAGAGTTACCAGGCACAAGTTTGAGTTGCATATCAAACTTCCCGTACAGAAATTCATTCCTGGATTGGAAGCCTGAGCCTGAGGCTTTATCAAGGGAGAGAGTTAGAACTTGGCCATTGTTGAGAATTCTTCCCCGACTATCTCCCCATGTGATATCAACATCCTGGTAGAAGTTACCAGCAGAAGCAACCATGAAAGTTTCAACCATAAGAAAGGTGATTATGATCAGGAGCATTTCTAGAGCATCTCGATGAGAGTAAACAGTATCCATTGACTATCGTTTGATGATGGAACTAAGAATAGAACAATTGAGATTAGTTTGAATTGTCACGCTCTGAAAATTCAGCTTATGGCTATTTTATAGGGCAGTGGGCAATGTTGGGAATGTTCTTTGAATATTGAAAGTTGGTTGGTGGGGTGATCTTAGAAACTTAACAGCTGGATGGCATAAACAAACACATTGAAATTGGGTTTCCTTATCATAATTATAGTCAGTCCAATTAAATGTAGCTTCTAGACCTATATATTATATCATATAATTTTCCAAGGTTGTAATGTCAAGTCAACCTAGCGCATGCCAGAAATAAGCGTGTGAAGTTTAATTCTAACCGGTCATCTATTGTCAGAGCAACACCTAAAAGTTGTTTTTCTGATATGTTCTTCTTTTGTAAACGAGGTAAGGAATCAGGGTGGATGTCTTTCTTGCATAGATTTTTTTTTTTTTTTATTTCGTGTATATAATTTATATTTAAATTTATTTTTTATAAAATTATATTTACATAATATAAAATATAAAGTTTTATATTAAAATTTATAATAATATGGTAAATTCAAAATTTTGAAAAAATTTGATCATATTTGTATATAACTGTTTTTCATTTTTAGTTCTTATATTTTTTTATATTTTATTCTTGTATTGTATTATTATATTGTATTTATATTTATAAGGCTTATTTAAAGACAATTAAAACATGAAAAAGCAACTCGGAACCTTAATTATGAGTACAAATATTCCCATATTATTTATTCAAACGTTATCAGATATCTTCTGAATTATGAAGCAAATTAAGTTGAGGATTGTGAATATAAAGCAACTGCACCTTTAGGCTACTTGTGGATACCATATCATCAATATATATTCACACTTAACTTGCAAAAGATTTTCTAATTTAATTTAAATGTTTCATAATTTTGTTTCACAAAATAATCTCATAAATATGAATTCAAATATTTACTTTTATATTTTAATAAAATATTATAATATCTCGATATGAAATTTAATCGATAAATTACATCTAATGATAAAAATTAGTTAAAATCTATTATTACTAGGCCATGGAATTTCATAGTCCCATCGTACATCAACCTCATCAAATGCATACAATCCGTATATCCCAACTGACCAGTTACACCATTTATAGCACTCACGCCTCCGAACCTCTTGGCTAGTATCATACACCAGGAAGTGCCCTCTCCTTGGGGTACCTCCATCGTTGAACTCCATGTTACATTCAATTTTCACTTGCTGGAACGTAAATAGGTCGATAAAATCACACTTGAATTCTTCTTTGTACTTCAAATTACGTGTTCCCAGATCCTTACCATTTTTCCAGCAACGGATCATCAAAGGCTCATGGTTTTCGAGCCTGTTTATGATGTTTACATGTCTTCGGCCGAGGTAGAATCCGAGGGAGGGTTCAAATCTAGCCAGTGAGGCAAAAAGGAAGATTGCAAGAATTGTAACGTCGAGCTTGAAAGAACACATCGTCTGCTGTTTTTGTTATAATGTCGGTAGACAGCCCTGTCAAGAAGAAACCGTGAAATTAGATTGGAAGCTCCTCTCGCTGCCTGTTTAAACTATGCATAGAAATGATTAAATAATGCAAATTAAAAGATAATAAAACACAAATGTTATAATATGAAAAGAATTTCATGTATACCATCAAGTTTACATGATAAGTGATGCTGCATTGCAGAATTATTTCAACATGGTTTTCATTTGCTGTCCCTCCCAATGAAGGGTGGGAAACTGGGAATCAGCAGAGAAATTGGTCAAGTCATTGCGTATACTGAAGATGTTAAAACCGCAACTCCTTTGCGCGAGGAGGATCATCCATTTTTCTTTCCCCTCCCCAAATTAGCTAGTGATTTCTTTTTTCAGTGTTGGGCTTAATTGCATAAATGGTAATAGAAAAATGGATTAAGAAAGAAAACATATGTGGGCTAGATCTAATGGGTTTGAAGCGCCAACAACCCATTCTTCTTTTTTATTTCTTTTTTTCTAAATTGAATGATAAATAATTGGACTTGTTAATTTGTGCTCGTGGACGTAAAATATGAAAAATTCCCAATAAGTTAAATATAAAATATTTTCTTAATCTTTGTCAAATTTATACTTTTGATCAAATTTTAATCAATATCATTTTCATATATTTTGTTTATATCATTTTAATATTCTATGATGGTGTCCACTCTAAAATTATAATATTTACAACCCATACTCACATTATTATTCCAATTAAAACTCTACTTTTATGCAGCGTTATAGATTAAGCTCATAAATATATTGGCTACATGTGATTGACTTAATTGCATAAATGCTAATTAATTAACTCGTTAAAATTTCATTTAATTAATATTTATACTATAGAAAAGAAAAAAAGAATTTTGGAAAAAAAATCGCTGAAGTTTGAACTGCATTCACAACTAATCAACTCATATGTTTATCAACACCTAATTTGCATCATATTCATAGGAATAAAAAAAAAAAATACTATCTCCAACTCCAAGATTATGCTTAAAAATCAAAGAAATATCATTTGTATTTAAATACTTGTTAGTTCTAAGAAAATATAAAAATGAAGTAAAACGTTCATTTAAATGGATAAACAAATAATATCATTTTACTAACAAAAATAAATATTATGACCTGTATATTCGTTATTAGCAAGGTATAGGATCTTAATTTTACAAGTACAAGTTATGTTTATATTCAAACTATTACTTCGTTCATTTTTAATCAAATTATTTATTGCTTTAGACTTTTGCCTTCGGAACGCATGTATATAATCTTGTTTAATATGGCACAACCGAGCAGTAGACCGGTTTCGAGACGGTTACGTTTAGAATCACCAACACTGACTCCAAGTCTCCACGGGCGGCTGTGGTGACAACAGTCCACTAGTAAATAAACCTTCTTTTTCTAATCCTTTCGTTCCAATGGAATGAGAGTCGTGGTTCACGAACCAATTAACTTTAGAACGTAAACCAATTTATAAGAATAAAATAAAATTTTATTAAGTTTCTAAATAAAAACAAGTTATAATGGGTGATTCTTATATTTAAATTTTTATTGAATAAAATTTTAGATCAATATCAATTATAAAACGTAATCAGAGATTAATTTCATAAATAATTTGATATAAAAATACTTTATGCTTTACACAAAAAAATAATAATAAGCATCAACATCGATTGCTTTATAATTTAGATAACATTCATATTAGATAAACTTTTTAACTGTTGCTGAGTTTGAAAAAAATTAAACACCATTTCTTCAAATGAATTTAGTAGATGAATTAATATCAACAACTTTTCATCGAATGGTAACTTAAAACTTAAATTCGAGTCTATCAACTCAAACCATCCTCAATTATAAAACAAAATACCAACCCCATAATGTCACAACCAGTTGTCACCTAAAGCAAGCAGCGCATTGGGGGAAATGGGATAAAAGTAAAACCAAAATGAAAGCGGACCCGTGGTGTCAGTGGTTTGGTGCAAGGGAAGGTGAGGAACTGGGCCGTGCTCATCTCCTCGAAAGTCTATCTGCCAAAACCGTGTCTGATAATCTACTCTGATTTGTCGTCCTCTCTTTATTTATTACATTCTAAGCCAGCTGGTCACAGCTTTTTTCACCCTTCCTATTGCTTTCCTCGTTTAATTTCATTTAATTACCATTAAAGAGCCTTCCACCATCACCAATCACCTCATTCACTTCAATTCAAAACAAGTTAGACGATATAACGTTCAAGTTCAACTCTTTTTTGCTGTCCTCTATTTCCAAAGCATACTCCCAAATGGCTTCCTTTTCTGCTTCAAGTTCAAGTGTTCCACTAATGAAATTATCCTTCGTAGTTTGCTTTTTTCTTGCAGCCTATGCTGGTAATCTCCACCAGGATTTTGACCTCACTTGGGGAGATGGCCGTGCCAGGATTCTCAACAATGGTCAGCTTCTGACTCTCTCCCTTGACAAGGCCTCTGGCTCTGGCTTTCAATCCAAGAACGAGTATTTGTTTGGGAAGATTGATATGCAGCTCAAGCTTGTTCCTGGAAACTCTGCTGGCACCGTCACCGCTTACTATGTAAGCCTCAGGAATTTTATACTTGCCTTCTTACTTTACTGACACAAGCCATAGGAACTAACATGTTAAGCTTTTTGTGTGCTTTTGCAGTTGTCTTCAAAGGGCTCAACATGGGATGAAATAGACTTTGAGTTCTTGGGGAACTTGAGCGGTGATCCTTACGTCCTTCATACCAATGTTTATAGCCAAGGCAAGGGTAACAGGGAGCAGCAATTCTATCTCTGGTTCGACCCAACTGCAGATTTTCACACCTACTCCATCCTCTGGAATCCCCGGCGTATTATGTAAGAGTAACCGATACCATGGACTTTATATTACAGTTTTGAAAATTATATATTTTAACCGACAATTTCGTGTTTATGCATGTTTTTCAGTTTCTCGGTTGATGGCACTCCAATCAGAGAGTTCAAGAACCTGGAATCCAATGGTGTTCCGTTCCCAAAGAACCAGCCTATGAGGATTTACTCCAGCCTTTGGAACGCTGATGACTGGGCTACCAGGGGTGGACTTGTGAAGACAGACTGGTCTAAAGCTCCTTTCACGGCTTCCTACAGGAATTTCAATGCCAAGGCTTGTGTTTGGAGTAACGGAGCTTCATCATGCTCCTCGTCAAGCTCTTCATCATCTTCCAGCTCCAAAAACAATGCATGGCTTTCCCAAGAGTTAGATATAACGGGCCAACAAAAGCTGAAGTGGGTGCAGAAAAACTTCATGATCTACAATTACTGCTCTGATACAAAGCGATTTCCTCAAGGTCTTCCTGCGGAATGCAAAATGTCCTAAGATATTGCATATTGCCTAACTCGGCCGCTGTAATTATATGCTATATGGCCTTCTCCGTGTAGTTTTATCAATTATTTTATTTTATTTTTAACCTGCAATTCAATCTGTATGATTTATGTTGGTGTAAGGTAAAATCGTGTTTATACAATGTAGTTCAAATATAACTTTTTTTTTATATTTATAGATAAATTTTAGTTTATAGTATTATTTTATTTTTAAATTGTATTGTTTTTCATCGTGTCTTATTTAAAAATTAATATTATTAGGTCTAATTGCTCGAAACTTCACCCCATCATATATATATATATATATATATATATATATATTATGTATGCTATTATAGTAAAGATTGCCTTTTTCCATGGAATATATAATATATGTTTTGAATAGCTTTTAATTAAATTCATGATAAAACTTGAAGGAAATGAAGCAGTTATTACTATTTTTTAAAGGAAACTAAACTCAAAATTTAGTTCTGTATTTTCTTTAGATTTCTTATGAATAAAAAAAAGTAAACTTAAAGAAATAGTTACATACACATAAATTATAAATGTATATTATTTGTTTTTAATTTAATTTATATATAATTTGTAATTGTTAACATTATTAAAGATAATTTTCTTTTATATTTATTTTCCTTTTTATCAATGACCTATGGCAAATGTATTTCCTACACAATTTGGTAAAATTTGTTCCACAATCTATGCCATGTGCCAATTTTATAGATTATTTTTTTAGCAAAAATGCACTTACTATTTTTCATTCAAAATATAAAACGATAAAAAAATAATATAAAAAATATAAAATTTATATAAATTGAAATTTAATAAAAACAGAAAAATTAAAAATATATTTTGTATTTGATATGTCAACATAAATTTTAATATTAAAATTTTTTATTTTATTGAATATAATTATTATTTGATAAAAAAAGCACGAAATACATATACAAATGATTTGATTTAATAAAAAAATAAAATGCTTAATTTTAAGTTTTACTTAAATAGTAAAAATTAAACCAAAAAATAATTACATGTCATAGTGTAGAAGATCTAGTTAGCAGTTGATATAAATTCACGTATTACCAAGGAGTGCAAACCTGGTTAACTAACAATTAATTTTGGTTTTATATTTATAATTTTAAAAAGGCGTTTGTCTTTATGCTGCCTCTACACGGTTGCCGGTTGGTGGTGGTGGATGTGACGGTAGTGAACCGGTGATTAACAATGAAAGTAAGAAAAAAATCTGACACGCTGCTAGCTAGCTAGCTAGCTAGTGCCACCCTGGTGATTGTGACAGGAGCTTGGCAGCAGCAACGCGCCAATGGCGACCCACCTCCGACAGGATCTTGGCACTTTCTTCGCAAAACACAAACGTAAAACGGCGTTAGATCATAACTCTGTCATGGTTGGCTGGACGTGTTGGTTTGGTGCGATGTTGACCGCTATTTTTATGTACTTTCCCAGTTTTCCAACCCAACAGCTGTTTGCAACCTAGCTGACTGCAGCTTCCTCTACGTTTCCCTAACTTTCGCTTTTTTTTGTGATCTCGCACTATAAATACCGGCTTAATAATGGCATATGCTTCACAATTACAAGTCACAGCACAATCAAATCGCCAAGCAGCAACAAATTTCTCACATCCAATTCAAACACAACCTTTGCTGTGTGAAACACCATGGGTTCTATTTCGGGTTTCAATTTTACATTGCTTATGCCTCTCGTAATTGGCTGTTTGATGGCAGCATCCGCTAGCAACTTCTTCCAGGATTTTGACATCACATGGGGAGATGGCCGTGGTAAGATTGTCAACAACGGAGAAGTTCTGACTCTCTCCCTCGATAAAGCCTCCGGCTCCGGTTTCCAGTCCAAGAATGAATATCTTTTCGGCCAGATTGATATGCAGCTCAAACTTGTATCGGGCAACTCTGCCGGCACAGTCACTGCCTACTATGTAAGTTGTTTCTCAACCAGGTTACGGTTGCTGGACAATACCTGGATTATTAATGGCTGACAAATAGATTTCTACCTGCAGTTATCATCGAAAGGATCAACATGGGATGAGATTGACTTCGAGTTCCTTGGAAATCTCAGTGGAGATCCTTACATTCTTCATACGAATGTGTTCAGTCAAGGAAAGGGAAACAGAGAACAACAGTTCTATCTCTGGTTTGATCCAACTGCAGATTTCCACACATATTCCATCCTCTGGAATCCCCAGAGAATCATGTAAGTGTTCTTCCCAATCCCCAACCTTTTTTTTTTTTTGCTTTCGTTTTGATTTGATTGATTGATTGACAAGATTTTTGTTATGCTGTGCTCCAGTTTCTCTGTGGACGGTACACCCATTAGAGAGTTCAAAAACATGGAGTCAATTGGTGTCGCATTTCCAAAGAACCAACCCATGAAAATTTACTCCAGCTTGTGGAATGCTGATGACTGGGCTACAAGGGGTGGTCTGGTGAAGACAGACTGGACTCAAGCGCCTTTCACAGCCTCCTACAGAAACTTCAATGCCAATGCCTGTGTTTGGTCTAATGGAGCATCTTCCTGCAAATCAAATTCGCCGTCTTCTTCCTCAGCCAACAATGCATGGTTCTCTCAAGAATTGGATTCTACCAGTCAGCAAAGGCTGCAATGGGTGCAAACGAACTACATGATCTACAATTACTGCAGCGACGCCAAGAGATTTCCCCAAGGTCTACCTTCAGAATGCAACATGGCTTAGAGACAACAATACTTACTAGCTAGTACTATTTAGTAAATCGATCAATCTTCTTTTTATTTCTTTTCTTTTTCCTTCAAATTCAAATTCATTATTTTGGTATTCTTTTTGTATAAATCGTGATTCTTGTCCTTTAACGATTTTTATTTATTTTTTAATATGACATTTTCATTAAAAATTTTAATTATAATCATAATTAAATATATTATATTCTATGAATAAATAATTATATAATTTATTTTATTTTAATTAAATTAATTTAAATTCACATTTTATGATATTCAAATTAAAAATCTCAACGTTCGAGTATTCTGTCTTTATCATTAAGAGACAATTTTCTCTGAATGCATGCGTTCGCAAATTAGAGCTCAATTTTACGCTTTTAATCCCTTATATTTAGAATTTTGAGGGGACATTGAAAACTATATAAACAACTGATTACTAATTTAATCTGTTACTATCAAAGGACTTATAAGAGAAACAACTCAGATTTAATTAAATAATTATTATTTTTCTTTAGTAAACAGAGTAAAAATACAAGTTCATATCTCTTTTAAGAGATCTTTCTCCATATATACATATATATTATCTAATATATTATTAATAAAATTTTTAAATTACATATATAAAAATAAAATAGAGATATGTACTGATTTTATTTAATTTTATTTTTTTAGTATGTTTTAAAAAACGTGTACTATCATTTTAATTTTATTTATAAAATTTAAAATTTCATTAATATTATATTAAATAATAATCTATATATATTTAACAGTATACTGTTACACAAAGCAAGTTGCAGACAATGCAGCAGAAAAAAAAAATCCTTTGCAAACTGATACATTGCAACCATAGCTATTGTTAATAATATTAGTATTAGTATTAGCATTAACAATCAATAATGCCATTCCTTTACAGCTTGTTGTAGTATTAGCATTAGCAATCAATAATGCCATTCCTTTACAGCTTGTTGTGCTAACTGGCATGCAGCAACACTTACCGAGGATATCTTTCTTGTGCATGTCAGGAATATAATATTAGGTGAAGAACTGATATCAAGATCACCCAAAATTTTGAATAAGTTTGCCTAGCTTGCCCGGTAATACTCAAGGGAGTTACACCGACTGATTTTAAAATTTCGGAGTTCACCAGCCAATGCCGGCCTCAGTTGTTGAAACCTTGCATTGCATTTCCCAGCCTTCCCCTGCCTTGATGAGTGAAGGGAAGAGAAAAAGAAAAATTACTACAAATAAGTATAAAATAAGATAATAGTAATTTTAAAATTAACCTTCACAATTTGTGTTTGTATTGTGTGAAATAATATTTATGTAAAGTACAAAAATTATCATAATATATTTTTAATTTTTATTATATTTATATCCAATTTTTTAATTAAAATTTACTGTATCATTTTCTCATATTTTTTCGATGTTAATTTCATATCGTATTGTGTTTAAACATGATAGTATGTCGGCCTAATTTAGATTTTCGGGTCAGATTGTATCATTCCGACCCAATACAAGGTGGAACCCGAATAGTTTGATTTTATATATTAAACCAATTTCAGTTTCGATTCTAGTGTGCCAACACTAAAACCACATTGGTTTGGAATCCAAAACCACAATATCGGAGTAAAATTGGCTAAGTTTTAGATTGAATCGGATCGATTTCAAATTTTATAGTTATTTTTTATTAATTAGTTATTTTAATAAATATATAATATTAAAAAATTTGAAAAATTGTAAAATATATATATATAATATAAAATATAAATATATAATAAAAGAATTTAAAAGAATGTGAGTAATTTAGACAAAATTTGAGAAATTTGGAGATA
This sequence comes from Firmiana major, assembly GCA_033439115.1. Taxonomy (NCBI): domain Eukaryota; kingdom Viridiplantae; phylum Streptophyta; class Magnoliopsida; order Malvales; family Malvaceae; genus Firmiana; species Firmiana major. Next base: position 80,407,303 of record CM065900.1, on the reverse strand, counting down.
TTGTGTGGAGCAAATGAGAAATGGGAGATAATTATAGGAGAAAAATGTTGAATAAAATCAAAATAAATGGTTTGTCAGTGGAATTTAGTTTGAAACTGAGAGTTCCAATCAGACGGAGTTAAATTCGATTTTAAATTTGTTTCTTAAAAACCATTGCAATCTAAAATTATACCGAATCAAAATCTCTTTAAGAAGTTCTTATTATGGATCAGATTGATCCATTCGATTTTCACATCTTAAATTATTAAATCTACATCCCCTCCCTCCGTAAACGACATTTGTTTTTCTCTTTCCAAAATTTGGGATGTTTTTGGTTACTAAAGGCGGTGCTGTGTCTGGATGCAGTGGTAGTGAACTGGATGCCTTGAATCCAAAAAGGCTAACCTGGCGACAGGACCTCAGCTGTAATAAGCCGAAAGCACTGCACTTTCCAGTTTCCTTTCTGTCACAAAAATAATAAAGGTGAAGCCGCGTGATCTCATGCACTATGTTTTGGTTGGGTCGAGGTGATTTCGAGTGACAGCTATTTTTGTTTACATGTTTCGTACTCAACAACTGTATACAACCATGCTGACTGAAGCTTCCTTGGCCTCTTCCTCAACCCTTTTGTTTACTATAAATAAATACCAACCCTCGGGCATTCTTCTCAAGCACACCAAAATATCTAACATCTAATCAGAACTTCTCATCTTCTCAATTTCAAGCGCACCAAACCAGGAAAAATGAGTTCTTCGAGTCTCAATTTTACGTTGCTTCTGTTTCTGGTGGTTGGCTGTCTGATGGCAGCCTCTGCTAGCAACTTCTACCACGATTTTGACATCACATGGGGAGATGGCCGTGGTAAGATTGTCAACAATGGAGAAGTTCTCACTCTCTCGCTTGATAAAGCCTCTGGCTCCGGTTTCCAGTCCAGGAATGAGTATCTTTTTGGCAAGATCGATATGCAGCTCAAGCTTGTCCCTGGCAACTCCGCTGGCACGGTCACTGCCTACTATGTAAGTTATATTCTCCGATTAGTGATCGCTTTCCACCATTTTTATGAAGACATATGCTTAAGTATATTTCTATCTGCAGTTATCTTCTAAAGGATCAACTTGGGATGAAATTGATTTCGAGTTCCTGGGAAACCTTAGTGGGGATCCTTATATTCTCCATACAAATGTGTTCAGTCAAGGAAAGGGTAGCAGAGAACAACAGTTCTATCTCTGGTTTGACCCAACTGCAGATTTCCACACCTATTCCATCGTCTGGAATCCACAACGAATCATGTGAGTATTCATGAATTGACAAAATTAAATCACCCTGATTCCTTTTTCTTTCTTATGGAATTGATTGATTGACAAAGTTTTGATATTGTTCTTTCCAGCTTCTCTGTGGACGGTACACCCATTAGAGAGTTCAAAAACATGGAGTCAATTGGTGTCCCATTTCCAAAGAACCAACCCATGAGAATTTACTCCAGCTTGTGGAATGCTGATGACTGGGCTACAAGGGGTGGTCTGGTCAAGACAGACTGGACTCAGGCTCCTTTCACAGCCTCTTATAGAAACTTCAATGCCAATGCCTGCGTTTGGGTTAATGGAGCATCTTCCTGCAAATCAAATTCACCATCTTCTTCCTCAGCCAACAATGCATGGTTCTCTCAAGAACTGGATTCTACCAGTCAGCAAAGGCTGCAATGGGTGCAGAAGAACTACATGATCTACAATTACTGCGCTGACGCCAAGAGATTTCCTCAAGGCCTACCTCCAGAATGCAATATGTCTTAAGAGGCAACGGCAGTGATTGATTAGATAGATACCAATATTCTTTCATTTTTTTTTTCTTCTTCAAGCCAAATCATGATTCCTTTGTTCTTTTTTGAGAATTCTCACTATTTTGTATGTAATACGCTGTTGTAAGAATAAGAAAAGGTGGTTATATCAAATTTAATTCTAATGCATTGAAATTTATTATAACAAAACCCTTTTCCATATTTTGTATATCCGAGCTAAACTATCCATTCCGAGGATATTTACGAGAAAACAAGCAAGGAAAAAGCACAAGAAAAAATGTTGAGAAAAACCCTTTTTACAGGATATTTATATAGTTTTGCTGTGGCATATTTAATGTGACTTGTGACTTACCATCGATTTTCTCAAGACTTTCCTATAGCTCAACAAAAGTAATAAATAATAATTAATGGCTGATAATAAAGTAATATATATATATATATGTATATAATAATTAATGGCTGATAGTAAAGTAATATATTATAATATTTAGTGGAAGTAAAATCTAATTCGAGGAGCAGCAGGTGTGATGAACTGGAAAGCAATAGCAATATTTCACATATTCACTCTACAGATGCGTTAAAATAATGCAGAAAAACGTGTGCTATCACCTATTCACCCTCCATTTTCATATTTTAACTCGATCTCTTTACTTGTTATTACTTATATTGATTGGAGCGTCGAAACGTTGAAGCACTGATTTTTGACATGTCCTGATTATCTACAAATCCTTCACTGTTACCAACGAGCATGTAGCTCTAAGGAGACTAAGCTCGACAGCAAAAATAGCTTTACAAATTCCAGAACATCCGAGAGAAGCAACTGCATTATGAAATAAGTACCCAAGGTCATGATGCCCATAGAATTACAGCAATTAACTGAAGAAACTTAGGTCACACCTAATGCATTAGAAAAATCAGTCAGGGCAAGGGAGGTGTCATTAGCTTAAGAAAGCAAATTCACCCCCCTTGATAGAAACTCAAATTATCATACACAAACCAATGGTAAAAGCATAATACTAAGGGAAGTCAAAGAAACAGCTTACTGTGCAGGAAACTGTACAAGAAGAGATTCCCAAGCTCTAATTAGGGTCTTCAGGAGTCCTGAAAAACCAATAATTTCATGCGATCAGCGCCTCTAGTTTGTTTTGTCCCTGGCAAGCATGGAGTTTTGAAGTAATTTCCAAAACCATAGTCAGAAATGAGAGGCTTGCCACTTAAAAGAAAAGACATGATAGCTATTCTTCTTCTTCTAGCTCAACTAACTGTGCCCGTCTTTCAGCCGCTTTCTTCCGGATAAAGAACCCCCATCTCATTGCTGCCTTAATCTTCAGCCACCCAACAACAGCTTTGCCAGGACGTGAACGATCTTCGTCTGCAAAGTTTGGCATAGGGGATGGCATGTAATTTGGGAATCCATACCCACCATCTTCTGTCATGTTAATAGAAGCATGACCTCCCATGCTGAAGATGCGGAGAAGCTGTTGCATATCTTCATTCTCCAGCATTTCATGACTTCTGATGCGAATCTCTTCCTCCGAAAATAAGTCCTCAACTCCCTTGTCCCGGTTGCTCGTCCAATCATCAAAAGGATTAAGATTTGATGTCTGCATTGAAGAACCGATATTTTGGAATCCTAAGGCAGATGACTGCGGAGGACCAAGAGCCAGCCCAACATTGTTATCATTTCTCAAGCTTTCAAATTGCTCAGAATTGTTAATCAGCGGGTCATCTGGCACAAATTGTGTGCTGTCAAATTGATTACGAGAATTTGAATTCACAAGTTGGCCATGCCCTGAGTATCTGGTCGACTGATCATCATCATACCCTGTGGTAACCAAAGGAAAAGAAAAGAAGTTACCGAAATGTCGGCTGTCATTGGATTAAACAAAGAAAAGCAGGTTCTGAACCTGTAGGTTGTACCAAGACATTAAGATCTCAAACAAGAATCAAAGCTACAACAAGAGGCATTATCCTTAAGGCCAAAGTATTTAACCAAGTCTTTTAGGGGAGAAGTGTTCAAATCTAAAATGATAATAGAATAAAGATTTTAACTAAATCAGTAAATCACAGCAACTTGCTGTAATTCACCACAAATTTATTGATTTAGATGACTGACAGGGGCTATTATTAACATTTCTTCAAACATTTTTTAATCTAGGCATCTAGATAGAAAAGGCATCAATTACAGTAAAACTGATAGATATTTCCTTCAGTATGTTTGAGAAACAAATTGTATCAGATGCAGATAAAATGTAATCACACAAGAGCCATAATTTCCAACGAGGAAGGTACTCCACTATCTGATGTTAAGCAATATACTACCTCATCTTGTTTATAGAAAGACATAGATCAATTGGATCTCTATAACTAACAAAATTTCACTATAACAATTGTTATCTAGAAGAAAGTCCTTTTGACACCTTAGTTCAAAAAGTTTCAGTGACACTATAATGTAGAAGATTATTGCTTTTCGAACTAAAAAGATTAGAAGACCACTTTGCTTCTATTTAAATCTGACCCAATATCTATCTATAATTATATTTTGAAACAACCTCCCATTTACAACCTTGGCTAATGCCAAGGCATAAATTTAGAGCAGCCCCTAAAGACCATGTTGTTGATCCTTCGGGTACAGGTGTTGGGCAGTATGCGTCTAGGTGCCTGACTCACCGGTAGCCCTAAACTTAAGGCACAGTGAGTCAGGCCAAGAAAAATTGGTTAAGGGATTGTGTTGAATAAACTTTAACATGCTCAAGAACATAACATTAAGGTTACAAAGCAGCCAAAGAAAATTGTACTACGCGATGCTAGATAATACAGAGGTATCAATTACTTTTAGAATTTGGTTATTTTAAGCGGTTCCATCTTTTTATTTGTTTAGCTTACTTCATAGCAAGCTTTCATTCTTCAGAAAGACCTTTATGAATACCATGTTAAGCATCTGCCTCGTACTAAGGAAAAGAAGTAAGCAGGCAGGAAGAAAAAAGATGTTCATGAGCATAAATCCAGGAAGATTAAACTGAGATATACATGACTTGTATGAAAATTCCTTAAAAACTAATTGTTTATGGTAGTCGGAACACTTACCTCCAACCTGTAGGCCTGAATGCACTTGCTCAGTAGAAATTGGAGCAGGAACTGGCAACCGTGGTAGCTGCAGCTGATGATCAAAAGCATTTGAGTAATCTATTGCACCCATCTGAAGTTCAGTTCGAGCACTTGACCTCCTATTTTGCTTGAAGTTCAACAGTGACTTGCCATCATACTCTATGACTTGATTCCAATTGTCATAGGCTTTCTTCATCAGCGTATCTACATAGACCTGCAAAAATTTTTATTCCCTTGTTAAATTAATGAAACTATTTTATTCAATTAGAAAATAAAAACTGAAATTATAGTGACCCAGAGCTTAAGCAGTTGAAAACAAGCCACAAATCCATTAAAGGCCTATCAGAAAGGTGAAAAGACAAAGTAATATTATATCGAGAAGATAATCAAAAGCAACTCCCTGGTATCTGATAAATTTAAATTTAACATCAAGCAAGGAAGTTATCAATAACTTTTTATCACTCATAAATTAAAGAAATTTGGTTCATTCTGAACCATAGAAGCACTGTTTTTAACGCACTATCGGTTAACCCCTAAAACACAGCAAGCACTGCCACTCCCATGGCCTTCAGGACAACTTGACTATAGCACGGACCCAGAGAAAAAAAGGTCATTATCTAAAACCAGAAACAAGGAAAAGTTTCAGATTAGCCTTCTCATACTCCAAAAGCTACAGTGCAGTATCATCAAATTTCAGCACCCCCAAAGTTAGAAACTGCATGCAACGGTCAAATTTTCAAGACAGAATGATGTGCTGTTTTGCATCCATAAGACAGAAGTCATTTCTTCCAGCTACCAATATTTTCTCCATTATTTTGTTTTACTGAAATGCGACTGAATAATATCAACTACCCACAAATATACAACCACTATAGCAATTTTTTTTTTATTTCTCTTTTCTTTGGTTTCTTCTTACTTTCAATCGATTTGAACATATCTGCAGTACGTTAACAGAAAGGAAATATGACATTAATCCATTTGTTATTCAACCTATGAAGCAGCTAATTAACCAACAAACAATAGCCTAATCAAGGCCATTTCTGCAGGATTTGTCATATTATATTAGATTAAGGCACACCTGACCTAGATGTGCAGACACCCTCAGATGCATAAATTATTACCAAGACATCCTATTCTATCAAGATATGAAAGCATCCACATGATCCACAGCTTTCCTTCATCTTTCTTTCTTCTTGGTTCATTGAGTTATAAGCCCTAGGCTGGCCTTCCTTCCATCCATCCATCCAGCCAGCCAGCCAGCCAGATACCCTCTATTCTTGAGGCCAAGCCAGTTGGTCAAGCAGATAAAAGTAAAATGCACTACCTCTAAACAAAGTAGCTAATCATTATATTATATATTCTAAAAAAGGAACAGATCATTTTTTTAGCACATAAAACAAACTTAAATTGTAGAGAACACAATCCTATAACAAACATGTTCAATTAAATTACATATCTACTAAATACATAAGCACACACAAAAACACTTCAGATAATATGGGCTAAATTTAAGAAAACACAGCAAAAAGTAAAATTACTGTAAGCCAAGATAACATTGCTGCTAACACATCCCACATCATAACCTCTGAAAAGTAAATAAGTAAAGGAGATGTTTCATTTCATTAGACGCTGAAAAACAGCATATATCTTACCCACCTTCTGACTATCAGATAAAGAATCAGCAGGTACATACTGTTCCCCAGAAATAAGGCCATTCAACTCATAGATGTTATTGAAGACAACACCAACGTTTCTTGAATCATCAGTATAGTAAACATAAAGCTTCCCACTCAGCACACAAGTCTTTGAATGATCTAAGAGAGCTTCCCACATCTTATTTGACATGCCACTTCCGAGAATCTACAAACACAGATAGAAATATCAGAACACAACTATAAAAGGAAGAGCATTTTGATTTCAGAACCAAAATCCAAACTCACAGTTCGTAACTTCTGCTGATCCCTGACCACAAGCCGCAGAAAGTCCTCAACTGTAAATATTCCAGCAGAGTTAAGCCTCTTGTGGAATGACCCATCTTTCCCAATCTTTTCCAATCTCCACACGTCATCATTCAATGCAGGTGGGTAGTGCTTCTTATACACTGTAAAGCAACTCAATTAAAAAAAAAAATCCAGGAAATCCACAAATGAAAATAGATATAGTAAAAAGTGTGAACTCACATTCCCCTCTGTGATCCTTGACAGTAAAAGCCTCTGTCTTTGCTTCCCGTACACGTATAGCCTCACAATATCCAGAAGCAACCTTCAAGCCAAGCCTGAATTTCCTGCTTCTTATCCAACTTGAATTGTCAGTAAAGGTGAGGTCTCCTAGTGTCCCAACCCCCTCTTTGAGGGTTACTTGCAAGTCACCCGTCAGCAGCGGTCTTTTTCCTTCACGCTCTTTTACCACATGGCTCTCAAACTCTTCCTGCGTCCATTCTTCATCATCCTCATTGTTGAAATCACCTTCAAGCACAACAACATCTAGCTTTACAGAGGCTTCAGGTCCAGTTGTTACAACATGTCCAGTGTTAGAGTCAATGAGAACAATATGGATGGCTGCACCTTGCTCCCCTTCTACCTTTCCTCCAGTGAAAAGAGGGAGAGACAACCTGGACCTAAAGCGGAGCCGTAAGCTCCGTCCATCTGGACCTTCAATTTGCTTTGGAGAAGACCTGAAAGCCAAAAATATTAGAAGATTCTCTCCACATGACAAAAGTAAAAGATGTTCCATAAAGAAAAAGAAAAAGTAGGGAGCCACTGTGAGAATAGCTGAAGAAGAGCTGGTTCTTCTAAAGAAACAACAATAAAAAAGAAAACAAACTAAACCTAATTCCACTAGGTTTCTTGTCAAAGGATCAAGTTTATTCAAGAAAGTAGAATACCAATCAACCAGCCAAGAACCTAAAACAAAACTTATAGTATGGCTTTCATCAGTTTCGTATGCATGCAATATTAATGCTCAAGTTCATCCAAAGGCAAGCAATATATTAACCAATGCAACCCTACAAAGAAAGGACAAGAAAAGAATAAAACCTAAGAGCACTTTAAAACTCTTTCAGAATTTCATTGCAGCCCTTCAATTCTCATGCACAATGTTCTTAAACTATTGGCTACTTAATGAGCCAAGAGCAAACATAAACTATCAGAATTAATGGATAAACTCACCACTCATTGTTGATACATATTCAGCAAAATACCTATGATTCCCAAAGCTGCTAAAACTATATTTAGTAACAAAAGACAATTGTTTTCACTGTCAAAGTGTATACTTCAGTATAGTATATGAAGTTCTCACATCATCATGCACAATACTACAAACATGCCAGAATTTCTCAAGATAACTAAAATCTGTTAAAAAACAGCAACTCGGAAATGAAAATTAAAGCCATCAGCTACCGAAAGATATACATTAGATAATAAGCAGCCTGTTTAAGTCACATAACTTGTAATTTTTCTCAAATAACAAACTTCCTTAATTGATTCCATACTGTTAGCATTGTAATCCCAATTGGCAATTGGTGGAGAGAGCACAAGCTAAATATAAGGCAAATACAGAATCTCAAACCAAACTGATGGTGGAAGTAAAACCACCTAACATGCATCATTGTCCATGTCTTATAATTGAAAAAGAAAACTTTAAAAAAAATTGAGGCATTATAAATAGCAAAATTGACTTTCCAACCATAAACGATCAAGCATTAATATTTTACCTTCCATTAAGTCTAGGAGGGCCTAATTTTGCCAAAGCTCTTTCAACCTCTTCACTTACCTGAGAAGCATCAATTGCAGACATAAGAAAGAAAGAAATAAATGAGGAAAAAAACATAATCCAAAGGGGGAAATAACAGAATAAACAATAGATTTTCTTCAGCTTGCACTAAAAATTGCCGTTCTAAATTGCGCTCTAAAATGCAAAACACAAGAAGCTCATTTTAGTGTCATCCAACAAAATTTCAGCGGAAACTGTGAACATGTATGTTATATGGATGCAGAACAGGCTTGTGTCTACACCTCAGATACCCTTTATCAAGAGTGTCTAAGATACAAAAACCCTAGAAAAACATCATCACGCTCAAAAGATGGGCACTGTGCATGAATAAGTGATAAATTAGAGAAAAAAGGTCAAATTTAAAATTTGTCATATCAACTAACCTATTTAAGAGGGCCCTGGAGGAGGAAGAATGAGTAACATCCTAAAAGGCTAGTCATTCTTAAAGATGGTGAGATATACAACACAAGATCATCTAAAAGTTCTAATCACAACTCAATTTCACATAAACATGTGTTAATCTAAGTATTATGCATCTAATTGATAATATATGCAAGAATTATGCAATTTGTGACAGCAGCACCAGGTGACCAATCGCACCAAATTCTGATTGAATGACCAACCTTCAAACCTAACAAGATAACAGTGCAGTGAAAGTTGGGACAGTCCAAAAACAAAGATGAAAGGAAAAAGCCTTATATATGTTTTTAGGAGAAAACGAAGGAACAAGTTACACCAGACAATTAGCATTCTTCATCCAAATCACTGAAAGTTACATGATTTAGTCCAGTTCCATAAGAAATTGAAACCTTGAAGAATGCTGCTTGTCATAAATTGTAAAAAGGATATGCGTGTGTAGATGTAAATAAACAGGAAACTGTGCAAAAAGCACAATAGATGCATGTCCATGTTAGGAATATATACACAACAAATATATCGCACCAATTCAGAAGTAAAACTCCAATCAGCAGAAGAACAATGGTTGTCAAGAACATCATCATACAATTTGAAGCAGTGTCTTTAATCTTAGATTTAAGACAACTGTACTAACCAACCCTGTATCCAGAAGGGGGGAAAAAAAAGCAGGTGCATTGATCACGCATAGACTAATAGTTTCCTGAAATCCTCCACAACAAGAGAATTGATTGCAAAGAAAGAAAAGCAATAGGAACTAGGCAATAGGTCTTACAACTCTGCGAAGAATGGGTTCCAAAGATGAGCAGAGTTTCTGCAGGCTGTCCACCTTAAGAGCTTCTACGATTACACTGCAAAACATATACATGTAATTTTTGAGAAAAGCACTAGGCCCCCAGTGTATCACACAATCAAATGACAAAAAATCAAAAACCTTATGCGGTCAATAGTTTAGTAGGCAGAATAGAAAAGATATCTTTATTTCGTTTTAACCAATTGCCCTGATTGGCTGATGCTTCTGCTACTTGCCTTTTGCTTCGTATAAACTTGCAGCAAGATCATAATAGACTAAAACTGAACAAATGTAATTAAAAGGTATATAATAGAAGCAGTTAAACAATAGTTGAAAATCATTTTTAATTTTTAATTATTCAAAAAAAAATTTCTTTCATATCCAAGGGCCTTTTTTGCTTTTTCTTTTATGAAAAAATAAATATAAAGAGCAACAACCAAGATACACACAAAACTTCTCAGCATATGCTAGAAACCAAACAAGCAAACGAAGTACCATTTACACACACACCAAAAAAAATAAAAATAAGAAAGAGGAAAAACAAGAAGAAAATACCTAGCTAAAGCGGGGCGCTTTCGCTCAGGCTGCTGCTCCTCATCTCCTTCTAAACTCCTCTTCCCTCTAGCCATACTATTAGTTCTTTCCATATACCGAGTTTGCCTCTGCATTCTCTGAGTACCAAATTGAAAAACTTAATTTTCCCAGATCTGCAATCACAACAAAATCAACACTTAAAAATCACTGATTCAAATAAAAAATTTCAAATTCACACTTCCCAAAACCTTAATCTCCCTTTTAAACACCAAAAATAAACTAAACTAAAAGAAAAATAAAAATCAGCAAATTAGGTTCTTACGAAACAGTTAATCGCAATTTTAACCAAACAAATAATAAACAGAGATAACAAAAAAAAAAATGAGAAATTGAAGAAAGTACCTGAGAAAAGAGGAAAATTTTAGAGCGTTATCAGGGGGTGCGTTTGGGAGAAGAGGAAATCCGAGAGGAAACCTTTTGAAGCAGTGATCACTAACAATTATTATTGGAGTAAACTAAAGTCTACGTTTGGTCCTTTTAGATTTCCCTTTGTTTGTCTTATGGTCTGCTCTGGCGACTCTTCTTAGCGGAGAAAAGAGCTTCGCGGAGTAATCTTGTACGGCAAGATTCACACCACACGATGGTATTTTAGGTGTAGTCAACCAATGAGGTAGCTGACGATGACTTCTGGTGGCGTTATATGGTGGATTCGACGGATGGACGAAAGCGCCTTGGCTGGATCCTGATGCAGTGGATTTTTTGTCTATCTCTCAGTTTGGGCAGGGATTTGTCGGATGAATCCTGGGATTAAATCGTGACCGTAGGTCGGCAGTTGCCACATCACTTCGGACATATTAATGTGTATCGTTTTAGCTGACGTCAGTGGCTTAGGTGTGACACACGTCACCTGCTGATTCGTCCAAATAATAAAATTCAGAATTACTTGCCAGCCACGAAGCATGGATGGCGGCTAAAGCTTCATATCAGATCGGACCATAATTCCCCAATCGTATTTAAGTATTTTTAATTAGGTATTTATGTATAATTAGAAAATAATAGACTGTAGAGGATGTGGCAGATGGTAAGCCAAATACGTAACTCTGACCAATGCGGTTATATTTCCAAGTAGAATACAATTTTGCTACTGCAGCTATAAGTCTATAACTACAACTAAGCCGCAATCTGATTTCATCTATTCCAAATTTAAATTTATCTTAATTGATTCATACAGTATTCTTATGAGATATTTTCTAAGAAGGTTTAGAAATCCAATCGCGACAATTACATCTCCTTACTTATCTCTCTTTTGATTTCAGTGAACTCTTCGAGCCTTCTGTAGAGTTTGACGAGTTGGTGGCTGCAGATTTCAGGGGGTGTGCAGGGGCCGCACATGAGATAGATGACATTTCCCAAGGGCCTGCTGTAGATACCGTCGTCGCGGAGCATCTGAAGGAGAGAGCTTGCATATAGAGATGCATACCTGTGAAAGGATCAGCACATCTTTAGATTATGTTCCAAATAGAAACAGGGCAAAATTTGAGCTTGGAACTCGGAGGCTTGCCAATGGAAACTGTTTTAAATTTGATAAAAGTTCAATTAAGGAAAAGCCTCAAAAGGTGAAGAATCACCTTGCTCGGGTGTATCATGCCGATCTTAACCAAATGTAAGGAAATTTGGAGTTATGTAAAGAATCTAAACGTGCAAACAGAAGTTGTGCAGGGGCTAGGCGACTCAACTAGGCCCGAAAACCTGAGCCGAGGGCTTGGACATAAATTTTAGGCTAAGCCTCAAACTCAACCATCAACGTCATAAATTTTCCAGATAGGAAAAAAGGTTCTGGACCATGGTTGATGACCAATTGCACATACCATTAATGTTTCGTACTGCTATTCAGAGCATGCAGAGTAGTGTTTCATGTGCATGATGGGTTAAGCTATTGTCTTTCGAGGAAGATATATGAGAGAGAAAAAGAAGTTGAAGAAATATGTACCCAGCATTAGACCCATCTGCTTGTAGTTCTAGGGCAAACAGAGTTCCTATTGCGACCACCCTTGAGACAGAAGGATGTGATGAGATCTGTTGCACAAGTTCTGCATCCCATAACTGCAAGAATTTTGAGTGGAAATGTAAGCATCTGATTAAGAAAAACAAAATGCATCTCCATATTTGCATCATGTGCAGTTGGAATGTAATCATTGTTAAAAGCTTTGATTTTTAAGAACATTTGGAGTCTTTTCTTACGCAGTTGAATTATTTAGAATCTTCTCACCCTCTCAACAGAGAAAGTGAGGGGATACAATCAAAAGAATAAAAAAGTACAGCCATATGTCAGAAGACTGACATTTGAAATAAGCCAAAGTATTAGGTGAAGAAATCAGAATATTTGACCAAAATTACTTTTGCCTTAAGCAATGGATGCTAAAAGTAATAAGCCGGCCACTAAGAATCTAAGCATTAAATCACTCCAAGTTGATTTAGATACAAATATTTACGATTGAGGGGTCACTTAAACCAAAATCTTTTTCATGATTTCAGGTTAACAGCATTGATCTTTCCAAGATTCAATCCTTCTTGTTTCTTCAGGGAAAAATCGAAAAAAGAAAGATATGTCAGTTTAAAAGCCGTAGAAAATCAACTGAGTAAAAGACAGATAATATAAGGAACGATCAACCATAAGAGCATATCATAACGTTCTAGATTGTTAGAAAGTTTCTCACCTGAAGTATCCACTTTAGAATATACAAACTAAACTTGTAAAAGGAGAAAAAGAAAAAGGTAAAATTCAACATACCTCCCTAAGCCACATTTTCCGAGATTTTTTAGATGTGATATTAAGGTTTGTCATTGGATCTTTGAACCATTTAATAGATTTAGCGGCTGCCATGCACCCCATTGCATGTGCAGAATATGAGTGTCCATGCAGAAGAGCCTTAAGCTGAAAGCAACAAAACCACATAACGTTAGTGATTTATTTATACTATCAACATAATGCAAAAATAAAGGATTATGGATACATGCAGAAGCCTTGCAATATGATTAGCGTTTCTCCTACCAGAAACAATCTGAATCCACAGAGAAGGTATAAGAAATTCCAAATAATTCTGACAGGAATTACTTTCAAATCAGCTATCTAGTCAGCTTTCAATCCACAATCTCACAGTACTGATGTTCAGACTAACGATAATCCAGGAAATACAATCCAAAAGGATAAGCTTTTGCTAAATGTACAACTGTTGGGATTTTATTATTCTAAACATACTGCACCTTCCCTTAAATATTGATCAATTCTGTAAAAGCCAACTTTGGCCAAGCTCCGAATACTGAAATTATTTTTAACCAACAGATCACCACTAGGGTCACTTACTTGGGAGCTTGGATGCACAAAGTAAACAAAGCAAGTTTTTATTAGTCAACTCTCACAACCAGTTCTTCATGTAACTTCTTGAAAAACTGAAATCATTAAGGCATTGATGCATACTATGAATTGTCCCTTCAAACATTCATTAACATGCTATATATTTTCAGTTCCTACAGATATGCTAAAATTAACATTTTTAACAAAGCATAATTACTTAGTTCCCCAGGTGAAACCTTAAGAAAAAGATTTTCTGAAGACAATGAATAAAAGCATAATACCTTTGAGTCTCCCGTAAATGAATCAAAAACAGCATCAGTTGCCAGTGTGGCAGCTAATGGGATAATCCCCCCAGTCATAAGCTTTGCAAAGCAGGCTACATCTGGTACACAACCAAGCAGTTCTGCTGCAGCCTGCCAGGAATTAAAGCTTAATTAATAAACTTCCCAAAAATCTCAGCACATTATTTTCCACTAAAAAAGGAAATAACAAAAACTATAAAGGGAATCAAACCTCTACTCCCAAACGCCAGAAACCTGTAAAAACCTCATCGAAGATTACTGGAATTCTACAGTGTCGACACTCATTGACAAGCATCCGCTGGAAAAGTGGATCAACCATGTGCATTCCTCCAGCACCTTGGACGACTGCAGAATATATCCAACCACTGGGTGAGGTGAACATCAGTTAAATAGGAAATTAAGGTTAAGGTAAGACAAGAACACCAAGCATATCTCAGCTGATAAGAACAACCCACGATATATGACAGAATGATACACAGTCCCAGGAGCAAACAACTATAGTAAAGCAAATATATATAATTTAGCAATGGTGTTAGGAACAATTCAGAAATTGATAAAAGCAAAGCCGAAATGAAGTTTTCAAGGAAAAACAAAGTAAGGTGTTTGCAGAATGAGGTTAACCTCAGTCCTCTCTCAGAAACATCCAAGCCAGTCAAAAACAACATCTCTGATCTGGATCACTTCTTACAGTCCGCAAAATTTATTTGTGAGACTACATGACAGTATACAGGCCAGACACGTTTTTGTCCTCACCCACCTTTAAATCTTAAATTTCTACTTTGTTGCAATGAGAAAAGTAATCAAGTTTAGATGCTAGAAAACCAATTCTGATTTCAGATCAAGGAGTCCCAAATTTGAGAGACCAGCAAAATGCCGCCCTAGAATCAACATAAACACCTTACAACAACCGCAGGGGAAACTAGCAAAAAAAAAAACAGTGAAACCAAAAACAAACAAACAAATTGCTTTTAACATGTGCTCCCAAAGTATAAGGACACCAAAATAACCAACTTCATTATACTATAGTTCACACCAGAAGTTGTAAAGATAAAAATGGAACCATAATTTCAAACATATGAGAAAATAAAACTCTAGTCATACAACAGAAGACAATTTAAAATAGTAAAAATAGAGAAATATATTTTCTTACCTGGTTCTATAATTAAGGCTCCTATGTGCTTAATCCCAGATAATCCTGAATAATGTGATAATTGTTGAGATACATATGACGAATACAGGCCAGCAAGATTTGATTTGTCCCTGCTCTTAAGAAAAATTTCATCACGAGACCTGAAGGCTGCACAACCAATATATATTAGAAACTAATACCTTAACAATGGTGATGATAACTCAAACCCCCCGCCCTTTTTTTTAAAAAGGGAAAAGGGTGTGGGAGCCAAGTTCACTTACTAATATCTTCGAGTTTTGAGGTTTCAGAATGGAACACTTCAGGAAGTGAAAGAGTCCATTTGCCATTGCGCATAAATACAGTTGGAGGGTCCAGAAAAAGCCCTCTTCCTGTATACCTGTTGAATTCATAATATTAATTCTTAAGCGTTGGGCATAATTATATTTGCATATGAAATATATAATTTTTTCAGCAGAGCTAAAAATTCTTTCCAGTATAGCAATGCTTTTGAAGCATGAAAAGAGCTGCATTGAAAATCATACCAAAAAGGCCATTGATTTTTGGTTAATAAGAATAAAACATTACTTCTTTAGCTGCATTATTTTAGGAGCATTGTATTGACATAATTCTATATTTGTCTTTATATTAATCTTAAAAACTATCTCTGGTGTCAAAATTTAATAGATTTGATGTTAATATTTTAAAGAAACGGTTAAAAACAAAGAACCAAATTTTGGGACATACATAAAAGGAACATAAGACACAATGCCAAACATATATTTCTAATATGTTCCTGTTCACTGCATTCTTGCATAGTATGCAAATATGCAATATTGGCTTTGTGAACACATCGTCTCAAAAAACTAAATGATATAGGTTTGAATAGAAACATGGGCCAAGCATGAACAGGAGCTGAGCTTCAATGCAAGTTCAGGAGGTCAAACATGCATACATACACAGACAATACGAGTACTTTTTCAGCCAGTCTTTATCCACAAACTGAAAAGATGAAAATAGATCATGCATTCCACCTTAAAGCATATAATTATTAGAAAACTCTGTTTGTGAGAGTATGGGAGTGGGAAAGGTAGCATTGTAACTTGGCAGATGTTTAAACACTTGGTGTGATGCTCTCACCCAACTAATCTCACCTTATTCATAGCTACAGTAATAAGAATTAATTCAACAGAAAAGCATTTCAATCCACACATCATAGGAAACAAGAAATATCTTATATGTGACTTTGCAGTCAAATAACTCTCTAATATAACAAATTCCCTGCATCACCTATCAAATTACAGCACTTAAAGTCAGCACAATCTAAGGAAAAATTAAAAGATTCAGGCCACGGAAGCATTTATTAATGAATAATGAGTCAATTACTGAATACCCATGACATAAATATATAAGGAAAACTATGTATGCTTTTAGGACAAAACGTCCATACCATGGCTGCTGCAGGAATCCTGTATAAGACGATGGTGCCTGTGCTTCCATTGCACCTAAGGTATCACCATGATAAGACCCCTTAAGAGCTAGGACCTAATATAAAGAGGCCATTTCAGTT
Organism: Firmiana major; assembly: GCA_033439115.1. NCBI lineage: Eukaryota > Viridiplantae > Streptophyta > Magnoliopsida > Malvales > Malvaceae > Firmiana > Firmiana major. Next base: position 80,390,556 of record CM065900.1, on the reverse strand, counting down.
ACTATTTTTGTAACAAGAAAAAAAACATGCACATTATTATATTTTTTTATATGTAAGGAGATGTGACTTGATGGAAAATACCCATGTCAAAAGGAGGAAAAACCAAAAATCTTGATTCTACTAATATTACTCAGGATACAGTCCTAAATAGAGAACAACAATCTAGTAGATCCATCTGACTGTCTCCATGTAGTAGGGAACAACAATCTAGTGGATCCGTATATCTGACTCCATGTAGTAGGAAAAGCTTTATTTTGCTTTAACATATATTTACAGAAAGTAGTTAATGCCAAAAAAATGACCACCAAGCTACATGAAGCACTGAGCAAAAATTAACTGCTCCCAAACATTTTCTTATATCCTCGTAACAAAAGTTTCAGCATCACTTGCAAGAACGTATTGAAGATCACATGCATGGATAGCCACACATGGAAACACACACGCATAAATGTAGGTGCACTATGTATATGACACATTCATGCGCAGACAGATGCATAAAAAGATACGGACACACAAAGATCCAGATGCATAAAACCCATGCATGGACACACATATCCTATGCACATGCATGCAAAAAGTATTGAGTACTTGAGTTTGAAAAAGAAAATAATATGGAAAAGACGACATTAAATACTCCCTTAATAAAAAAAAAAAAAACCATCACCCTATGCGCTTAGAATTACCCAAATAACCCTTTTCAACTAGAGCTTTCCCATGCTTATATTATCATTTTGTTTACTTGTGCAGCGACATTTGACATTGTCTATCATGCACCTCAAAATTTTTTTTTTTTTAGAAATATATAAGCATTGATAAGGGAATTAAATTAAAAGATGTACATTTTAGGTCAGGGATAATAAGAGAGAGGACATTCAGAACAAGCAACTATATACTTAGCAGGATAAAATTATTTATTTCACTCTACATGTTACAAGCTATTCTAACCTTAGCTACCGGAAAAATGCAAGAAATGCATAGTCAAAGACACCAAAAGATAGAAAAGACCCACCATTAGCTCTATACATCTTTCAGCTGAGTTATTCTTCGATAACCCTAGAAAAATTCCATGATCAGAAGAAAATTTTCGAAATGCCATCTTGAGAGCAATTTCAATTGCCGTAGAACCATTGTCTGAAAAGTACACCCGAGAGGCCCAACCTACACAAAAGAATCATAACTCCTAAAAACTTATTTCAATCAAATAAAACTAATATTCAAACACGATTAAAGAGGTATAGATCTTCCATGGACCAAATTCTTATACCTTTATCAAATCAGATAAAAGGGATTAACAAAAAGGAGCTCTTTACAAAAGGATCAAAGATTGACAGCCGTCATTGACTTTTTCATTTACTTTATTGTTCTAATTTTTCCAAGAAAAATGTGGAAAGTGACAGGCAATGTTCTCAGATGAACCAAGAATTGATGAGAAGAGCGAATAAAAGCAAAGATATCTAAAGAGAAACAGAATACAAACCCTTCCCCACACCATCAAGCAAAAGCTCTGCACATTCTAGAGCTGGCTCATAGACATTCTCAGGGAACATTACATGCCCAAATCTTGCAGCAGCATAACCCATATCTCTTGCAAGTTCAGTCTGAAACCACCTAAACAAAATACCGCTTTAAAGAAAATTTTCAGACAACTGACAGCTGCAAAGTAGGTAAAGTAAACTACACCTCATGCCAATGGGAAAGATTCAAGGGTCGAAAGGCAAAAACATGCCGATAATGAAGTTTGAGTATTGAATATGGATATGTTCAATATGAGTATTTCAATTTACTTTGGAAGTAGACCTAACAATTCGTGTTTATAATTCGTGCTCATGTTATGTAAAATCGTGAAAATTTCATGTCAAAATTCGTATCGACACGGAAAACACAAAACTTTATTATTTAGCTTTTACCATACTCATTTACATTTTTTACCTAAGTTTAACCCATGTCACCCCTTGTCACCTTCATGTCTTCTATTCATATCATTTTCATGTCGTGTATTCGTGTCGTGTTTAGGATTACCAGGTCTATTTGAGGGTCATATCTTCATACGTAATACCTACTATTGAGCATTCTATATGTTTTTGAGATGGATGTGAGTGCAAAAATAAAGAGTTGAGAGTAACATAGATTAAGCTTATCCTATGTGATAATAGAATTACTAAACCATTTAAGAAATCATTCAAGAAACAAATAGTGTGTAGACCACATGAGATAGAAATATCCACCTATCTCCATATGTTGTAAGTTTAACCATTCAACTAATACAGGTGAAGCAGATAGTTGGGGGCAAACTAATATTATATCTCATAACCCCCGACCCCTCTTTCACTTGCAAGCTGATTGAGCTCTACAAGCAGTCCAAAGACAATCCCACCTCTATGATGTGCATTAATATTTAAAACAACAAAGGTATTAAGATTTGAACTGCAGACTGCAAGGTTAAGCGGCTCTAATACCATGACAAGCTAACCTTTTGACCTAAAAGTTCAGTTGATAGGCTGGATCAAAACTAACTTTATATCTGCAAAGGGCTGCTAATAGCAATGTAGACATAGAAATACGAAAAATCAATGATTAAATTGTAATACTTCCTATATCTTACTGATCAAACAAACAAAACGGCCAAATCCTAAGGTATAATTCAAGTGGTCATAACAGCAGTACCTAGAACTTTTTAAATATAGCTTTTAAAAGGTAGCATAATTTGACACTCTTTGTATCTCCCATCCTATCCATGGCCATTACAAATAGTTCCACAAAACTATTTAAGGGTGCCTCTTGAAGTCACAATGCCAATATCAAACTGCAACTAAAACTATACAGCAGATTAACAAAGTGGTAAGAGAGATTAAGAAGACAATGTTCCCAAGTCTAAACATAAGCTCTACATTGTTTTTCAAAGTTTGAACATTCTTAAACAATCTTCTCTAAGCAAAAAAAAAAGCAGCAAACTGGTTAATGGATGCTTCGACATTAGGCCAAATGATAGCTACTATAGTGTAAAAAATATTTCACTATCTTAAAAGGAAAATCAGAACTTAAAAGTGTGACTTTCTAAAATCTTTACCAAGAAACCCTAGAATGACAAAGTTGCTAATTCCTGAGAGAAATTCAACCATGACAAATAATGTGCACTAAGTTCTTTATATCAAAATCTTTAAGCTCTTTAGCACTACATCCCATTTAAAAGAACAATCCCCTCCTCCACCCTGAAAGGAAAAAAATGAAAAAAAAAAAAAAAGAAAAGAAAACCATCTATTTCCAAAGTGTGTTAAGGCCAGGGTTGGTAATATGCTAGACAACTAAGAGCCATGTGTTAGGCAGAGCTTTTAAAACCCTTTACAACTGACCACACTAAGGCGACAAATGAAAAAAAATAAGAATACACCGCCAGTGAAAAAGGAGAGGGGGATAGAAAGAGAGTAGAAAACATAAAGATGACCTGTAAAGTTGCATCTGGTCCTTGAGTCCACCAACTAGCACATGCATCAAATTGTTGAGTCACGAACTCCTTGGCCTGAACCTATAGTTTAATTTAGAAATAAAAGCAAGGATTTAATTTTATGTCAGAACCTCACAAATAACATCTTGGAAGAAAGGCTCAAAGAACTTGTATGCAAAAACCTAAAAATAAAGTACAACACCACCAAAAGAAGTCAGTCAGGCTAGTATGAAATGCACAAACCTTGTACACTGAAAAGTTTTCACCAGAACGTGAATCAATAACTGTTACAGTACAAGGTGGTACAAGTTTGTGCTGAGTAAATGGCCACCAGAAAACATCCCCAGCTCTTCTTGGCATTTCATTAAGTCTCCGTATTCTTTCTAAATAAGCTTCCAACATTATGTCTTTCAAAGAATTAAATACATTGTGAGATTCATCAAACCATTCCATTAGGTTGTTCGATGGATCTTGCGGAATAGGTGGCAGCACAAGCACAGGCACTCTGAAAAGAAAAAAAAGAATAACAACCCATTACATAGCATGACCAGGTCCCAATGAAGATTAACATAAAACTAATAAAAAATTAACTACCTATTTCGTAGATATGACATTAATGGTATTTCATTTACAAGGCCGTGATCTTCAATAACAATAGCAGCAACATCATAACCTCGTAGTTTCAAACTCTCGTAAGCTGAAATAGTACCAGATATACCACCCAACCGCCCATCTCCAACAAGAACACCAGGCAAGCGTAACGGCCTGGTTACAAATTTAACAAGAAATACATGAGGAAAAACCATTCATGTAAAAGGTTAACATTTTCAGCCATCAATCAATGAATATGACCCAGGTTTCCTGAAAAGCCATCAAAATTAACATTTGCAGTCAATCCAGATTACAACTTTCCGCACATGATTCTAAAGTTCAAAATAAAATATAAATACACCAAAAAAAGTAATTTTCAAATTGACATAGTAATTCTAAAAGCCATGAAATTAGTAAATTATCAACTAAGAACCCAAAAAAGAAACAGTTAAATTTGAGTATAACACTAAGGAAAGGATGCAATCACAAGAGAAGAATAATCCACATACAGTAAAGATCACATTGAAGACCCTCAAATTTAATGTTAGTCATCAATATGGGTAACAACTTTCAGCACGTAATTCTTAAATTCACCTAGGCTTCGTCTTTTATTTTTTATTTTTTATTATTTGCATTTTGCTTTGTCAAAGTTTGCTATTAAGGAAAAGGATAAATATACCTGATTAAAATAATTAAATAACTAAAATTTAACACCAATTCTAATATATTGCTTTATAAAAGTAAATTATGCATTTTGTTCTACTGCAAAAATGGATTTTTAATTCTTCAAAATGATTATTTGCTTTTATATCTAAATGCACTTTTTGCTTTTTAGTTCTAGATGCAAAATGCAAGCAGAAAAGCAACAATCAAATTGACCTTAATAATTATATAACTCATGGAATTGGGAAATTTCCAATCAATTGAGAATCCTAACAGATATTTTAACTAAAACATAAGATTAAGGTTCTGTTGGTTGTTACTTTTGCTATTTGTAGAAAAATTATAATCCACTAAAAATGAATAAATAACTAAGAAGTGAAACCAATTCTAACATTACTATTCTATATAAATGTAGAATCACGCATATGGTTTCTATTATCAGGGCAAAAAGCAAGTAGTGCAAGGAAACAGAATCAAATGAAAATAACAAGAAACGTTAGAGAAGAATAACTAGATACCGATAAATATCGCATTGAAGAGTCCCTGAGGGTCCAGGACTGGCAACTCCACCGGCAGTCTCTACCAGACAAAAACCATCCAACCTCCCCCTCTCAACACCACCTTCAAACAATCCTTCTCTCAAACGTTTCTCCACTTTCTTAACCACCTCAAAATCCCCCACTGCTCCGCCCTCCCTTTCCGCAGCCAAATGTGGAGACAGCGCGCCCTTCCAAGCGTACAGAGTCTCAGAAACAAGCTCCGGAGCAACCCTTCCCTCCTCCAAAACCTTCCTCTCCTCACAAAACCCCAAGTCACACATCTCCTGTAACTCACTGAAAGAGAATTCGTTCGGTTTAAATGATTCGGCAGCAGGGAAGGAAGAGACGAGTATGGAATGGGAGGAAATGAGGGGGATATTGCGGCGGAGAGAAAGAGAAGAGAGTTTTTGGAAGAGAAAGCGAGAGTCGGAGTCGGAGGGAAAGCCAGTCTGGAGAGGTTTGAGGTAGAGGAATTTTTTAGCGTTGGAAGAAGGAGAGAGGAGGAAGGAGGAGGAAAGGCCAGTGGAAACTAGGGTTTTGCCGAGGGAGGTGTTGGAGGACCAGATGATGTAGGTTGGGTGGGAGAGTGGGACGGTGAGAGCGGATAAGGATTTGGATTTGTCGTAGTGGAGATGGTGAATGAGCATGAGATGGAGGCGGGAAAGATGGTGGTGGTGGCGACGGCGGATCCGAGAGAGGAGCATGGTGGAAAAAGCAAAGGGAAGAGTGAGACTGTGAGAGGTACGCGCAACAGCTCACAGCTACCAGCTACTGTGCTGTTTGAAAGAGAGTGTTTTGAAAATGGGAGGCGCTAACGCTTAAGGAGGGACAGGTTGAACTGAAACATAGCCAGCCAAGCCAAGCCAAGCCAAGCCGACAACAAAATGATGCTTGTAAAAAATAGAAAATGACATGTCGATGCGTGTGTCCGATGGGCCATGAATTTAATCGGGCCAGGTGGGCTCCAGTCTATAAATACATATGCCCAAACTTCATTTCAGTTACATAGATTTTTATGCCAATCAGAATCCAATTGAATAATATATATTTTTAATTTTAATTTGTTTTTATAAATATGGAAAATATTAATCTTAATTATATTTAATTATTTTATTAAAATATGAAAATAATACTTATATTAGCCAGTCTCAAGCTTATCTTTTCAAAAAGCATGATTTTCTTTTTTAATATTATAGGCCTGAAGTTGGTAGGAGACTCACTTAATCGTATTGTCCAATTTGCTCTCACGGTTTTTCTTTCGCGTCCTCAAAGGTTTGAACCCAATACCTTAAAGTCTTTGTTCTTACACAGATGATACCAATTGTTCTAGTGAAACAATTGATATCATATGTGTAAAAACAAAGACTTTAAGGTCTTGGGTTCGAACCTCTGAAGACGCGAAAGAAAAATCGTGAGGGCGGAGCCTGAGGGCAGGGCCCAAAGCGGACAATACGGTTGAGTGGGTCTCCTACCAGCTGAGCTAGGATGAACCAACAACAAAACGCGCATTTTTGTTGTGGCGTCCTAGTTCAGCCGATAGCGATCCACTCAACCGTATTGTCCGCTTTGAGCCTCGCCCTCACGGTTTTATCGCGTCTTCAGGGGTTCGAACCCAAGACCTTAAAGTATTTGTTCTGACAAAGATCACGATTTTATCGCGTCCTCAGAGGTTCGAACCCAAAACCTTAAAGCCTTTATTCTGAGGCTTTAAGGTCTTGGGTTCAAATCTCTGAGGACGCGATAAAATCGTAAGAGCGGAGCCTGAGGGCAGGGCCCAAAGCGGATAATACGGTTGAGTAGGTCTCCTACCGGCTGAGTTAGACGCTACAACAGATATAATGTTTGAATAAATTTAAATTTGATTTGATGTTTAATAATAAGTAAAAAATATGTCCATTCAAATCACTGTAATAGTAAATTTTATTGAAAAAAAGACCACAAACCTGGATCACGAGTATATTTGAATTTCATCGAAGATTAGATATGATAGAATCAAACATATATAAAATAATTTTTAGTGAAATGAGAAATTATATTTTTTATTCTTGTTTTGAAATATTTTTTATTATTTTATTAAAATTATTATTTTTTAATTCTTATCAAAGCAATTTTATTGTATGTTGAAATTAATTTTGCTAATGAATGTTGCCATTTTAGGTTTGTCATAATATAGAATAAAAATGGTATAAAAATAATACAATTTAAAATTTTATATAAAATTATATAAATTTAATAAAAATTTCATAAAACATTTTATATTTAACATATTAAAATAAATTTTAATATTTTAAATAATATATAAATTATCAAATCTATTTATAAATAATTTTTTACACTTTGAATACATATAAATCAATTAGTAAAAGAAAAAAATATAAATTAGAAAATGTTGGATGAATCATGAATTTGCAGCCATTCACCTCCACAGCTCTACTCATTGCATAATAGATGCACTTTGGAACTTGTGCCACCTGTCATATTATGATTGGCTGCACATTTCCCTGGACTCACCTGATTTTAGGGCGTGTGAGCGTTGGATTTCAGTCTCGTGTCTCTCAACCTTATACGATAACGCTATCACATTGCACCCATTGTCACATTGCTTTCTCACGCGCTAACGACAAACGCTCGATTTAGTCCATTTTGACGCGTGTCTTGACATGGTTCACCCAGCTCGCAGATCGTGTTGGGCCTATTGCAATAGTGGCCTTTTTCCCTGTACCCACCTGATTTTAGGGCGTGTGAGCGTTGGATTTCAGTCTCGTGTCTCTCAATCTTATACGATAACGCTATCACATTGCACTCATTGTCACATTGCTTTCTCACGCGCTAACGACAAATGCTCGATTTAGTCCATTTTGACGAGTGTCTTGACATGGTTCACCCAGCTCGCAGATCGTGTTGGGTCTATCACAATAGTGGCCTTTTTTTTTGAGGAATTATTTTTGTAATTTTCTTAATTTGTCATCAAAATTTAATTTATATTCTTTTTAATTTATAATAATTTTTTAAAATAATAAAAATTATTTTAAAATACATGTTGAGTAAAGTATTAAAAACTTTGATGTATATTTAGAATACATAAATTTTAAAAATAATTTAAAATTAAATACCAAATAGAAACTTATTGAAAATTATAAAAAATTAAATATAACAAATGTAAAATATTAAATAAATAATTAAATAGCTAAAGTATTAATAAAGACAATCAATTATTAATAAATTATTAGTTATTATTTTATATCTCAATCAGATTCATTCTAAAATTATAATTTAAATGACTCTAAATTAATGTTAAAAAAAATTAATTGAAGTGAAAACTCTATTTTTAAGGGTTTTGAAAATTGATTTGTTTATAATAGTCTCAAATATAAATGGTAAAAAAATAAGTTATTTAAAATTTTTAAAATTTAAATCAATTTAAAATAATTAAATTAAAATTTTGAGATAATATACATTTTAAAAGAACTGATAATTCATATGGATATATATTTTTTTTAAGAAAGGCATTAACTTTTAAAAATGACATATAAGTGATAAGAGATAAATCAAATTATGAGATAAATTTTATTTGATTTAAATGAAAATAAAAGGGGTTAAAATCCATCTTTTAAAATATTAAATATTTTAAAATTAAACAATTAATTAAATATGATTATTTTATAAAAAATAAAATTAATTTATTATCTCATAACTACCGTTTATTTTTATTATACAAACATATATTTTGTTATTGATTTTAATTTTGTTATCCCATAACCAATCTTATTTAATTTCATCAAAATTAATTTTATCGTTTATTTCAATAAATTTTAAAATAAAATGAAATAAGCATTATTAATGAAATTCAATGTTATTGGTGTTTTACAAAATCTCATTATAGATACAATGCAATCAAAAAAGTAAAGGAATTTCATGCACTCAAAGAATCATAGGAATAGAAAAACATCATAATCTCTCGATACTTTTAGTATGAGTGGTTTTAAATCAAACATGACAAGAAAAGAAGTGTATAAACCTTTGAGTGTGTGAAAAATGTTCTATCATTACACTAGAAAATGACCAAAAATATATGTATAATAGAGTAGTACTACTTTTTTATTTTGAAAGAGAAAAAAATAAAAGATAAAGAAAAAAGAAAATGGAGTGGCAACAGAAAATAAGAGAGCACACGCGCAGAGGTTGAGGGAGGAGATGATAAATAAGGAAAGGAAGGAGGGAGAAAGAAAGGGTGAGTGAGAGATGGTTGTGCCACGTGGGACACCACCTGGCGTACAGCCTTGGCATCATTCCAAAAAAATACTTCATAACTTTTCCCCTTTCTTATGGCGCTCCTCTTCATCTTCCTCCTCCACCTTCACCTTCACCTTCATTAATTCTGATTTCCCCGATTTTTCTTTTACTTTTTTTTTCCTCTCTGTTTAGATCAATCCCATATTATCAGTATTTTTCTTTTTCATCGATAAAGAGTCTCACTCAATCAAGCAGAGAGAGAACAGAGAAAGAGTTCCAATCTTTTTTTTTTCTTTTGATAATCCCCATTTTTTCAGGTACTTCTTCCTTTTAGCTTTGGATTTAATATAAATCTGTCTAAAGCTGATTTGGGTTTCTTTTATTGAATCTGTTAACTGCTAAATTTGGAAGCTTTGCTGGTTTTTGTTTCAGCTGTTGTTGATGGATTTAGTTCAGTGGTAGCTTTTTTGTTTGCTTTGCTGGATTCAATTTAGTTTTTATTTTCTTTGGATTCCTGGGTGTTTGAGAATTTGAGAGTTTTGGTAATTTCTGGTAATCATTAGTTTCGACACTGTTGAATTACATGGTGTGAGCTGAAAACCTTCCCATGTGTAATAAAGGAATAGTTGATAGTCGAGAGCAGCATAATAATCAAGCTGTGTATTTGATGGATTCACCTTCATCAACCTCGCCATCTACCTTAGCTGCCTCCATCCCTAGTTCCAATGATGAAACCCCGCGTGTAAAATTCTTGTGTAGCTTCTTAGGTAGCATTTTACCTCGACCCCAAGATGGGAAATTGAGGTATGTTGGTGGAGAAACACGAATTGTAAGCGTGCAGAGGGATATCAGTTATGAGGAGTTGATGAGTAAGATGAGGGAACTTTATGATGGAGCAGCAATGTTGAAATATCAGCAGCCAGATGAGGATCTTGATGCTTTAGTGTCAGTTGTGAATGATGACGATGTGACTAATATGATGGAAGAGTATGAGAAGTTGGGTTCGGGGAATGGGTTCACTAGGCTTAGGATCTTTTTGTTTTCGCATCCCGATCAAGATGGTTCATCACACTATGTTGATGGGGATGAGAGGGAGACCGAGAGAAGGTATGTGGACGCTTTGAACAGTTTAAATGAGGGTTCTGATTTTAGGAAGTGTGACTCTCCTGTGATGGCTCCATTTTCCGGTGATATTCATTTGGCAGAACAATTCTTTAACAGTATGAGTATTGATGGTGGACCTCATAGCCAGAGGAGTGGTGATATGTCGATGCCGCCATTTAATTTGCGTCATCTTACAATTCCTCATATGGGATCCATGCAACTCCCGCAACCAGTTCCTCAGAGGTACAATGAAATGGAAGGTCCATGGAGTTCTGCTTACTATTCTCCTAGGCACCATGGGCACCATGATCCCAGAATGCTATCAGAGTTTCCACCTTCACCATCTTCTCATTACCGAGTACCATTTCCAGAATTACCAGAAAAATGCTTGGATAGAATGCCTGAAGAGTATATGCGGCAGCAATTAAATCATCATCCCCAATACGAACACCTGCCACAGTTTTCAGATAATGTAGTAAGGATGCCAACTGGAGCTAATTCTGGGGATAAGGCTGGTGGTTTTCCTGGTGATATACTTCATGGTCATGGTGTTTATGAAGGGAACCACATCTGTGAGCACTGCAGGGCTACTTTCAGCAGAAATCAACTGCAACAGTTGGAGCATCCCAACGTGGGAAATGGAGTTTCTCAGGTTAGTAACCCATGTGCTGAATGCCCCCCAAACAGGGAAGCTATCATGCTGAATGTAGATGGGAAATTGCATCATGGGTTTTATTCCAAAGATCAAACCAATCCCCGTTCTGCATATGGTGAAACACACAATCATGAAAGAGGATGGTCTTTGCAGCACCAATTGAACCCTCGTGTTGAGGAAGCAAGAAATCATGCACCTGGAACTGGAAGATTGAATGACCACTATGTTCTGGAAGGTGCTGGCATGAATTTACCTCTAGGACATGCTAGTTTAGCTGATGGCCATCATCTTCCCTCAAACTATGTTCATTACCCAACTGGATCTGAATTGGGGAATGAAGTGTTTCATGATCAAGCTGTGGTTGCTTCATCCCACCTGCACGTTCCTCCGGAAGAACGTGGAGTCTGCTATGGGAGTTACCCTTACCCATATGGGGGGGATAACATTTACCAAGCGTCACACGGACATGTTCATGCGCAGTCTTTACGGAGAAATGTTCAGAACCCAACTCATGGTGCTCCTGCTTATGAAGCATCTGGCTTACCCCAGCAAGTTAACGGTGCAATTAACTCAGCATTTTTGAAGGGTCCGGCAGAAGGTAGTGTAAGGCATTGTGTTGCAACAGATAATCAAAACCCTTGGATTGAGTCTTCTCAAAACATGCTGGGTTCTGATGGGACTGCTGTTCCAGACAATGCTTATGCACGTCCTCTCAAGGTGAACGTTGGTCCTCATGGTCAGGAAACTGAAGACTCTGTCACTACAGAACCTGTTCGATTCCCACAAGACATGCTAAATTTTGCCACTTCCACGGAACCTGTGCAGTCACCAGATAAACTTTCAACTTTAATTCATGATAAATCTGTTTCCAGTAACAATCCAAAATCATTAGATGATTCTAATGCCACTGGAGCATTGAGGATTAAGGAGAAAATTGTTCCCATGGAAGATAAAGAATCAAATCATGTAGTAAAGATGGAAAAATCTGATGTTCCAAGTATGTACTGTCCAGAGCAAATCAAAATTACTGAAAATGAATCTAAAATAGTATCTGTTCAGTCTAGCATTTCAAATTGCTTAAAACTTGCTGAAAAGGGAGATGAGCAGGCAAAACCTGGTAAAAAAGATCCTAGTGCTGCTGAAAATTCAAAGCTATCTGTAAACCGTTTGAGTTTTATACCAGAGTTTGTTGCTTCAGTTAAAAAAGCAGCTTTAGAAGAGGTTGAAGAAGTGAAAGCCAAAGTTGAAGATGGTGCCTCTGTGAAGTGTGATGCAGTTGAAAAAGAAGCAGCTGCGAATGAATCTGAATCAGTGGTGAGATTGAAGAAAAATTTTGTATATTGAAGAACTTTTGGCAACTTTATATTTTTCTCTTTATAATAACTGTTTGTGCTCTAGAATGCCAATGGGGAGTTGGAATTGGATTCTGATAATGACAACATAACCCCTTCAAAAATTGAGCCGACAAAGGCTGAGGCTGAAGCTATTTCAAGAGGTTTACAGGTCATTGTTTTCTTTTCCATTTTCCTCATATTAACTTTAATTTCTTTCTCACAATTATTCCTTAAGATCATTGATACTTTGTTTCTGATGGAATTTGCATTTTACCTTCAGACAATAAAAAATGATGATCTAGAGGAGATCCGAGAATTAGGCTCTGGAACATATGGGGCAGTTTATCATGGCAAATGGAAAGGTTCTGATGTAGCAATCAAGAGAATTAAAGCCAGCTGCTTTGCAGGGAAGCCTTCTGAAAGAGAACGTTTGGTAATAACTATTAGCACTTTTCCTTTTCATAAAGTTTTGTTGCTTATGATTGTAATACAAGGCTGCTTGATATTCAAAAGGGTGAAAAAATGCTTCACCATGCCATAGATGCAGTGGAATTTGTTCTGATGGTATTTGTTTCCCTGTTTAGCAAAGTTCAAAGGGATGTTCCACAATAGAAAAAGCATATTAGTTGGTTAGAAGTTAAAAAGTGAAGAAGCAAAGTTCATGTTTTTACAGCTTTTTTTTTTTTTTTTAATTATTGCACAATGACTAAGAGATAAGTGCTTATGTAACTGGAAGAATGAGCCACTGTAGTACAAAAACAGTAGGTGCTTTATAACATTAAAGAAAGAAGAAATTATGTAGCTTATGATTGCTTTTTCTTTGCCTGCACGTGAGGCATGTAATGGGTTATAAAGCTTTGGTCATTAGCAAAAGATAAAAGGTGAAGGAAGATTCTTATAAATATTGTGATTAAATGGAGGCAATTCAGCTGGTGATTTGGATGTTGGAAATTTGCATTTCTACTTAGGACATCATAAAAGGGAGTCAAAGAGTAACTTTGCAGTAATGAACTCTCTAGATAACAATTTGCTTTCTTCTTTCTTTTCCTCTTTGGCAGGATCCTAGTTGAGAGGTTTTATTATAAGAATAGCGAGAGTTCCTTCTTGCCCTTATTTATGACTTTCCCACCATATGTTTCTGGAAAGAAAGAACAGCTTTTTGCATTTTATATCTTTGTATATTTCTTTCACACCTGGTCTTTCTGTTTTATCCCGTTCAAGTTAATACCTCTGTATGGTGGCTGTTAAAACAATGACAGTTTGTGGGACACAGTTCAATTGTTGATTTTTATTAAAGTCCCTCGCAAGGATTCTATTGTCTAGAGCTTTCATAATATATGATACTTTTATTCTTCTCACATACTGATTGATAGCAATCTCTATTTTTGTGCTGCCATAGATCGCAGATTTCTGGAAAGAAGCTTTGATATTGAGTTCATTACATCATCCAAATGTTGTTTCTTTTTATGGTATAGTTCGGGATGGTCCTGACGGATCCTTAGCTACTGTTACCGAATTCATGGTTAATGGGTCCTTGAAGCAGTTTTTACAGAAGAAGGACAGGTAATGACGTTAATAACCATGTGGTCTATTTGCCTTTTGAGCATCTTCAATGTAGTTTGTTCTAGAATTGTTATTGTTTACCTTAGCATGCACCTCTTGTTTCATAGTAGACTAAACAAGCCAGAATGTAATATTTTCCTAAGTAATATACGTGAGAGAATAATGTTATTGAGCAGGACCATTGATCGTCGTAAGAGACTCATTATAGCCATGGATGCTGCATTTGGAATGGAGTATTTGCATGGAAAGAACATTGTACATTTTGATTTGAAATGTGAAAATCTGTTGGTAAATATGAGAGATCCACAGCGTCCAGTGTGCAAGGTATGCTGTCTTATAAATTGTTTCTGGAACTCTAACTTTAAGTTGGGGTATGGTTTTTGGTGTTGGAAGTTGGGGGGAGGTCTGCAAAATCTTTTACGTGTGTTCTTCCGAAGTTTCTTGAAAATTCTGGATGATATTGTCAGCTGGCTCTGATTCCTGTAATAGTGGCAGCTTGCTAAGAGTTTCAGCTTCAGATCATTTCTTCAGCATAGGCTCTTCTTACCTTGGTCTTCAGTTGATTCCTTTTATATATTTTCTTTCAAACACATTGGTATTAGTTTTCTTCTGATGGTCAAAGGAGTTGGAACTCATGCAATGCATGCATACCCTTTTAGATTGGCGATTTGGGCTTGTCAAAGGTCAGACAACATACATTAGTTTCTGGAGGTGTTCGTGGAACTCTGCCCTGGATGGCACCTGAGCTTTTGAGCGGAAAAAGTAAAATGGTATCTGAAAAGGTAATACTATATACAGACAATAGAAAATTCTGGAACAGATAAAGCTGTTTTGAACTTGAGTTCTATGTTTTCTCTGCTTCTTAAGACATTATATTTCTTGACTAATTTATTTTTTTATCTGGCCAGAGTCTAATTCTATTCATGTTTCATCAATTTCTGTGCTTCAGATTGATGTTTACTCTTTTGGGATCGTTATGTGGGAGTTACTCACTGGTGAAGAACCTTATGCAGATATGCATTGTGCTACTATAATTGGTAAGTGTCATAAATTATAGTATCTTGTATATTATGAGTGACTAGCTAGACATCTTCATTACATTTTTCTCAGAATCGTTGTTTATTGTTATGGTAATAGAAATTCCCTTGTTAATACTGAGTTTTCGGTGCTGTTTATTCTACTAGTATGCATGTTTTTGGACTCTACATTCGGATTATATGTTTAAATGTGAACTTGGCCTTTTAATGGATTTTTTACTGCGACCTCTTCCAAAATTTTCTCATTTTTATATGCAGGGGGAATTGTAAACAACTCGTTACGTCCGAAAATACCATCATGGTGTGATCCTGAATGGAAGGCTTTGATGGAAAAGAGTTGGGCCTCTGATCCTGCAGAGAGACCTTCATTTTCAGAAATATCTCAGAAGCTGAGGAACATGGCTGCTGCAATGAATCTAAAATAAAGCCAATCCTGAAGCAAGGATTTTACTTTCTCACCATCATACTGGGAAAAAGATAAAAAAAAAAAAAAAAAAGAGGCAGTTACTGCAGTTTAAGGTCATCTACTGGTTAGGCTAATAGTGCACTACTATGCCTTGGTTCTTCTGTAACGGATCTCTTATACTACTGGCACGAATTCTTTCATGAGTGCAAATATATGCACTCTGGGCTGAATATACTCAGGGAGACTGCATAATACACAAAGTAGAGCCGTGAAAGTTGAATGGGGATGTGAGTTTTTCTTAGTACAATATAATCTTGAATCTTGCACAAAATGGTTTCTCATGATCATTAACAGGTTTCAACTTTCCCACTCAAGACTCTTGCTATTTTTAATGGAATCGAGATGGTGATTTGAGGTGGGACTCCGTCATTTTGAAGATCTGTATATAATTTTATGGTAATTAATAACGCATAGCACTTGTGAACTTAAGATAAACTAGGAGCCAAATTTGTTATTAATCATTTTGCCCTTATTATTATTTTTAAACAGAGAGTTCATAGGTGTAAATTGGGTCTCAGATGTATATGATTGTTTTTAAAAGGTCTTCCCATTCAATACTGACTGTGGCTGTGTGAAGCTCGCTACCTGAAATATCAAATTGTTTACGCTGTGAAAATTAATCTAAAATTGAATTATTATGTGCAGTTCTATATTATTCATTAAAAGGCTGCAATGTATCTTTAGTTGTAACTTTTTGCTTGCTTGTTATAGGGATAAAGGGTATTCAGATTTCTAAACCAGCTAAATTGGCTCGTTTAATTCTTGGGGGGTGGGTAATCTTAACTCAACTCTGGTTGTTGTTAAACTTGAAGGGTTGATTAGTGGTATAAATTTTTATTGAGTTTTTGAGTGAAGATAATCCATAGTTAAAGGTAATTTTATTATATAAAATTTATTTAGATCAGTATTAATCATGAACACAAATGAAGATTAATTTCATATCGAATATAATATGATATGAGTGACCTTTGTAACGGGTTTGCACGTGTCAATATATGGAGATGCACACTAAGTGCTCGAGGGAAGAAGTCCTTAGAGATTAAAACTCGCAACTAGTGACACAGGTTTATTCCTGGAAAGGTGAAAATTAACTAAGACACTACACGGAATAGCCTCCATTAACAGAGTGGATCAATTTACTACTATCTTAAATTGAAATTATTAATTTGTAATGATTCCATACAAGAATCCCCCATCGGATAAAAAAATATATATAGAGAGAAAGGAAAAAGAGAACATAATATCAAAAGGAATTCCTGTTTGGTTGATATCTCTGCATGTCCCACTTTCTGACTCTAAAACCAAAATCAAGAGTGATAAATATTCAAATATTTGATTGACTTTATTCTCTGTACAAGTTCTTTTCATATGTATGAAATCAATGTGGCATGAAGGGTAGTTTTTTTAATGTTTTTGCTACTAATTAAAGAAATGAGGTGAAGTAGGAATTAGCATGCATGGCAACACCAACTCTCCAGAGCGAGCAAAACTCCACAGGGTCAAACACCATGACACCATCATTTCCACCCCCCCAATCCCTTTGGCTTGGCTCTCTACAAATCCTTTGCAATATCTTATTCTCATGTACCTAACACGCGGGAAAGACTTTGTTTACAAGTCAAAGAGTCCATGTACTTGAGTTTTACAGATATTAGGTTTTCGATCAATTAGGTGAAAAACAAAGAATTGTTAGAATTGAATTTTTCTTTGTTATCCGTTCTATATGTATATAACCAAAAGAAATTATAGAATGAAAATTCATGCTATTGTAATTTGGTCTTTTTCTTTGTTCAAAAGATTAAGAGTAACAAAAGTCTACAAGAGCTTCATAATGCTCCACATCACAAAATAAAAGACTTATTATGTCTTGAAATTCAGTTTTTCCATTGGCACCATTTGTGGAATTTTCTCAGGAAACAATCAAATTCCAAACTACATATAGGAATGATGTAAATTTCTAGGTAGTGAAATAGAAGGGGACATGTCAATTTCTTGGATGCTGAATAGGAATTTGTTTGTTACCAAAATGAAAACAAACAAACAAAATCAACTAGAGTTGACAATTGTTAGTAACTTGAGGTAGGGGGTAAAGATTAATTGGAGACCCATTTGAGCTCAGCAGCTGCGTCCGTTTGTAGCATCATTTCGCCCTTATTTTACAAAAAAGTGTATGAAAGATAATGACATGTTTGATTAATCAACTCAGACATGTCGCTAATTATACATTATTGTTAAGAGAGTTGAGCAAGTCAGTCATTACTATCTTATTCAAGGCAATTCTTTAACGAATTAAAAAAGTAATACATACGGTATGAAAGTCCACTACTTGCATGCATCATTTTCAACTTAGCTGACGATTTTAACGATCTTAATTTCTGAGTTCTTTCTGGTTTTTATCTTGGGAATTCATTCAACCTTATCCTCATCTTTGGGTTTAGTAGAAAAATTGAATCTAGAAATAAATGGTGACAGGTGGCTTTAGAGAAGAATAATATAACATGAATCAATGCATCAAATATAGGATTAGTACAGTTTCTTTGAACTTTGTCGTTGTCCTTTATAACATCATGCATGCTTGATATTCAGCCTAATTGGTGGTTATAGAAAAGAAAAATGACTGCAATAATGCAGCTAACTATGTACTATACTGTTAGATTTTGCCATTTTGGCATAGTTTTTGAGTAAATGCACAAGCATTTGTAGGTGAATAGGTCTAGTTTAGACCCTCAAATAAGGAGTCAAAAGGCAAAAGGGATGAGCCAATCCCTAGAAGATGAAGGCCTAAGAAAATTCATTAACTTTCTGCTAATTCTTTCTCTGAGAATCTGAGTCTTGAGTTGAACTTCAGTTAATTTTGGAAGAAGGAACACTTATCAAGGTATCCAAAAAGCAGTAGTTGGCACTTGGCCAGTGTCAAGGATTCAACGTGAGGGTTAGATTAAGTGGTTAACCCTCTTTTCTAACATAAATGAAACACCTCCAAACTTATGATAATATAGATCGATTGGTTAAATTTAAACCAGCTAATTAACAGTTTCAAATCTCAATTTTTGAATTCAATCCTTTTTTATTGTTACGTGTATAAAGCATACGCTTATTTGTATAAATTAAATTAAATTTGTGATATTTTTTTAACATGATCTTCCTTGTAATTTTATGAATGATTGTTGTTATGTCAATCTTCGTGATCTTGAATATACAAATTTTTTTGGCTAACGATGATAATAATTTACATTGAATTTTGATCAAGTACTAACATCATGAAGCAAAGTGAATTAACAGATCTGCCATTTGTAACTAACCAATCCACCTTGAAACTATTTAATCAGTACTTTTGTTAATATCTCAAACTACCCAATTCCAATCTTGTTCCCAAAATGCAAGTGGATTATCCACTGAACTTGAAGCAACAGTATAGGTAACAGAGCCAGGCAAGAAAAAACTTAGTTTCCCACAAACAAAAGTCAACCAACATTTTATAAGCTTGTTATTATGTGTTAAACCAAAATTAATTAGTTTAAGTATCCTGGTCTAACTAAGATACAAAAATCTTCACAAAAGCAAAATACGATTAGTTTGCACTTAGCATCAATCATTACTCCCTATTATTATTGTATGCAAGTAAACCATCCAAGCTTATCTTTTTAATAATCAAAGGACCCCCACCCTTTACCAGTTCTCACTCAAGGAGTCTTAAGCTTTGGTCTTATTTGTGATGGAATGCAAGTGTTCATATGTCAATGCATAGATTCTAGGGTTAAGAGAGAAAAGACAAGCAGAAACATGTTTTCTTTCACTTAATTAATCTCTAAAAGATTTGAGTGATCCATTTGTTGATTAAGATATTAGTATATTGAGGCCTAAGGGTGTGAGTGCTTTTGAAATTTGATAGCTTTCCTCTTGTAATTTCTTTGTAGTTAGGGTTCTTGACACCCTTTTCTTTTATCTCCTATCTTAATAAACTCCCCGGGGAAAAAATATATATATTATTACAGTAAAGAAACCAAGGTCAATGCGTGCCTCTAATTCTTAAAGGTTTTTGAAGGCTCAATGCTCATCCCTTTGGCATTTTCTTCCTCTACTTTTTGGTAGAGTAACCCTAGCTAGCTAGCCAACTTGTAATAGTTGGGCCTTGATGAAATTATTATATCGTAATATCAACAGGCGTCGGGGCAGCACTGGTGACTTTGTGACTATTTGTTCGGTTCTTACTTTGTGAGATGAAAAACAATAAATATATTTGACGTTAAACATTTTCTTTAAAGAATAATTTGTGTTATTAGAAACAATTTTAGCAATATTTTTATAAATTTGCTTTCATTAAACATTTCAATACAATATTTCGGATAGATTTGATTTTGAAGAGATATGCAGATACTAGTAATCAATGAATGAATGAATGAATGAATTAATTATAATACAATTACATAGTAGTTAATACTAAAGATGAAAAAAAGTGAGAAAAAAGTTATATTAGTATAATATACACTTTAAATTTCAAAGCAAAGAATTAATTATGATATAAATGAAAATAGATTATTGATCATCTCAAATCAATTCTATTAAAAATTCAACCAATTTACTTAAATTAGACTTAATTTTATTGGGCTAAAAAAAAATCAACAAAGCAAAATTCGATTTAATTCGAATTTAAAATAGTACATGAATGTATTGATCCAAATATGAATAATTTGAAAGGATTGAAAATTATATTAATTTGATTTTAAAAATTAATAATTTAGATCTAAAATAACTCCAACATCACTTAGTTAGTAAATTTAAACATACCCATTTATCATGTCTTATTTTATTTATTTTTTATTTTTAAATAATTTTTAAAAATATGTGTAATTATTTTAATTCCATTTGTACAGTTAAAATATTTTACTGATAGTATATAAAATAATTATCTATATTATATTATATTATATGTATTATATGTAACACGTTGAAAATTTTAGGCAAATAAATATTTACAAGAGCCTCAAAATACAAAAACGAGTAGAGGAAGGGGGGGAGGGGGAGGGAACCATTTGTCGGCTTTTTCGCTCACATCGGCAAAGTGCTTAATGGATGGGGAAAAAATGTTTCCAAAGGTTGATGACATCAATTACGAGGAAGATGTAGCTTTTATTGACCCTGCTCTCTTTTCTTGGCATTTTCTTCTATATTTCTGTGTACTTAGATTAGATTTCAATAGCTAAGTTGTTTTTCTATGACTATAATGTGTCTACTGTCCACTGTCTACCATGAATGGCACTTTTGACAACAATAAGAGAATGAAGGATTTTGATGACATGGTTCGGGTGGCTTAATTGGTCAAATTTATAGCGTTTGGCAGTTGATTGTAGTCGCAAAAGCAGTTTCTAGCTATTTTTCCAACTGCTTTAATATGTTTCACAATGCAAAACTTGACTCCAACATGAGCTCTAATCAAGTGAACGTGTATTCAGAATTGTAATTTTTGGTGCAAAAGGTTGTTATTTTTTGGTCTCAAACACAATTTTAAACGATGACTAATACTTCGTTTGGACTGAATTACAAATTTAATAGAGTGTAATTTGATCATATTTTTTTATTTAGACTCAACCAATCATATCGTACTTTTTTTTTTTTTCATTGGATCTCTTTAGATCTAGTGAAAATTTTTTCCAAATTGATATTGTACTAGTGTTATGAGTTGGCTACACCTCTTAGGAAGTCTGAATCAAGTTGTAATCAAGCATGCATGCATGTATCAACTTTATTAGGTACCAAAAAAAATTATCCGAATGATTGATTTAATTATGATTGAAAATTTTATATATGTTTATCAGAAGAAAGATTTGTATCTTCTATACTTGCAAGTAAAATCAAGTGGATGATCAAGGATGGTTTAACATGTGTGAAAATGAAGTTTCTTTTTGTGGAATGAAGCTTTTTTGCTTTCTTTCTTCAAAGAACAAAAGAAATAGAATTGCTTTCAGAATCCTTGGAGAAATGGTTGCCTGCAGTCTCAATTGTCCAACACTGGTTTTTCCTATTGGTCATAGATTGTTTCTTTTCCAACTAGCATACGTACCTTAAGGTATGCTCTCATAATCTACCATTTGACCACAGTTCTTAAGAGTTGGTTGGCTGTCATTCCAAGAAACTTCCCCAGTAAAAATTATCATTGAATTTCCCCAATGATGTGCATTAAATTAATTTAATTCCCATATACAATAATCCTCTAAGGATAGTCTAATTAATTAAGTTAAAGCATAGATTAATAATGGAACAATTCGAGGATATAGAAGACAAACTGAGAGGGGAGAAGGCTTTTCTTCATCAAATATTTGTACTTTAATTATATAGATTAGCAAACTAATCCAAAAGGAAGAGAGAGAATAAGACCTTGCACAGACCCTAGAGTGGAGAGAAATTAATAAGGTTAAATAATAAACGTTAAGTAGGAAAAAAAGTCTACTTGATAATTTTAAACATGATAAAAAAATAATACAAAATTAATACTTACAACTAATTCTTACCTATAAATCTTGCTCATTCTTTTCCCCATTTTCCCCAAACATTTAAGCAGCATTTCCTCTGCTTTTGAAGAAAGAAAAAGAAGAACACGTACGAACGAGATGGGTCGGGCGCCTTGTTGTGACAAAGCCAACGTGAAGAAAGGACCGTGGTCACCTGAAGAAGATGCTAAGCTCAAGGCTTATATGGAGAAGTATGGCACTGGAGGCAACTGGATAGCTCTTCCTCAGAAAATTGGTATCCTACATGAACTTTGTATAGGGGAAATTTATTTGCATGTTCCTGTAAGATTGATTAACCTGAGCTTTTGTATTTGTTGGGTAATATTCACAGGTCTTAAGAGATGTGGGAAGAGTTGCAGGCTGAGATGGCTGAATTATCTGAGACCAAACATTAAGCATGGTGGATTCTCTGAAGAAGAAGACAACATCATCTGCAGCCTCTATATTAGTATTGGAAGCAGGTATCCTCTTTTTTCTCTCAGTTTTCAGGCTTGGGTTGCTTGTCTTTTTATTCTTTGTCTTCGATTCCTTCACAAAAATATATGCAAAACCTCACAACTTTTGCTGTCGGATCTTCCTTTTTTTCCCTCCTAGGGTTTCTACAATTCTCCTTTTGTTCTTCCATGTTTCCTATTTTGTTGTTGAGGATAATCTTGACAGGATTGAATCTCCTTTTTAGGTGGTCCATAATTGCAGCCCAACTGCCTGGAAGAACAGATAATGATATCAAAAACTACTGGAACACCAAACTGAAGAAGAAACTACTTGGGAGACGCAAACAATCTAACATCTATAGGTTGTCGTCCTCGAACCAGGAGCTTAATGAAGTCAAGGGTGCAGATGATAATCAATTCTCACAGGGTTTGAGCAACTCAGCCTTGGAACGACTACAGCTCCATATGCAGCTTCAAAGTCTTCAGAATCCATTCTCTTTCTACAACAATCCTGCTTTATGGCCTAAGATTCATCCCTTGCAAGAAAAGATGATCCAAAGCATCCAGGCCTCGGATGGAAGCCCTAATCTTCTTATGCAACCTCTCCTGCCAAACCCTCAACCCGCAAATGAACAAAGCGCTGATGATTTCTATGACCAACCTCCGGCTACAGCTTCTGATCTGGTGCAACAGCAAGATTATCCAAGAAGCAGCAATGCCAAAGGACTTGAATTGGATAACTCTTTGGATAGAATATCTCCATCAGATGGCTCAGCTCCCTTTGGCCCCGGAGACAATTTGATGGACTCGGCAACTGTGCCAAAGGCAGATGGAAATGATTTTCATGGAACATCACAACCAATCAATGTGGCTCTTCAACCAGTTTCGAACTTCCAGGATGAGCTGGATGAGTTTCTGATCAATAACCAAGCAGCTGGTTATGCACCACGGGAAGACCAAATGGCTGAATTCGATTGCTTCAAGGACATGAATGGTTCAAAGGACAGCTTGATTTGGTGGCCTAATGATTTGGATGCAAAATCATCATCTTCCAACTCTTGGGATTCAACTTCTGTTCTTCAATCCAATGGAATAATGTTTCAAGATTATGAATTAGGTTATAATATGTAGCGGGAGAGAACCAAAAAAAAAAAAGAAGGAAAAACAGGTAGGGATTGGTTTAAGGCTTTCAGCATATTCGGTGGCAAACATAAGATGGGGAACACTTGGATTTCATACAGAGATCATGTAAATTGTGTGAATAATAATGTTAATTTCCTTCAAGTCTCTTACCAAATTTGAATGGTGTGGCTATAACTGTAGTTGCTTTACAGTGTATGCAGGTAAGAAATAGGATCTACCCTAGGTTTGTACTGGTGTCACATTGCAATTAGCTTCTCTCCCACTAAAACCGATTTATTAAGATGTGTAGTTTTAACATTTATACATCCAACGATCTTTTTTTGTATTTAATGTGAAATTAAAGCATTTTGTTTACTTCTTTTTACAGCGCGTGACACTGGCTGCTGCAACATGTGCATATGGTGCATGCATCAAGGTTTGAACTATGAATGGATAAAACAAGAAGCAAAGCCATTTGAGACTCTAGTGCAATGACTTTACCATGTTGTTCCCTCTATTCCAAGATTCCATGGAGAGAATAACCTGATCGACATTGGCATTTCAAGGCCTCTGAAATATATACATGGGCAATCACCAAAGTTAATTCAGTGGAGTAATTTTGTGGTGTAAAAGCCAGAAAGTTACTTGGCAACTGAAAATTTACTCTATTAAAGGGACATTAGAATTTTTATATGCTTTTTGGTCGGCAAACCATATATGAAGATCACCTTGTACTGCTAAACCCAAAGAAGAAACAGGCAACTTCCCCTAACAATAGCCTACCCAAACTTGCCTTGTTATGATGAATTTTATTCTAGTTTCCTTTTTGAATAAGGAGATGTTAAATTTATCACAATTAAATTTTTATTCTTGAAACTGCTAATTGCAGGTGTAATTTTTTTTAATATTGAAAAAGAAAGATTCAAACTGAACACTACAAACCCCAAAATGCATAGATTGTACGTATGGTGAGTTAAAATCTTTTTTGGGGGGGGGGGGGGGCAAAAAATCGCTTTCCTTCTTTTTGATTTTCATTTTTCACCAGTTCGATACCGTTAAAGCATTCTTTTTAATATGTTTTGAGTGTTGGGCTTTGCAATATGAATTTATGATGATTCGTAGGAGCAGTTTCTATTATGCTCAGTAGGCTTCTTCCAAAGCCTTTTAAAACTAGGCCAAGCCCGCTAGCGATCAGAAAATCAAAATAAAAAACATAATGCGGTGAGCGTGGATCGAACACGCGACCTTCAGATCTTCAGTCTGACGCTCTCCCAACTGAGCTATCCCCGCTAAGCCACACACAAATAATGGGATTGTGAAAATTTCCATTTTTCTTTAAGCAGTAATGTAAAATTGAAACATTGCAATGAGTCAAAGTTGTAATGTCGACATCGAAAAGCATCTAATTCTCGTTCTAAATGCACATTAACAGCATCTAATTCAGGTTCTAGCATTTAAAGAACATAAAGAACTTATACCACATATAATCAGGTTTAAAAGAGAACTGATTCTCTTCTCTATTTTGACCATGCAGAGAATAAAAGTAACAAATAGTATAGTTTGTTATATCTTGTGAATGACTACTACTAGTAAGGCAGTTTCATCGTAATTATTATCCTGGTGCTTCAAAATAGAGGCCCCGGAAATTTCAAACCACCACTTGGTAGTATTACATCACCGAATTTGCTGTGCTATACACTCTATCGGCAGCTTTCTTTGCCTGCAGATGGAGAAAATAGAATTTCAGGTGGAGCTTGAGATTGAATATAATCTATGTATATATATATATATATATATATATATATATATATATATATATATATATTCATGATTGAAGTGGCAAAGAGCTTTACTTCTTGCTCCCAGTTGGTGCTTAGAGTTACAATGGCTAAAGATGAAGCTTGCACAAAAAGTGCCACTGTAAGCCCTGTCCAGAGTCCCTGCAGTGAACAACAAGGAAAACAGATTTGTGTCAGACAACTCCGACCGGCCATGGAAGTGTACAAAGCTAAGCAATGAAATCGGAAAGCCTTGAAGACAACTAAGTTTAACATATTAATTACCTTCCCTCCAATATGGTAGACAAAAGCTAGCATAATTGAAGTAGGGATTCCCATAAGATAATATGCTCCCAGATTAATCCAGGCCCCGATTTTCTGCCAACCACATCCCCTAGCAGCCCCTGCCGTTCTCTCCCAGATTATTCACAGATTAACAAGCAAAATCTAAAAGGCAAATCTAAGGAAAGCAGAGCTAGTAAGTTCCCATTTGCCACTAACCTGTGAGCACAGATTGAATACCATCGATAAGATGGGAGGCTGCAATGAACAGCAGCATTTCTCCCACATATTTCACCACTTGTCCATCTTTGCTGTAGACATAGCCCCAAGATTTTCGACCCAAGATCATGACAGTGCCTGCTAGAATTCCTTCAGTGGCAACCAAGAACACTGCAACACAGACTGCTAGATAAGCAGCTCGCGATCGCCCAGCTCCTAGTTCATTGGAAGCTCTTGTGCTGATTAGGAGAAAATACACCATGGGGAGGGAAACAAAAAGGAAGCAAATTATATGAAATTCGACAGATCATTGATCGTAGCAGCCAAATTAACTTGGACTCACCTCACTGCAGCACTGAGCCCAAGAGGTATCATATAAATCGTTGCACATGTATTAAGGCTGGAGATCAATCTCAAATATGGTCAGTGATGTTGATGACATAGTCATTTATCATGCATTTAAAGCTATCGAATTTGTTCTCGACAAAACTGGGATGGAACATAGACCTGATTGCCAGAACTGATGTTTCAAGCTTTGGATTCGGAAGAAGTCCAGATAACAAAACCATCATCTCAAACGACCAGACTTCCAAACTGTTTCAAGACATCACTAGCAAACACTCACATGAATCTGAATCTAATTAACTTATAAAGGGGAAACGAAGGTTAATTACCTGAGCATTATAGCTGAAGGAATTGATAGTCTTAAGAACTCGGGAATACCATAGAAGGCTTCCTTCGAGTATCCTGTCCAAGTCTTCTTACAGGAGGGAGAGATTCTGACATATAGTATGAGAAGTAAAGCATTAATCCAGTAAGAGAAGGTGTTTGCCAAAGCAGCGCCTTTATTTCCGAGACCAGACTTGAACACCAGAATCCAACAAATAAGGATATGAAGTAATGTTGTAAATCCTGAGATCGCCATCATTGGAATTACATTGTTTTGGGTTTGTAAGAACCTGATATGGCATTCCTGGATAGCAAAACCAAAAATGCTAGGCAGCATGAAACGAGCGTATTGTCCAGCTTCTGCTGATATTTCAGGATCTTGTCCGAAGAACAAAAGAATGTCACCAGCATTGGCCCAGATAAACGCAAGGGGAATGCTAACCAATAACATAACAATCAAGGCCACTTGTAAGTGAATACCAAGCTTGTGTTCCTGTTTTGCTCCATAGGACTGACCACAGAATGTATCTAATGCACTGGCCATTCCCCTCTAACCATCAGAAAGAAAAAAAAAAAAAAATCAAGGGCATAATACTAATGTACCAGGAGAAAAAATGGTAGCGAAGAAAATGTTACAGAGTATAAGATGTACCGATTTTTGCAGGATCAATGGACATTGAACATCTTCTTGTATATGAAATTATGATTAAATGTTCTCTTAACAAAAGTAATGAGAAAACTATACAATCTTTCAAAAATATCTAGAATATGTAGCGTATGGTATGATGAAAGTGTTGGGTGCTATTAGCAATCAATGTTTAGCTTAGTGGTTATTATCTTTAGGAAAAAGTAAGTTTAAGATTCGATTTTTTATATTCTCTTAACCTCCCTAAGAACCAAAAAAGTATTGGTTACTATTGAACTTTTTTACTTTAAAAGCTAATTCAAAAGGTAAGTTTTTCCTCACACTTATACACACTCAGTTCATTTCACAATCAATGATGCGAGACATAACGGTCCTTGAGCGGTTTTTTTTTGCCAGAACAGTGTGCATAAGAAGATTTTGGCAATTTAAGGCCCTGATATTAACATTTGATATTATTAAACCTTCACCAAAAACAATATCGAAAGGTGAGATTTTACTTCACACTTATATAGACACGGCTCCTTGTTAATCCCAACAGAAATAAACATGAAAGAACCAAGTTCATTTCATCTTACTATAGAATGCAAAAAAAGGTACCTAGATTGATCCAGTCTTACCAACAAGCTAAAACCAGTTACTGAAGCAAAGGAAGTTGCCATGGAAGCACCAGAGAGTGCAAGGTTCCCAAGATGACCCACAAACATTACTGAGATAACCTGCAAAGCAAATATCAAGAAATTAACTGACACAAGAGGCCCTGCTAGAAACAGCTGCTTCTTCACCTCAGCCAGGATCTCATCCTTGCAAAACCCCAGATGATCTTCAAAAACATTATCTTGAGAAACCAGTGGTGACTCAAGGCACGCTCTATGTTCTTCAAGGTTCTCCATATGTTTTTTTCACACTTCTTCCCCAAGAAAAGCTTGGTTTGCAGTTATCAAGTTAAGGAGAAAAATCAAATATATATTACATGACAAAACCAAACTTAACATATATTCTCTTTGTGTGATAGCTGGAATCGGGATCACCTTTGATTGATTGTTTTAGGCCCTGTCTGTTATCAAACAGGCCCCAGTGCAGTGCAGTGAAGTGCAGTTGGGGGCACTTTCTGCTCTATATGCACTTCAATGCATTGTTTGGAATAGATGAGGGGTACCTTTCAATTTTTGTGACAAGGGTAGCAATTGTTTTTATAATTGAAATGTTTTACAATTTTTTTTTTAATCTAAAAACAAAGCTAATAATAAACACAAGGAAAATCAACAAGCCGAGGAAAATTACAGTAAAACAGACAATTTTTTTTTTTTTAAATTGTCTTGCTTTGAACACGTTAGAATTGTTTTTGGCACTCTTCTCCCGTTGGCAAGCAGAGCATCAATGGTTGAAAAGTATCAAGTTTTCTTCTGTGTCGTCTCAAAATTTTACGAAGTTAAAGAAAAGATACGAGAGATAAAAGCTTGAATCCCAAATCCCATCTCCAATACATGAATTCAACCACTTTTAAGCAAATCTTTATACCATACACGTATTCAATTTCAGACAGATAAAACAAAACAACAACAACATTAAGAACAATACATACTCGACGAAAGATATAAATATTACTCCTAAAAGGACAAGCAATCGCAGATTCTGGCATGGAGAGCTGGGAGATCTTCATTATCCTAGCATTTATTACACTTCTTTTCTTGCTGACTTGATTTCTTAATAATTAACGTTGCTGACAAGTGGTAGTGATAACTTTTACCAGTATTCTGAAGTTTTCAACAGAGCTACCATTCGGCTGTACTGCCTTGTAAGCAAGCTCTTTCTGGATTCCGATTTTTTCCCTCATTTTCTTCCCTTCTTCGGTCGACAATATGAACTTTAAGGCTTTCTTTGTTCCTTCTTTTGTGATAATTCCCCCCTCTAACCCTAAACCAAATCCCCAGACAGCCTCTACAGTTCGTGTGTTCAACCTTTGGTCTCCGAAAAATGGCCTCAAAATCATGGGGACACCTCCGATAATACTTTCTAGCACTGAATTCCATCCACCGTGAGTTATGAAAACCCCAACTGATGGATTTTCTAATATTTTCTGCTGAGGTGCCCATGGAACAATCTTTCCTTTCGAGCTCGTTCTTACCAGGAATCCCGGCGGCAATTCCTTCTCAGGATTACCCCTGAAAGACCAAAGATATGGAAAATCACTTTCCTCCAGGGCTTCAGACAATGCTGCTAGCTCCTGGGGTGGTGGTGTTATCACGCTTCCGAAGCTGATGTATACCACCGATGCTGGCTCATGATTATTTAGCCAATCCAAGCAGCCATGCGTGTCATCAACCGGGGAAACTGATACTAGATTGAAGGGACCAACATTGAGAAACATACTGAATCTTGATTTAAGTATGTTCACCACCGTATTGTCCAAGTCTTCATATGAATTTGCGGCAATTGCTGTGGCGCGTGTCAATGCTAGTCCCATTTTATGCAACAATGCTGGTACTGGAGCATCAAAGTTCCCCGAGGCTACTCCATCGGGCAAGTCAGCAGCACGTATTGCCGAAAATTCTTCAAGAAAATCAAGTGCTTTGTCTTGAGGATCTGCAATATTAAAGAATTTACAGGAAATGCTGTGCATTATTTGATATAAATGAGAAAATTACTACTCATCAGCTCCCTCCATGAATCAAGGTAAAAGGAAAAGTTAGATTTTATGATAAAACTCGTCCAAATTCTAAGTTGCAATTGTTATGCTTTGCAATCAATTTAATTAGTAGTTTTTTTGAAGCAATCTGATACAAGTTGTATATATTTTGTTTGGAGAATAAATTTTAAAGCAACTATTTAAGTGATTTTAACAGCTTGAACTTTTACAACAATTGATGGTTTAATTATTTTTAGCTAAACTTATAACACATAAGTCATATATTTAGAGGCAAAGAGAAAATTTTGAGACTTTGAGATTTTAGGTTCAAGTTTTATTATATGTGAGTTTGAGTTTTAACAATGAAGTTAAGATTTCAAATAAGAGGACCAAACAATATACATAAAAAAATTGACGTATTCAATAAGACATGTAACTAACTTGAAAATTTTTATTTAGTATCTAATATATTATTATTTTATCAAAATTATAAAAAATATATGTGAAAAATAACATTCCACATAAAAATAAACCATATAGATAAAATTTGAAGTATGGAAAGGAAAAAAATTATAACTATTAAAAATGATTGAAAGTCAAATATTTTTATTTAAAACAGTGCATGATGATTTTTCGTAAGAAAAAAATCATTTGAATTGAAAATTTTAATAAATTTTATCTCACTGTAAAGAATGAAGATTATGGCCAAGAAGACTTTTATTCCATTCTTTTCGAAACCTTGTTTGATCATTTTCATTGCTGAATTTTTTTTTTTTAATGGTGCAGTAAAAATTGAAAGAATTGACATAAAATCAATTAATCAATCAATAAGAAAACACATTCACTTAATCATTCTTCACAATCACAAGTTAATTTAAAAAATTAAAAACAAAAAACTTGAACTATATTAATTAATTATTTCTTTTGAATTTTAAGTGATATTTTATATAACAATATTTATTTATGATATAAAATAATAATTAAGTGAAGTTAAAATATTTTTACTGGATTGTAACAGTAAAAAACATGTCTAAATAGCTTTCTTAACATATATCTAACATACAAAGTTTAAAATAATAACATTTATAAAATAAATTAATGAAAATTAAAATCAAATAATTTAATTCACTGTATAAAATAATATTAGTACTCTTTGCAAATTTGACTAAACTTTAATAATTGATTGTTTTCTTAAAATTTAAACTCATATAATTATGAAGTTGAACTTTTCTTGGGGATTTATGAGGAGAGAGGACATTTTTTTTTTTTTTTTTGAGTGGCAAAGGTAGATTAAAATCTATAACGCATCCATATTAATATGAAAATTTTCAAAAATCTTGTGGGGGGAGAAAGGTGGTCGTGGCCCCTTCTTGCATCAACGAGGCTTTGGCATGAGTTTAATCTAATTATTTATTAATTTATAATTAAATTTAATTATTTATTTACTTTCAATAAAATGATTTTCATAATGACTAATTCAAATAATCTAATATACTGAATATGATTGTAATTTGTAATACAAATGTGCTACTAAAAAAATATATGTCATATATGCATAACTTTGATTTAGATAATATTGAATTTGAGTTTATCAAATTAATCAATCAATTTGATTTTAAATAGTTGAGATGAATCTTATAAATCAAGTCAATTTTATCATCTTTAAATAATATTTATTGTTTGTACACAAGAAATAATTATCCTTAATATTTCATATATTTACAATATCTATTCTAATTGTGTTAGACGATAAATAGCAGGTGCTTGTTTATTTCCCACTTCTCTTTCATTGGTGAAATTGGAAAAGGTCAAAAGATCCAAGACAAGCTAGCTAACACCCAACTAGCCAATAAAACAGGACATCTTTGTCACGTGAATTAGATAAGTAAAAATGAAGAAGAATGGCAGGAATACCTTGAACTAAATTATCATCACTTTAATCATAATCTTAAGCATACCCTAAAACCAAGTTAAATGTGTCGAGAAAATTCATCGAGATGTTACCCCTATAATTTTGTAATTTTTACGTTTGCTTTTACAGTTCTTGATTTGGTAGCATTAGGGTATGATTCTTGCCTTTTTTATGAATAAAACACGACATTTATCAATAAATAAATATGAAGAAAAATATAAACATGCTTACCATTAATCCCTACATGCTGTCGAATAACATCGGTCTCAGCATGAACGAAGATTGCCCGAGGGCCAGCCGTCCAAAGCGCCACCCAGGGGACGTTCAATTCTTCTGCAATATCAGCTCCAAACCAATAAAATGCGTCTGTTATCAAACAATCTATAAGGTTACCAGTTTCAGCCACAACTGCATCAATGGCCTCCCTGAAATTCCCCGGCACCGCCTTAAGGAAATATTCCACGGGCTCATGAGGATTCCCCGTAAACCTATACGCCTCCGGCAATCCATCCCAGACATTAAAAGGCTTTACGTTGTCAAGCTTCTCGTCTTTGGGGAAAGTTGAGTTGTTTGATTGTTCCGTGCTAAGGAAGGAGAACATTGCTCCCGGGGAAGCCTCCGATAGCCGACGGATGATGCTGAGAAGAGGGCTTGCATGGGTGCCGAAAGGGAAAGCGAGGACAGCAATGTGCTTTGAAGCATTCTTGTAGTGATCTTCCATTGTTCTTTTTCGTTCTCCGATCAAAACTTGTGAACATGAAAAGCAATATTTAAAAGATCAAAAGGGATTGAGTTTCGTACCAAACATGAAGATGGGCTCGGTTGGGAAAATTTTTTAGGAATTTAAGGGGGAAATTAAAGGAGGTTGGAAAGCAATTGTCAATAGTAAGTGTCAACGTGGATATGCAGAGTACCACGTACATTCTTCTTGGCTAGTTTATAAATAGAAAAAATCTAAATTCTACAACTAACTTCGAAAGTAATGCTTGGCTTGCAGGTGTAACTGATGCTTGCATTTTATTGTAATAATCAATAGTTTCCTTGCGAAGGTGGAGAGTACATGAAGCATCAATTTCATACACCGAATGAAAAATTCGACGATTTTAGGTTAACATTTTATTAATAAGTAAAAATAAAAGTATGCTAAGTTCTTATGAATAAATTACAAAAATTTAGTTGTATTTGTTTGTAAAAGTTTTAAATATTTTTAATTTGCTCATTTATGAAGTATCAATCTTTGATGTAATAAAGGTTATATATTGTTATAGTATTATATATAAATTCAAATTCGATTCATGTGTCAATATAATAAATTAATATTAAATTATTGACCTCGTTATATAGTAATATTAAATCTTTTATTTTTTAAAAAAACTCAAGATCTAATTCAATTGGTTTAGGCAACAACTTTAAACGTATTGAGTTCTAATAAGTTGGTATATTTTTGTCAATTTAATATTTGGAAAAACTTTTGTAAAATGAAAAGTTTGTGTATTAAAGAAGAGTGGGTACAAACTTATAAAGAAAGCAAGATGAAAAGTCGTGTAGGTAACACGAGAGAGAAAGCGAATGGATCCTAGTAATTAAAGGAATTTAATTTAGTATATAAATAAAAATTTATTTTTTTTTAATTTATTTGTTGATAAAATGCTTGATTTTAAATTTCAGTGATTATAATTTAATTTATGTTAATCTCAAATATTAAAAAACACACAAACGAAGATTTCTAAAAAGGCAAGATGAGAATTTTATGTTTATTAAAATAGTAAAGACTATATCCTTCATTAATATAATTAGTTGATGGTTTACAAATTACAATATATTTTGTTCCTTATTTAATTATTATATAATTCTATATGGTCTATTAAATAATAGTTCCTTATTTAATTATTACAATACTTTCTAGCACAATTTCTTTACTTTAGAAATCTAAGATAGGATCAAATGAGATTTAAAGAAATAATATATTTTCAAATTCTTCATTGTTTTAATTAAATTCTTCGCTTACTTGATTCATTTAGAAGAAAGGAATGATCCACACAACAATAGCCCAATCCAACCCATCTCAAATCACAAATCAAAATTTGCTGCAGCTGGAAACAGGCCCTCTACCTCTCGTCCAGCCCAATTGGCAAAGGCTTGTTTTCGGCATTCATTTGAGATTTCTGTAAGCTTTAGAAGCTGTTTGGTCAATCAATAATCAGTGCCGGCCAGAAAAAAAAGGCTCCATTTTATGCAACATACTTATCATATTAGAAGCTTCAATTCAATAAGCTTTCTCTTTGCTTAATATTTTTTGGTCTCAATTCTATTTGATTCTTGTTAAGTCGATTTAATCATCATGTTCAATTTCATCATTCAATTCTTAAAATCAATTATATCACTTGCACGCTTAAAACTCTTAACATCATCAAAGACAAAATCAATGTAATTTATATTTAATTTAAAGTACAAATATAAAAGATAAGATTTTAGAAAAATAATCGATTAATTTCATTCTCAATTACCCTTTATATCTTACTAATTTTTTTTATTCGTTATTCTTTACATTTTATAAATATTAATTAAAGCATCGGAATAACTTTTAAAATTCAAATTTTGACATATTCTAATTACTCTTTCTTTGAGTGCAGACACAACCAACTCGGTAGGGAAAGAAAAGTCACCATTGGAAAAAAAAAATATCAACAATTCTATGGACTTATTGTTGTTTGATTTTAATTTGATTCTTGGCATTTTTCAGGGGAATTTTAATTTTTTTAAGCATCTCATGCTTATTTTAAAATTTATTTTCTTGGTGTTACTTCAACGTTGATCGCCATGGAAATGGTCCATATGTTAACAATTATTAAAAAAAGAAAAGGAGAAAGATTGGTGCCGCCGCTCCGTTGATTAAGGTAAGGCGTTAGGAAGAAGCGGCATTGATTAAGGTGAAACTTCCCGAACTCCGGTGATCTCGGTGCCATAAATATTATCAAAAAATTGACTTTCTGCAAAACTGCAACATAATTTTAATCGAATAATTAAAATATTCTGTTTTTTTTCTTCTTTGTTTCGTAATTAAGTACGACCGAAGGAATCTTTTGTTTTGGCCCAAAATTGCTGATGGCCATTCATTGTGTTTAACAGTTATTGTGCTAGACACTTAGCTATCATATGTCCCACATCGAAAGCACAAAGCCCCAAACTTGAACATCGATCCATTTTCTGCCTTAATTGCCCCAAAGATTATTAGTGTTGATAAAATTAAATTGAATTTATAAAAAAATTGCTTAAATGTCCTTAACTTGAGATTCAATTCAATTTAAAATTTTTTCAATTCAAATAAATTATAAAAATAACCGAAAATAATTTGATTCGATTTTTATTTTTATAAAAATAATTTAATTTTAAAATTTAAGACTTTAGATTTTAAAATAACCTGAATCTGAATAATTTAAACTTGAAATAAATTAAAATTTCTTTGACTCAAAATTAATTGATCTAATCTTGATATACGCCACTCAATTATTACTTCTAAATCGAAAAGTATATTTATCTTTTATTAAGAAATTAGTTTTGGTGATTTTACTCATTAACTTCTTAGTGGTAAATAAAACCTATGAAAGGTTATAATAAGAGTTTCAAAGCGTAAGGTTTTAGAAAAATATCCATAATCCAAAGTGAGGGTCAGGTCAACCACTTTTTTTTTTTTTTTAGAAAAAGAAATAAAATATTTGTTATTTTATTTTTTAGAATTAATATAACTCATATTTTTAACATTTAAAGTTTGCCTGTAGATTGAATAATCATTGAATTAGGTATAGTGTTTGATAAAATTCCAGCAATTTAGTATTCTTAACTGTATAGAATCACTTTTCTAAGTATTCAGAATATAATTAGCTTTAAACCTAACACTTTTACGTGTGACATGGTATACTTTCATTTGATTTATTAAAACTAGATTTCATATACATATATAAACTGAATGTTATATTAAAGTATTTATAATATATATTTTTGGTTACATAATAATATAGTATTACTCAAACGAATATTAGAATGAAGATAAGCTGTTTCAACTCCTAATTTCAATGCTTCCACTCAGCTGTCACATCTTTAGTGTCGTTTTGTGTGTATTCTTATCTAAAAACGTGAGGAGTGGATTCATCAAAACGATGGCATGAGAAAAGCAAGCGCCACTGCTTAAAAATTATGAAACCTTAGAAAGTATAACTTAATACTTTGAAAAACCATTGTTTCCCCACAAAAACAATTGTGGTAATCATAATCGAACATGCTTGCCACCCCATAGTTGAAACTTTTATGCATCTCTTTCTTTTCTTGTCTAACTACTACTAACAAGAATAAATAAATAAAATAATAAAGTTCTTGGTGTTATATAGTGTGAAAATTAATCCTTGTTGTACATTGCCAAATGCCAATCACCCTTGAGAACTTTCTCTAAAAATGGAAATTTCTCAAATGAGAGCCTGCTATGTCGCAATCTTCGTTTTCCTTGTGCTCATCTCAACAACTCAGGCCAACTACCTGAGCCTGGTTAACCAGTTCTTGGCTCCTCAAAATGCTGCTCGTGCCGCCATTGGAATGCGACCATTGGTGTGGAATGCAAGGCTGGCGAGTTACGCTAAATGGTATGCCAACCAAAGGCGGAGAGACTGTGCTCTGAGGCATTCCAATGGACCTTACGGGGAAAATATCTTCTGGGGTAGTGGCAATGGCTGGACTCCGGCTCAGGCGGCTGTGGCATGGGTTTCGGAGAGGAAATGGTACAACTACTGGTCTAATTCATGCGCCGGAGGGGAAGAATGCGGGCATTATACACAGATTGTGTGGGGCAGAACCAAGAGAGTTGGGTGTGCCAGGGTGGTCTGCGATGGAGGGAGGGGTGTTTTCATGACTTGCAACTATGATCCTCCTGGGAATTATATTGGAGAAAGACCTTACTGAATTTCATTTCCATGAAAATTTTACTAGTGGATTTTATATGAAAATGGAATCTGAGATGAACTTTCACGTTTAGTGTGTTTTTTAATATGTAAGTTCTTTCTCAGACACTTTTTTTTTTTTTTTTCCGGTTAATTTACATTTGCTGATATTCCTATCTTGATTTGGAATTTAAGCTTGGGAACAAAGAAATAAATGGTATGACAAAATCAAAACCCTTGATTTTTGTAATCAGATTTTCTCACCAGAGGAACTTGCATTGTTGCCTGAACTACTGTATAGTCAACTTGCTTTCCTATTTCTTTTTCTTTCTACTTCTTTACAGGTTTAAGTACCATGAATAAGCTTGAAGTGGTGGCGCGTGGGAAAAACTCAACCACAGAAATATGTGGTCACTTTCCTTGCGAAAAGATTTTTGTAGGGAAATCGTTGTCTCGAAGCTTTATATTTCTAACGAACTTTGACCTCTCTTCTTTCTTTCAGCTTTTTTATCATTGAAGACGGATTTACGGGGCCATAATTTTTTTCTTAATAATTAAATATATCTTTAATTATTTTTATAAAATGGATATACTTTTTTTAATTTTTTATTACATGAAATTTAATATATAAATTTTTAATATTTCAAAATCATACAATTAATTTGGAATATGTTAAATGACACTAACTGCAGTTTAAATATCCTATATAAAAATTGACATAATAATTTAATTGATTGTCACGCCATATATCACATATGCAATACTAATAAAAATTAATATTATCTAATATATTTAGTTTTAACTGTATAATTTTGAAAGGTTAAATATTTATTTACAGTAAAATAAAAATTTATGAATTGATTTATATACTATAAAACGACAAATACTTATAACTATTTTGTGAAAAAAATTAAAGATATATTTCAATGTTAAATCTAATTTTTTTTAAATTATTCGGCTAAAAGAGTTATGATGGATTCTTTCTTCAAAGTTTTCTTCTTCTTGTATGATAGTTTATGAGATTTTTAAAGTCAAAGAATTTGAGTGAGACATAACTTTGGGTTGTAGATAGGCAATTTCGGTTTTTAGTCTGTCTGGCCCAAATTTATATCAGCCTTTCTACAGAGCACAGAAATGGAGATTTGAGTAGAGTTTCGGTTGGTGAGCCCAATTTTATGGGCCTGAGGCAGAACAAATTTAGGCATTTATCCTTATTCCAAGTTATCAGGGATCCATACATTTTTATTCTTCCTTCTAGAATATGAATTTAATTGTTGCTTGCAATTGTGAGATTAACAGCAGAAAGATGGCACACATTGATTTATGCTGCTTCCTGACAAGACAAGCAGGATGGCAGCCATCTTGTAATATTTAATATAGTGACAATATAATTAATAAGCATGAATTGTTTAGAATTTAGTTACTTTTCGTAGATTTATTTGATTTTAAACCTTAAAAACATTTTATGAATAATATTTCTAAATATTAAATATATCAAATCAACATAAAAGAGGATGCATTTGAAGCAATAAAAAAAGTAATTAAAGATTTAATTACTACTAAAACTCATTAAAAGGATTTTACTATTAAATCCAGCACATCAATATGGCCTTTCGCCAATATAGTTACCCGGAGGATCATAATTGCAGGTCATAAACACATCTCCATGGTCACAAACCACTCGAGCACAGCCAATTCTTCTGGTATTCTTCCACACAATTTGCGTGTAGTGACCGCATATCTGTCCCTCCATGCACGAGTTGCTACCATAGTCGTAGTATTTTTCTTCCTCTGACCATGCACTCACAGCATCACTCGGCCTCCACTTTGAGCCACTGCCCCAGTATATGTTCTCTCCCAGCTTGAAATCACCCTCGGGAAAAGAATGTTGTGCCTTGCAGTCTGCTTTTCTCTGGCTTGCCCACCATTGAGCATATTTCTCAAGCTGAAAATCCCAGAACATGGGTAGCTCCCATTTGGCTGCCCTAACCAAATTGTGTGTGAACAAAAACTCTAGTGACTCGGCCATGCAACCCCAACAGAGTTGCTTGGAGACTTTGTATATCGTTTCATTGTCGGGTATTTTGCCATGATGCTCAGTTCCAAGTGGAGGAATTGATTGAGAAGCTGCTAAAATGTTGTCTCTAGCGAGAGTGCATAATAGAATAATGAAGAAAAAGAGCAACTTGGGTTTCATTTTCTCTTGGTAAAGAGCAGCAAAACAGGAGAGACAGTCAAGTAGCCTTAGGCAGGTTTTGTGGCTTGGCTCTGATTTTAAAGGATCTATTCTTTTTTATATGAATTCTAAGCTTGCTGGTGTGGATCACAAGCTCTTTGGGTGCATTTTCAAGTATGAAATGTCATTGGTGGCTGTGATTGGCACGCAATATTAATGTATGATTGAAGGTGGTCTTGTGAGCTTTGTGCATGTTGTGCCCGTGAACTTTATGTTGTTTGTATTATGGGCCATTGTCCCCTCCATGGTTCATTCTAGAATAACAGCCAGAAATTGGTTGACACGCGTCCGCCGACTATGCACAGTACAGTTCCCCTTTGATATGTCCAATTATATAATTTGTTTCGTGGTGCCTAGGTCCTGCTCATATCACATGTGCATATCTTGATCTATGATGTAATTCATAAAGCTTCTGGGTCCTGCTCACACCACCTCTGCCAAATTCATAATGGTTGGCTGCCGCTTTCTTAAGCCATAAGTAATAAAGAGGTAGTTCTTCAGTGGGGCAAATGAGAAAGATGGAAATCTTTCTTGTAGTGTTTGTTGGGTGCATTTGATACACAGCAGAAGCAGATTCTGCACGTGAAGTTCAAACCAAAGCTTGTGATCAGACCTGTTAAACCCATGAAGACTTTGGCTTAGGCTACCGCGTTAATCAGCACACATATTATTAACTCTTGGGTCTTTTTTTTTTTTTTAATTTTAAACTCTTCCTTTTCATTCTTTCCTTATTTAAATAAACATCAACTTAAACATCAAAGCTCACTCCTTAATCCTAACTCCGAAGTCTTCTAAACATATTTTCTTCTTTGCAGATATCTTAATTTCCATGACTTGCTTACCCAATTGCTCAAACAAGTGTTGTCAGTGCGTCTTCTAGAAGCAAGGACAGAAAAGAAGCCGGTGACTTGCGGCACACAATTTGAAATTATGACACTTGCAAAGTATTTGCTTTGGTGGGATGTTTGTTCATTTGCTGTTTTGCTTTTTATTATATGTCATATAAGATTCAGTTTTTGCAGCTTGAAGATTATGTTTGGCATTTTTTTGGTTTGTTTTATTGTCTATGTATGAATTTTAGAATACACATTTTTGTAATTATGCTCATGGGCAATTGCCAGCGAAGAATTTTGATATAAATAGTAAATCGATTATACATGGAAAGTCCATTTTGAAAACTTTATATTGTTTATATTATATTCAAAGCTCCTCTTATAATTTTAAGGTAATTTA
Source organism: Firmiana major (assembly GCA_033439115.1). Lineage (NCBI taxonomy): Eukaryota > Viridiplantae > Streptophyta > Magnoliopsida > Malvales > Malvaceae > Firmiana > Firmiana major. The sequence continues at coordinate 80,350,335 of CM065900.1, read as the reverse complement.
TTAATTCTTTTATTTGTTTATATTTTTTTTCATATTTATTTGTTTATATCACGCAATTGAAATTATTATATTTTAATGAATAACATATATTTACATACACATTTGGAAATTTGTTAAAAAATTACGGTTTGAATTATAAACTTTTATATAATTCAAATGAAGAGTCTTAAATATTATTTAGATAGGAGATATGTGATATTAACTTTTAAATTTTAATAATTAAAAATAAATAATTTGGATTCGTTTTCAAATCTTAATAATAAATTTTTAAACAATCAATAATAATATTTATTTCTTTCCTTAATCCTTATTGCCATATTCCGACAACGGCAGGTTTAAGATTACCTAGCTTCGCACCCAAGGTTCCTACTTACCTACATATTTATTTCGCCGTTAAGGAAAAATCCACGTGCACACCCACGTGAAAGAAAACGCAACTGCTCCGTCCTCCGATCGCTTTCTAGTTTTGGCGCCTCCATCACTGTTCCTTTCACAACTCGTTAACTGCCCGATAAAAATCTCACCAAAACCCAAGCTCTTCGCTTCCAAATATCTTTAATTCTCCAGACAGACGCGAAAGCTTTTTTTATATTTTGTTTTTTTGGTTTTAGCTCATGCTTCTTTTCTCCACATGATTGCCGCCATTTCTCTACCACCCCGAACGGCCACGCCGGGCCCCAGAAGGATCCGAATCCCGAATCCGAACCCGAACCGCCACTTAATTCGCTTCGGTAACTCAGGCTTCCCGTTGTGGAAGCCGAAACTGAACTGGCTATCGAGTGAGCGGATGCAGATGACCTGGATTCGAAGCATGAGTGGCGGTTGCTTCAAGAGCACGGAGCCGCCGCGTAAACAGGGGATCAAAGTCGAAGAAGACAGCGGCGGCCAAGACGTTTTCGACGCCAACGCCATGGACTCCGAGGTTTCGCCTGAACATCTTGTCATCATGGTCAATGGCCTAACCGGGAGGTACCTTTCATTTTAAAATAATTTCTAAGAATTCAATTGAACTTATATTAAAAAGTTTTGTACATTTGAAATGTTTTATAATTAAGTTTTTGAAGGAATTTAGTGATGATCAGTAATATTAAAGCTAACTGTTGCAGTAACTATATTCGTACTGCAGAACTTTTGTTTGTATCATAGCTAATTTGGCTTTTAATTAGCTTAAGCCTTATGTAATTGTTAAAGATGAGGAGAAATTGTGCGAAATTGGCTTTAAACACTTATATTTTCGGGCTATAACATTTAAACTTCTGGGGAGTAAAGTGTAATTACATCAAATAAAATGCTAAGGAGTAACTTGTAATTACCTCAAACCTCAAGCATGATATTCAAATTTATCCGGGAAAAAGCATAATTCTTCGAAAGTTCTAGCTCCGTTTAAGTAGTTCTCAATTTTATTTTTTTTAGGTTGACCTTTGGGAACCTAAACGTGGATTTGGATTTAAAATTTTTGAATTTCAGCTCCTTTGATTCATTAAAGTTCATGAATTTGAAACCTTTTTTTTTGGATAAATCTAGTATTCTTAATTTCAAGATTATAGATTTAGATTGGAAAGACAGAATTTGAACTGGAAGCATTTGACAAAACACCAACTGCAAAATGAAATTTGAAATCTTAGACAAAATAAAAATGTTTTTCTTTTTCTGTTTTTGTTGCATTTGTCCATTTAGTGGAATACATAAGGATAGAAAAACCCATGATGTACGCAGCTAAAAGAGGCATGAAAGGTTAAATCTAGTCATTAGAGACATTTCCATGTTGATAGAGAAACAGAGTGGGGAGAATAACACAGAGAAAGACCAAAGCACCCATTTTACCTTACCTGTACAAGCACCTTGATTGATGATGTTGGTGCCTAAAAAATTGCATTTTTCTCCATGATAATCATGGTGGCTTTGTAATGTTCAAAGATGTGCTGATTGCTTGTATCTAGTTGAAAGAGTTTGAACACAAATAGAGAAATGGAGAAGAAGCGGAAGAATTTGTTATCTTAGTCTATACCAGTTTCTTTATTTTTTTTTTTTTAATACATGTGATGTCTAAACAACTAACAGAAAAATTATTTTATATGGGGACATATTTTATGCTACTGGATTTAGGTGGCTATGGTTAAGGCCTTTGATTTTGGATTTTTCTTTGTTTGCCTCCGTATGTAAGAATAGGGCTTTAAATTAATTTATTTACTTGATCATCAGTGAACCTTTTTAGGGAAATCATTTATATTATATGTGCTTTACTGTATATGTTTTTGGCCATAGATGCTCTGTATAATATGTCAATCAAAACTGAACTATTTTTATGTTTTAAAAACTTTTTTGGGCTTTCTTATGGATTTCTACGGTAAATTTAATGAAATATTTTTATTTGTATGAATGTGTCTATATGTGTTATTTATTAACATATCCTTGTCATACCATATTGTTTCTTAAAAGTTGGATAATGTTGTAACACATTCATATCGCATATAACATCTGCCCTTCAAAGAAGCTGGAAGACCAAAATCCATATGAAGGTATAGGAAGGCTTTTATTCAATGCGCTGTTGGTCGATATTAAAGACTCCACAAGTTGTTGTTTTTTTCCTTTTTTAAAAATTTTTTTTACCATGTTCATTTAAGTACAAGAAAGAGATAATATTTAAAAAATGTTAAGCTATTGGGTTAGAGTAGGTGCCTCACAAGAATTTTGTGATGTCTTTGAACTCCACTGGCATTGTGTTGGATAATGATTCTTTGCTTAATCACACCCTAATTCTTGACTTCATTCTTTATGGTTTAACTGGTTAAGCTTTGCTATTGTCCAAGTTCATCTCTTTTGTCCCTCTAGATCCAATCTCTTAATTTGAATAAATTATATGTTCTTTTACTTGTGGTAGTCACTAAAGTGTTTCTGCTTCTATGCAATTTATACATTCTTCACGTAAAAAAGGTAATAGACTGATCACAATAGTTTTTTTGTTACATACTAATAACAATAGTTTTATCCTTGTGTATAGTGCTGCTGATTGGAAATTTGCTGCAGAGCAGTTTGTGAAGAAGCTACCTGACAAAGTAATAGTGCATCGTGAGTTTTCTTTCTTACATATGTTTTGCCTCTTCTCCCTTCTTTTTCTGCTACTGTGCTTGTTGAGTCATTGATAATCTAATGTGTGCTAATCAAATACCCAAAATTTTGCAGTTTTCTTAATTTGTATTAGAATTTCCCCCCTTCAGCTTAAAGATCTTTCTATAGCTGATTGGTTGTTAAACGGAGTACTTTATTTTGATTTTATACTGTGAGATGAACTTCAATTTTTGGAACCATTAATTAATTTAGAGTCCTTTCTTAAAAGTAAGCATTTGTAAGTTCTCATTTTACTGAGTGCTATAAGTTGTTTGAATGTCTTAGAATGATTTATTTGAATAATGCTTAATACAAATAAAATTTAGCTGTCCTTTGCTGCCTTATTGAATTCATCCATGTAATATATTTTATTTTGAATGTCAAGGTGTTTTTGTCTCTTTTTCTAAGTTTATCTGTGCTTTTATATATGCTTTTAAGCACTGATTCTTGATTTTTTCTATGAATTTTTTAGAATCCTCCTACTTTACTCCTTGCCATGCATGTGAATTCCTTGATATATCTAGTTAAGTTGCTCTTTCTACATGAAGTCAACATATTTTGTCTTGTTTGCAAGGTAGCCATAATTAAATTGTTATTTACCAATTCTTGAAAACAGGAATGAGATGCACGACGCTTACTGCCGATTACCACATAAAAATGAGTCAAAGGGTGACTTTTTGACCTGAAACAATTGAAATTTTAAAAGTGAAGTTGATGATGGATGCTGTTTTTGAGAGTGACAATCTTCCAATGTTTAAGCAGTCTATCTTTAGGTTGAGACAAAACTTGTAGATATAGCAAATAGTATTTCATTGTACAAGTACAGAGAAGAAATGAGGGAAGGGAACAAAGACAATAAAATGATTGAATGAAGATGGTTTTAAATCCTAAGACCGCCTTAGAAGCTTCTAACTTGATTCAAATTTAAGATCAATATGATATTGATTCCTTTGGAGTTGAAATTATAGAATGGTAGAGAATGAGAGAAATAATGGTGAAGTTAACAGTTCAAACGAGTTAGAGGTACAAGGAAAGGTGTAACTTGAATTACTTTTTCTCTGCATAAAAAGTTCTATATACACCTTGGCGGTAATTACATATAATTGGTGTGGTTCATGAAGTTAAAAAAGAAAAAATTATAAAAGGTAAAATAAGGAAAACTAAATAAATCATAGAGGGAAAATGAAAATAACAATTTCAGTTTTAATTTCTCAACTTCAGCTTGAAAAATGTTGGCTTGTGTCAGAACTTCTTAGAGAAGTAAAAATTTCTGATCCTCGAGTTTTGACCTGAGACTATTAATCAGAACTTCTTAGAGAAGTAAAAACTCCTAATCCTCGAGTTTTGACCTGAGACTATTAATCAGAACTTCTTAGAGAAGTAAAAACTCCTGATCCTCGAGTTTTGACCTGAGACTATGGCAAGATGACAATAAAACTTGCGCAAATAACTGTTTGAGATCATAAATTACAAATTTTGCTCTCAGGTGACTGTGTTCTTGATCTCTCTTTTGCTAACAATATTTTATTATTTCTCCTCTGCATACCTGGCTAGAGAAAAAGTTGGTTCTTATTCTGTTATGTTGTTTATTATAATCATATATAAGGTGAACCAGAATTAGAAGATCTCTTTTCTATGCCATTAGAATAATTAAGCCTATGATTTTGGTGGATTACCCTTGGGAAGAGACTCACATGCAATGCTTGAAATTATTCCTTCTTTGCTTGCATTGCATCCCTTTGGGATACCTTATCTTGCATACATATGTAACAGGTTTTGACTTCATATTTGTGTACAGGCAGTGAATGCAATTACTCAAAATTGACATTTGATGGTGTTGATATGATGGGTGAAAGGCTAGCACAAGAGGTATTTTAGTAATAAAAGTTTTTATCTTAGTTCCTGGTGCTCTTGATTGATAAAAAAGCCGTTCTCAATTAGACTTTCCCGATTTTGTTCTGAAAATTTGTAATTGTAGTAACTTTTTGGGGGAGAATATCATTGTTATCTCCATTTATGGACTAATATATGGTGCAGGTTTTGGGTGTTGTCAAACGTAGGCCAGAGGTACGGAAGATTTCTTTTGTGGCTCACTCTTTAGGTGGTCTTGTTGCAAGATATGCCATAGGGAGGCTCTATGAACATTCTTCAAAGTTAAGTCAATCATGTCTTTATGAGAACTCTTTAACGGTAGAGCATACAAATTCTTCAATGCAATATCTTGAGGAGCCTTGTGTAGATAGAATTGCGGGATTGCAACCAATGAATTTTATAACGGTTGCGACACCACATCTTGGTTCAAGGGGACATAAACAGGTAAGTAGCATGCTTTTACATGTTATCTGGAATCTTTTTTTTTTTTGGTGCCTGCTGTTTAACTGTTATAGACTAGCAATATTTTCAATCTGAGAACTTTGGTAAGGGTTACTTGTCCGACCCAAAAACCGTTCTATCTAGAAAGTCCCAAAATATATTGGTCATTAAATCTTATCTACTCCTCAATCTATACAAGAATATGGGCCTTCCAAGTCCACAATTTCTGCCAGGTCAATCCTTCACAGCCCAAGAGATGCCCAGCAAGTAACAAGCCTAGGATCAAAGCTGCCACTCCAAGTATATATTAGCAAAATTATTCCCAAGGATGTTCCCCAAGACAGTCTGCTCTCTCTGTAGGGGTCTTTCACTTTCATTTTTTTACTTTTTCTATTTTTTTAGAAATTTATTTTTGCTAGATATTTCTTTAATAGTTCAAGGTAAATGATGATATCTGGAGTGGAAAGAATAGTGAACAGTTCTTATAGGGGAAAAAGGTGGTGGATGCGCTGTAATTTTTCCTCCTTTATATAATCAGGCTGTCTTGTAACCTCAGACCGTAGTTTCACATTAGCTTTGTCTACCTGGTAAAGTTCTGGAGTCTAGACATGAATAACTATTACGTGAAGCAAAGTGAGAACACATTCTTGAATGCTGACTGTTGAAATTTGAAATTATTTGCTGTGTTGGCTTAAGATTTTGTTGATACTGGTTGTTTTATTGCCTTCCTTTTATTTGTTTCTTCTATTTGCTGTATACATAAATTGAGCTGTCCTTAGCATAGCTGAGGTTGTTGTCTATGTTTTGCAGCTTCCACTTCTTTGTGGCCTTCCTTTTCTTGAGAAAAGAGCATCTGAGACTGCACACTTGGTTGCTGGAAGGTCTGGAAAGCATCTGTTTCTCACTGACAGTGATGAGGGAAAATCCCCTCTTCTCCTTAGAATGGTAGACGATGGTGATGACCTGAAATTCATGTTAGTGTTAATTTTCTGATTCCCCATAATCAATTGCCATAACACTTTTTCTTAATAATTGCAAATTGGGTAATATTCTTTCTTTTATTGACATGTATAGATCAGCTCTACGTGCATTTAAGCGGCGAGTGGCATATGCAAATGCAAACTATGATCGTATCCTTTATGAGGTTAAAGCTTCTCATTAACTGAATAGTTTATTACATAAGGTCATGTTTTTGTTTTTATGTTTATCTTGACTTGTATCTTAGATATAGTTGGCTGGAGAACGTCGTCAATCCGACGTCAGAATGAACTTCCGAAGGTCATTTTTATTTTATTCAATTTGTTCCTTTCTTTTATTTCTCAACTCTGTCTTCCATGACTGCTTAGTTTTATTTAGTTTTTCATCTTTATTTCCAGTCAAATCTTCTTGTAATAGATGAGAAGTATCCGCATGTTGTATATGTTGAGAGGGAAACTACAAACAAGATCCAAAACAAAGCTTCCTCTATTTCTGGAGCCCAAACAAATGATGTTGAAGGTTTGTTGAGCTTTTCTGCTTCTGGGTTATTGTTTACATTTTGGTACAGCAATTGAATCTATAGTGTTTAGGGTTTTTATGGAATTCAGGGTTTTATTTGCCTACGATGAATTCTGAATTTTGATTGATCATCCGAATAGTTCTTAATCCCAAAACATCCCAGTACTAGGTTGACCTTAAGTCTTCCACCTGCCTTCATCATCACCATGGGTACTCCTATTCTTCATCATAAGAGCCATTATCCCAATAGATCAGGCTAGACTATGTGAATCAATATACAAACTCACATTAAGTTATCAACATGAATTTTCCTCCATGGGTGCCCCTATTATCTCTATTATTTTGAGAATGCAACTCTCGCAACTCCCTTCCTACCCGGATGAATGATATAGAAGGAATTATCTTGAGTAGCAACTTGAACGACTTGTGAATAAGTCTCAGCAAATGCAAAATCTTTTTCCCCTGAATACTATGACTTACCTAGTTCAAACTTTGACATCGGATTAGCTAAAAGTTTGAGAACTATCATCTGTTGCCTTTGCTTATATACTCTACAATCAAAAGCTGAAATTGGAAGAACAATATTCAACTCCTCATAGAAACTCCTTCATAATCACTTGATAAGTGTTTTGTCTCCGCATTGCGCTCAGTATGCTGAGGACAAATTGTGCGTGCAGTTACTTTGGTATAGCAGTTGAACAGAATCCTGGATCTGGATGTCCTTAAAAAGTGTCTTGATGGGTTCAAATTTCTGCAATCCATGGCTCTGCCTAGTTCTATAACTAAACACCTGTGCATCTTTCTAAACCTTGCATTGGCCTTTTGTCTAATAATAGTGGCTATTCGAGTGAAATTTTGTCGCTTCTTATTTATCAGTTAAAATAAATTTTATCCCACTTGGAACCTTGGGTTGCTGCAAATAGTTACCATCCATAAAGAATCTGTCCTTAACACTATAGTACTTCTCAGCACCTGTCTATATCAAAATTTAGTTGAATGAGCTCTCTTTATCTTACTATATTTTGTTCTTTTCTCAAACTTGTAAACTTGTATAACTTCAAGTAGATTGGAACAGAAAATTTTAGAAACCTGCTACGCATAGTTGAATTGCTGTTATTATTATCAATCTAGCATACAAGTAGGATCTCTATCAAATATTTTTAATTGAAGGGATAGGTATAATTGTTACCTTGGTCTCACTTTATTCCCCTTAGTTGTCATCAAATTAGAGCATGTCATCATTAGATTTGTGGCATATTGCTTTTATTCTTTCTTGACCATGGTGTCTGATCATTTCTCTAGTCTGTTGGTAGCGTGCCTTAGTTCTTCAGTTAAGTAGTTGCTAAATAATTGGTCAATAGACCAAGTCTTCAGGAGATATTTTTTTTTATGACTTAATAATATGAAGACATGGTATTATGTTAGGAGTATTGGTAAGAAATGACATTATGTTAGGAGTATTGGTTGGAAGACATGGCAATATGTTAGGAGTATTGACATAATTTTAGGAATTTTTTCTTCTTCTGTTTCAGCTCTATATAAAGAGCAGTGATGTAAATAACAAGTGCTTGAAGATACAACAACAATTTGGCTATCAGAGCTTTCTTCTTGAGGGACTTGTGAGTTGAGTGAATACAAACACAAACCCAAAATACAACAAACTAAAAAGCTATAAACACAATCACCTTCAAGAATGGAAACTGAAGCCAATTTCTCCCAAACTACCAAGCCTGGGCTGTTAAAATGACAGTCTATTTGGAAGTGTTAGATCTTTGTGAAGCTATAGAGGAAGACTATAAGGTGCCCCCATTGCCAGCAAATCCTACGGTGACTCAGATGAAGACTCACAAAGAGAAGAAGACAAGGAAGTCCAAAGCTAAAGTCTATCTATTCTCTGCTGTTTCAAGCACCATATTTACGAGAATTATGAATTTGGAATCGGCAAAGAGTATCTGGGACTACCTCAAAAAGGAGTACCAAGGAAATGAAAGAACCGAAAATATGCAGATGCTCAACTTGATCAGGGAGCTTGAAATGCTGGAAATGAAGGAGACAGAAACCATCAAAGAGTACTCTGACAAGTTGCTCGGCATAGTAAATAAGGTGAGGTTGCTTGGTAAGGACTTCTCTGATGATAAAATTGTGCAAAAGATTCTTGTAATTGTGCCTGAAAAATATGAGTCAAAATTTTCTTCATTAGAAGAATCTAAGGATTTGTTGATCTTCATTAGAAGAATCTAAGGATTTGTTGAGCATATCCTTGGTAGAACTGGTAAATGCTTTGCAGGCACAAGAACAAAGGAGAATGATGAGGAAAGAAGAATCAATGGAGGGTGTTTTTCAAGCAAAGATAGAAAACTCGGGAGGAGGTAAAGACATGAAGAACAACAAAAAGAAAAAGGCTGGCAACAACAACAAGAACAAGGATGAAACTTATCCAGCTTGTCCGCATTGCAAAAAAAACAAATCATCCACAAAGGAAGTGTTGGTGGAGGCTTGATGTCAAGTGCAGAAAGTGTGGTAAGATTGGACACATGGAGCGGATTTGCAAGTCACAACAACATGAAGAGGCAAAAGCTTCTACTGAGCAATATGACGAGGACCAACTATTTGTTGCGACATGTTTTGCAACAAGCAATAGCTCAAGTGATTCCTGGTTGATTGACAGTGGCTGCACAAATCACATGTCCAATGATCAAGAACTCTTTAAAGAGCTTGATAAAACAATCATCTCCAAAGTAAAAAATGGAAATGGTAAATTTCTTTCAGTCAATGGGAAAGGAACTATGGCTATAGAAAGCTTAGCAGGTTTGAAGTATATTATCGATGTTTTATATGTGTCTAACATTGACCAAAACCTGCTTAGTGTTGGGCAGCTGATTGAAAAAGGTTTCAAAGTCATATTTGAAGACAAATGGTGTTTGATCAAAGATGCGAAAGGCAGAGATGTATTTAAAGTGAAAATGAGAGCAAAAAGTTTTGCTCTAAATCTAATGGAGGAGGAGCAAGTGGCACTTGCAAGCACTATAAGCAATGCATAATTATGGCACAAAAGACTCGGGCACTTCCATCATGCTGGGCTTCTATATATGCAAAAACACAACCTGGTGAAGGGTGTGCCGTTGTTGGAAGACAAGCTAGCTGATTGTGTGGCTTGTCAATATGGCAAACAAGTTAGAAGATTTTTCCCTCAGACAGCCTAAAAAGCAACACACAAGCTGCAACTTGTACACACAGATGTTGGAGGACCTCTAACAACTTCATCTTTAATTGGTAGTAAATACTATATTGCGTTTATTAATGATTATACCAGATTTTGCTGGATTTATTTTCTTAAATTCAAATATGAGGTTGCTAATGTATTTTGGAAGTATAAAGCTTGGGTGGAGAATCAAAATGGTTGCAGGTTGCGTACAATAAGGTCTGATGATAGGAAAGACTACACAAATGAGATTTTTGACAATTTTTTTGAAGAAGCGGGTATTGAGCACCAACTCACAGCACCTTATACTCCACAATAGAATGACGTAAGTGAGAGAAAAAATCGTAGCATTATGGAGATGACAAGGTTTATGTTGCCTGAAAAGGAGTTACCAAAAAAGTTGTGGGCAGAAGCTGCAAGCACTGCGGTTTTCTTGCTAAACAGATTGCCAACTAGAGCTGTGCAAGAAAAGACACCATTGGAAGCTTGGTTTGGTTACAAACCAGATTTATAGAATCTGAAAACTTTTGGTTGTCTTTGTTTTTCTTATGTACCACGGGTGAAAGGGACAAACTTGACAAGAAGGCAGAACCAGAAGTTTTCATTGGATACAGTAGCTCTTCCAAGGCTTACAGAATTTTCCAACCCCAAAATGGAAAAATTATTGTAAGCAAAGATGTCAAGTTCGTAGAGGATAGACAATGGAACTGGGAGGAGTCAACAAAAAAGCAATTGCCAGAGACTCCACAATATCTTGATAACAACATAGATGACATCTCAGTTTATGGTACAAGATCTTTATCTGAAGTTTATGAAAGGAGCAATGTTGCTGTCTTTGAGCCTGGAGAGTTTAAAGAAGCAAAAAAAGATAATAAATGGATTGATGCAATGAGAGAAAAGCTTCGGATGATCGAGAAGAATGGCACTTGAGAGTTAGTAGACAGACCTCAACATAGAAAGGTCATTGGAGTCAAATGGGTTTACAGAACCAAACTTAATGCAGATAGCTCTGTAAACAAATACAAAGCCAGATTAGTTGTGAAGGGGTATAGTCAAGTGTTTGGGGTAGATTTTTCAGAAACTTTCGCTCCAGTAGCACACTTGGACACAATCAGAATGTTACTTGCTTTAGCTGCGCAAAACGGATGGAAGATTCACCAGTTGGATGTAAAATCTGCATTTTTAAATGGTTATCTTCAAGAAAAAATTTATGTAGAGCAGCCTGAAGGATTCCAAGTCAAGGGACAAGAAGAGAAGGTCTACTTGTTGAAAAAGGCTTTATATGGCCTTAAACAGGCTCTTAGGGCCTGGTACAGTAGGATTGATGAATATCTTCAAAGCCTTAAATTTGGTAAAAGTCCAAGTGAAGCCACATTATATGTGAAGAAAACAGATGCTAACTTAATTATAATTTCTGTTTATGTTGATGATCTCCTTGTAACAGGAAGCAATGAAAAGCTAGTGCAAAAATTTAAAGTCGAAATGCTCGAAGCATTTGAGATGACAGATCTCGGTTTGATGTCCTACTTTCTAGGCATGAAGGTTAAGGAAGACCATCATGAAGTCTTCATATGCCAAAGGAAGTATTCAAAGGAAATTCTAAAAAAATTTCACATGAAAGATTGCAAATGTACCTACACACTAATAAGGGGAAGTTTAGCAAAGAAGATGGAGCTGAAAAAGTTGATGAAGGGCAATACAGAAGTCTAATTGGTTGCTTAATGTATCTCCCAGCTACAAGACCAGATATAATGTTTCCATTAAGCTTGCTCTCAAAATTTATGCATTGTGCCAGTGAAGCGCATTTTCAAGCTGCCAAACGGATTTTAAGATATATCAAGGGCACTACAAACTATGGCATTAAATATCATTGTTGTCATTTTTTCCTGATTCATGGTTATTCTGACAGTGATTGGGTAGGTTCTATTGATGACATGAGAAACACAACGGGTTTTTGTTTTAGTTTTGGTTCAGGAATTTTTTCTTGGTGCTCAAAGAAGCAAGATGTGATAGCTCAAAGTACAGCAGAAGAAGAATTTGTTGTAGCAAATGCTACAGTTAACCAAGCAATTTGGATTAGGAAAATACTTGCAAATTTACATATGAAACAAATTGAGCCAACAGAGATTCATGTTGATAATCAAGCTGCAATTGCAATTTCGAATGATCCTGTTTTCCATGGAAGGACAAAGCACTTCAAGATCAAGTTGTATCAATTGAGGGAAGAACAGAAGACAAATGAAGTTAAGTTGGTTTATTGCAAGACAGAGGATCAAATTGCATATGTATTAACTAAGGCTTTACCAAAAGCTAGATTTGAAATGTTAAGAAACAAATTAGGCCTCTATAGCTACTAAGGCAAGGAGGAGATTTGTTTGTAACATTGCCTTAGTGCTTCAGTTAAGTAGTTGCTAAATAATTGGTCAATAGACAAAGTTTTTAGGAGATATTTTTCTGTTATGGCTTAATATTAGAAAGACATGGCATTATGTTAGGAGTATTGGTAGGAAGACATGGCATTATGTTAGGAGTATTGATAGGAAGACATGACATTATGTTAGGAATATTGGCATAATTTTAGGAATTTTTTTTTTCTATTTCAACTCTATATAAAGAGCAGTGATATAAATAACAAGTGCTTGAAGATATAACAACAACTTTATTTTATATCATTTTGTTTATTTGTTTAAACTTCTTGGTCTTACTTTGAGTATTCTCCCATTAATTTGTAGAGGTGATGATTCAAGGTCTCACTCAGGTACCCTGGGAACGTGTTGATGTAAGCTTTCAAAAAAGTACACAACGATATGTTGCTCATAATACAATTCAGGTAAGTTCAATAGTGTAATAGATTCTTCTCTCTGTTTGCTTCATTTCTTTTATACAAAATTGAAAATTGTTGTATTCTCTTGCTTATATTTGTGACACCCTGTTTCAAATAGGCCAGGCCAGAAATATACCATTTATGACAATAATCCACTAAAAGGCAGCCAAATGCTCATGGCTACCACCTCATGGGCTCCTTTGAGGGATAAATGCACATATCTAGCTCCCTGCTTTACAAGAAGGCCTTGTGCTAACAATCCAGTGTTATAAAGAAATAAGGGTGCCTAAGAAAACCCAGGCAGTCTACAAAAAGTTTATAATTAGCAACATCTAGATTTAATCAAGGATCTCTTTTTATGGTAATTGCCAACATGAAGAAAAATTTTTGGAGCTCTTCTCTTTTCTTTAGAGGCATGGTGTGGAAGGGCGGTTTGAGAAAAAGATGAATGTCAAATACATTTGAACGCTAACTGGTTAAATTCAAGCAATACCCATTATTAGTTTACAAATTTAATCGAAAATGTGAAAGCAATTCATATCTGATCATTAACTTATTTTTTATGTTATAATGGTTTATTATTGTGACTTAAAGTATTTGACTTTAACCATCATAGAATTCTATAAAAATTATTTAATTGATCTTGAGACAATTAGTGTCTGAAAATTTAATTGCTTGATGGTTGTGCATTTGGTTCTTTATTTGTAAGTAATACTACTTGTTTTGCTTTCTTATTTTATTGTTATTTGTAGAAGTGTGCAGTTTATATAAAGAATGTACTTCTGCAAGTTAGTGTGCACAGATTAATGTTTTGTTTTCACCATATTTTGATCGTTTCACTCATATTTTACCTTCTTTAGGTGAAGACCTACTGGTTGAATTCTGATGGAACAGATGTTGTTTTCCACATGATCGACAATTTCCTTCTATAGTCCTGGAAAATATGGTGTCTGCCTATTGGTGATTCAGCAATTGGTTAGGTCACTTATTTGTGTGGGCTAATATGCACATTGTCCCTCAGGAGAATTTTGCCGTGTATTTTTTTATGTTTATATGGAAACATTACAGACTTTGTAAAGTTGTTGTCACCTATGTCCAAATAGGTTCTATTTCTTATATCTCATATATATTACCTTTCTTTTGTTATGATACTTCTAATTTATTTTCTATTTAAAATGGAACTTTTTTCCTTATAAATATACTATTGTTCTATGTATAAAACCACAAGATTGTGATCATCAAATGGTAAATAGCCAGCAAGTAGTTGAGAAAGGATGACACCGCAAGACCAATATCAGCAGCTGACCTATCATAGCTTATTCACCAAGAGATGAATCATCAGCCTAACCAAACCAGGTAAAGTTGCTTTTTAAAGAACATTAACCGTTGTTTTATATTTCTATACATTTTCTGCTTCTTCAGTTATTTTCAAAAGTGTTTTTCACTTGTTTAGGTCATTGAATTTGGACAGTTTAGAACAACTGAACAGGAAGAGATGCATGCACCTTCACAATTTTTTTATATACAATGCAACAAAGTATTACTATTGTCTGTTTCTCAAAGGATTGGAAGAACTCGGTGGTAAAGGAGATTGGAGGGGTATCTTTGGATCCAATACCCCAAACCAAGGGGCAAGCCATGCTCGGAAGTTTTTCTAACTCAAGGTGCGCCATCGATCCTCAATCTGGATTCAATGCTACCTAGGTAGCTCTCTACCATGGATCAATGTTTGGATGTATTTCCTCATTATTTGAATAAAGTTGAAAAATAAATGTACTTTCCTAGTCACCTGCCAGCCTCTCTTTCTTCAGGATTTAGACAAACAATTAACTAATTATTAATGGCATATATTTTTAAAAAGGGGATCTTATCTTACACATGTTATGAATGTATTAACGTATACATCATGAAAATATACATACATATGTGTGGATGGATTTTTACATATGTAGGGCAATCATACCTTCTCTTGAAAATGTGATTCCAGTGTGTCTAAACTCTAAATGCCCTGAAACTTATGTACCTATCTAGCTGCGAATTGCTATGATGAGTGAACTTCCAAAAAAGCTTCTTCTGTAGATTCAGCTCTATTTCTCTGGTTAGAATCCTGATGTTCTTGAATATAGTTGATTTCAGGAGGATTGGTTGGAACAGTCATCTCAGCTATAGGTTGAACTCTTGACTCGGACGGCGAGACATCATGAGAATTGCAGAAGATGTAGTTTCGGACGAGTCTTTTCAAAGCATGGTTTTCTGAGACAACCAAGGCCAAGAATACAACGGTGACAATGATGATAAACAGGCCAGCAAAGCTTCTTGAAGTAAGACTGGGGCTACTCGAAGAGACTGGCCCAATCTCGTCTTGATCTATGGATATCTTGCCGAAATACTTTTTCTCTATAGCGGACATGTAATTTCCTTGAGTGAGACTCAGGATTGCCCTGGAAACATTAGCCACAAGAGGAGAGCCTATTGGGAATGCCTGAAATTAAGAAAGCATAGAAATCTGATAAGCATTAATAATTACAAAATCAAAGAAGATGTACAGAAATATGAAAACTTACGTAACCGAGACCATCGTTTCTGTAGGTGGGTCCAACCATCGTATAACCAGTCGAATATTTGGCTAGAAAGAGTTTAATACAAGGGATATCATCAAAGATT
The DNA here is from genome assembly GCA_033439115.1 of Firmiana major. NCBI lineage: Eukaryota > Viridiplantae > Streptophyta > Magnoliopsida > Malvales > Malvaceae > Firmiana > Firmiana major. The sequence continues at coordinate 80,334,727 of CM065900.1, read as the reverse complement.
GCAGCAACTCCCCCGTTTTCGGATCCCTTGGACAAGGCCTCCTCATATTCATCGACAGAGCCATAAGGCCTGAGCATAGACTCCTGGAACCCCAACTGTTTAATCAATAGATCTCTTACAAATGACTTATTCTGGTAACCAACATAAAGTGTTTTGAGTTCTTTGGTGCTCGGGATTGTCGGCTGCAACTGGTTTACTGTTAAAATTGACGACAAGTTTGCCGTGTAACTCTGCATCAAAATGAATGCCAGAAATATCCATAGAACCAGTACCATCCTTGAGCAGTTGGTTACTACCATATCTCCTGTTACCATGATTAAAAAAAAAAAAAAATCATGATTTGTATTCAAAAAAAAAAAAATTATTAGAGAAATAAAATGGAAGTCACTTTACTTTGAGGGATTGCCACGGATACGAATGGAATCGTAAAAATTGTGCTGAGCAAATTTTTGGGTGATCCGTTTAATTCTGTGTTTGCACGACGCTCTAAAACCCGAACAACAATACCTATGAAAATGCATATGCCAATGATTGTCAACCATAAATCCCAGCTCAAAGGCTTCATGAATATCCACATATCGTTTGGTCCATCATGTCTCATTTTTATAAGCATGGTCACTCCTGACTCCAAATATGGCAATGTAAAATCAACCCATTTTATTCTGGTAGCCACAATCGAGATATCTCCCACAGCTGCGTCGATTTCCTATACATGTTTTTTCAAAAAAGTTGTAAGAAAATTGCAATTCAAACCAATGTGATTTCTATAAATCGATTTAAAAAAAAAGAAGAAGAAGGAAATAGAACTAACTAACCCCTTCGTAAACTTGGCGACAAATCTCATCATAAGGTGCATCAATGATTTTAAATTCGTAATGTTTAGCGGGAGATAAGGCCAAGGTCGCCCATACGGCTTTGAAAACCTCTATGCTGAACCCTGGTAACTCAGCGTCACTGCCCTTCTCGTTCCCAGGCTTTATATTCACAAATTCTGTGAACCCTGTCTTATTTGGAACCCCAAATCTCCAAAATTTTCCATTCGTAGGCATAACATTTGCCTTGAGTGTTCTTCGAGGTGCAAAGACTTTTCTGAGCTTGTTCGTAGAGGTTGAGTATGCTGTTCTAGCTGAATCCAAACTCCTAGATATTCCCCGCTCAGGAGTCCAATAGCCAATCATTTTCTCTCCTTTTGCGGTTAAATTCAATATTTCGAAGGACAAAGGCTGCAACTGCCCATTAACCAAGTCAAAACCGCCGCTGATCCCTCGAAAACTCGTGCTAAGGATTTCGAACATCTTGGCGTCTGCTGAAGCTCTGCCCATCGTCTCCTTCAAGGAGCCATTCACAGTCCCAATTCTCTCCACGGACATAGCCAATGCCCAAATTGTATCATAAACCCACAAACCGAAGAGGTTTAGCTCACCAGCTACATTGTTTTGCTTCATCAGGGACAATCTTTTATATCTGGTTTTGAAGTCCTTGAGAGCTTTCGTCTTGGGTACATAAGGCCTTACGCCTATCACACCCTTAATTGAGTCGTGAGCAACAGGATCCATGGTATCTACGAAGTTGGATAAACCATCTGTCACAAACCATGCAAATCCTTTGCACATCATTCCAGCCTTGTTTGCAACAACAAATAAACGAGAGGCAAGGGTTGTAGTCATGTGAACCACAATTGCCTTGCTTTGCAGGGTCATTAGCACTTCCAGCTCTCCTAAGATTTGAAAATGGTCGGCAGAGCTGGGGATTGCTCTCTTGTTTGATAGTTGAATGTCCATATATTCTAATTCATCTGTTAAATAAGGAACAATCGCTTTGCCGTACTCTATGTCTTCATATATAAGTACAACTGCGTTTCTCCCAAAATTTTCCAAAATGGAAACCGTGGCTTTTGCCAGGCCAGAGAAGTCAGCTATGGCCGTTCTGATAAGATAAGGACTATCGGAGGGAGAAGAGCTTTCACCAAGTTTTACTGCAAATGAGGCTTCAACTGATCTCTGTGGTAGATGTTCTGTATTCCAAATAAAATTTATTCTCAATGATATACATGAAAAGACCTTAATGGAACATTGTGCGCGCAAAACTTACCCGATGAAGCTGCAGCGACGCCATCAAGCAAATCCCATCTTTGCAGAGACAATCTCGTTTCATAATTCGGGTGTTCTGCATAAAAATCCGAAAGAGCCATGGACAGACATATGTTTGCCATAGCACCCATTTCTGAGTCCACATCTAGAACTACAGCAGTATTAATATACACCAACCCTGTCGAATCCCTGGCTCCACTTAGTCCAGTTCCAGCAGTTTCCGATTCTACAGTGAAGCCAAAGGAAAAAGAGAAGAAAATAAAGACAAAAAAGGAAAGATAGTACGTGGTGTTTGGCATCGGGACGGACTACTTCAGGATGGGCAGTTTTCACATGCTTTTTCCCAGTCGTAAGTTTAGTTAATGTCGTTATATAGACAGAGTTCTCGTACCTGCATGTTTGACGCAGTACTCTTAGCGTTTGTTTTGGTGTTCAAACAAAGAAAAGAACAAAGGAAAAAAGAAAAAAAAAAACAACAGTTGCGAAAAGTCCTCGTTCCTACGGCAAAAAAATTTCCAAGTCAATCTTATTAACGCAAATGAATAAAGCTTCGAACGTTGAATGTAAAGTAAAATGAATTAAATGCAGAAGTTAAAAGATGTAAGAAGGAAAAAATTAATGCAAAAGTTTGGAAATTATAATGATAAATTATGGCTAACACAATTTAATTTATCCTTCAAGTGTTCAAGTGATCTTTATAATTTAATATATAACATGCAGAGCTCAACTCAAAAACCAAAGCTTTTAACTTCGATCAATTTATTCAATACCATGAGGTTTACACATGTAAAGATTTTTAACCATTCCAATTTTACAGTTCAAACTATTTAACATTAATTAATATCTTTCATTCAAGTAAAAGGCATCATTCTTCTTAATTTTTAATATAGAAATTGACTAACAAATTTTCCAAATTTCCACTTTTATTACTTTATATATAATTAATTGTGAGAGTTTTTTAATTATAATTAATAAAAACAAGAGTTTTTTTTTACATGATCAGTAATCTTTTGACTGAGTGATTAAAAAAGAGTTGCAACATATTATAAGGTTTTGGTTCAAATTCAAGTAACTCCATTAATATTTCTCTTGTAAAAGAAAAAGAGTATTCTTGCATGTATTTATTAGTCTTTCTAATAATCATTTTTTATGCAGGCATTAGTTTATGTATCTATACAGATTCGTCCATAATCATTGACTAACAACGTTTGATGGTAAGCAGAAAAAAATATATATATTCGTTTTCAAGCAACTATAGCCACTGCAGCTTCGTGGTGGTTTCAAGGGGAATTTCTTGCAATTACCGAATACTTATAATTAATAAAATACTAATTACCAATGTATTCCGATACTTTAGATGATGAAATGATTAAGTGGTGGTTTCAAGGTGAAGTTCTTGCAATTACCGAATACTTATAATTAATAAAATACTAATTACCAATGTATTCCGATACTTAGGATGATGAAATGATTAAGCGGTGGTTTCAAGGGGAAGTTCTTGCAATTACCGAATACTTATAATTAATAAAATACTAATTACCAATGTGTTCGGATACTTAAGGATGATGAAATGATTAAGAATATAAGTATTTTCTAAGGGATACAACACCAGTATCTAACTGGATAGACTTTGTCGTCTTAAGAAGTTTGAGGTTGAAATGGACCTAATGATATTTATAGAATAGACTGGAAGATGATTATCCTTTATTAAATAATCTTAGATCATATGTATAGATAATGAATAAATTCGATAAGTGGTATTAATTGTTATCTCATATTTATTAAGTCTTAAATTTTTTAAGGTTTTATTGAATTTTTTCATCTTTTGTTAATTGATTTGAATCAAATTCATACTTTTTTTATTTTTTTTTATTTGCTAAATGATAGATTTTTTAAAAGACTGAGATTATAATTAATGGACAATTATTTTTTTTTTTTTGCAATGCGTTGATATAATATAAATCCAATCTGAAAAATAAATATAAAATAAATTGATCTTATAATAAGATCAATCTTATTTTAGAATTTTCTGATCCTAATGTTAAGTTGATTTTAAAAATATTGTAACTACTAGGATTATATCATTTATTAGTCAATCCAAATTAAACTATTTTTAGGTTACTTTCTATATCTCGTACAATAATACAATTAAATGTAATCCCAAAGAAAATGATCCTCTTAGTGAATCTTGACCTTTGAATTCTTTGCATAAGAAAAAGTCATAGAATATCATATATAATGCAGGTTGTAGTGAAATTTCGAATCTTTGAAAATTTCGTTTTCTATTTTAATCAATTAAATATTAATTTAAATAATATGTATATTAAATAAAACTTTAAAAATTACGAGTTTGAAAGATGAGTAAGTTACAAATATAATTAAATATTACATATATAAAATTAATAATTCGTAGATAACTCGACTACTTAAATAATCTTAATAAATAATTAAATTTTAAATTTACAGATAATGAAATTCAAAGTTAAATTTCAAGATTTTAAAATTTTTTTATCGTTAAATCAATGTCTCATTGATCAAATTTATCTTCTAAATTAAGCATGAATCACCTCCCTTTAGGCCTTCTCATCAGTTAATCACTCACTAGATGATCTCTTTGCATCCAGACGATCTTTCTTTAATACTCTTTCGTATACCATTACTCCCATGGAAAATAAAATCGCTGAGTTGACAGTTCGCGGGTCAAGGGGGAAAAATAAACTAAACGAGTTAAGGAATTGACACGATCATGTTATTCTACAGAGTAAGTTAAACTACGTGTCCCTCATGTTTCAATTACGACAGAATTTTCTACAGTACTATTACTTGTTAATAAAGTTAGATGAGTCTGATACATGGTCGCTGGAGTTTACTTACTATTCTTTGGAAAATTCCTTATTCGGTTGGTTCGAAAATACTCTTAAAACTAGATATTTTTATTAGACTGTTCTGCAACAACCAAAGTCTACTCTCATTTTTCTTTTATTTATTTATTTATTTATGTTAACAAGTTGTAAAAGGGTCTGTGTGTTGGACTTTCTTAATATAATTTTTTTTTTAACATTTCTTATACAATAACAAAAGATTAAAATAACTACATAAGTTGATTATTCACTCCAAAAAAATTGTACATGCTCAAAATTTTAAATTTCAATAAATTTAGATGAGGCAGAACTATTATTTTAATTAAAATTTTCAATTTTTGGAGGGTAAAATTAGTATTTTTATTAAAATTTAATTTTTTTGTATATTTTAATAGATTTTTAAAAATTTAATGGCAAATATTGATTCTACAGTATTTCGTATAGATCTATTCTTGCCAACTCACAAACATGATTTAAAGTACGAATGAAAAATCAAACATATTTTTATTTTTTATTATTTTTTTGTTAAAATTTAAAATTTAGGATTATATATTAAAATGTTTTGTTTTCATTTTATATTATACCATATCGAGCGAATTATATATATTATATTATACGTATCTCTTTTCATACAATTCACTTATATGATTCTAAATCAATTATGATATAATACATTAATTCATATAATTTTGTATATGTATAGTACAATATTGATAACTACACGCTAACAGCAAATTGTGAAGAAGACTTGATTTTGAGTGTGATTGACAATGTTGGCATTCCTTAGCTTAATGGTCCTATTGTATTGAATGTTGAATGGAATTCAATTTGAAGTTAAGAAGAAAGAATATTCAAAGTATTAATGAAAACTGAATGATCTTTGGAACTTGTGGATATGAATTTGGAATTCTTTTATTATGTGCGGAGGAGGTGGTAGCTAGGTTGAAAATTATGGTTTTTCTTTTTTATTAGTTGAATGGATTGAAAGAGTCAATGGATTTCATTTATTGGACATCACTTTTTATCAAATTTACGGACTAGTAGGAGTTCGTTGGAATCTTTTATTGATTTGATTATAATATTGCCATGGGATTGAGGTTTTTGCAAATCAGATCAGGTACAAAAAAGGGTTTTCAAAGAATCATGTGTTATGTGAGTTAAATGATCTATATTGTGTCTCATGTAATTAAGACAAATTTGTGAAATGCTTAGCCAAGAATCAGAATGATCTATGGGGGAGTCTGATGAGATTTGTGGAGTATGCTTGATAAAATTGGTTAATATTTTTCATTAACTGTCTGCTTGGATTCAATCCTTGTCCTCTTCCTTTTCTCATCCTACATCAGAAAAAATGGTTTGGTTGATTAAGGAACTAAGGATGTTCATCTGATGTAAATGCTTGTTTTGATTTAGCAGACTTGCTTGTCTGTCAAAGAGATTAGTATTGCGGTTGTGAAAAAGGTTGTGTACACGTAGGGAAAACATTACTTTTTGATTTAGGTATTTAAGTAAAACAGTTCAGAAACAATCAACATTGGTATCAGGGTCTAGATTACGAATATCTCCAAGTGTTCATTGTTCCAATGGCACCCAACAATCACCTGATAAATCCAGATCATGTGACATTGCTATCAATTGAAATGCATATATGAAATTTAAAGATTTCAGTGTCTTCAGCTCTGCGTTGTGTAAAGTGTTCCTGTATGGTATTTCAGATGGTTAGATGAAGCTACGAAACTCTGCCAATTGTATTTTATCATCATATTCATATCCGCATGAAGGCTTATAATCTGTTTGAAACCATGCATCTTCAATGATTTCTGGAATTGTTATCCTCTCTAGTAATATAAGGAGAAATTATAATTTTTTTTCTTGGTTTTAACTCGAAATCTCTCTCATAGACTATCTTGGAGTTATACCATTAGGGGGTTTGGATCAAATATTCCTGCAAAGAGCTTCCTTTGCCATCCTATAAATGGTGGATTGTGTATTGTGCTTCTGATATCTTGACAGAAGTCTTTTTTTTTTTTTTTTTCCATCAGGATTTACACAAATGATCAATTATCATTAATGTCATATATTTTTACGGAGGGGATCTTATCTTACACATATTATGATCAGAAAATTAACATATAAATCATGGAAATACATAAAATAGGTATTTGTGAGAATGGATTTTACATATGTTGGGCAAAATCATACCGCATCTTGAAAATGTGATTCCAGTATGTTTAAATGCCCTGAAACTTATGTACCTAGCTAGCTGCTAATTGCTACGATGAGTGAACTTCTAAAACAGCTTCTTCTGTAGATTCATCTCTATTTCTCTGGCTAGAATCCTGATGTTCTTGAATATTGTTGATTTCAGGAGAATTGTCAGTAACAGTCATCTCAGCTGTATGTTGAACTCTTGATCCGGACGGCGAGTCATCAAGAGAATTTCGGAAGATGTACTTTTGGACGAGGCTTCTCAAAACATGGTTTTCTGAGACAACTAAGGCTAACAATACAACGGTAACAATGATGATAAACAAGCCTGCAAAGCTTCTTGAAGTAAGACTGGGGCTACTAGAAGAGACTGGCATAGTCTCGTCTTGATCTATGGATACCTTGCCGAAATACTTTTTCTTTATAGCGGACATGGATTTTCCTTGAGTGAAATTCAGTATAGCCCTTGAAACATTAGCCACAAGAGGAGAGCCTATCGGGAATGCCTGAAATTAAGAAAGAAAAGAAATATGATTAGTATGAGAAATAAACAAATCAAAGATGTATAGAAATTAAGATGAAAACTTACAAAACCTAAACCTTCGGTTCTGTAGGTGGGTCCAACCATCATGTAACCAGTAGAATATTCGGCTAGAAAGATTTTAACATAGGGGATATCATCAAAGATGGCAGCAACTCCCCCATCATCGGATCCCTTGCACAAGGCCTCCTCGTACTCATCAACAGAGCCGTATGGCTTGAGCATAGACTCCTTAAACCCCAACTGCTTTATCAGTAAATCTCTTACAAATGACTGATTCTGGTATCCAACATAACGAGTTCTGAGTTCTTTGATGCTCGGGATGGTCGGCTGTAACTGGTCCACTGTCAATATTGAAGACAGGTTGGCCGTATAACTCTGCATCAAAATGAAGGCCAGGACTATCCATAGAACCAGTACCAACCTTGAGCAGTTGGTTACTACCATATCTCCTGTTACGATGATTAAAAAGAAAAAAAATCATGATTTAAGCAAACTTATATACAAATCTAATTAATTCGTGAATTAATACACATATGAATGTGACCTACATTCTCACTTTCTCTCTCTCTCTTTTTTTCTTTTTTTTTCTTTTTCATGAGTTGCATTCTCATTTTATTCACCTATCTTTCCTTTCAAAGATACCTCAAAAACCAAAATTGATATATTTATTTTATTTCATAAACAGTTAATATTCATTTTTTATGTTTTACTTATATTATTTTTAATTAATAAAATATTAATATAAAATGCAATAAAATTAATTTTTCCTTTAATATGTGTCCGAAGTCAAATTAAAACAATCATTACGAGAATAAGGTAGTGTAATTTAACTAGACCGAGACTATAAATGCACTGAAATAATTTGTATTTTATTAAAAAAAATAGAGAAATAAAATGGAAGTTACTTTACTTTGAGGGATTGCCACCGATATGAGTGGAAGCGTAAGAATTGAGCTGAACAATTTTTTTGGTGATCCATTTAATTCTGTATTTTCACGACGTTCTAGAACCCGGACAACAACACCTATAAAAATGCAGATGCTGAAAATTGTCAACCATAGATCCCAACTCAAAGGCTTCATGAATATCCAGATGTCTTTCGGCCCATCGTGTCTTGCTTTTATAAGCATGATCACTCCTGACTCGAAATATGGCAATGTAAAATCAACAAAATTGATCCTGCTAGGCACAATCGAGATATCTCCCACAGCAGCATCGATTTTCTAGAAATGTTTCTCCAAAAATGTTATAAAAAAATTGCAATTCAAACAAATATGATTTTGGAAAGAAAAAAAATTATGGAAATAGAACTAACCTTTTCTTCAACTTTGCGACAAAGGTTACCATACGTTCCATCAATGGTTACAAATTCATAATCATCAGTGGGAGATAAGGCCAAGGTCGCCCATACGGCTTTGAAAACCTCTATGCTGAACCCTGGTAATTCATCGTCATCACCCTTCTTGTTCCCAGGCTTTATGTTCACAAATTCTGTGAACCCCGTCTTATTTGGAACCCCTATTCTCCACTTGACTCCATCAGCAGGCATAATATTTGCCTGCTTGAGTGTTCTTCGAGGTGTAATGACTTTTCTAAGCTTGTTCCCAGAAGTTGAATATGCTGTTGTAGCTGAACCCAAACTCCTAGATATTCCCTGGTCAGGAGTCCAATAGCCAATCATTCTCTCTCCTTTCCCGGTTAAATTAAATATTTCGAAGGCCAATGGCTGCAACTGCCCATTAACCAAGTGGAAACCTCCACTGATCCCTCCAAAGCTCTTGTTGATCAAGATTACCTCAAGCATTCTTCTTGGACCTACATCGGAAATCTGGGCATCTGCTGAAGGTCTTGGACCAATTCTCTCCACGGACATGGCCAATGCCCAAATTGTATCATAAACCCACAAACCGAAGAGGTTTAGTTCACCTGCCAAGTTGTTTTGCTTCATTAAGGATAATCTTTTATATCTATTTTTGAAGCCATTGAGAGCTTTTGTCTTGGGTACATAAGGCCTTACGCCTATCACACCCTTCATTGAATTGAGAGCAACAGGATCCATGGTATCTACGAAGTTGGATAAACCATCTGTCACAAACCATGCAAATGCTTTGCTCATCATTCCTGCCTTGTTTGCAACAACAAACAAACGACAGGCAAGGGTTGTTGTCATGTGCACTACAAATGCATTACTTTGAAGGGTCATTAGCACTTTGAGCTCTTCTAAAATTTGAAAATCGTCGGCAGAGGTGGGAATTGCTTTCTTGTGTGATAGTAGAATGTCCATATTTTGTAATGCATCGGTCAAAAAAGGAACAACAGCATCGCCGTATTCCACGTCTTCATAAATAAGTATAACTTCCTTCCTTCCAAATTTTTCCAAAATGGAAACCGTTGCTTTTGCTAGGCGAGAGAAGTCAGCTATGGCCGTTCTGATAAGATAAGGACCATTGGAGGGAAAAGAGCTTTCACCAAGTTTTACTGCAAATGATGCTTCAAGTGCTGTATTCCAAACAAAAGTATAAATCTCAATTGTATACATTCTAAAACTTTTAAGAAAGATTGGTATTGGTTAGTCTATAACTAAATTCCTTTTCATGCAATTTGATCTAATAATTTTTCTCTAGACTTTAGACTGGAGACCGCCTTCACAGCAGAGCACGGCATGCATGTTGCTCTAATTTATAGTAAAATTAGTTGAATATAAAAACAAATGAATAAATTCTCAAATTGCTTGTGAATAAAGTGAACAATACATTTATAAGGGAAAATCAAATATCAAGAGTAAGTGTGTAACATAATATCAGAAGGTCTTGAGGACTTTGATCGTAGTGTTTGGGTCTTTAAATTAATTTTAAAAGATCAAATATGAGGCATTTCGAGTTTTTGTTTTTTTATCATAAAAGATACAAAAAGAAATGAAAAATTGAACTTTGGATCTAATCTTTTTTAATAAAAGATAAACAATTGTTATATCAAAATTTAATTGTTAAATTTTTTTATTTTAACGGAAAATCTTTTTCAATTTATGAATTTTAAATGTTTTTATCTATTAAATTATTACAGCTAACATTTTAATGATTATATTTATAAAATAATTGGTTGTTAAGTAATATAAAATTACAACAATTCATTTACAACTCTTCAAACTTTATACTACAAAAATTCTTTGAGGCATTTGCTGTATTACTTCTATACAAAGTTAAAGAAAATGTAATCTATCTCAAAGCCATTGTTATCAGATTATGTATTACTGTTTCCCAACCAAATTAAACATAAAAAGAGGGAAAACTTACCCGATGAAGCCGGACCGACGGCATCAAGCAAATCCCATCTTTGCAGAGACAGTCTCGTTCTATAATCCGGGTGTTCCGCATAAGAATCTGAAAGAGCCATGGACAAGCATATATTTGCCATAGCGCCCATTTCTGGGTTCACGTTTAGAACTACACCAGTATTGATATACACCAACCTCGTCGAATCCCTGGCTCCATTTAATCCAGATCCAGCAGTTTCCGATTCTACAGTAAAGGCAAAGAAAAAAGAGAAGAAAATTAAGAGAAAAAAGGAAAGACAGTATGTGGAATTTGGCATCGAGACAGACTACTTCTGATTGGGCAGTTTCACATGTTGTTAGTTTGGTTAACACTTTATATAGATAGAGTTCTTGCGCTCTTAGTGTTTGTTTTGGTGTTTGAAGAAGGAAGAGGAAACAAGAGTTCTTAAAAGTCTTCATTAATTCCATTACTGACCCGTCCAAGGTTTTTTTTTTTTTTTTTAATTTTCCAAATTTCTAGAACTATTACGTACTTAGGTGCGAGAGATTCACCAATACCATTGACTAACTATGCTTAGTGGTGATTTAAGCAGGAAAAAAATGTGTAAGCTATATTGGTTTTCAAACAATTATAGCTGAAAAGTCTTCATTTTGGCATTGAACATTAGAATCTATCGTACAAGGTTTTTCATTTTAAATTTTAATTAAGAAAAATTTTCACCAACAAATTTTCAAAATTCTTGCAGTACTACTTGCGAGAGATTCATCCATAACCATTGACCATGAGAGTAATGTCATAATTAAGCAGAAAAAAAAAAGAGTAAGGTATTGGTTTTCAAACAATTACAGCCGATGCAGCTTCGTGGTGCTTTCAAGGAGAATATTTCATAATTATTGAATATAATTAAAAAATAATTTTTAGGGTAATTTAAACAGGAAAAAAAAAAAAGTAAGGTTTTGGTTTTCAAGCAATTATAGCTGTTATTGCCAAGCCACAATAACGATGAATTACTGACTGCGTTAGCACTCTGATACTTAAGTCAGCTAGAAAATTTGATAGAGTTTCAATAGAAAAATTCAGACTTAGGTTAACGAATCATACTTGACCCCTATTTATAGGGATTTACTTTGTCATTAATTATATTTTTACCTTTTTTATCTTACTCATGACTTGTATCATTTTTTATATGTTTTTTTCGTACGTCACATAATGCATTTTTTGTACGTCACGTTATGCACTTTTATTATTTTTTTTTAATCGTGTGTAATGCAGTTTCATGGTGATTTCAAGGAGAATATGTCTTCCAAAAAAATTGTCATAATTACTGAGTATAATTAATAAAATATTTCTCTTTTTTCATAATTAAAAAGATTGAGATCATATTTAATGGGCAATTGAACTATTTTTTTGCATAGCATTGACATAATATAGATCCAATCCGAATAATAAGTATAAAATAGACCGTTCTTATAGTAAGGTCGATCTTACTATAGAAATTTTCAATCCAAATATTTAGTTTGATTCCAAAAATATTGTGACTTATAACATTTATTAGTCATTCCAAATTAAACTATTTTTAGGTTATTTTCTTTATATCTGACAATAATAAAATTTAAAATTTAAAATCAAACCCAAGAAAAAAGAACCTCTTATTGAATCTTCACCTTTAAATTTTTTGCATAAGAAGAGTAGAGATGTAAATGGGTAGCTTATAAATGGATACCTGACATTACTTGCCCAATTAAGTAGGTTAGGGTTTTAATAATCGAATTTGAAAAGGATTCAAATGTAGATTGTAGTGAAGTTTCAAGTTTTTGAAAACTTCATCTTCTAAATTAATATTTTTATTTTTTGAAGGTAAAATTATTATTTTTATTAAAATTTAAATTTATTTTATATTTTTAATAGACTTTTGTAAGAATTCAATTACAATTGCTTCCACGAGATCTCTTATAGATCTATTATTGCCAATACACAAAACAAGATTTAGGGTAAGAAAAAAATTAAATATATTTTTATTTTTATTATTTTCTAGTTAAAATTTTAAAATTTAAGATTATATATTAAAGATTTTTTCTTTTCATTTCAATCCAAAAAAATAAAAATAAAAATTGGGCTTTTAATATTAAATAAAATAAATTGTATTGAACTGTATTGAGCCTATTGTACATATCATATTAGATGTATTGTGTATCATACATATTGTACGTTGTGTATAGCATATCATATGATTCACTTATAATTCTTAATTAGTTATGATATAATATATCGATTCATATCATTCTTTATATGAATGATATGATATTAACAACTATAGGCTCACAGCAAATTGCGAGAAAGACTTGATTATACAAATAGATATGGAGGAATGTGAACAGAGGTTAGCAGTTTAACTCTGTTTGGGTACCATCGAAGTTATTGTTTATTTTCTTGATTAGGTAAGGTATTTATTGAAAGACATGGGAGTTTTTCTTTTTAGAGTATGATTGACTCTGTTTTCAATGGGATTCCTTAGCTTTATGGTCCTACTGCATTGAATGTTGAATGGAATTCAATTTGAGGCACAGAGGAAAGAAAATTTAAGTATTAATGAAAGCTGAATGATAATGGAAAAGACTTCTGGGTAAGAATTTGGAATTCTTTTATTGTGTGTGAGAGAATTGGTACGTTGAAATTTTTGATTTCTTATTAGTAGAAAGGATTGAAAGAGTCAATGTATTCAATTTATTGGACATCACTTTTCTTCAAATTCATGGGACTAGTAGGAGTTCGTTAGAATCATTTAGTATTGGCAAATCAAAACAGGTACCAAAAAGGGTGTTCAAAGAATCATGTGTCATGTGAGTTAAATGGTCTATAATCATGTCTCAAGTAGGACAAATTTGAGGGTCAGTCTGATGAGATTTGTGAAGTATGCTTGATAAAAATGGTTAATATTTTCAATAACTGTATGCTCGGATTCAATCCTTGTCCTCTTCCTTTTCTCATCCTACATCAGAAAAAAATGGTTTACGTGATTCAGGAATAAACCAAGGATGCACATCTGATGTAAATGCTTGTTTTGATTTAGCAGATTTGTCTGTCCTGATCACCTGATAAATCCAGATCATGTGACATTGCTGTCAATCGGAATGCATTTATGATATCTGAGATTTGTGTCTTCAACTCTGCGTTGTGTGTTCCTGTATGGTATTTCAGATGGTTAAATGAAGCTAAGAAACTCTGCCAAACATCATCCAAGTATATTTTCTTATCATATTCATATCTGCATGAAGGCTTATAATCTGTTTGAAACCATGCATCTTCAATGATTTCTGGAATTGGTTTCCTCTCTATTAATATAAGTAGAAATTATAGTAAATTTTTTTTTTTTGGTTTTACTTGAAGTCTCTTTCTCATAGAATGTCTTGGAGTTATACCATTCGGGGGTTTGGATCAAGTATTCCTGCAATGAGCTTCCTCTGACATCCTATAAACCATGGTGGACTTGTGTGTTCTGCTTCTGATATCTTCACAGAAGTCTTTTCTTCATCAGGATTTACACAAAAAATCAACTGATCATTAATGTCAATTTTTTTTTACAAAGGGACTATCTCATCTTACACATGTTATCAGTATGTTAACATATAAATCATGGAAATACATAAATAGGTATTTTTGAGAATGGAATTTTACATATGTTGGGCAAAATCATACCGCATCTCGAAAATGTGATTCCAGTATGTCCAAATTCCCTGAAACTTATATAGCTAGCTAGCTGCAAATTGCTACGTTGGGTGAACTTCCAAAACCGCTTCTTCCGTAGATTCATCGCTATTTCTCTGGCTAGAATCCTGATGTTCTTGAATATTGTTGATGTCAGGAGGATTTTCAGTAACAGTCATCTCATTTGTAGGTTGAACTCTTGATCCGGACGGCGAGACATCAGCAGAATTACAGAAGATGTAGTTTCGGACGAGTCTTTTCAAAACTTGGTTTTCTGAGACAACCAAGGCTAACAATACAACGGTGACAATGATGATAAACAGGCCTGCAAAGCTTCTTGAAGTAAGACTGGGGCTACTCGAAGAGACTGGCACAGTCTCGTCTTGATCTATGGATAACTTGCCGAAATACTTTTTCTCTATAGGGGACATGTAATTTCCTTGAGTGAAACTCAGGATTGCCCTGGAAACATTAGCCACAAGAGGAGAGCCTATCGGGAATGCCTGAAATTAAGAAAGCACAGAAATCTGATTAGTGTGAGAATAAACTATATAATTACAAACTCAAAGATCTATAGAAAGATGAGAACTTACAAAACCTAAACCATCGCTTCTGTAAATTGGTCCAGCCATCATGTAACCACTAGAATATTCGTTTAGGAAGATTTTAATATAAGGGATTTCATCAAAGATGGCAGCAACTCCCCCGTTGTCAGATCCCTTGGACAAGGCCTCCTCATAGTCATCAACAGAGTTTAATGGCTTGAGCATAGAGCTCTTAAACGCCAAGTTCTTTATCAGGAATTGCCTTACAAATGAGTCACTCTGGTAGCCAACATAAAGTGTTCTGAGATCTTTGATGCTCGGGATCATCGGCTGTAACTGGTTTACTGTCAACATTGAAGACAGGTTTGCGGTGTAACTCTGCATCAAAATGAAAGCCAAAAATATCCACACCACCAACACCAACCTTGAGCAGTTGGTTACTACCATATCTCCTGTAACCATGTTGAAAAGTTTGGTTAAAAAAAATCAAGATTTGCATTTAAGAAAAAAAAAATATTAGAGAAATAAAATGAAAGTTAATTTACTCTGAGGGATCGCCACGGATAATAATGGAAGCGTAAAAATTGTGCTGAGCAGTTTTCTGGGTGATCCACTTAATTCTGTGTTTTCACGACGCTCTAAAACCCGAACAACAATGCCTATGAAAATGCAGATGCAGATAATCGTCAACCATAGATCCCAGCTCAAAGGTTTCGTGAATGTCCATATGTCTTTTGGTCCATCATGCCTTACTTTGACCAGCATGGTCAATCCTGACTCCATATATGGCAATGTAAAATCGACACAATTTATCCTGCTAGCCACAATCGAGATATCTCCCACAGCAGCATCGATTTTCTATAATTTTTTCCCAGGAAAATGATAAGAAAATTGCAATTCAAACAAATGTGATTTCTAAATATTGAAGGAAGCAGAACTAACCTTATCGTTAACTTGGCAACAAAGATCATCATAAGGTCCATCGAGGGGTACAAATTTGTAATCATTAGGTAAGGCCAAGGTCTTCCATACGGCTTCGAAAACCTCTATGGTGAACCCTGGTAATCCATCGTCATTACCCTTCTTCTTCCCAGAGTTTATGTTCACGAATTCTTTGAACCCTGCCTTACTTGGAACCCCTATTCTCCAAAATTTTCCATTCGTAGGCATAATATTTGCCTCCTTGAGTGTTCTTCGAGGTGCAATGACTTTTCTGAGCTTGTTCCCAGAAGTTGAATATGCTGTTCTAGCTGAATCCAAACTCCGAGATATTCCCTTGTCAGGAGTCCAATAGCCAATCATTGTGTCTCCTTTTCCCGTTATATTAAATACTTCGAAGGCCAATGGCTGCAACTGCCCATTAACCAAGTCGAAACCTCCACTGATCCCTCGAAAGCTCTTGCTGATCAAGATTTCCTCAAGTATTCTTCTTGGACCTACATCGGAAATCTGGGCGTCTACTGAAGTTCTTGGACCAATTCTCTCCACGGACATAGCCAATGCCCAAATCGTATCATAAACCCACAAACCGAAGAGGTTTAGCTGACCTGCCACGTTGTTTTGCTTCATCAAGGACAATCTTTTATATCTGGTTTTGAAGTGCTTGAGAGCTTTTGTCTTCGGCACATAAGGCCTCACGCCTATCACACCCTTCATTGAATCGAGAGCAACACGATCCATGGCATCTTTGAAGTTGGATAAGCCATCTGTCACAAACCATGCATATCCTTTACTCATCATTCCTGCCTTGTTTGCAACAACAAACAAGCGAGTGGCAAGGGTTGCAGTCATGTGAACCACAAATGCCTTACTCTGCAGGGTCATTAGCACTTGCAGCTCTTCTAAAATTTGAAAATCGTCGGCAGAGGTGGGGATTGCTCTCTTGTGCGATAGTTGAATGTCCATACCTTCTAATGCATCGGTCAAATAAGGGACAAGCGCATTCCCGTATTCCATGTCTTCATAAATAACTACAACTTCCTTCCTTTCAAAATTTTCCAAAACGGAAACTGTTGCTTTGGCTAGGCGAGAGAAGTCAACTATGGCGGTTCTGATAAGATAAGGACGATCGGAAGGAAAAGAGCTTTCACCAAGTTTTACTGCAAATGAGGCTTCAACTGATCGTTGTGGTAGATGTTCTGTATTCCATATAAAATTGTAAATCTCAACGTTATACATGAAAGACCTTAATGGAAACTATGCAAGCAAAACTTACCCGATGAAGCTGCAGCGACGCCGTGAAGCAAATCCCATCTTTGCAGAGACAATCTGGTTCCATAATCCCGGTGTTCCACATAAAAATCTGAAAGAGCCATGGACAAGCAAATATTTGCCATAGCACCCATTTCTGAGTTCACATCTAGAACTACACCAGTATTAATATACACCAACCTTGTCGAATCCCTGGCTCCATGTAGTCCAGTTCCAGCAGTTTCTGCTTCTAATGTGGAGCCAAAGAAAAAAGAGAAGAAAATTAAGAGAAAAAAGGATAGACAGCAAGTGGAATTTGGCATCGGGACAGACTACTTCTGATTGGGCAGTTTGATAAAGTCGTTAATATAGACAGATTTCTTGTGCCTGCATGTTTGACGCGGTCTTAGCGTTTGTTTTGGTCCTGAAGAAGCAAAAGAAGATGCAAGAGTTGTGAAAAGTCTTCATTCCAGTACGGATCAATAAGGCTTTTTTTCTTGATTTTAATTCAAATTATTTTAAATTTATTTTAAAATATTTTTAATATTTTTAATATATTTTATATTTAATAATACTAAATTTATATTTATTTATTTGTGTTTATGATAACTTTATGATAAAATAAAAAATCTTGACTTTATTATAAAAATTTCCTTAAAAAATTCAACAAAAAATTTTTGGTTTTCAAAGTATGGCCAATGCAGCTTCGCGGTGGTTTCAAGGGGAATATGTCGTAATTACTGAATATAATTGATAATATACTAATAATGTATCCCTCGAGAATGAAGAGATGATTAAGACCGAAGTATTTTCACCCCCAGTTAGAACTTGAAAGATTGTCTTATCTTTGTTGAATTCTAAAATAGACCTAATGATATTTACAGCATAGATTGTAGGATGTTTATCTTTTATTATTTAATCAAATCATACGTATGAAGAATAAAAATAAAACATTAATAATTAATGATATAAACTTTTTAATGATGATAATTATTAAGTCATATCAGTTAAATTTTAAATTTTTTATTTTTATTTAAGTTGAATATTTTTATCTATTCTCAATTTATTTTAAATTTAGTATAATATCAAAGATTAATTTATTCAAGTGATAAATCTAAAAAATTAATTTAATGGTGTAAGATTTTATTGAATTTTTAAGTAAGAATAATATATAGTAAGAGATTTTATGTTCAGATCCTTACTCAATCAAATTTTGTTGGATCAATATCAATTACGTTACGGAAATTAATCACATACTAAATATGATATGAGACGCTTAATGAATTACAATAAAATAAATCTTTAAAAGGCTGAAACCATAATCAATGAGTAATTGAGCTACTTTTTTTATTTTACATGGAATTTAGTTTTTTTTCTTCTAAATCAATAATTTATTATTAGAACACAGATATCTCTCCCGAAAGAATAATACATTCAATTCTGACAAAACCCACCCCAAACTATAAAATTGCAATGGCATGTAGTATAATACGAATCCAGTGTTGAGTTTGATTCCAAAAATATTATGTTCAGGAACCTTTTTTTTTTTTTTTCCAAAATCAGTATTATAACATTTAGATCATATTAAAAAAAAACTGTGTAAGACATCCCAAATTAAATATTTTTAGGTTTGCTGTCTTTAAATCATACAATAAATAAATAATACAATTCAAAAATTAAACCCAAGAAAAAAAAAAAAACTCTTCTTGAATCTTGACTTTTGAATTATTAATTTGCAACGAGAAAGAGGCTTGGAATCTCATATATATATATATATATATATATATATAATGTTAGGTGGTACTGAAATTTCAAGTCTTTTTCCAATTAAAAGCAAGCGCGTATCACAGATTCTCCGTACCTATTTCGTCTACATTTGCGTCTGTTAATTATTTGTTTGGATGGTTTCCCTATGCGAACGACTCTTCTTTGATTTTTTTTTAATTTACCATACTCCAACTCTCCAATGTAAGATAAAAAATTGAGTTCACTCTCTAGATATTGAATTAAAATGTAAATAAGTTAAATTATTTTTTAATTATTTGAATTTAATTGGATAATTATTAATGTTTAATTCATTTATATTTAAATCGAATTTAAATTCAAATTATATGCAAAATAAATTGATTTAAATTTAAATATTGTATTACTCGACTCGAATATCTTATAAGTCTAATCAAATTTTTTTAATATATATTTTTAATATTTTATTATTAATTTATTATTTTATTCTCATAATATATAATTATAAATTATAAATCAAATTTATCAGTTGAATTTGAATCTATCGAATTGAGTTTAATAGGTTCAAATATTTTAACGAATTCAGTTCAAACTAAAAAAAAATTAAATCAAATTCAAATTAAATTTAAATTTAATATTAAATTATCTTAATTTAATTTAACTACCGTCACATCTATACTAACTAAAGTGAAAGAGAAACAAATTTTCAAATTGAATGAAAAAGAATAGTAGTACATTTAAAGCATTAAAGGGTGAGAAGTCGAGTTAACCTGTCAATTCACAGAATAGGTTAAACTACGAGTCATTACTCATTCATGGTTTAATTACGACGGGGTTTTGGAACATGGGTGCCGGAGTTTACGACTAACAATTCCTCTATAAAATTCTTTACGCGGTTGGAAAAACATTATTAAATATGAATATATTTTTTATAAATATATTGTTTTTATTAAATCCAAAAGCAAATAATATATATATTTAAAAAATATTACAAATTTAATTGATTAGACAAGTAATCTATTCATATATTTATCATCCTCGCGGTTTAATACCGTATCAAAGCTGCATTACTTGGGAAAATGTATAGTGGTTAAATGTAATACTATAGTATATGGTAATGGAGTTTTTATATTTAATAATTAATAAAATACAAGAAAATGTCAAAAGAGATAAGAAACAATACCTAGCTAATAAATTAAAGATGTTATCAGTGATGATCTCTGTATAATTTGGTTGAATTCTTCGTTTCTTTTTCCAACCTTTGTGAATGTTTACATTATTTATTACGTACTTTTGAAAGTGGCAAACTCTAATTCCTTTAACTATTGAATTATAAAAAAATATGGATTATATGATGATGGATGATGATAGAATTTTGATAAAATAAAAATTTTAGTAAAAGTAAAATAAATATTGTATTTGTAAGAGCGTGAACGATAAGATTAAAATCAACTATAAAAAAGTATATGTTTAAAAAAAAGATATGACGGTGAAGTGATTGAGAATATTAATCTAAAAAATTTATTAGCAATAAATCATTTTGTATATTTTAATTATTTAGTAATTAAAGTTTTAAAAATTTTATCTAATCACAATATTGACACATTAAAATAATAATTAGTATTTTGAGTATTAAAATTATAAAAATATTTTTGAAATATTTATTATATATTTAAAGAAATAATGCTCTTTATAAATATTATAAAATTCATATAACAAAGTCAAATATGAAATCTTTTTATTTTTGCAATGAAATAAAGAAATAAATTAATTGAAAATTTGACTTAGTCAAGTAAATTTCTTATTTGATCTGATCAGTCGGTCGGTGAAGAAGGCAACCGTGTCCCATAGTAAACAGCATGAAAATTATAAATATTATTCTCCCCTGCTGACTAGCCATAATTTATTTGAAATCAAAGTGCCACTTCACTAGAAGTTGATCGAGGCATGAAAGGAACTTTAATTAATTTATAAATATTCTTTTGAAATTTCTATAGGATATAGGATAATATATGAAATTAAAAAGGACAAATTAAATATGTATATATACGTGGGTGTTTCTTTCATCTTTAAATTTGTTAATACTCTCGTCAACTTTAAAGTGCTTTTACTTTGATACTTATATTTGACGGACATAGTATGTCTCTGTAGTAAATCGATAGGTGATGAGATTCAAAATAATTATTTATAACAACATAATTTATCCATAAAATACTAAATTTAAAATTTGTTAAGGTATGATGCTGCTTTTCATAGTTTAATTTGTTAGGTAATTTTAATTAAGACCTTCTGGTTAAACTAATAAAGAAAAAAATGAAAATGGAGGACAGGTGAAACAAAATATAATATTGAAAAGGCTGGATGAGCAATGTAATTTACTGCAATTGATTGTTATTGACTCTGGTGAAATTGAAAATAGTGATAATAGTAAAATTAATATCAAACGTTGATAATTTTAAATTCAATTACATTAATAACGATGAAATGAATAGAAAAATAATTTTTAAAAATATTATATTAAAATTAAAAAAATTAAAAAATATAAACAAAATTATAAATAAAATGCGGAGGGAAATCTACCACACTTCAGTGGGCCTCATTTGAATCAAAATGGGCCTAAGTAAACTAACAAAATCCAAGAGCTAATCCACCTTGGCCCATTTTAAGTGAATAAGTCCTAGTTTTTTAACTTTTATTTGCATATATTTATTTATTTTACATGTTCTTTAAATAGTAACAAAAATAGTGCCAATAGTAAAAATAATCATTTAAAATTTTTCAATAATATAAAATAATTGTTTTAAAATTTTGTAATAATTGTTTCAAATTATTTTTTAAGTCGAAGAGAGATAAAGTATATATGAAGAGTTGTCACAAAATTTTCCCATAGTTAGATGAATAAAATGAATAAAAAATAATAATTAGAAATATAATACAGTACTTTTTGTAATATTAATTAAAAATATAATGATTTCATATGATTAAAAAATTGGGACAATATACTCACAATTGCAAATTCCAAAACAAATTAAATATATACTTATTATTGAATTTTTCCGTAGTATCCAAATATTCTCTTCATTTTTAGTATCAAATGGATTTAACTTCTTTTTTTTATTTTACTATAAATAATCTCTCAATATTTTAAAAGAATTACAATTGAGTTTTAATTTGTTAAATAATACTAATTTTTATTTGTATTGTACGTGTGATATGTTACCAGACTCACAAAGCAATTCATTTCAGCTGTCACATATAATGTCATAAGAACACTTAGTCTCAATTAACAGATTTAAAATTAATTGCATTATTTTGAAATGTTAAAAATTTATTTACGGTAAAATAAAAGTTTATAAATTGATTTATATTGAAAAAATTTAGAAAACTTATACGGAGACTAGTGGTAGATAACATATTTAGGTGTCAAGCTTTAAATTTTTATAAATAATTTAGTAATTAATTGCTGTAAAGCTTGGATTAAAAATTTAATGTTTAATTAATTTTTTTTTGATAAATATAAATGAAACATTTAAAAGAGGTGTAAATAGCAGTTGCATAAACATCTTGAGATGAAAAAACTTTTCTTAAAGCTGCAGCCGTTTTATTTCCCTCCCAAAATTCAACGATCCCAGTCAAGACGTCGCCACGACAGAAAGTTACAAATGCATACACTTCCCAAAGAATGACGTGGCCCAATCTTGTATTTGCTGCAGCTGTTCCATCACCGCAGAGAATTCTACCTGACATTTCTCTTTCTTCTCCAATTTCTCCATTTCTGTCTCCGTTTCGTTTCGATTCGATTCGCAGGAATAAATTGGAAAGACGCCAACCCAAAAGGCGAAAACGAAAGAGAGATACAGTCTTTGCAATTTTCACCCCTTTTACTTTACGAATTCTCATTTAACCCCTCTCGAAATCTCAACTCCTCTTGCAAGCAGAACTTTCTGTTTTGTAGTGGGAGGAAATCGAAGGGGTGGTGCTTTGCAGATCTGATCCTAATTCATGCACTGAGAGAGTGATTTTTCTGTATTTAAGGAGATGGGTATACTGTTTACAAAAATGTTCTCTTCTCTGTTTGGAAACAAGGAGGCTCGGATCCTTGTTCTCGGCCTTGACAATGCCGGCAAAACCACCATTCTCTGTATGGTTTCCATCTTTTTTATGTTATAAAGGATACCTTTTTTTAATATTTGGACTAATGAAATGCGAATTAACCTTTTTTTTTTTATTGTTTTGTGTTTTTGGTTGCAGATCGGCTCCAGATGGGTGAAGTTGTCTCCACAATTCCAAGTCAGTCTTCCTTTTTCAATGTTCTCTGTTTTTTTCCTTTGTTTGAAAGGGGATTATTGAGCATTTCGGTATGTTACGGGGAGCAAAAGTAGATAAGTTAAGATTTGCAATTAAGCAGAAAAAAAAAATGTTTCTTTTAAATTCAAGAATTGCTATTTGATTTTTTTTCCTTTATGGTGCAGCAATTGGATTTAATGTCGAAACAGTACAGTACAATAACATCAAATTTCAAGTTTGGGATTTAGGTATGCCTACCTGTATTCCTTGGTCCAGATCTTTAACATGTATAGTAGATTTGTTATAGCAATGTCCTGGATTTTGATTATATTTTCCTATCGATTTGATTGTTTAAAGTTAGAGGAGATGGAAAAAATTCACAACATATGTATATTAAAATCATATTAGAAAAAACCCCAGTTTTCAAACTTGTAGATATATCAGGATGATCAAACAGTTATTGTTTGGTGAATTTGAATCTCTACTTTCTTATGTCAAAAACTTCACTGAAGATAATTTTGACTTTTGTTACACTTCAATCTCAATTTTGCAAGGTATCTGGATCTGGCTTTCAATCTACAATTTATATGATTCTTTTGCCTCTAGCCTTTATCTTTATGACTTTATACATCTGTGTTAAGTATCTCATCTGAGAAACCTGCATGGCAAGTAACAACTTGAAGCAAGTCTACCAAACTTATTAGTATTTATCTTCAGAGCATTACTTTTTCAAAGCTGGAGTAAATAAACTTTCACCTATTTGAGACACATGTCTCAACTTATTGGAGTAATCAGGAACAATGGAAACTTTTCTTTGGCTGCCAATCCAAGCTTCATTTCTGCAAACATACGTTGAATAGGTTTTTCCCTTTCTGATGCAAGTTTGCTGTTATTCAAAGCCGTTGAACTTCATCAAAAGAAAAATACCAAGTTGTGTTATTTTAGTCTCTTATTATTAGACTGAAATTGAATTCCTTGTTTTGTAATTGTGCTTCCTTATATAATTTTGGGCTGTTTAATTTTATTGGTGAGAACATAAGTGATGTCAACTTCTTGTCCTGATGAAATCTTTATAATTTATTGATACAGGTGGACAGACAAGTATCAGGTAACTTTTCCAAATATGCTACTTTTTTTAGTTTCTTTCATTGTTTTATTTACAGACAAGCATCAGGTAACTTTTCCAAACATGCAGCTGTTCAATGGTTTTTATTGCCAAAAATTTTTTTAAATGTGAAAAATTAACAAGAAGTATGGATAGAAAGATGATAAAGCTGTGAGACATTCCCAAAGAAAAGATGGACATTCAATTTGGGACTTATTAATGAATTTTAGCTGTGTTGTAGGAATTGCTTCCTTTTAGACTTATACTGCTAGTTGAAGAGATGTAGTAAATGTATGATTGGATATAGTTATCGGATTTATTCTTACTTTAAATATTATTGAACTTATTATTGCTAAAAATCGTCTAGAATGAGCATCTTTAAAAAGCCACAAGTTAGACTAAACCATCTTCCTCGCTTTTTTATGTATTTGAGAGATAGAGTATCCAATACTGCTTTTACCGTACAATCTGAACCTAGATTTTGCAACTGTTATTTATTAACATTTCAATGTTCTTATAAATGGCTTTTTATTTTACCATTTCAGCTTTACAGCAAACCAATTTTGAGTCTGTTATGGCATTTCAGTGTTGTTTTCATGGGATTCCTCTCTTTAGTGTTTACACCACTCTTATAATTAGGACTTGTGATTTAGTTGAATAGTGTTATTCCAGGTTATATCGTTGTCTAAAAGTTGTGAAGTAAAAAAATAAAATAAAATTTTGCACCCTATGGTGTATCATACCAGACAGAAATATTGCTCATTCCATTCTCTTTTTAGTGTACAACTTTGTATTGGTTCCCTATATTCACTTAATAAAATTATGCTCCCAGCAATAGATCACCAGCCTAGTTTCTTCTTTCCTTTTGCTCCACAGGCCATATTGGAGATGCTACTTTCCAAATACTCAGGCTATAATCTACGTTGTTGATTCAAGTGACACCGATAGGCTAGTGATTGCTAAAGAAGAATTTCATGCAATCTTGGAGGTAATCTCATCAATATCTCTTTCTTAATATTGGCTGTATTTTACCAGTCTTTCTCTGTACTGTGAAAGCAGATCAGAGAACTTCTTTGTCTACTTATCATCTCCCATGAAAAGAAATAAAGCAAACGTTTTTTATATCCCTTTTGCTATCAGTTAATATGACTTGTTTATACATTTGTAAATCTACTACTTTTGCTTGTTGTTTACAATATGTTTTTTACTTGTCAATGGTTGTTTTTATATATTTTATTATACTTCTTCTGTAATAGTTTTAAGGCCGAATCTTTTGCAGGAGGAGGAGCTAAGAGGAGCAGTAGTTCTTATTTTTGCAAATAAGCAGGTTGGTGCAATTCTTTTTCTTCTTCTTTCTTGAAGCTAGTGTAGAACATAATTCCTTTGCTTTTCTTATGTGTGCAATTGATCGAAATCTGATTATTGGCACGGCATTAGAAGCCCTTAATTGCAAAAGGAAATAGTATGCAGTTTCTTATGCTTAATGGGGAATAACTTTTTCATTTGGTGATCAAAGATTGTAAGCCTCTTGGGCTATCTTTCGTTTATGAATATTTCTTATAATTATTTATGTCAAAATTTTGGTGTCTACAGGATCTTCCTGGTGCACTTGATGAAGCTGCAGTGACAGAAGCTCTGGAGTTACACAAGATAAAAAGCCGCCAATGGGCTATTTTTAGAACTTCGGCAATTAAAGGGGAAGGTCTTTTTGAAGGCTTGGACTGGTAAGTTATATATCACATGTACATGTAATTCATATTATCTTTGAATTTAATCGGTGAAATTGCTCCTCAAAGCCTCTAACCTCCCCTTTCTGTTTTGATCATCTCGTCCAACTCCTTAAGGAATTCGTCTGTCATCATTGTAGGTTGAGTAATACGCTTAAATCCGGAAGTGGCTAACTCTTGGTGGAAGAATTGGAAGCTTGCTGCTATGTGCTCATGCTGGAGCGAGGAACAGGGACTGGGAATGGTGTTTGCTTGGTATGATCTGATAGAATCCTTGAGCTGAGGGCACAGTTGTGTCAATTGACAGAACGAATTTTCAGCTTTATTTCCTTGGGTAAACCTCTGGTATACATGTAAGTTTTCTGGCCAAAGATTAACTATTTTATTCTTTTAAAAAAAAAAAAAAAAACCTTTGTAACGCCCTTTCCTGCAGCAGAAACTACCTTTTATTCTTGCATGTTTTATCTTTACATACTCCTGTGGAAGATTATCCTGCTTTTGTTAATGCTTTTGTATTTAAATACAAATCTCGGTTAACGCTATTTCCTATTTCATGCATCAAAAGCAAAGAAAGGAAGAAAGAAATAAAGTAAAAAGGAAAATTTGCCGTGAAACAATTTAAATAGTGGTATCAACTCGTACTTTAATTACGGTAAAAGAAACGGAAATTTATGAAATTATATAAAAAGATATTCACCTCCAGGTTTTTTCCAAAAGTTTATTATTAGTAATTCCAATACTCTTTTTAGTAATTTTATACATCGTCAGTAAAATTTTTTTTACTCAACAAGTGAGGTTAGGATAATTATCTATGTCATTTAAATATAATAAAAAATAAATAAAATAAGACATGTGTTTTCATCTTAACTTCGTTTGTGAAGTAAAAATTTTTTACTGATGGTGTATAGAATATTAATTCATATATGTGCACACACAAAACTATTAAAAACATGTACATTTGTTAATTGTTTTATGTGTATCTTGTATAAAAATATGTACGTCTCTTTCAAAATCGAAAATAATATTGAGAATTTGAATATCTTTATATAGACATTTAAATACCTATGAGTATAAATTTATTAAGAAAATAAAAAATAATATGGGGCACTTGAATACTTTTATTATATATTCGAACATTTATATGCAAAAAATTATTTAAAAACAATATATATGTACATTTATTGATTGTTGTATATACATTTTATATAAAAAAAAAAAGTACCTCTCTAAAAAAGATAAAAAATAATCTATAGCACTCGGATGTATTTTTTAAATATTCGAATACTTATATGCATAAAGTTATAAAAATATATGTAAATATAGAAATTAAAAAAATGTACATATCTTTTATAACTGTTCATACAGGTATTCAAATATCTTAGAAGGGTATTCAAATTCTTAGTATTATTTTGTGTTCTTTTAATTTTTTTCTTTAAAAATAGGTCTTCAATTTTTATCCAAAAGTACCATTCAAATGTTATATATTACTTTTAATTTTGGAAGAAATGCACATATGTTCATGTGTACCATCCACATGGTTCCACATCCAACGTTCAAATGTCTATTTGAAAGCATTTAAATTCTCTATATTATTTTCAATCAGAAGAGACGTGTATATATATATATATATAAAAGGTACATTTATAGATTAATAAATGCACATAATCTTTATAACTGTGTACATATATGTACTCGAATTTCTATATAAGAGTTTTTAAATTCTGTAGATTATTTTCAATTTTTTAGAGGTCATATAAGATATACATATAGAAATCAATAAATATACATTTTGCACATATAGGTATTCAAGTACTTAAAGAAAGTATTCGTATGCTCAATATTATTTTCTGTTCTTTTAATAAAGTTTTATATTCATAAGTATTCAAATGTCTATTTGAAGGTATTCGATTTTTCTATATTATTTTTAATTTTGAAAGATGAGTTTATATAAAATGCATTGACAGTGTATAATTTATATACATTGTCAATGCATCATAAATTGGTATCTCATTAATAAGCAAACTAAAATAGAATCAATCCCTTAAAAATAATTATAAATAATTTTTTTAATTTATTCATAAAAATTTATCGATTAGGTATCAACTTTTGATACATTAACAGTGCATAGAAATTATACATTGTCACTCATTGTGTATATATATATATATATATATATATATATATTATAATTTTATATATATAAATATTCGAATACTTACAAAAGGTATTAAAATTTTTAACGTTAATCGTTTCTGAAAAAAACGGCAGAAAAAAATGACTTTCTTTTTTCATCTTTTCATCAAAGATGAAATGATTTTCCCCATTTCTTCCCGATAATTTAATAAATTTCCATTTTCCTTTCATTGTTTAAAGTACACGATAGCATCAATAATTATATTATTAATTAAATATTCTAATTTTACTTTTCACAGCATGTTTTTGATTTTTTTTTTTTTAAAGAAAACACTTATCCCATGCTTAATTAACTGTTGTACCCACCGTGTTTGTCAGCGTCCACGTATAAGCAGACAGAACAGTATGGCTTCCCATTCATACATAACAATCACCATCTGACAGCAAACTCGGTTTAACAAACACATTATAAATACTTTATAATATATAGAATGAATCATATGATTTGTATCTTTATAACAATACGAGTTAGTTGATTTTCATAATGATTTATATAGGCTGATTGATTATCCATCAAATAAAAAAATTAATTATTCTAAATAAAAATACATTTCTCTTCGAAAGTCTTTTTGGTCAACTGACTTCGAGTATTCTTTGACTACACTATTCACTCTATCGGATATAGGGATAGGCATGATTGAGAGGCAGATGTACGAAATTACATTAAAAATGTGCTGAATGTGATGATTTTTGACAATAATATTATTATTATTTAATGAATAAGTTGTTGCTATTGATGATAAAAAATAGTAAATAGTGAGAGGCTGAGGGGATTGGAATTAGGTTTAGTCTTTCGGGAAATGAGGTTTTCCACGTGAGAGTTTTCGAGGAGTCATCGATTGTAACAGAGTTCCTTAGCCTATAAATAAACGCCCCCCGTTCAGCTCACTCAAGCCCATACAATTGCAACCGCTAAGTTTGATTACATTTGTACTGTTCAGAAGTGGGCAATGGCTTCTCCCATTCTTAGAACAAGTTTTCTTCCCCTGATTAAGTCCCAGGATAGATACAATTCGATTTCAAGCTTTCATAATTTTACCACCACTCACCACAGAGGTGACCGCAAGGTCTGTCTTTCCTCTCTCAGTCCATGTCTCTGAATAGTTTTATTGGTTATCGGAAATCCCAGTTACATATAAATGAATTCAGACACTCAGTCACTCACAGTTTTGTTGTTTTGTATTGCAGTGTCGGTTCAGAAGAGTTGCAGCTGTCCAGCTAGAAACAGGAAATGCAAGTCATTACACTGACAGAGACACCTTGGTGAAAAGAGAGCAGCGAACAAGACAAGATGGACACTTCAAAAGATTCCTTAATTTCTCAGGAGAAAAACCATGTACTCCAGTTCTTGATACGATAAACCATCCCATTCATATGAAGAATAAAATAATATGTTTTGCTCATGATTTATATCTGTTAACAATAAAATAATATGTTTGTTCATCAAAACTATATATAGGAGCTTGAGAAGTTGGCAGATGAACTACGAGAAGAGCTAGTATACTCGGTGTCAAAGACAGGTGGGCACCTCAGTTCAAACCTAGGGGTGGCTGAGCTAACTGTGGCACTTCACCATGTATTTGATTCTCCTGAGGATAAGATCATTTGGGATGTTGGGCATCAGGTAAATAACTTATTCTTTGTATGCAGCTTCATCCATATATGATCGACGTGTCTTATTGAAATTTTGGCGTTTACAGGCCTACCCACATAAGATTTTAACTGGAAGAAGATCAAGAATGCATTCGATTCGACAAACATGTGGATTAGCAGGATTTCCCAAAAGGGAGGAGAGCATACATGATGCCTTTGGAGCGGGCCGTAGTTCTACTAGCATTTCAGCTGGATTGGGTACATGTTCATAGCCCTTGTCTCCGACTGGAACTATTAAAGATGTGATTGTTGGCAAATAAACAATACAGAAAAAACAATCATACATAAGATAAGATTTAAATGGTTCCACAATTTATTTACATCGATGGCCGCACTAGATTTTTCTGAATAATTTCTTAAAACATTTTACAAAAAATAAGATTATATATTTATAGTATAGTAAAGTTAGGACTATATAAAAGTAATTGGCTTATCTGCCGCATGAACCACTAACAAAAAATTCTTCTTGTTTTTTTTTTTTTAACAGAAACATGCTAATTGTGGATCTTTTATTGCATTACAGGGATGGCAGTTGGAAGAGATTTGTTAGGGAAGAACAATCATGTAATTGCAGTAATAGGTGATGGAGCCATGACTGCTGGAATGGCATACGAAGCAATGAACAACACAGGTTATCTTAACACAAATCTTATCATCATCTTGAACGATATTAAGCAAGTCTCCTTGCCTACCGCCACAGTCGATGGCCCAGCTCCTCCTGCAGGTGCTCTTAGTAAAGCCTTATCTAATCTAAGCTGCATTCAAGCAGGGAATTTCGTCAATTACGCGAAGCTGCAAAGGTGATTGTTCAGATCAACTTTCGGCTTTTGCATAGAACTTTTTCTTTCAATTTTAGGCTAAGATAACTCTGCATAATGGGCTTATTTTAAGTTTTTGACATTTCGACAGGGCATTACAAAGGAAATAGGTGGGCAAACACAAGAAATCGCTGCCAAATTTGATTCCTTCGTGAGAGGAATGGTGGGTGGCTCTGGGGCTAGCCTAGTTGAAGAACTAGGACTATACTACATTGGTCCAGTGGATGGTCATTACGTAGAAGACCTTGTTTATATCTTAAATGACATCAAGTCAATGCCAGCCCCAGGGCCTGTTCTCATTCATGTCATTACCGAGAAGGGAAAAGGCTATACTCCTGTTGAAATTGCGCCTGACAAAATCCATGGTACACACGATTCAAACTATCATCACAAAGCTTTTTTTCATAGAAGTTCAGTGTTTGTAGAAATAGGCCTAACAGGGTTTTTCTTCTTGTTCCAGGCGTTGTGAAATTTGATCCTAAGTCTGGAAAACAAATGAAGAGCAAGTCGGAAACGCTTTCCTATACCCAGTAGTTTACAGAGTCGTTAATAGCTGAAGCAGAAGAAGATGATAAAATTGTAGGAATTCATGCTGCCATGGATGGAGGAACAGGACTTAATTTATTCCAAAAGCGATTCCCTGATAGATGTTTTGATGTTGGCATTGCAGAACAACATGCTGTTACTTTTGCAGCTGGTCTAGCTTGTGAAGGCCTTAAACCTTGCTGTGCCATTTACTCTACGTTTCTACAGAGAGGATTTGATCAGGTAATCGAAATTATACCTACTTTAATTTACATTAATGTCGAAGACTAAGCCATTTTACAGCAATACAAAAACTTGATATTGAAAATGACAAATGAATTCGAGTATTCGACCTTGTCTTGGCTGCAGGTTGCTCATGATGTAGATCTTCAAAAGCTTCCTGTGAGATTTGCAATAGACAGGGCCGGACTGGTGGGTGCAGACCAACCCATTGCGGTGCCTTTGACACAACTTTTATGGCATGTTTGCCTAACATGGTGGTCATGGCTCCATCAAATGAGACTGAGCTCATGCACATGGTGGCCACAGCAGCAGCCATCGATGATCGCCCTAGTTGCTTTAGGTACCCCAAAGGAAATGGTATTGGTTCCATTCTCCCACCAAACAACAAAGGAACACCATTGGAGGTTCTGATTTTATTCTATCCGATATTTTTAGTTACATCTGATCACTTATAGTTCAAATTTCTTCACCGAATTTTTAAATATATTCGGGTTGGAAAGGAGAGAGTGCTAAGAGAGGGCAGCAGAGTGGCTATTGTGGGCCATGGAACGATTGTTCAAAGTTGTATGAAAGCGGCAAAGCTTCTGCAAATCCTTGGCATCTCCACAACAGTAGCCGATGCTCGATTCTGTAAACCTATTGATGGAGATTTACTAAGACAGCTAGCTCAAGAACACGAGATCTTGATCACTGCCGAAGAAGGATCTATTGGAGGGTTCAGCACCCATGTTTCTCATTTCTTGTGCTTCAACGGACTGCTAGATGGAAAGCTTAAGGTAACATATTCCAACAAATTTCCACCAGTTTGAACCACCTATCAAATTTTAATTCAAATCACCTTTTTGTTTATTACCGAGTAATGTCTGAAATTACTTCCAAAGCACATTTTCACTTCTAAAAACTGTCTTACTTGGTGCAGTGGAGGCCTATGATGCTCCCTGACAGATACATTGACCATGGAACTCAAAATGATCAGATCGAAGAGCCAGGGCTGAGCTCAAAGCATATTGCAGCCACAGCATTGTCATTGCTGGGGAATGCAGCGATAGCATTCACCGAGTCAACCTATAAATGGAACTCTTCCCATGCATATGAACATGTTTACCGGAACTCACAGAGTCACAGCAACTGAACTTCATGCTGCTTGTAAATAGCAAGAATATTATAATATGAGCATTTTACAATCAAGATTATTCTTCAATTTGGCATTTCACGATGACAACAATGAATCTATATTAATACTTCAAAGAGAATGTTAAAAAAAAGTGCCTAATTATTTGGGACAGTTATTAAGATTATATTTATAAAAGATATTGTAATTGATATGTTATCTTTTTTGGAATTCGGTGAAAATAACATTATTATTATTACTTTAAATAATAACATTTTTTAAAATAAAAATTATCAATCTCAACGAGTATCTATTAATACTCATATTCATATTATAAAATCGAAATAACTCAAATTTTAATAATTCAAAACTTGAATTTATTCTATCACACTAACTTAAATTACAAATTATTAGGATAAATACTTCAAATGATTTCTGAATTTTGGATAAAAATCTTTTTGATAATTTTTAATATATAATTTAATTATCGAAATGGGTAATACTTTGATCTTTTGAAAGATTAAAGAGTGCATTTGACTTACGTTGTCAATAATAATTGCCGAAAGTATAAATTTAAAAGCGAACCAAAATTATTGGCATAGAACAGGACGACATTGTCCTTTCCAATTGCCGTTACGCTTACTGCAGTCGTCCATTCCTTTCCCACCTTTTTCCCTGGCACCGGCGCACCGCCCAAATGTTATCAATTATGCGTGGAAATTTGACTTCAATAAAATAACATAAAATAAAATAATAAAGACATATATATATATATATATATATATATATATATATATAAAACGAGAGATTCATTACATTTATGAAAAATTACTTTATTTTATGCATTGTCAATTAAAATTTTAAATTTTATAAATAAAATTAAGATAAGTACATATGATTTTTTAAAAATATTAAAAATAAAAAAATAAAGTGAAATATATATTATTATTTAATCTCGTTTATAAAATTTAAAATTTCATTAAATATATTGAATAATAATTTTATATATACACATAAAAAATTGAAAAAGAATAAAAAGAAAAGGACTATAAAAGCTTAGCCACTTAAATGTGAATATTTCACATCAAAACATTTGAGTGTAAAGCCCTCCCTAACTAATCTATATCTATATTTATAATTTACAACTTTTAATTAATAAAAGTGAAAATATTTGTTCATTATATTTTCAAATTGTTTTAATGTTTTTATTATGAAATAAGAATGTTAGTTGCATTGAATAAATTTCGTTAAAAATGGTTTCTTAGTTCTAAATATTTATACATTAAGAAGTATAAAAACTAAAGAAAAGAACATAATAAAATATTTTATTTATATTGTATAATTGTAGAGATTCAAAAGTAACCACTTAGATTAATCAAAAGATTAATTTGGATGGACACGAGTATAATTTGAAATTCATATTGTCGTCATATTTGAACAAATATATAAAGTGTTTGTAATTCATATTGTCGTCATATTTGAACAAATATATGAAGTGTTGATATCATATCTAGCTTTAATTCGAATTTAATTTAATTTTTAACCAATTCTGTCGCATTTCAAATTGTCTGATCACTTAATTTGTGTATTTTTTAAATCAAATTTAATAATTTAATTGTAATTTTCTATAATAATGTGTGAAAAAATAAAAAAACAAAAATTTTGACTTTAAGATTTTCCCAAACCTAAAAACTTAATTATTCATAAATTTACATAAATAATATTCGAAGTTGATTTTGTTTGATGAAAAATTGAAAATGAAAAGTCAATTTGAAACAGATAATTTTTTTTATTTTTTGGCAAGCTACATTTGATCTTCACTAATATTCTTCTTTTTCCCCCATAAACCAATTCAGCAATTCTTGTTGAAGAAACAGAAATTTTGACAAAACTTGAGGGTACAATTTGCCATTAGAGAAGTAATCGCATGCCTTATGACAAATTCTATTTATGAATTAAAACAAAGGTATTTTTATGAAGTTACTAATTATAAGACAAATAGAATTAAAATCAAACAATTTAACTAATATATAATTAGGCAAATATATCATAAAATTAAATAAAATTCACTTAAAATAAAATTTAATTTAATTTTTTTATTGCTAAATCAAAACTAAGTCGACTAATCTAAGATATATATATATTTTTTATAATGAAACAAAAATTCTTACTAAAAACAACTATGACTCAATATAATTATAGTGAATATAAATCCTTATTTTAATTGCAATGAATCTGCAATTGTTGACACCCACTCCACAAATCACCAATCTCTCCATTAAAAAATACGTCAGACATTGGGAACCCATGTTGCTCATTCGCCAAACCCAGCTCTTGTATTTTAAATCTCATATTCCAAGATTATCCTTGAATAAATAAACAATAAAATTTGGATGCAAATCAATTAAAGCAATACGGTTTGCCGACCCATTTGCCTGCCACATCTGCCACTCCCGACGCGACTTTTTTAGATTTTTGTGCCAATATCTATCATAAATAGTTTTATGGGCAAAATTGTCCAAATACCAAAAAAAAAACCTGCCTATCTATTTCTTTCTCTTGATTTAGATGTTAGATTTTTCTGATTTTATATTTAATTTTTTTTTCCTATTAGATAT
This sequence comes from Firmiana major, assembly GCA_033439115.1. Taxonomy (NCBI): domain Eukaryota; kingdom Viridiplantae; phylum Streptophyta; class Magnoliopsida; order Malvales; family Malvaceae; genus Firmiana; species Firmiana major. The sequence continues at coordinate 80,299,286 of CM065900.1, read as the reverse complement.
CCAATAATGTATTTAAGTCAAATTCTGTTAACAATCAAGTTTGGTTTACTAATAATTTTTTTTAAAAAAAATTAGGTTCGAATTTTTTTTTTCTAAATTTAAATTTTATTATATAATTTCTTTCTTTATCCAATCTAAATTTTATTTGTGGTAATCTCTTATATTTTAATTTTTTTTCATATTTATTAAATATAAATTTTTTAATATCAAATTTATATTTGACACATTGAATTTGAATATATCATATTATTATATTTTTTTAATTAATAAATTTAATAATATATAATTTTAATAATTATTTTAAAATTTTGAGATAATGAGTAAAGACATTTTTATTCATTAATAGTATATTCGACATAAATATTAATAATACATCAAATATAAATTTATAAATATTTTATAAGTTTATGTTTGGTTTTCGTTTTTATTTTTATTATTTATTATTTATTTTCAGTTGTTTTTATTTATTTATTTATAATTATTTATTTTAAAAATAAATAAAATAATAAAAATACCAACTGAAAATGAAACTTAAAAGTAGCAAAGCTAACGCCATCCATGACGTCGGTTGCATTGTATACCAAACCAATTTTCCTTTTCAAGTTGCTGTCTTGCTGACAATCTTTTTATTTATTTATTTTACCACGAATAGGTTGAAAAAATAATCAATCCTATAAAATAGTCCCCACTCTGTTTTTATTTTTTTATTAAATAATTGACCAATTAATGCTTTGTGTTTGGCAATATTTTGAAATTGGTAAAAATAACTAGTTTACCATATATATAATCGATACAGAATAAATATCCAATTATTATTAGAATTAATGAATTATAGCTCAACTCTAAAAAAGGCTAATAATTACTGATTATTTTAAGTTTTTTTTGTAATTAAAATTTTATTTGTTATTAATTTCTTTCATTCGATGTAAATTGTTTTGATGTTTTATTTGTTCAAGTTCTTCTATTTGATATAACATTTAAAATATACATATATATATATATATAAATATAACTCTAAATATTAAATATATAAAATAAGAAAGTCTTACAAATTTAAAAGTTGAGTCTTAATATTAATTGCTATTGGTAAAATGTGAAATGGACAACTGGAATTCATTACCTTTGTATTTTCTATGAAACTTCCAATACTAAAATGAAGACAAGTAGAAGCTTTTGCCGAGCTGAAGAGCCAGCTAACTGAAAGATGGTCAAGAAGGCACGAGACATTGTCATTTTCCCAGTTTTAACAAAGCATTATTTTGAAATGTCTATTCCTTTCGTGTGTGCGACAGTCTAGTCTGGTGTGGGAATGCCACAGCTTTTCCATGTTTTCGATCTCTTTAGATCATTTCCAGCTCATTTTTGCTTGATTTGTTCCCCTCTCATCCCTTCCAATATAATTGCCCATTCACATCAAAATCTCAAATATTAATTGGATGTTTTATTTAAAAAAAAATATCAAAATATTTTATTCAATAATATGTATATATCTATACGGATAATTATTCAACACATTATCAATAAAAGTTTTTAATTGCATAAATCATATTAAAATAATATTATATACTTTAAAAAAATAAAAAATTAATATTAAAATAAAATATGCATCATTATCTTAATTTTTTTTGAAAAATTTAAAAATTTTATTGATAATGTATTGAATTTTATTATACATCACAGTCCAATACTTTAATATTATCAAATCTTTTGTAGGTTTAAATTATCTAAAACAAGCTATAAGAGCCTAACTATAAACCAATTCAATCGATTAAGATTCATTGTATAATTATGAGTATTAAAGTGATACCTAATTAAAATTTGGAGATTATAGTAAATAAAAACGAATATTTTTCACTTGTATTAACATAATATTTTATAAATTATTTTAATTTTATTATCTTTTTATTTAAAACTAAATGCAATTGGTACTATTCCAAAAAATTTACTATGTTTTAGACTTCACACAATAAAAAAATATGAATATAAAAATATAAAATAATACAAATTAACATTCAACAAAAGAATTTAAAAAAATATATTTAATATGTTAACATAAATTTTAATATTATAATTTAAAAATACCATATATCTTGATGTAAAACGAACATAAAATCTATATGAATCATCAAATCAACTTTAAAGTGGGGCACCCAAAACCTAAATCTAAAAAAATCTGCTCAATTAAAACGAAAAGGGTAGCCATGCTCAATTAGATTGAAGGATTGGTGAGCCCGACCCGTTTGGATAATCCGCTGCCAAATCATTGTCGTCTCACGAAATGTTTTATGAAACTTATGGTAAGTTCATCTTTCCCCTCGACTTCCACTAGGGTCCACGTCGGCACAGACACATGATCAGCTTCTTCCCCCCAAACATTATTAATATCCCAAAAAAAATTTTTGTCCTAAAACTACTTTTTCATGGTGAATATCATTCCACGTGTTCCTCTCTCATTCGTCAGCACCTAGATTTCCCCCCTCGCTAATCACTAAATAGATGGCCAAACACAGTCCAAGAAACCAAATCAAGAAGACGCTGTTGCAATACTCCACGTTTAATCCAAAGGTTCCTCTGAACCCAAAAACAAAACAGTAGTCCTGTCTGGACGAGGAAGAAAAGGAAGGAGAGAAAGCAAAAATCCGTTGCTTTGATTTGTGAGGATGGGAATTGAGATAGCGAGCGTGAAGGGCATTAAGGGAGGCTGGGGCATGGCCGCCAAGACATGCGACATATGTAAATCAGCTGCAGCGGCTGTTTTTTGTCGTGCTGATTCGGCTTTCATGTGCCTGAATTGTGATTCCAGGATCCATTCTGGTAATGACAAGCTCGTCTCTTCTCGTCATGAGAGGGTGTGGATGTGCGAGGTGTGCGAGCAAGCACCGGCTGCAGTCACTTGCAAGGCCGATGCGGCTGCTCTTTGCGTCATGTGCGATGCCGACATCCACTCTGCTAATCCTGTTGCTCGTCGCCATGAGCGTCTCCCTGTCGAGCCTTTTTCTGACTCTGCTGATTCGATTGTCAAAGCTTCTCCTTTCAGCTTCCTTGTGCAGACCGAACATAGTGGTACAAATTGTCAACAAGAAGATTTAGAGCCAGGTTCTTGGTTGTTGCCCAATCCTAACCTCAATCCCAAACTAACCATGGAGACTAACGAAGTCAAAACAGGGGATTTTTTCTTCTCGGAAATGGATCCGTTTATTGATTTCGAGTACCAGAATTCGTTTCAACAGCATCATAACGGAGCTATGGATAGCGTAGTTCCAGTTCAGACCAAAGCAGCAACAATTCCAGTGATTAGCAATGAAAATTGTTTCGATATTGACTTCTGTCGACCCAAGCTCCCTACTTTCAGCTACCAAACTCAATCTCTCAGCCATAGTGTAAATACTTCACTTTCTTCAATTGCATAATCTACTCAATTTTCAAAAAAGAAAAAAAAGTTGGGTTTTGTTCCTTTGTTCTTTCGTACTTTTCTTAAAAGGGAATTTCTTCACGTTTCAATTTTCTTTTGGCAATTTCCAGAAGAAAACAAAGATTCTGTTCTGAAATTCAACTTCTGTAAACTGATTCTTGACACAAATTACGTAAAACTTTCAGGTTTCGTCATCATCGCTTGAGGTAGGAGTAGTTCCGGATGGGAGTTCACTATCCGATGTCTCGTACTCTTTCGGACGAACCATGGCTGATCCAAGCGTACCCATCTCGGCAACTACGACCAATAACCAAGCACCCCAAGTAGTCGGAATCGATCGAGAGGCTAGAGTTTTAAGGTACAGAGAGAAGAGAAAGAGCAGAAAATTCGAGAAAACAATCCGCTACGCTTCACGAAAAGCCTACGCTGAGTCCAGGCCAAGAATCAAAGGCCGTTTCGCCAAAAGAACTGAAACCGACAACGAAGTTGACCACATGTATCACTCCCCTGCTGCTGCTGCTGCAGCAGCTTTCATGTCCGACGCGCAGTACAGCGTCGTCCCATCCTGTTGAGGGTTGATGAATGAATCAGATTACCGGGGAAACAAGAAAAAAGATGCTCGTCATTTAGCTATGATCCTGTAATAGTCAACTGTGATTTTTATCCAGCAAGTAGAATAACCCTAAGACCGTTGATATTAAGGAAAACAACTGTCTAGTTCTTCTTAATTATGGTTACTGATGTAAAAATGGTGTTTCTGTTAGGCGTTGATTTGCAGGATTCAGGACCATAAGCTAAAGCAGATGTTAACTCGGGATAAAAGCCCTTTCACTTTTTCTTGCAGAGGGCTTCTTCTGTGACTGTTTTCTGCCTGCTAGTATTAGTAAAGTTCAACTCGCTTTTTTTCTGTATTCTAAATCTTTTTTCCCTTCTTTTTCAAGATCAATCATGGATCTAAATCTCAATCCCCATTGGCCTAAGTCCCTTTTCGTTTATCGTTCTTTAGTTTCTGTCTTTTGTTTTCAATTTGAATAGTTTCTTTTTTTTTTTTTTTTTAAATTCTAGTAATATCTGGTGTAGGCATTAAAAAAAATAATAATTAATTAGTATTATTAGTTAATTAAATTAAATATTTAATTAATTGATAATTTCTAATAAATTGGTGATAAATAAAAATTATCAACTAATTGTATTATCTCTAATTAAATTAAATTAATTAGAGATAAATCCTGGAGTGATCGAGTCCCTTTAGAACTCTCTACCACCAAGCATTATAAATAGAGAGCTCTTCCTCATTCAAAACACACAGAAGAATTCAGTCAGAAGACTCATAAAATAGTCAGAAGACTCAGAGCACTAAGAAGAAGCAGACAGAAAGCACTGAAGAATAGAAGTCTCAGCCTCCTCAGAGAATTGAAAGCCTGCAGAATACCGGTCGTTCTCCGATCAAGCCTTCTCTTCAGTCAAGTCTTTTCTTCAACAAAACCGTCAGCAAATCTACAAGAGGACAACTAGTCACAGACCGTTCTCTCAACAATCAGCCGTGCCGCTACAAATCCACGAGGAACCACAAACCGTTCTCTCAGCGATCAGCCACGCCGCTGCAAGTTCAAGAGGAACAACAAGCCCCTCGGCCGTTTCTCTCAACAATCACTCATTCCACTCCGTCGGGATCAAGCGTCACGCCCTCGACAAGTGCAATCAGGAGACCGAATCAGAGGATCATAATTCTTTTTACGCGAAAATTTGTGTATACAAATTTCTGGCACACCCAGTGGGACATCTCTGCCTCTCATCTCGCTCTCCATTATCAATCAAGATCAACCAATTGATCAGATCTATGGCTCCGAAGACTGCTGCACCAAGTCACAAATTCAACCCTGCTGCGACCATGCAACCTGGTTACACTGGACCGACGACTCGTGCTAGAGTACGATATCTTGCAACACAAGGTCAAGACTTAATGGGGCCAATCAACAATGTTGCTCATCAACCTGTCATCTCGATGGATCTTTTGGCAGGAAGAAAATCTGCTTCGCAAGAACAATCAACGTCTACTCTCCAAACCATGTCTGCGATGGTTACTAATGCGACTACTCTAGAGGAAAGGATCTCTGAAATGGAGAGGATGATGTCGACCCTGCACAAGATAGTCGAAGAAAAGGATGTTGAAATTGCGATGTTGAAGAGTCAACTAGAAGCTCAACACGATGAAGAATCCAACGATAATCCAACACCAAACAGACCAACTGCTGAAGCCGCTAGGAAACTGAAAGCAGTTCATAGTGCTAAAAACCCCGAAAACGGATCATCACCGATATCAGTTGGGTCTTTATCTGTTCAACAACTACAAGAGATGATTGCAAATACCATCAAGGCTCAGTATGGTGGATCGTCATCTAAGTCCTATTATGCATACATTAAACCGTACACGAGGAGAATTGATGATTTAAGGATGCCGGCAAATTATCAACCTCCTAAGTTCCAGCAGTTCGATGGGAAGGGAAATTCACGTCAACATGTGGCCCATTTTGTGGAGACGTGTAACAATGCAGGAACATACGGAGATCTTCTGGTGAAACAGTTTGTAAGGTCGCTGAAAGAAAATGCCTTTGAATGGTATACTGACTTGGAATCTCAGTCTATTGATAGCTGGGAACAACTTGAGAGAGAGTTTCTCAATCGTTTCTTTAGTACTCGTCGTACAGTGAGTATGACAGAGCTAACTAATACCAAACAAAGGAAGGACGAACCAGTCGTCGGCTACATCAACAGATGGAGAGCGTTAAGTCTTGATTGCAAAGATAAGCTCTCTGAAATTTCTGCTGTTGAGATGTGCATCCAAGGTATGCATTGGGAACTTCTTTACATTCTCCAAGGGATAAAGCCGCATACTTTCGAAGAATTGGCCACTCGTGCTCATGACATGGAATTGAGTATTGCTCATTCTGGTAACAAAACTTCTTCGATTCTTGATCCTAGGAGAGACAAGAAGGATTTCAAGAAGGTTGAGAGGCCTTTAAAGAGCACTGTTAAGGAGTCTCTGTTCGTTGAGACTAAACCTTTAAAATTTTCCTCCAAAGGCACTAAGAAGGCTGAGAAAAATATCAGGCGGCCTCAAATGAGAAATATACAACGCCTGAGCTTCGAAGAAAGAGAAGCAAAGAAATATCCTTTCCCTGATTCAGATGTGCCTGACATGCTGGATCAACTCTTGAAGCAAAAGCTGATTGAACTTCCAGAGTCCAAAAGGCCAGGAGAAAAGGGAAAAGTTACTGATCCAAAGTATTGCAAGTATCATGGAATCATTGGTCATCCCACTGAAAAATGTTTTGACCTGAAAGATTTGATAATGAAGCTAGTGAATGAGCGCAAGATTGAACTTGATATGGACGACATAGTAGAGTCAAATCATGCTACTTTCACTTCTTTGCCTACAAAAGGCATAACGTATCAACTGATTCAATTTGGCTGCTTGGAACCTGTTGCCCTGCCAGTTGCGGTAACAAGCTCAATTGCTAGCTCTTTTAAAGATGTTGAATCTGCTGCGGATGATGAAGAACAATGGACACTGGTAACACGACGAAGATCGCGAAAGCGATATGTCCGATCCGCAAACCTTCCTTTTCAAAAGGGAACTCAGCAGATAAATAACTCGCATCCACGTTGGGGACAGAAGAAAACTATGAGGCATCAGGGATTTAAAAATTTTTTGAGGCAAAAGCCTCGAAAACATATAACACTAGAAGAATTCTTTCCTAAAGGTTTTCTTAGGGAAGAACAAGTGAGAGTTGGTGTTCATATGGTTTCGTTTAAAGAGGAGTCAAAGGGAGAAAGCTCAAAGGTCATTAAGGCTCGAGGAGATGGCCAAACTGAAACAGTCCGGGAAGAATGCCTTAAGATCTTGAAAGGGATCTCTTCTCATCTTACCATCTACGAGTTGTTGCAGTATCCAAAGGCAACACGCGACACGATTGCACATGCTTTGGAAAACCCAGAATGAGCAATACTCAAAGAAGATGAGACAGAGGTTTATTCAACATATCATGTAACCATCCAAGAAAGTGCAGATGATGAATCATCAGAAGATAAGTCTGAAGAACCATCTGAAATTGAAGAAGAAGAAGCTCCCGCTGCTTTAGAAGATGGGGGGCAAGCAACTGTCGACAGACTGGAAGAGGCAAATCTTGGCACCTCGGATGCACCACGCCCTATATTTTTGAGTGCACTCCTTAGCCCAGAAGAAAAAGAAAAGTATGTCGCACTATTGTTAGAACACAAAGACGTCTTCGCCTGGACATATAAAGAGATGCCCGGACTTGATCCGAAAGTTGCAGTTCATAACTTGGTTGTTTGAAAGGGAGTAAAGCCAATTAAACAGCCCCAAAGGCGCTATAGACCTGATCTTATCCCGCTCATAGAAGCCGAAGTCAACAAGTTAATTGATGCAGGATTCATACGTGAAGTGAAATATCCATCTTGGATAGCTAATATAGTGCCAGTCAAAAAGAAGAATGGACAACTTCGCATCTGTGTCGACTTTCGCGATCTAAACAATGCATGCCCAAAAGATGACTTTCCACTACCCATCACCGAAATAATGGTTGATGCTACTACAGGGCATGAGGCTTTGTCATTCATGGATGGATCGTCTGGTTATAATCAGATTCGAATGGCGCCAAAAGATGAAGAGCTAACCGCATTTCGAACACCTAAGGGGATTTATTGCTATAAGGTAATGCCCTTTGGTTTGAAAAATGCTGGTGCAACTTATCAACGTGCCATGCAGAGAATTTTTGATGACCTACTACATAAAACAGTAGAATGTTATGTTGATGATCTGGTGGTCAAGTCAAAGAGAAGAAACGACCATTTAGAAAATCTTCGTTCAGTGTTTGATAGGCTGAGAAAGTACCAACTGAAGATGAACCCGCTGAAATGCGCCTTTGGAGTGACATCTGGGAAGTTCCTTGGTTTTATCGTGAGACACCGAGGCATTGAAATAGATCAGTCTAAGATAGACGCTATCCAGAATATGCCAGAACCTAAGAACTTAAAAGAGCTCCGAAGTCTTCAAGGTAAATTGGCATACATTCGAAGGTTTATTTCAAACCTAGCTGGAAGATGCCAACCTTTCAGTCGACTAATGAAGAAGGACATACCATTCGAGTGGGATGAATCCTGTAGCAATGCTTTTAATGCGATTAAGAGATACTTGCTTAATCCTCCAGTTTTGGGAGCACCAATTCATGGAAAGCCATTAGTCCTTTATATTGCTGCACAGGACAAGTCCTTGGGGGCATTACTCGCACAAGAAGATGAGCAAAGGAAACAAAGGGCTTTATACTATTTAAGCCGAACGCTTGTAGGGGCAGAATTAAACTACTCCCCTATTGAGAAAATGTGTCTTGCTTTGTTCTTCGCCGTTGATAAACTAAGACACTACATGCAAGCATATACCGTCCATTTAATAGCACGGGCAGATCCTGTGAAATATATTTTGTCCAGACCAGTTCTTTCTGGGAGATTGGCAAAGTGGGCGGTAATCCTTCAACAATATGACATTGTTTATGTTTCCCAAAAGGCGGTGAAGGGGCAAGCCTTGGCAGATTTTTTAGCAGATCATCCTATCTCGTCTGATTGGAAATTGTCAGATGATTTACATGATGAAGAAGTCTTTTTTGTCGACTTAAAGCCAAGCTGGAGGTTATTCTTTGACGGTGCTTCAAAACAAAGTGGAGCAGGAGCGGGGGCAATTCTCGTTAGCCCTTACAATCAAGTCTTACCATATTCTTTTATCTTGAGCGAATTATGCTCTATCAATGTTGCTGAGTATCAAGCACTTATTTTAGGCTTAGAAATGGCACTTGAAATGGGGATTAAAGACATTGAAGTGTATGGAGACTCTAAGCTGATAATACATCAACTCTTGGCAGAATACGAAGTCAAGAAAGAAGATTTGATTTCATACTTCAAATATGCTAAACGGTTAATGGATAAGTTTGATTACATAACGTTGAAGCATATCCCAAGAGGTGAAAATCGGCAGGCAGATGCTTTGGCCAACTTGGCAACAACTTTGGCTATCAATGAGGATGAAAAGTTGAGTGTTCCAATATGTTGCAGATGGATAGTGCCTCTACAAGAGATAGTTCATGAAGAAGTCAGTGCGATATCGGTATGCACAATTGAAGTTGAAGATTGGCGACAGCCCATTATTGATTATCTTAAGCATGGTAAACTTCCGAATGATTTACGTCACAAGTCTGAAGTGCGACGCAGAGCAACAAGGTTCATCTATTATAAAGATACCTTGTATCGTAGGTCATTTGATGGGCAATTCTTACGTTGCCTAGGAAGTGAGGAAGCCAAACAAGTGTTAGAAGAGGTTCATTCTGGAATCTGTGGTGCACATCAATCTGGGCCAAAAATGCATTACAAGATCAAGAGAATGGGGTATTATTGGCCTACAATGGCGCAAGATGCTATGGATTTTGCAAAGAGATGCCAACCATGCCAGTTCCATGCCAATTACATACATCAGCCACCAGAGCCTCTTCATCCCACAGTTGCATCGTGGCCTTTCGATGGATGGGGTCTTGATCTTGTAGGACCATTGCCTAAGTCTTCAAGAGGACACTTATACATTCTGGCTGCAACAGCTTATTTCTCTAAGTGGGCGGAAGCGTTACCTTTCAGAGAGGTCAAGAAAGAACAAGTGGTAGAATTCATTCGCGTGCAGATCATCTATCGCTATGGAGTTCCTCGGTACATCATCACTGATAATGGCAAACAATTCTACAACAGCCTCATGGATAAGTTGTGCGAGAAATTTAACTTCAAACAATACAATTCTTCCATGTATAATGCCCCAGCAAATGGCCTTGCAGAAGCATTCAACAAGACACTTTGTAATTTGTTGAAGAAAATTGTTGCGAAGAGCAAAAGAGATTGGCATGAAAGAATCGGAGAAGCACTCTGGGCGTATCGCACTACATATCGAACACCCACGTAAGCTACTCCATATGCTCTTGTTTATGGTGTCGAAGCCATTCTTCCATTGGAATGTCAAATTCCTACCTTAAGAATTGCCATTCAAGAAGGCTTAACACAAGAGAGCAATGCCCAATTGCGCCTTCAAGAGCTTGAAGCGTTGGATGAAAGACGTCTGCAAGCACAACAACATCTTGAATGTTATCAAGCACGCCTCTCTAAAGCTTTTAACAAGAAAGTCCGCCCGCGTTCCTTTCAAGTAGGAGATTTAGTGCTCGCCATGCGTAGGCCAATTAACTTCCATCATCATCCTGGTGATAAGTTTACCTCCAAGTGGGATGGACCTTATGTTGTGCAAGAAGTTTATACAAACAATGCTTACAAGATAGTCGACAGTGACGGATTGCGAGTCGGCCCTATCAATGGCAAATTTTTGAAACGCTATTATGCGTGAAAGCTCCAATTTCTATGCACAACATCAAATAAAAAAAAAAAATATAAAGCCTGCTAGATTGAAAACCCCATCGGGGCGGTCTAGGCAAAAGTTAAGGCAAAGCCTGCTAGATTGAAAACCCCATCGGGGCGGTCTAGGCAAAAGTTAAGGCAAAGCCTGCTAGATTGAAAACTCCATCGGGGCGGTCTAGGCAAAAGTTAAGGCAAAGCCTGCTAGATTGAAAACCCCATCGGGGCGGTCTAGGCAAAAATTAAGGCAAATAAAAAAGGCCTGCTAGATTGAAAACCCCATCGGGACGGTCTAGGCAAAAATTAAGGCAAATAAAAAAGGCCTGCTAGATTGAAAGCCCCATCGGGGCGGTCTAGGCAAAAATTAAGGCAAAATAACAAAAAAATAAATAAATGAACTACGTAATGACTTGATCCTTCTCTTAGAAGGTACGTAGGCAGCTTAGGAAACCCATCCATCCTAAGTTCAGTCACACCAAATAAAAAAAAAAAAAAAAAATCATCATTGTAATGATTAAAATCCTATATGACATTGATGAAATGCTGAAAATGTCTATTACAAATGAAATAAAATAAAATGCTCAAGCAATATCTAGGACTTGCTGCTCCAACTGTCGACCAAAGAGTCTCTATGAGTCTGCAATGCTCTCCTGAGCTCTTCAATGTTCTCCATGTCTTCATCAGCAATGGAAACTGTGGCCTCTAATTCAGTCACCAGCTTTTCAAAGGAAGCGATTTCATCACTGGCCTTGCTTACTTCAACAACTCGAGCATCCAAATCAGTCTTCACCTTCAATTCCTCCTTTCGAAGTAAATGCAACTTCTCTTCTAGTGCAGCACGTTCATCTTGCAAAGCTTGAAGCTTTGTGGCTTGTGCTTCATAATGTTGTTGCTTCGACGTCAATGAAGACTTAGCGCATTCCAGCTGTTCTGTTACTTCAGCCCTCTTCCTTTCTAAAGTTTTTTGAGAAAGACGACCATCAAGTTCTTTCTCAAGGCACAACAATGCCTTCACCTCCCCAACATAGGAGTCAACAATCTTTTTTAAGGAAGTCGAATCACCATGCAAACTTTCAATGCCTGAATAAACAGTGGAAGCATCTTCGTAAAGCTTACTAACTTGAGAAAAAGAGGCATCTCTAAGTCGAAGTAAGAAATCATGTCCGATCCCTTTAATGGCTTTTTCAAAAATCTTGGAAGAATACTTGCCAGGATGATAAGTCGAAACAGAGATAGTATCTCGTTCAAGAGAGCGATTGATTGGCAACTGGGGCGGATCCTGATTAGGAGGTTTATTCCCAACTGTGTCGTCACCTCGAGCTCTCTTAGTCGATGAACTGATTGAAACAGACTTAGAGCTACCCTTGGCTGAAGATGTGGAGCCTATTTTAGCAGACAACTGTTTCACTTGGTTTCGAACTTTACCAGCATCACTTACAGATTCCTCACTTTTTGAAGGCTCATCATCGGGCATGATGTTTTTAACCTGGTCAACAGTGTTTTTCTTTAACATCTCTGTAAGAGGAATCGCATCATCACCGGTCGAATCAGCAACTTCTTCCTGTGCAATCGGAGTCCTCTTCTCAAACTCCTCGCGGTCAATTTCAGGACATCTCCTCTTTAAGGAAAGACGAAGCCTACCATGACAAGATTTCTTAGGGGAATCAACCCTTGTTGCTTGACTTGAAATCTTTGGTTGCTCGGAGACTATCACTTTTCTTTTCAAAGAAGATCTCACACCTCTTCTAAGCCTTCTGGGATTGCATCTGTCACTATCATGATCACTGATAGGTTCCACAGGTCTATCACTACAATCATCACACTGGCGAGGTTGTTCATCTCTGACAACGAGAGCTCCTCTCCCATCCACAGCAGGGGTTAAAGAACCTTTGCTTTGTTCAAATTGCCCCATGTCAAGGCGTTGCGTCATGGTAACATCATCAATATCTTCAGCTTCAAGGTCAGAAGTCTCAATCAAAGGCTGCACTTGTTTCGATAATCTTTCTTTATAAGAGCCAGAAGAAGCAAGTTTGAAATTAGTATTTGTGCTATCCTTCAAGATGGGTATACTAGTACGATAGTAATCTCCTATTTGACCTTGCCACCATACAAAGAATTTTCTTGTTACAAACAAGTGTTCATTGGTGCTACTCCATTTAGGAATAGTCACTTCACAGCTTGGACCTCTCAACACGCTACATCGCCAATAGCGCAACAACCCTCTCAAACTGGCAGTTCTAATAGCAGTTGTCAAAGATCCCGGAACATCTTGACAGTATCCAAATTGCCTTGCAAAGCGATGAGGACTATATGATTCTACCAAGTGAAAGTTGCCTCTTCGTAAAGTTAAAAATGAAGATCGAAGGCTGACCAAATATTCAAAATCATCGATCTTAAGTCGGTTCCCAGGAGTGTCCAAGAGTTTAGTCTTACAAGTGTCAAATATGCTAGTGGCTTGCCAATCTATGCCAAGCAATTGTTGTATGATTTCTCGACTTTTGACCTCACCGTAAGATTTGTGACCAAAGGATCCCCCGTACTTGCACATTTTAGGTCTTCTTGGTGCTCTATTTGATCCAGGATGAGTCCCAAAGTAAGATGCCATCCACACATGCATAAAATGCCAAGGAAGAGCAACATTGCATTGACCAGGACCATCAACGCAAGTAGCAATTTGATTCAGTCCGTTGTATATGCTTGTCAAGACAGGAATAGCAAGACTAAATCGGGTACCTTTAGCTATGAAAGAAGCCACTTTGAAAGTCTCAGGCCGAATGACATCACCACGGGTACTCGGAAGAATAAAAGAGCATAGCCAGACTGATAAGAATGCGGCTAAGAATACCTCATCTCTATCAACGTCAAGAACACCCAGATCAAGGAAAACTTCATTTTCCTTTCTAGTACGAAGTCGGTGTCTGAAATGGCCATCGGGAGTATATAGAGAATTTTTCTTACCTTTGATCGTGATCGAATCATAAGGATCATTATATTTGCTTTTGCCTCGAAACCAAAATCTCACCCAAGCAAAAGTAGAAACTTCATTGCTTTTCGAAGCCCCATGATCCTCCTGCAACCTGATGAGGTGATATGCAAGAAAAAGGTATCGACAACTGACCGGAAGAATGGGACATGAAGAGTCATCAAGACCGGTTATTTCTTCTAAGCTGGGGGCAACCTCGTCGTAAAACTCTCCAACAATAGGAAGGCCTCCTAAAATCTTCAAATCCCACAGTGAAATGGAAATCTCCCCACGAGAAGATAAAAATGTATTGGTGGTTGGACACCAAGCTTCGCACAAGGCATGAATCATATTTCGACCTTGGTCATAAACAAACAGCGAAGCGAAAATCGATTCATAGACGCCCGCTTGCTCTAAAATTTGTTTGTGCTGACTCAAAACAAGCTCTGACCATTCCCAATATCCAGGAGGAGGAACAAATTCTCCACGTGGTTGAAAGCCATGCCAAGAAACTTCGCGTCTACAAATACGATGACCCAAAGTGATAAGGGCAGTGTACTTGACGCTCTCTTCATGGTGACTATCTTGCAACTTCAGCACCGTCTTAAAGACACCCTTTTGAGCAGTGTGAGAATTACAAGAAAATACCTCATCGACCTCTTCAGAAGTCCAGGCATCTAAATGGTAAAGAGTTGCCACATCGGAATCCCAATTATTTGCGTTACTACCAATAGCTGGAGTGTGAATTAAACACCTAGTAGCTTTCTTTATATCCTCATTGGACTTGTCTCGGATGAGTAGAAAATCACGTAGACGACCTTTATACTCCTCTTGAGTCTTTGAAAAAAAAGGTCTACTCTTAACCTCATCTTGGCAATGCTTGACAATGGATGGTCTTGGAAGGCGATACGAAGGAAATTCTTCCATGACTACAAAAAAAAAAAAAGTAAGAAAAAAGGATTAAGTAACTTAATAATAATAAAAAAAAATCAATCAATCAATCAATCAAAAAAATGTGTATATATATATGTATATAAATTAAAAAAAAAAAAAAAAAAAAAAAAAAAAAGGGGCCGCGTTATCACAGTAACCCTGATGTGCCCAGGATTCTTAGGCAACCATTTTTATCAACTCAGAACATAGTCGAAAATTTGAGTATACACCGGCACGGAGAGATGAATGATTAAACATGAATAGGAGATTGGGTGCTTCACACCGGCATGGAGGTACTGCAATCCACGGGCGGCGCCAATGCAGATTTCCAACCTCCTTTTCCATGGTAAAGGAGGGTTTTTGGTTTTATAGAGATGATCACGAAGGGTGCCTCGCGATTTGTATTCATAAACAAGAATCATCTCACCATGATCATCGCAGAATCCAATCAAGGACACGAGATTGACATGGCGTAGCTTGGAGAGTAGCTCGAGTTCAATTTGGAACTCTCGGGTGCCTTGCCTTGATGATGAATCTAACCTTTTGATTGCAACTGTGGTCGACCCACCATCGATGTAACCTTTATAAACGTGACCAAACCCTCCCGAGCCAATGATGAATTGCTCATCGAAATTAAAGGTGGCTTCTTTAATCTCAATGAGTGAGAACCGTCGACAAAGATCAGATGGTAACAAGGAAACGGTAGTGGTACAGGTGGAGTTTGATGGGCTAGACCGTCAATGGTTCCAGGGCTACCAAAGGATCAAGTCAGCCTGGCTCGATAGGCCAGGATTTGCCATGCGAGAGGAAACCTTGAACAAATCATGGACCCAAATCCAGTGGGTGATATTTCACCTGTGTGCCTGAAGAAATTTGGTGAGCTTGCCGAGAGTTGTATTCGGGACGAAGGACATGAGCTGCCATCGATGAATGATGTGGTTTGGGGCTTAGAATTTACACTGCAAATCCAAGAGGCAACTGAGAGGAACATGAACAGAGGAAATTATCAAGTGGTCAACACAAGCCAAGCCAATCCTTTGATCCCGCAAGGAGCGGTCAGTTCTACGGATGATGATGTTGATGATGGAGACTTGTTCAAGTGTTTCAGACGTCCATGTATCAGAATCAAGGAGCCTAGAGTTCGCACTGGAGTTGCAAGAAAGCGTCTTTGAAAGGAAAAGCTTTGGGTATGTCGAAACCGAGAAGACAGGACACATTAGAGGTAAAGTGGAAGATGATAATGGAAGGTAGTCTGATGCCGCTGACACGTCACCTGAAGAAATCCGACACGTGGGAACAACACACACCGAAGGTTCAGTACCGGTAATGCTGGGAAACAATGGGGTTTGAGAGATGGGTTGAGAATTGTTGTGGACCGAGGCTACAGCAACATCATCATCAAAATCGACTTTAAGGTTTGCTTCTGAAGCTATTTCACAGACACACGCTTATGGTGGGAGCAGAATCAATTGCAGAGAAGGAACCGGGAACGATGGTGATAAAGGTGGAGAACCAGCTACTGTGACAGAGGGCTAGCTGTTGTGTTGAAGAGCTAGTCCCCGTAATAAAAACAACGAAACAGAGAGCTGCTGTGACAGAGGGCTAGCTGCTGTGTTGGGGAGCTAGCCGCCGCGATGAAGATGACAAAACAGAGAGCTAGCTGCTGTGATGAAGAGCTAGCAAGGAAGCGCTCGGGGAAGATAATGGTCGCAGCGATGACACAGTACAATAATAAAATTCAAGCATGCAAAATAACAGTACAGATGGCCACACAACAATCATTCAAACAAAATTCAAACAATACAGATGGTTTATCATGGGGCGTACAAGCATGCATTCAAAAAAAAAAAAAAGTCTTACCTAATGATCTGCAGAATTGATCTGAGCTGCTTGAAATTTTATGAAGAGGAGTTTATGATTATTAGTCAATATATAGTTTGACAGAAGAATTTAAGATGAACTCTAACTGAAGAGATGTAATTGTAATCTACTTCTTTAGTTCAATTTGTGTTAAAAATAAACACAAAATTCAATATATATATATATATATATATATATATATATATATAAAGCACAAAAGAAAAAAAAAATATTGTGCTATTCAAAAAAAAAAAACAAAAAAAAATCAAAGAATTTGTCATAGCACGCATGCTTTTGATATTGATGGACTTCAAGTTCCATACGTACTTCATGCCTAGCATACGCACGCCCGTATCTTGAAGTGGGGGCATTTGTAGGCATTAAAAAAAATAATAATTAATTAGTATTATTAGTTAATTAAATTAAATATTTAATTAATTGATAATTTCTAATAAATTGGTGATAAATAAAAATTATCAACCAATTGTATTATCTCTAATTAAATTAAATTAATTAGAGATAAATCCTGGAGTGATCGAGTCCCTTTAGAACTCTCTACCACCAAGCATTATAAATAGAGAGCTCTTCCTCATTCAAAACACACAGAAGAATTCAGTCAGAAGACTCATAAAATAGTCAGAAGACTCAGAGCACTAAGAAGAAGCAGACAGAAAGCACTGAAGAATAGAAGTCTCAGCCTCCTCAGAGAATTGAAAGCCTGCAGAATACCGGTCGTTCTCCGATCAAGCCTTCTCTTCAGTCAAGTCTTTTCTTCAACAAAACCGTCAGCAAATCTACAAGAGGACAACTAGTCACAGACCGTTCTCTCAACAATCAGCCGTGCCGCTACAAATCCACGAGGAACCACAAACCGTTCTCTCAGCGATCAGCCACGCCGCTGCAAGTTCAAGAGGAACAACAAGCCCCTCGGCCGTTTCTCTCAACAATCACTCATTCCATTCCGTCGGGATCAAGCGTCACGCCCTCGACAAGTGCAATCAGGAGACCGAATCAGAGGATCATAATTCTTTTTACGCGAAAATTTGTGTATACATCTGGTTCTGGAATATTATGGCCTATGGGAATGGAGAATCTGAGCTCAATCAAAACCTTGGAACGAGACATAGGCTGTCTTGAAATAAATGTCTTTCAAGTTCTGGAAGTGTCTCTGACGGATTGCTGTTGGTGAGCTCATGGCTGTGACAGCCTTTGCTTTCCAAGAAATGAAATTATCCATTCTGAACTTCGACTCCAATCATCCTTGCTTTTTGGATTTCCAAAGATAGAAGCCGGCATCTTCCCTTCCTCTTTTATTTATTTATTTTTCCTCACGTTGTTTAGGTTCTGCAGCTGGATACAGTCTAAATCTAATGCTTTAGATTTCTTTTATTTCTTTTGTTTTTAATAAAAAAATACCAATGGAGAGAAAGGCTGAAAAAGAAAAAAAAATCCAGAGGAATTAGGTGAATGTTTGATTGTTATGATTTATAACTAGTGAAGAAATTAGGAATTTATGGCAATGGAATATATATATATATATATATATATATATATATAAAAGAATATTGTTTTGAAATTTAACTAATGTAGATAAATTAATTTTTCCATTTAAGTTTTCTCAACTTAATATAACACATTAAAATATAAGTAAATAGAACAAAATTTGATAAATATAATAGCTTAAATAAGTTAATTATAGTAAATATAGACCATCAAATTTTGATTACAAAATTTAATGCATAAATCTAATTCATTTATGAACTAATTAATTCTATAAGTTATTACACTGAAAATGTATATATATATATATATATATATATATATATATATATATATATATATATATATATAACAAATTTTGAATATTAAATTTTTTAAGATAGTATTTATGAATACTTTTTTATCTCAATATATTTTTCCTTCTCTTGTTTTTCTACCTCTTTTCTTTTTTGAATTTTCTTGCATTTTAGATTTTATTCAGCAAAATATTAAAAAGTTAGTGAAGGAGAAAGTTAAAGGAATGAAAAAATAATAATTATGTGCTTTATGTTTAAAATATTAAGATTAATTTCAATTAAGGATCATGATTTAATTCCTTTTAATTTCAAATATGTATATATATAAAGAAAATTGGAAAATTATTACTCATTCTTTTTTTTTTTCATTATAGTTAAAAAATGAATGGAAATAAAATGAAAAATGCAACTATTATATCTTTTTAAAGTGGAAATTTACAAACAAATTAAAAATACAAGCACCATTAATAATTTTGCAGGTAAAATACAAAAATCTTCTCACGTTTCATAAAAAATACAATTATCCCTGTTAGTTTGAAAATTACTCAATTTTCTCCTAATTAATTTTTTTGGTGTAATTTTCTCCTAATTAATTTGAAAAATACCCTCTCATCTCTCTTAAAAATAGCCATGTTAATTGCAAAGTTAATATTAAATTAAAAATATTATTTATTTCTCTATTTCTTATTTTACTATTTTTCTTTTCTTTCTTTTATCCAAGAGTTTTACAAAATTATTAGATTTATTTAGGATTAATTTGGATGGATGGTGAAATTAATTACAGTGAAATTGAAAACGATGGAAAGATTATTAAAGATATATATTTTATAATAAAATAATTAAAAAAAATTATTATTAAGGGTAAAAAATAATTTAATCATTAAAAAAAAATTCTTTCATGAAAAAGCAGACAGACCGTGCCGCACTGATGCACAACTGGGCATACTATAAATTAGCTCATAAGATTTGATTAGTCTTAACATTTTTTAATTAAACTCAAATTAAAATTTAATTAAGCTTTATTCTATTACTCTAATTATCAAATATATTAAATTTACCTAGAAATATAGTTATATATTAATTTGAGATTTATATATTAAATTATCTTTCCAAGATGGATAATATTAAAACAATAAACATTATTTAGAAACAATTTAAAATAATAAAAATGAGCATTCAATTAGAATTGAATAGTAATCAAGTGAAAATTTATGAGCAATTAATTTCAGTACTACTTATTTTCTAACGGTTGAATAGAATCATTTGACTCACTTAGTCGACGTGGCTCTGCGGACTAATCCGGTTGACCAAAGGATACCGTTACCGTTAAAAGCTATGATCAAAGAAAAACTAGACCAAAGGAAAAAAATTAATAATGATAATAATAAAAAAAGTCTTCAAGTAATCTTTGGTTAGAATTACATTAGAAAAAATGTTCTTTTTGTTACTTGGGTGGAAATTTTAAACTAAATTAAAGATTTAATATGTGCTCATTTATTAATAAATTATTTTTAATATACATAAATATATTTCATTATGGTGAAGTTTAAAAATTTTGGTGTATGAAATAATTTTATATGAAATTATCTATTATAAGTAAGTAGAAATCATAATCATAATTAATTAATTTTCAATATATATATATATATATATTAAATAGGACATGTATGAAAAATATAAATCAATAAACCAATCAAACAAATAGATGAGCAGCCAACATAAAATTGGATAAAATTAAACTCGTGTATAATTAGACTTTGAACCCTAGATTTAAAGATCCTAATATCTTTTTCTTGTCATTAAGACCAGAACTCCTTGATATTCCTTCTGTTTTTCTACGTCATGCTTGTTAACTAATGCTAGAAAATTGAAATATATTGATTTTGGAAAATATCTCTAAAAATTATCTTCTAGAAATCTCTCCTCTATAGCTTTTTATTCATAAACTCTAAATTGGAATTAAGTATATAATTTTAATTAGCCAACAATCATTTGATTTGTTGATAGAGTATTGAACCAAATTATGAAATAAGACAACAATTGAAATAGGGTCAAAATAATGTTGAAATAGTTGTTGAATAGGAAAATAGTTGCCTTGTTATAGAATTGATCCATAATGTTCTGATTCTAATATAATTTTTAATTTCTTAATTGTTTCATTTATGTTTTTTTAAAATACGATATGTTTTTAATACTACATTAAGTATGGGATTAATTTTCATTTATATTTCGTAGATAATGTTAATTCAAAAAAATTTGATATTGTGAATATTCAAATACGAGATTTTTCAATATATATTATTTTTTATTTGAGAATTCAATGAAATTTTATATTATTAAATAAATATTTTGTGTTCATTTTATTTATGTCTTTATTCCTCTATTTTTTTTTTTTTCATTTCGGTTATTTTGTCACATTTTCATTAACAATTGAAAAAGATTATCCATATGGCATGTCCAAACTAAAATATTAGGATAAGAAAAACTTTCGGCAGAAATTCTACCACGGAAATCTTAAAAGGTTAAATGCAGCCGCCTCTTTTCTTTCATTCACGGGCAAGAGCATTGTACTACATGAAAAGCACCTCTAGTTGTTAGCTTAACGTTCACTTTGAGCTCCAAATATTAATTTCAACTGTATATATATATTTTTAAATGGCATATGTTAATCATTTGATTCAATTAATTAAATTAATAAATAATCAAATTTAATAACTAAAACTAATTTATGCTGAAAAGTCGATCTTAATATAAAATCAACATATTTTATATTTATTAACACAAAATTTATATATTTTAATATTTTACATTTGTTGGTAATCTTAATCTATTTTATATTTATTAATATTAATTTTACGTTTATTTTTGTGTATTTATGAAATGAAAATTAATAAGCATACAATAAATATAAAATAAGATAATTGTACAATAAGATTAATTTTATTGTTGAAATTTTCAAACTTAAACTTACATAGATTAAGAATTGAGCCCGAAATCTCAAAATCTTAAAGGTTTTTTTTTTTTTTTTTTTCTAGTTGTCCAAAAATTTCATTGGAATTTACAGTATAATCATAAGTAAATTTATTAATTTCGATCAGAAAAGAGGCTTTCAGTAACTTTCTTTCAGGCTTGTCACCTGATTGAAACCGTGTTTCCAATACAAGTGGGGTTGTGTAGTTTTCACAGTCATCTGAACTGCTGGATTAGTGGGATTGATTTATTATTATTGGACCTCTTCTTTCACGAAGATTTTTTTTTTTTTTCCTATTAATTCCTTGCCGATCGAAATGCCAGTTAGGCAGGATTTATAGATTTTTATAATTGCAAGGTTTAGAATTAGTGGCTGCAATTTTGTTGGGACCATGCATTTTGAAGTAGTTAAACTTAGAAAGCAACCGACAACTCCCCAATGGATAAACCGGAGATGCCAACTATGAATTCGGTCAATCTTTCTTTCCATTAACAAGATTTTTGGTGTTTAACGAATTTCAATAAATTTGTTTGAATTATTCGAGAAATTTAAAAATTTTACGCCACTATTAATGAAAAAAGATTTGAAAGATAACCAATGACTGCCTCGAACTCGAATTGTCGGAGAAAATGCCTTGTTTTTGTAAAATCTAATTTTAGGGAGGAGAAAAGGATATTTTGTGTCTGGCTAAAGAGGTATACTAGTTGTTTGGATAAGGATGACAGTTTTATTTATCAGAATTTAATTTTCTTATTTGAACGTGAGCCATAAAAGAATAAATATAAACGAATTTTATTATAAAATTATTATGCATTTATGTCTATCGATTTAATTTTATATTTATTTTTATATGTTTATAGTACTTTTATCATATTTTACGTTTAATGACATGAAATTTATACTTAATCATATGCATTTATGTTGATATTATAAAAAATTTTGATCCTACTATAGAATTTTCAAAAAAAATCCGGTTTTGAAATATTTTCTTGAAACCAAAATGAATAATATGTACTTGGCCAATGGGAAATGACACAAGTGGATAAGATTTGAATGTTGAAGGTAAAACATTTGAGTTTAAATTCTTATAATTTTTTGTTGGTAGATAATATGTAAATTTAAAAAAAATCACAAGTAAAATTTTAATAAATTTGTAAATTTTAATAATAGATTAACAATTTATGTTGATCTTAGAAATGAGATATTTTCACTTACTCCTAAGCTTTTTAACAAAAAAAAATTCAAACTTACACCTGATGATGTATTTATTTATATATTTAATATATGAATATAAATATAAAATATATTTGTTAATAAATTATAAAATTACTGGTTAATTAATAATTATTCAATATTTTGGTTTATAGATTAGTCCTTGAAAGTATGGTTAAAATTGTTGGTCTAGTTTATAATTCTTCCAAGAGGAGAAAAAAAAAATCTATTTTGAGGTAGTGGCAATGTGGTATGTTTCCCAACTGAGTGACATGGAAAATCTTTGGCGAGTGTGGGTATACCTCGGGGGCTTGGGGATAGATATGAAATAAAGAGTTCTATTCGCAATGCAAATCTTTGTCAATATAGGCATCCTCTCAATTGTAAAAAGAAGAGATATTAAAAGTCTAAGGTTTTAATTGAATTTTATGTTGATTTTGTTTGATTTGTTTATTAATATATTAAGAATTATTTGATTATGAATATATTTTTTATTTATAAATTTAATTAATTTTATAAAAACATATAAATCTATCCAAAATATATATTATTGAACTAGTAACAATAAATTAAAATATTTTGTCATCAAATAATTAAAAAAATTATATTCAAAGTTGAAACAACCGTATTTATTGATATATTTTGAAAAAAGCTGTTTAAAGTCCTAAAATCTTGAAAAAAGAATGAATGAATGAATACTGAATGTGAATATCAAGGTTCACCAACTTAAAAAAGGCTGCAATCACGTTAGAAAGATGAAGCTTGATAATAGTAGTATTTATTTTTGTGGTTTTTAGGTGACTTTCTACTCAAATAGCACAACCAAGAAAAGTAGCTTTATAATGTCTTTTGGTAAAAAAATTATCAAACGTCATGTGAATCATGGTTTTTTAGTGAAAAGGTAGAGGCAGTGGTGTATAAAATGTATAGTCATGAAATGGCTAATAAAATTTTGCTCAAGTATTAAATTGTTAACCGATTATTTAAGGTTATATATAAGTAGGATAAAATATATATATATATATTATTTTATTTTATTTATTTTTAAAAATAATTGTTATCATTTTAATTTTTGCTTGTAAAATTTAAAATTTTTATAAACAGGGTATTGAATAATAATTTATATATATCGACAATGACAAGTTGATACCTAAGAAAATCGATAATAAAACTAAATTTTAAGCTTTTTAATGGTGGATTCAAGCCTATGAATTATAACCATTCTCGTTTTTTTTTTTTTTTTTAATAATGAGAAAGAAGCCCTTGTCTCAAGTGAAGGGATCTCTTTGTTCTGCCTTTGTTTCGATCAATTGGTTCATTGGAGAGAGATGGGGACATAAGAAGTGAAAAACAAAAAATGTAGACTTTGCATGTGCTTGTTAATGTGCTGTAGCTATCAAGGTGGGCTCAGCGCCCATGGGGGGCATTGTGGTGGGTCAGCCCCTCATCCCCTTCAAGTGCACCAGCGTCCGACTCCTATCTCCTCGTGGGCCCACCCTGTCACGCACCACTGCCAGTGTGGTCCAATTCCCCCACTTCTCCTAACACAGTTTTTATCCATTATCACCCTTTAACTCAGCAGTCAACGAGGCCCCCTCTTTCACCCTGTACCAAATGGGTACGGGTCGTGGTTCGTGGTTTACAATTGTACCCTCTGAGACCCCTTTTCTCCATCGAATATATATATATATATATATATATATATATATATATATATAAAATTTGTATTCATACGCTTTAATATATAATAAAATTTATATTAAAATTAATATTATCATTTCAAATATGATTTTTTAATTTTTATTATATTTATATATAAATTTTCTTAAATTTTAATTCGTTTTAATTATATATCATGTCTCAATATGCTTAATTGAAAGTTTTTTTTTTTCTATGCAAGTATGAGTCATTTTCATAATACACTGTTTAGTACTAATTATTAACTAGTGCATACTTTGCGGTGCTCTGCAACTTTTCAGATAGCTAGTGCTTCTTGAGAAAAACATTGTTCTCAATCAACATCAGAAGGTAAAAAAATCATCCTTAATTCTTTGTGTCTATCATAAATCAAAATGTACATGGCATCCTTGATTTAGTGATCAAGATATTTCACATCATAACCAATTTGTGTGTATATTGGGAAGGGCTGGTCTCAGTCCTGAAGATTCTTAGATAAACATTTTTATATGTTCTTGATCAAAACTTCTCTACCATAAGTAGAAAACTCTAATGGGAAGATCAAATGAAATTGTAGAATGGAATGCTTCAACAATCAATACATTCTGAATCCTAGCATGTATTGAAATGTATGAAAAGTTACAAACAAGACACTCAAATTGTGACACCTGAAGCTGCATGTGTGGAAGTTTGTTCACTCATAAGAATTCCTCCAGGGAAATATCTGTTGGAACCTCATATCCAAAAACCATGGAGTAATCATCCAACTCATCAGAGGTAAACTTTGGCATTCTCCAGCTCTTAGCAACATCAGAGTCATGGCCAGTCATTAGAAGCTCCAGGACCTGAGTAATGGCAGCATTTAATCATGTCAACTACATGGCCTCTCTGAAGTCTGAAATAACTTGGAATATCCTACGAAATACTTTAGTACCTCACTCATTGTTGGACGCCATACCGCTGATTGCCTCACACAATAGCAAGCTGTTAGCACTGATCTATGCATTTGATCTTCATTATATTTACCTTTCAGTCTCGGATCAGCTAGTTCACTGATGTTCCCAGATTCCATAAGAGGCTTTGCCTATAAATGAAAAAAAAAAA
This sequence comes from Firmiana major, assembly GCA_033439115.1. Lineage (NCBI taxonomy): Eukaryota > Viridiplantae > Streptophyta > Magnoliopsida > Malvales > Malvaceae > Firmiana > Firmiana major. The sequence goes on along the minus strand of CM065900.1, from coordinate 80,273,904 downwards.
AAAATCAGTGAGAAACTGGATTTCTGCAATATGGCTCAGAGCAACTTATGCCACCAAACAAATGTATTTATACTCTTTCTCCTATCTCAAATGAGCAGGAATAATGGAAAGAGAGTTGTGTCTTAGCAGAAATTCCTACCTATTTTTATTCTTTCTACCCTTGTTTAGTCAATTTCCTTACTTAATTGGCAGACTAAGGTGGAAAACTATGATACTCACTAGACAGGATTTTCATTTCAAAAGCTTGGAAAAGTCCGCATGGTGCATACCCATAAAAGGAGGTTTTGCTTTGATGAATCCACGGGCCGGCGACCAGTAATGATCTCCAGGAGAAGAACTCCAAATGCAAAAACATCTGTTTTCTCATCCACAATGCCATGCATGAAATACTCTGGTGCTAGGTACCCAAATGTCCCCTCTATTGGGATCACAGCATGGTGAGTCCATTTGTTAGGAAGCCATTTTGCAAGACCAAAATCAGTGATCTACAGAGAGATGAAATTATAGTTACATTCGGAAAAAAAATTATATTGTACTTTTCCAAAACATTTCTGGAAGCAGTCTGTTGATTAACCTGTGGTTCATAATCCGGTCCAAGGAGGACATTAGAGGCTTTTATGTCACGGTGTATTATCCTGTGTTTGCAACATTTGTGCAGATAATGAAGACCTCTAGCAACTCCAAGGGCAATCTTGTATCTCACAGGCCAATCGAGTGACACACCTGTTTTACCTGAGGATTCTCCCAATTGAAGTAAACCCAATTAAGAAGCAAGCATCTACAGAGCTGTACTAAGTTTAATTGTTCAAAACCTGAATTTAACTTAGAAAAACAACGGAATCTCCTATCCAAATTAGTCATATATTCTGCATTTCAGCCAGAACAGGCTGTTGCTTTTCTTACCATGCAATGCAGATGCCAGAGTTCCCTTCTCAGAGAAGTTGAAAATCAAATACAGCCCATTTTCAATGCAGCAGCCAACTAAGTTTGCAGTATTGGGGTGGCATACATGCCCGATTATGCCCAATTCTGTGAGGAATTCTTTCTCCTTTTTTTCATCCTTGTTGTCCTTGGTCAACCTCTTGACTGCAACAGCTCTTCCATCAGAAAGATCACCTCTGTACACTTCTGAAAACCCTCCTCGACCAACTATATTATCTGATACCCCAAAAAACATTCGGAGGATTTATAAGAATCTTGAGTTTAAAGTTTAAACATCTCGATTTCATAAAAAATGACTGCATTTTTCTTTTTAACCTGGGTGGAAATAATTTGTAGCATTTGAGATCTCCTCATAACTAAAGCACTTCATCAATGGTTGCTCCTTTTCTTTGTTAGTTACAGTAGCCTTTCTTTTCCTAAGTGGGGAACTAAAGAATGTTGAGATAAATTTGCAAGGTGACATCTGTTTCTTTGTGCAGGATTGCACTTTGAGCTTTGGCAATGGCGCCTGAGGAGGCGACCCAGACATTGTTGAGTCCCCAAAGCTGGAGTTATCATCTTCTGTGCTATTTGATTCTCCTTCAAGTGCATCTAGAACAGTTCTTGGGGAAGGCTTTTGCACCTTTCTTTTGGAGGCAATAGAATTTTGAACAGGAGCCTCGCCTCTGTGATCACTCTTGTTAGACCATCTTGAGCTCCATTGATGAGTTTCTGCAGAATCAAAACATGAGAAAGAACGAAATTAAGGAAAATTTTATATTGGTTCGAGTGTTTCTCTCAAGTAAACTAACCATCAAAATGTGCAGAAGTAGAATTTGAGTTTGAGTTTTCCTGTGGCTGCCTAGATTTCCCTACTGCAACCACTGCACAGCCTTCCGGGGCATGCTCGAAACAGTACCTAGTAACTTTGTTTGAAGTTCTAATCCAAAAAACAAAAATCAAACATCAAAAAACATATAATAATAGAATGTAAATGTCCAAGTAATGTTTGATTTCTCACTTTTTTGAACGATTTCTGAAGCCACGAAGAAGAAGAAAGTCAGCTGAGATGGATTTTGCTTCCTCAATTAGGCCCCTTCTAACACTCGAGCTAAATCCAACCTTTGCCTCCAAGTTTACCTGAACAAAGTGTATGACGGATGATCATCTTATAACTGCAAACGTATCTAGAGTTCTACCAAATTCTGAAATCTTAAATTTGGCTACCTGCTTAGACTGGCAGGTCTTAGCAAATTCTCCAAGCACAGATATAACATGAGCTTTTGCCTGGCGAAATTTTGCTTGATCTTTTGTCATCAACTTACCCTTCTTGGACTCCTCACCAACTGAATTTTAAAGCATAGAAAGTATTTTTAAGTTGAAAAAATTGATTCCATTTACTTCAAATGCTATAAAAAATTAATTGAAACGCAGGCAAGTCAACCTAAGAGGCAAATCATTGATTTGGAATGGAAACTGAAAACATCCTGACACAATGAGATTTTGGTTCAGCCAGCAATGAGTTGACAGACTGAAAAATCATAAGCAAGTGGCATTGAACTTTCATGTAAATACGAATGTACTAACCAAGAACATGTAGGGCAACGATGTCGTCATTGGGATGAGCTACAACTCTGATTGCCCATGACAAGAGTTCCCTGCTGTCACCTGGGTCTAATGAGATGCCAATGAGTATTTTAGCAGGAGCCGAAGTCACCATTTGACAACACATTTTGGCCGACAGGTCTGAATGCAACTAAAGATACGCGGGGAAACTATATATGGTGATTGATTTAAGGTTCTTATCGACAATCAAAACTTGGCGAACTCAGCATAAGAACTTGTGTAGAAGCAACAGCATGATTATGGTCAGTTAGAGAGTGAGGCCAGGCCACGTTGGTTCTCATTGAATCATTCTTGTTAAAGAAGCATAAGAGCTTTTTAGAGTGGCAAGAGAAATGTGATTAATCTATTTCTTTTTTCTCTCAAGAGCTTTGTAATAGAATTAAATGCGACGGTTAGGTGCTTTGTGGTATAAGCAAAGGAGGTGGGCGTTGGATTTTGATTTGTCTTGCCATGAAAGCCAAAGATCAAAACCAGTAGAAAAGAGAAAGTATACTTTGTTGGGATTCGGTAGAAGGATAGCTCGTGCCACTCAAAAGGAGATGTCCACTTTATCATGAATGAAACGTTGAGTGGACACTAAAGCTTTTCAACCTTCAACCCTGGATGAGAGAGAGAGATTTATTTCCAAGGATGGCGCTTGCTTGGCCAGATTCATGATTCCTACAATCATGGGACATTGCTAGTTTTGTCTTGAGAGTTTTACAATGCAAGCTTAGTACAAAAGAAAGACTATACCCCTAGCAACATTATGAGTAATACACAAGTCATTGAATTACTTTGTAAATACAATAATTCATCACAAAGGTATTCTTTCTATCAATTAGAATTCAATTTTTATGGTAATATTTTAAGAATCTTGTTATCGTATATTCAATTTATTCGACAACAATGACTATTAATATCATTATACATAATATTTATTATTATATTCGGTATAATTGATCTTCCTAACATTTCATTAATTTCCACCCATTTTCTAAAATGAACATTACAACTCTATTATTCTCTTAGCTTGTTCTAATTTTTAATTTCAACTTTATAACCTTGAGACATTTGAATATTTTGCCTTCAAAAATAATACTTAACTAAATATAGATCTCCGTATATATATATATATGTAAACAGATTGTCTAAATTGAAGAGTGAATATTAAGACAAACTCTTTTATTCTACCGCTCTTTTGACCAATAAAAGCCATTAGAAGACCAATAGAAGACCAAACAGTTCTGAGGGAATTTGTTGAAGAAATCAAAAATAGAATCCTATAGCAATAGCTAGTGTTCTTTGCTTGCCTTGCCAATCCATAGAAGAATTGGTGCTTAACTGCAGAGTTTGATATTCTTTGATTAATATTTCAGAAAACCCAAAAACCAATCTCATAAATCATCATTGTTTCTTCTGTTTGGCAGCATAGTAGGCTGCTCAGAACATGGACAATCACGTTTGCATTGTGAACAAGTCAAATGTGTTTTGTCCTGCTTCAGCCAGTGGCCTCAACTTCAATTCCAAGCTTCATTCATGGCATTTTTTCCCCAATTCTTGACCCCCATGGCGTGGAAATTAATTAGCAAAGGCAGACAGCAGGCAACCTGGCAAGAAAGAATGTAAAGTAATAACCTGGGCAGAGAGAAGAGACCAAAGCTTTGGGTTTGGCCTAGGATTATTGAAGTTGCCATATTTAACATACAAGTCCTAAGAATTTTATCATTTTCCGGGTGACAGTGAAAAATAAGTTTATTGACAAAATATCAACATAGCAACGAGCAATAATGTTTTGATTCGTTTGAAGCTTCCTGGATTAATGTTTTTGTTTGTAATGTGCAAATGTCCATGCATACATGCCGAGAGCTACATCAGGTGGACCTTGGGCACTTTGTCTTGGGGTCCTTTAGTACATTTGAACCGCACATTCAAGATTCGGATTAGGATATTTTTACACGTACTTAGTGACCCACTTCGAACCTCAGGATTTTGTTTTATTGGGCTAATTAATCTAGGCCTGGAATTGGGGAGCACGTGATGTAATTCCGTGTTGAAGACTCAAAGCTGCCTTTCCAAGCAGACCGACCAGTCCAAGAGATGGGCAGTCCATTAAAATTAAAATTAAAATTTGGTTTAATTTTTTAAAGAATTTAGAAAAAAAAGAAAAGCTCAATGTATAGGTTTGGTTAAAAAATAGATCTGATTAATCTTTATCCATGGAGAAAGAGATCTAGTTTTTTTTTTAACATAATTAATATTAATTTTTTTATATTTTTTATTAAATATAATGTAATTATATGTATTAAAATATTGCTGATTAATAAATATTATATATTTAATATGAAAATTAACATATAAAATTTGACAAATTAAATTAAATTTAAAAGAAAATAAAAGAATAAAAAATATAAAAATAAAACAAAAAAATAAAATGAAAAAAATGTTGAATAAAACAAAATTCGAGCTTATACAATAAAATTTAAAAAAAAGAAGTTTAGACTAAAATTTAAATTCAAATAATCGAATCAAGTTGAGGTCGGACTTATATATAATTTATTAATAAATAATCTAAACCTGATTTGATTCATGTACGCCTCTACTTAAGGAGGTAACCACCGATATAGATGATGGAATTGCTTATAAAACAAGCACTCAAGAAAGAGAAACAAAGGCAGAAGAGAGAATGATTAGAACTAATGAGGCATGTGGAAGTTGAAGCACATCGGCCAGCTGCTTGCACACACCAGAAGGGTGAGCATGCAGCAACAATGGATGACAAGGAAATGGAAGAGAACGCTTGCCTTGAGCAAGCTATCAAAGAAAGCATTGTCACCTATGAGATGGAAAAAATTAGCTGAAATAGATGATGATGATGATGATGATGATGTGTATGAGTTTGCTTGTCTTGAGAGTTTACGCGCTATTATGAGCAGAGAAGCTAGCCGCGGAGAGGGCTGCAGTGAAGCCAAAAAAAAGCCATCTCACACCAATTATTAGATAAATTTGGATATTGATTATGTCGTGTCAATATCATATTAAAAAAAATGAAATTATACTATATTATATAAGTAGAGATTAAAATTCATATTTATAAAATATTTTTTATAAAATAAAATCGTGAGATCTAATTCGAATCAAATCGCATAATATTTATGGATAGATTTGTTTCTTTCAATTGTGATAATGTTGATTGATATTCAATCTACAAACAATATAAACCAGGTGAGAATTAATTCGCCACCCTCGTCCCATTAATAAATCTTGAAAGTTTTATCTTAAAACAACAGGAATTTGATGGAGAAAGTATTACAAATCAAACCAAATTGATCCTTTTAGTTATCAATGTCTCAAATTCTCCATAGCTGTCTTATGCCAATGATTGAACAAATTAAATAAATGATTACATTTACAAACAAACTATATATATATATATATATATTTATATGATCAAGCCAACCAATTTTCCGAAATATCCATTTTCTTCTAACAGAGAGTAAATATCGCCTGTTCATAACAACAAAATCAAGACTAATGCATGCAATTAAACTTTCTCAAACATATTTGGTAACAGTTTTCCTATCGCCATGGCGATTGTGAGGATCTTTCATCTTTTGCACCTGCATGTAGTTTTCCTCAGAACCGCCATCTTCTTCATCATCACTTGTTTGATCAAGTGCCAGTAATTCTTCCTTATACTTGACACTGTTCATTCTCGTCTGCGTCATCTTGCCTCTGGTGTCATACCCTTTTAGCATGCCAACCACTTCCTTCATGTTTGGTCGCTTCTCAGGTTCATTTTGCACGCATCGAGCAGCGACATTGATGGCTTGTCTCAGCTGGTTTTCATCGAAATTTCCCCGAACCCTTGGATCAACAAGGTCTTTGAATCGCCCTTTAGCTATAAGTGGCTCTGCCCATTCGGTTATAGTCCGCTTCACACCACCAGGCAATTTTTCTATGGGCTTTCTTCCTGTGAGAAGCTCGAGCAATAGAATACCAAAACTATAGACATCGCAACTCTCGGAAACCTTCCCCCACATGGCATATTCCGGTGCTAGGTATCCTAAAGTACCCTTAACACGGGTTGTCATGTGGCTTACGCCTTCTGGGATTAGCTTTGCAAATCCAAAATCAGCAACCAACGGTTCAAAATCTGAATCCAGCAAAACATTGCTTGCCTTAATGTCTCTATGAATGATGTGGGGTGTTACTTCGTGATGCAAGTACCTGTAGCATTAACCAATAACAATATTAGTCAAAGAAAATTTCCTCCAGGATGCTTGGTCAACACAATGAAATTCTCCATTTCTGAACCTTAGTTTTTTTTTTTTTCCTTTTATTTTAATCAGGGAGATTGAAGAATCCAATTTCATATAGTATGCAGACATAATTCAATAACAGACAAAAGCTAACTTACAATATGCCTTCTGCAGAACCAATTGCAATCTTCATTCTCCTTTTCCAATCCAATTGAACTTCATCAGTATGTTGACCATGCAGATGAGACAGCAAACTCAGATGGGGCATGTAATCATAAACTATGAGCCTTTGATCAGTCCCAACGCAGTAACCCCTTAGACCCAAGAGATTTTTGTGCCTAACCCTTCCAAGAACTTCAACTTCCACTGCAAATTCCATCTCAGCTTTTGAAGTCATGGCTTTTAATTTCTTAACAGCTATCTGCATACATTACTCAGCAACTAAAAACTTCAGGCACAGTGGCAGAATATAGAAACTTAACCCCCCCAAAAAAAAAGATCAAATATCTATGGATACCTCCAGGCCATCACTGGTTTTTCCCCAGTAAACACTGCCGAAGCCACCTTCTCCAAGCTTGTTATCCTCGCTGAAACCATTAGTAGCCGCGTGCAACTCTTTGTATGTAAACATTCTCCATGTGGTATTCCCTGGAGGAACCACATTTACCCTACAAAAATCATGTCTAAAATTTTCAGCATAATCTAATCAGTAAAGAAAATAATTAATACTCTATATATACGAAGATCAGTATTAATTTTGCATACCCTTCATCAACCTTCTCTGAACTACAGCAACTGAAGGCTAATCCCATAGCTTTTGGCTATGAGGTTTGTCACCGAAATTTAGTTTGAGTTTCTGAATTGGTAGTTTGTACGACTTTTTAAATCAGACAAAAGGCAACATGAGGCCAGGCGCCGCCCTTGGCCGGCTTGTATGTCATCACTCATAACAAGTAGCTTTAACGGATATAACTAAGCGGAACATATGCGGAATAAAAAACATTAAAATCAATTTTGATTTAATAATTATTACGATTAAATTCAAAATTCAAAGTTTTTTTTATTTCTCCATAAAAAAAAAACATACACAAACTTAAACTATTAATAAACAAAAAAAAATGAAATTAGTTGTACTTAATTCTCCCAAGATATATATTATGCATCATTGACATTGGCAAGAACATTACAATATGCAAGCATAACTTAATTAGAGGCGCCATTATTTCCATATGTCTCGTAAATATTGTTTTTAGTTTTTTTTTGAGCTTTAATTTGACCTTGAATATTTTAATTAATTTAATAAATTAGATTATAATAAACAAAATAAAATGAAAATAACTATATCCCCAAGGGATAAGTCAATGCTTTGAGTTTAAGTCTCTATCTTTCATCTCTGAGCTGTTGAATTCGAGTTCTAGAACAAGAAAGACAAGAAGGATGCAATTTATGAAACTAAAGATGACTAATTAATTCTTATTATGTAGTATAATTACGTTTAAAGTTTTTAATGAATATTTATTAAGAGTTTAATTAACTTATTTACAAATAAAAGTGGTATCAATAAAAAAAATCAAATTAAGACATGATTTATGGCGTTGACAAAATACTACTTTTCATTTTATATCAAATTGATAAAGCTCTTCTTCTTTTTTAATTTTTTTTACCATTTTTCATTAATTAATATATATATATATATATATGAACTTTGGTCACCCACCATGTGTTTAGAATTTTGTAGTTTTTTAGTTAAGTCTGTAGTTTTCTTGGTTTCACTCACCATAAGAACTCTTATCTAACATTAATTTGTGTTTGTTGATGGGCTACTATCACCATAAGTTTAACATGTAATATAACTATGAAACTATTTTAATTTCCACATTTCCCTATGGATGATTTAACATTTATTTTGTTTTGCATACCTCAAATTTGGAAGTTTTTACCACAATGAAATAATCAGGTGAATTTATTAATAATTTTTACTAAAGAAAAAATTTATTAATTTATAACTTTTGAGTAAAACTAATTAGATGGCTACTTTTCATTACTAAAATGGCAGGAAATATTTCGGCCGTCTACCCCATTTCTGTCTTTCCTGTTAGTCATGCAGTGTTGTCTTCATTTTGCATAAATGGTTGTTTTCTTCTTCTGAATATGATGGTCAAAGGAAAAAAAGGAAACCTCTTCTTCATAACCATTTTTTAATTTGTTTGTTTAAATACAATTGGTATTTGAATTTGATGGCTTATATTGATGTAAACCAAAAGTCTAAACTCATATGTAAGTATGCCATTTGGCATTAGTTGGTTAGTCAAAGTATATAATCATTAATATTATCGATGCCTAATCTAAGAGAGGCATCATCTGCTTGATTTTTTTTTCTTTTCAATTGGCCATTAATTTTATAAAAAATTGAGTCGAGTCGTGAAATGATCATAAAAGTCATTGTATTATTGGAATAATGAATTTTTTTCAATATGCTTTAAAAATTTTATAAATTTATGATTTTGTCAGAAATAATATTGTCAAAGCTAAGTTAGTTAAAGTTAATGAAAAGAAACATGAAAGAGATGGAGACCGAATGTGTGTATATATATATATACACAATAATAATTATAGATAATTATTGTGTATATTAACAGTAAAATTTTTTGATTTTATAGATAAGTTAAAATAATTATAAATATAATATTTTATTTATTTTTTATTTTTTTAATATTCTTAAAGGACATGTGTATTCATTTTAATCCAACTTATAAAGTAAAAAATTTTTTCACTAGTAGTGTATAGAATAATTATCTATTTATTATACCCTTAAAATTCATTAAACAAATTAAGTTCAATAGATAGTTGGTTTTAAAATTTGTAAAAAATACTGGTAATATTTTTGTTTTGTCTCCTTTTTTCTTTCTTCATTTTTACTCTTTCTCCTTTTCATAATTTAATTAGTTTGTCACTGTCTACTTTAAAAAAATCAATTAATCATAAATATAAAACACTTTATAAAATATTTTTATTTAATTAGATTAGATCATTCATTAACAAGATATTACTTTACTTCAATTGCCAATTGTAGAGGTAATCAAAGAGCCCCTTCAATTCAATATCCATCTTATTCCTCATATATCTTCCAATGTAAAAGGAAAAAATAACAGTCAGAACTGAACCAGCTTGAATAACAATCCTTCAATTGAATATAACTAATTAATACTCAATTTAATTCATCAAAAGAAATAACTCAATTTTAAAAAATGTAGAAACGTCGACCAAAGAAAAATGGATATGTTTTTCAAGTGAGTTTTGGGTTAGGCCTTCATAACTAAAAACCGAGGCCTAGAACTTTCTTATGGCTAGAGCTGAATTGTGGGAGGCCTAAGCCCAATCATACAGGACGACGGCACCGGGGGAACATTTCTCTTTGTTCTCCTTTGTACTTGCTATTGACTTTTATAGTCGTGGAATATTAATTTCGTGAGGCAATTTCAATAATGGAGTTACAGGTGTACATAAACTCAACCAATTATCATCTTCGTCAACCCAGCATTGCTCCTATAGATTTCAAGAATGCCTCGTGTTCATCATCGAAAGCGGCCAAATTCTAGCCAGATAATCTAATTTTGAGTCGTAACATTCAAACCATTTTGAACTAGGAAATAAAAATATATATTTGATACATTAATGCCGTGAATTATATCATATCACTTTGTTAAACAATAAATTTAGTAATATTTATTTTTAAAAAATTTTATTTTAAAATTTATGATTTATTAAAGTGATATGTAATGATTTATTGATAATGTATAAATTTTATATAATGCCAATAAATCATATATAAATTCGAAAATTAAAAATTAAAGCTATAATTTTTTTGGGATAAATGATATTTCATTAGTCTAAAATAGAAACATCTATTATTAGTCAAAATATATGAAATAAGTTTTATAAATTTATCATTTCTAACTTTTACATACAAAGTTAACAACGATTTTTTGTTAATTTTAAAAATTTTAAAAGACGAAATCTTACATCAAAATTAATTATCCGTAAAGTATTATCAACAATAAATAAACAACTAATCAAGTTTCAAACTTTTTTTGCACGCCATATCATTAGAATAATGAATAATCTCGGCAAATTCCGCCTAAGGGTTCAATTTTCATTGACATCACTCTAGCATTTAAATTGTCGGAATTTTTCGATTTGACATTAATAGTGCAAGTGATGCAAGCTGTTGGCATTGGCAATTATTGATACACCTCATCTCCTTCATTGCCACAAATCTTTTTCTTTTTCTTTTCCATTCAAGATGACTCAGTCTTCAACCACAAGACACTCGAAATGGACTAATCCCACAGCTCCATTCATCTTTTCTAGATCACTTTGGGTCATGGAAATCAGTATTTAGGCGAAGTTGATCAGGTTTACGTGCGGTGTTTTATCATTTTCGGTTGGCCAACCAATTGATGATCAAGCGTGAATTATAGCAGTCGAGTTCCACCATTAGGAAGAAGCTTTCTTTCTCTGATGCTGACGCTAATGGATATTGCTGTGCAACACCACTTCCTTAACAGGCTTTCAGTTTTTCTAACTATTCTGACGTATGCAGATTTGCTAACTAAACGGAGAGTTATTGCAATTTTCTAATGAAAAGATAGCCACATTTTCCCCCTCGCATGAATACAAACTTGTTTAATACTGTTAGGTGAGATACATATAATGCTTAAACTTGATTATTTTTATTTTTTTTTAGTTCTTCAGACAGATTTTGATGCTACACCGACCCCATGTCCCTACAGGTATTAAGAACGATTTCTCCATTAATGTTAGTTCAGAAGCTTCTGGTTACAGACTTACAGTGCTTATCATTGTGGTAATCTGTATGGGACCAGAATGTTGTTTGATCATGGAAGTTTGTCTGCCCAAAAGAAAATGCCCCAACCTCATTAATGTAGTCTGAAAGAACTGAGTTAATTGAATTTGCTACAACAAGGTTGAAGAAAGATCGCAATAGAGTTAAGATTCCAAATTCCAAATTCATGATCAATCAATCATCTGAATTAAGTGTCAAATTTGAAGATAAAAATTGCAAAGTTAAATACAAAAGTCATAATATAAGATTGAATCTAACAAGTGAATTTATTCTTTTCTAAATCAGTGTACTTAAACGCATATATGGTGGGTCTGATAATCATAAAAATTAAAGCGGATGAGATGATTAACAAATAAAATTTTCAATTTAAGGCCAAGGAATCTTAGTGCTAAGCAAGAAATTTAAAGAAAGCTAATAAAGAAAGAAAAGGACAAAAAAAAGGAGCATCTTGATGATCTAAAATCTATCCATTTGCTTGTTTGAGAAAATTAAATTAAATTCCATGAAGAGGGAATCGGGATATTGTTACGGTAATGAGAAAACTCAACATTCGACAGACACTTGGATTCAACAGTTAATCCATGAAGAGGGTGGGAAATCATGGCTGTCTGGCTCTTTGTTCCAAAATTCCTACAAGATTCTTCGATTTGATTTGATTTTTCGGCTTATTTTTTATTCCGACGGTCGTGCAAGCTTTCCCTTTATCCAGTCCATTTTTTTAAAATTATTATCTTCATTCTTAGCATTTAATTTTTAATATTAATTTAAACGATGATATTTTTATTTTTAAAATGTAATAATTTTATGAATATCAAAATTCGAGTAGTAAGAAATTCTAAAGCATTCTCTGCCAGCCGCGTCTTCCTCTCTCACATGATTTGCCACTGCCCACGTGATGGGCTCTGCCTACCACTAAGCCACAATGAAAAGAAGAAAATCATGCAAAATGTGTAAGCTAGTTTGTGGTTTGAACTTTGAACTTTGTAAGCTAACCATTGGTAGAACTACTCAGTTTTAATGTAGATCAACAGAGCATATCTGTAGATGGCTTATATTTTGTGCTTTAAAGTTTGACTATAGAAAATTATCATATTTATAAAGGTTAATTTATTATCGAGTTTTATAAATTTATTAAATTTTTATTTATAATTTTTTTTTTAAAATTTAAATGATAAAAATTTGAATTCAAAGACTTCCTTTATGTTTAGAATTCAAATTTTAACAATTTAGGTTAACATTTTTATTTTTGGAAGTGGAGGCATACTTCATAAATCATTATGTACCAATGATTGTTGCTTACATGTAGAGTTGAATGTTTTTCCAATGCAAACCACTGCTCTAGGTTTGGATGTCGGGACAGCTGCTGTTGGCTTATTGAAGAGTTTGCACCACTTTGGTATTAGATTTGCACACTGCGTTATACCACTACTCATCCGAAAGCCAAATCTAAATCAAATTTGCTCGATCGATGCTTCGTCAGCAAGGAAAAGCTAGCTTTTCATGATCCAAAACCCACCGAACCAAGTCAGGAATGCAAAAGGCTAAAGGCCAGGATGATTTTGTAATTTGAAGACATTGATTGCGCTGCAATTATGGAATATTATTGTAATGTTGGAACTGTTGCAGAAGCGGAGCAAGACATGGACTTTAGTAGAACTGAATCACTTTTGAGAAAGAGAATGGTCAAGGCGAGGCTCTGCAGAGTACAGTCCGTGCTGCTTCACCACGCCGCATCCGGAACTCCTACAGAAACCTATCACCGTTGCCTCACACGTGCCTTTCTATGCCTTTAGAACGGCTGTGTTGTCAAATTCCTGTTGCCAGCATTTGTCAGGGTCCTCAATTTTGCAGACGGAACGTGGCAACAATTATGCTAATTGAATTAAAAATTTGTATACTTTGATCACCGTGAATTCTTACTTTCATTCGATCTCAATAAAGATTTACATTTTCCGAAAGAGAAGAGAATCAAAAGAAAAAGTGAGAGTAAAACAGAAGATAAGGAATTGCTCTGTTCACACCAATCAAACATGCAAGCTGATATACAGACCGACAGACAATTCCCACCTCAAAAAGATCCAAAAGCAAAACCTGGAGCTCTCTTTTAACAAACGAGAACCCACCTAGAAATACCCAACATCCGTCTAAGGATGTCACCGGAAAAAGAAAAATCAATGGCTCTGATTCTCCTGACTTGAAGATTGTTGAGTCTCCGTGCTCCCACTTTGCACCTGGTCGCCACCAGCACCGCCGCTTACCTGCTTCTCTCCTTCCTCCTCCAATTTCTCACCCTTTTGAGTACTGCAACAGCACTTTTCAGTACTCTGGTCACCGAAAGAAGAAGACCGGCTGGAAGAAATGGGGGTGGCCAAGAACGTTGGCTTAACTTCTCCTGCCATTATAACAAGAAATTTTTGTTCCATAACAGGTGCTACCTTCTGGGTCTCGTCTCCTTTACCTTCTCCTGCTTCCAAGTCTCTCTCCCCTTGCTCTCCCTCGCCGTTCTCAAGGTAACCTGACAGTTTCCAATAAGAACAAGCAAGGATGAGAAGCGCAAAAGCTATAAGACCGAGCATGGCAGCCAAGCCACCGAACAAATAAGGAACCGGTGAATGCCACGGTGAGTGTGGAGTAGTGGCTCCTGAAGGTGTCTTTGCGGTGACATTGTATGGCTGTCTTGCTTCCATTTTTGTTTGCTTTCTGTTCAAAGCTTGAAGCAAAAGAGAATAAAAAAGCTAAGATGGTTTCTTTGGTGAGCGTGGGGAGTGGTTGCAATGGTATTTATAGAAAGAAGAACATGAGAAGAGTGGTTTCAGAATGAGGTTGCTTCTAGTTTTGGGTGATTTATGTCGTCATTTTTGCATTGAGGGGGCCACAAAGTGGGGCTGTCAGAGCTCTTTTGGAATTTCGAAAAGAAAACATTACGCGAAACGCACTTACGAGTAGAAACAAGTTTTGTAAACAGTACTTAAAAGTAAAGATGGTTTGTCTCCTGAAATCTTTGGGCGGTCTGCCCTTTCAATCATGCTCGGATTGTACCTGTATAATTTTTCAGTAACAATTTGCTTCAGTCAGATTAGTTTAGATATGCTAATTTAGTTTCATGCTAAATCGAGTAAAAAAAATTTTGTTCAAATTTATACAAATACATTAACACAAAATCTTTTTATCTTTTTTTCTCATTATTTTTTATTTTATTATTATATCATACTCACAAAAATTTTGATACAATAATAAAAATTATTAATTTTTAATTAAAATGATTATTTTCTTTTTATTTTTATCGTAACGTGTTTAAAATTATTTAATTTAATATTATTATTATTTGATATAAAATCATGGACTTATTCCGTGCTTATTTTAATCATAATTAATCAAGAAAGACAATATTTTGCGGCAGAAATGTATTGTAACAACAATCAATCACCCAAGAAAGCAAACCCTATCCTTTATCTGCCTATGAATGCATGAAATTGAAACTTCCCCAAGAATCCTTTGGATATAAAGTTTTTAACCTCTTCAATCATGCTAGGATCAAGGGCAAAGGGTCCCACCAAATAGATGTCTTCCAAATCAATGCTGTGGGATCCACTTGCATTGTCAGCTTCCACATCTCTACGTACACAACAAGGACAGTTGCATATTCCTTCCTATACGTTACGTCCACTTCCACATTTGTAAATTTATCAATATCATATTAATTGTTTACTCAATAATTGTGTAATTTACTAATAAAATGTTTGATTTTTAATTTTAATTAAAAATTTATTAAACTTTTTTTGGTGAAAAAATTAATTATAACTTTTAACATATTAAGTATGTATATATATATTTCATATTCTCAATAAAAAAAGTATGCATAATTCATAAATTAAGACGTAACACATAAATTAAGATTACCACTATATATATATATACTTATACCTTTTATAAATTTAAAATTGTAAATTATATATTAGGGTTGTTATTCCATTCACTCTCAATAAAATTGAAAAACTTAATTATGTGTTGTTTTAAACAAAAAATTAAAGAGCCAAAATTTTTAAAAAGAATTATGAAACATAAAAAGATCCACTAGCTTGAAAAGTTTTTTTATTTCTTTTTTTTTTGATGCAATAAAATTTTTCATTTAATTGATAGTGAATAAGATAATACATAAAATGCAAACAAAAATTATTTTCATATCCAATATAATTTGAGAACATGTTATAGTTTACACAAAAAAATATGACTTAATTAATCTTATATATTATTAGATAATAATTACTATTTATATGATGATTTTTAACTAAGTATTATATTTTGATTTATCAAGTCAATAACTCACGTATAATAAGGACTTAATCGAGAAGAATATTTTCATTTTATTAATAATTTTTTTTAAAAAAAAATTTTCGGTGTTTGTTAATTAATCTTCCACTAAGATTATCTTATTAACTTTCAAGATAGATTAGAAAAAACAATGATGATTTGTAAAGAATAAATCCAAATTCCAAACCAAATCCCACTTATGAATGATGATCAAGTTAAGTGAACGTATCTGCTTTTCTGCTAATATGTTAAACGCTTCTGTTTACTTTTTTAATTATAAAAATAATTATTGGGTCTTATTTTAAAGGAAAATTTGGAATCTAGGTTGACAATGAGTCTCCTGAAGTTGGAATATATCACTTTCTTGGATCTTAATGGCCACGCAAGAACACCCTTGGATTTGTTGTTATTTAATATTTGTCATGATCTCATGCACTTGAGCTGTAGGATTGTGCTTAATTTGCAAAAACCATTAATTCAACCTATCCACAAAAGTTATAAGGTAATTGTTCAATTACATTGAAATTGAATTAAAATATATAAATTCTGATCATTTCAAGTCATCCCTCTTTCTTTCTTATTTTGTGTCCATGTAAGTTGTAATATAGATTTATATAGAAAAATTACCTTAATACATCATGTATGAAGTTTTTAGACTTTGTTGATGAGAGTTGTAATCTCTTAATTTTAAAAAAATTAGACATGTAATAATCTTTTAATTCTATTTGTAACAGCCAAAAAAATTATTTGTATAAAAAACATATTAAATATATACCGTAATCAAGTGAAAATTATAAATTAAAAAAAAAGAATCTAATAATATATTTTAATTAGCTAATGCACATTAAGACAACTAAATTTTGATATACATATATTACATTAAAGGAAAAAAAATTAAATCTAATAAATTTTATAAAAAAAGTATGATAAGACCCAATATAGAAATAAATTGATCATTAACCCTTCTAAAAAGGCAGACAAAAGAAATTTTGCTAAATTTGACTGTCGACCAAAACACCTCCCATAAATTAAAATTTGTCTTCCTTATTGGATAACAATAGAAAAGAATGTAATTTTAATGGCATGGACGTACTTTTGATTCAACCACATTTTAGCATGAAGATAAAGCTCACTAATTTATTAGATTTTAGAAGAACCGTTGGTTTTAAATCAATCAATTGTGATGATGATGTAATGGAGAGATGGAATCAAAGGATTTATATATATATATATATATATATATATATAGATTTTCCACTTGCGTTTTCAGAGATGGAACCTTGACGGTAATAAAATTATAATTACTTTATTGAAGTGGGATTGCCACCATCTTGATTATTTCTTAGTTGCTTAAGTGATTGATTATTCAGAAGGGTTCCCACAAAACCATGATTGCATTGGGGGCTGCTCTTATTTCTCAAGCTACTTTTTCTCGTAGGATCTTAGTCTTAATCCATGATTAGGAATAAATTATTCTATAAACAACATTTATTAATTAATTCATAGTAGAAGACTGTGGATAAGCTTTAATATTTTGAGTGGAATGAGTGAGAGATTTAATCATTGGGTCGGTTATTATTTGCTTCTATATAGAAGGAAACATCACTCTAAAATTTGTGTGGGATAATGTTTATTTTTGGGTTTTGTTTTCATTTAATTCTTTTGTTTTTGAATAAATTTACGGTAGTATTATTCAGTGATGGATACGGACCTTTGATTTTAAAGGGGCCAATTAAAAATATACCTTCATAATTTTTATTTTTTTTATAATTTGGGGAGGCCAAATTTGAATTTAGTTAAGATGAATACATCATCCATAGACACCTATACATGTATATAAAAGGATTTACAAAATTGTTGCAGGGCCATAAGGCCCATAACCACCAATATTTGCTTATACCAAAACTAAAAACCGTACTATTCTCTCGTATCGATATGATATATTCAAAATTTCCTTTTGAAATATTTTGAATCCGAATTAACAAAGAAAAGAACTTATTTTCCTACCAACTGAGCTAACCTTTATCACTTATAGGTTTAGTAAGATAATGGTGGAATCCATAGTTAACAACAAAAAATATTAGAGGAAAAGTGGTAGGGAGATAAGCACATGTTCCCAAGATGGATGAAAATCTAATGAGATTATGGTATCATTATATTAGGGAACTCAGTTTTCACTTTTCAAATTGATATGTAACATAATTAATAGTACAATCCGAAAGTGCATGAATTAAAGAATGAAGAATGAGATACCCCAACCGACAAAAAATGTATGGGATATATTCATGTATACTAATATATACACGGATACATTAATACAAACAAACACATGAAAGATATGAGAAAATATAAAGCGTATTCTATCATTAAAATTTGTACTGTTTAGAAACACTGTTAATTTTTTCTACCCTTCTAATCCATTTGGTGTTTATATTGCATATTAGAAACCAAGTTTAACCTAATTAATTTACAAAATCGATAAATTTGAAATTCAACTTCAAACATCTGAAATCTTTTTTTCTATCTTTATATTGTGACATCTTTTTTAGAAAAATATTAGCATATTAATAAAAAAACACATTAATTAAGAAGCCAAGAATAGGAAATCTTGATTAAGAGAACAAGATAAAGGTATATAAATAGAACATAAAGTTGGGAAGCCACTTGAAGAACCCTTAAAGTGGGATAGTAATAAGATGACAAAAGTCCCACTTTGAAGGTTATAATTATTGTTTGCACAAAAAATATTTAAAGTATTAAGGCCATTGTACGTGAACACTTGAAATCCAGATGAGCAGGTTTATTTAGGATGTGGTTGGCTTCTGATGAAGACCCACAGATAATAAACCAGAAAACGACAGTGCCCACCACTCTCAAATCAAATAAAGGAAAGAAATTGAAAGCACCTAATAAGCTAATTACACCTCATTAAAGTTGTTAGGTGGCTGATGGATCCATGACCAATGCCCGATCTCTCTATCTCTTTCTTAATGGAAAATTTTAACCAAACGACTTAATATATAAGACTCTGATCTAAAAAATGAATACATTAAATTCAAATTCAAATTTACAAGAAATTTCAAACTTTAAAATGAGAATATAATCATTTAATTTAATACTCAATGTTCAATTAAAAGAAATTTTGTAATTAATACAGTTATTTTAATATATAAGATTTTCAAAGCCATGATTATAAGTTGTGATCAGTGGTAATGTGTGTGTTTGTCATTTAATTATGCACAAGAGAAAGAGACCAACAACAAAGGGAAAAGCCTTGAGAAAGACGAAGGAAACTTTTGTAGACCTAAATAAAGTAGTAGAATTTAGCTTATCTATTTGAACCCTTCATCTATTTATATATCTCAATCGATTCATAAATAAAGCACAACAATTATTGAAGTAGCTATTTGCCGTGAAGGAAGCAAAAACATTTATAGCAGCAAATTTCATTGGAAAGTTGTTAGCTTAAGTAGCTCATCGTCACTGCAACTGAAAAGGAAAAAAAGTAATTGATGTGTTTCTTTCTTCTTTACGTTAAAAAAAGATTTTTTAACCAATCAGATTCAATTTTTGTAATTAACATTTCGAAAATAATTTTAAAATGCATCAAATCGAATTGAGAGATTAAGAAAATTCAAAAGGTGAGAGAGATATTCTTGAACTTGTAATATATGTTTAATGGTTAGGTTAAGTTTTGGATAATCATATCCAATCATTTTGATGATTGACTTAATAACTTAAAAAACAAATTAAGCATGATGACATAAAAAGAGTAATGGTGGCAATAATTTAATATTGAGAAATATTTAAATTTCATACTCATCTGTATAATGCTTAAGCTGTTCCTTAAAGCAAAGTCACAGTAATCACCAACTGTTCAACCACTACTTGTTTGATAATGGCAACTTAATTTGCCAAAAGAGTAAACCAATGGATAGATAAAGATAATGCTACAACAACGATGTTGTTTCTAAATTGAGAAGATGAGGTTTGAATCTTTAAGACAAGATAATAAAGATTTACAAATGTAACTGTCAAGTCTGTAAATTATCGTTTTCAATTAATTTTAAGAAGCATGTGGCTGGCGTACACCTGATAGAACATGTGAATGAAGAACTGTGTTGTCATTTTTCAAGGATATGGAAATGGAGTATGGAACAGTCCAACCAAATAAATTTCATTTTCTAGTCAAAAAGCTTCCTATACCTCCGGCCACTCAGCTTTGTCGAAATTTACTAGCAAAATGGTAAACATGTAGAGATATGTAATGTTGTTCATTTTGGCCCAATATCTCCAGTAAGAGACCCAAGCTAAGGACAGTTGGACACTGCCCAACGACAGGGCAGGGCCCTCCATACACAAGCTACATAGTAAAGAAGATTCCCTATGGCATATCTCTTGTTTGTTAGCCAAGAAAATCCACAATCCTTCCATTTCCATTTTCCCCACAAATAAGATTTTCACCATTCTGTACTTCTCATCATGTACAAGGAAAAAGAAGTACACTGTAGCTTGGTGACATTTTCACCACTGATTTTAGCTGTCAATTTCCGAGGAATAAAGGAATGTGTAGTGCTAAGAACGCTGTCCAATCAGAAGAGCAATGTACAAAAAAGAAGAAAAAAATAAATCTGGCTAGAGCACTTAAAGTATTGGTGGCACCCCAGCTTTCGTAAAATTCGTCGCTGGGAATCATTACGAGCATTGTTTTGTCTACGTAATGGCATATCGACATAGACCTGAAAGAATGTTCCTTGTTTCACATGGAAATGGTAATGCCATCTTCTTTGCTTGGACATGGAGGATCCGCTTTCACATCCTGTTATCCTTTCGATATTCTTCTAGGGTTTTTGAGTAAGTTGAACAGTGGAAATAAATCTATGATTACAGATTCAGTAAGGATTTCTTACTTTTCTGATTTTCTCCCATCAAAATTCTGAACCATTGAACACCTGAACAGTTTTAAACCTTCTACCTTTGTATCACTAACTGAAGTAAGACTTTTTGGTCACTGAACACTAAAAAAGAATTTTACCCTAAAATCGATTTTATTGTAAGGTTAATCTAATTTAAATAAATGCAGTTTATATTTATTGTTATGTATTTATACTTATTAATACTAATTTTTCGTTTATTCTCGTATGTTTATAATATTTATAACATAAAAAATTAATATAAATTAAATATCACTAAACCTTAAATGGATTAATCTTATAGTACGATCCATCTTACCGAAGAATTTTCCCTCTCCCCTGAGGCCTACACTCTCTATGCTACCATCAAGCAGATTAGTCAAGCAAAACCACAACTTGACTAGAAAATCATGTTTTGCTTGGCTTATTCATGTTGTAAACATCATGACTCATAATCCTTCCAACGACTATGCATCTATCTCACTCCAACATCTAACCTGGGATTGGAGGGCTTTGTACTGTTGTAAATCTCTAGGAATTGACTTGATTTTTTATGATCTGCTAATAATTCTCTAAACCAATACAATTGCAAGAGCTTCTTCCATCAGCCATCCAAGTCTGAACCTTCCACTAACACATTGATCCTCAAGTTCCAGGCTCCTCCCACTAATGGTTATGTCATGGTAATTATTTCCAGCAGGAAATTAACATGCCGAAAAGGACAGGGAATAAGCCTGCGAGAACCAAACAAGGGGAAAAAAAAAAAAACGCAGGCGCTGAATACTTGCTTGTTAAGCAAGTTGTTGTGAGAGAAGGTTTGAGAGGTAAGATATGAAATCTGTGGAAGCTGAGTCAGTAATCAGTGAAGGGGTAGTGACAAAAAAGAGAACCAAATGGGTCACAGCACTTGCTCCCTAATGCACAGATACTGAGTTCGCAAATTCCCTGGAGACACGGCTGCACAAGAACCAGAGCCATGGCCCCCACCACTTGCAGCCCATTCCGATCCCACCAGGGCGGCAGGGCCCTTGTAATTCCTTCCCTCGTCACTTCCTTCCTATAACCTGGCCTTCCAAAGCAGCAGCGGTCACAAAGAAAGCTCACTAACTCGGCCTTAGGCCCACTGGATAACTATCCCTTTCAACCTTTCCTTTCAAGTTTTTTTTAGGCGGACATTAAAAAATTAAAATAATAAAATAAAACATGTATTATCTTTTTAATTTTATTTTTAAAGTTAAAAAATTTTATTAACGATGTATAAAATATTAATCTTTTTCGGATGAATATGGTAAAGTGATGTAGAAAACAGTAAATTAAATCAATGACAAATCCAATCCTCAATTTCCCGAATATATACAAAACAATGTGTAATGTAGTAGTGTGGTTTATAACTAGCTAAAAGGTCTATTATGAAAGGCTTCTTGATCCAAACTCCAAACTGCATTGCCGACCCATCCCATGAAATCTATAATCTACCACGCATGCTTGGAGGCAATTGCATAATATATCCAAAAATATTAGACACAACAATATAACAATATAATAAAAATATTAAGATAACACAAGTTAAAGTATAATAAATTTTATATAAACTTCACAAAAGTTAATTAAAAAAATATTGAAATCATTATATTAATGTAAATTTAGACATAATAATTTTCATATTTTACGCATTTGACACAATATAAAACTAAAATATATACACAAATTATCATAATTAATAAATTTCATATTTGCATGTTTCCTTGCAATTTTGCAATTTTCATAGCGGTAAGATCACCTAGAGACACTCCTATCCTATCTATGCACGCCAAGGACCACAATTAAGGCGTATAACTTCTTGGATTTGTAATGGCTGCCGGTATGCTGGAGAAGCCAACTGACCAGAGTACGAGAAACTGAGAACTGTAGATGGTCAATCCTATTGGCAATGCCAACAAATTTATTATCGTGTTTTAAGTTTAACCGAACCAAATGTTCTAACAGCAGTAATCACGCTTGTTACTAGACGGCTGCTACAATCAAACGCCCAAAACAAAACCCAAAACCAAAACCAAAGAAACAGCACAATCTGCTATCATAGGCAACACTTCGATCCTGACTACAGAAAAACTCATTCAGAAAATTACATCAATGATAAGCTTATGGAAACTAGGGAGGATTAAACGAGTACTAGCTGCTGACTAGATCCTCTCAATCCAGATCTTCATGGCAGTATGAAACCATTTCGGAGGAAAAGATCATAAGAATAATAAATAAAAAAAAAAGTTGGAAGAAGAATGCAGCAGCCATGTTTCCCGATCAAATGTGGAAATTCATCATATTTGGCTCAACAGTTTGACTGCTCTGACCTCCTTTCATGCATCCATCCCGACGATTGCTGCCAGTAATTTCCTCCAAATTAATGCACCACATTGCACACAGTAATGCATCACATGGAAAATGGAAGGATGCAATGCATGCTTTACGCATTTGAGATCATGAAGTATGAACCCAAAAATCCCCAGAAAACCAACTGATGCAGTAAACTAAATTTAAAAGTGGCCAGCACTCATGCATGGTTAATCAAAATAACATGAGAAAAGCAGGCCCAAAAAAAGCCAATAACAATTTTCTGAAGCTGACTTAATCAGAAATCTTAACATTAATGCAGATCTAAGGGCATGATCGTACATGTCAATCATTGAAACAAACTAAGCAAGCACCAGTAACCATCTGAAATACAAGAAGCAAGTTCTTTAAGATGACTTATATAATACACGAAAGTTGAAGGATGTTTTAAAGATAGCACAAAAGGACAAGTGACTTGATCTACATGTAGTCGAGAAGACTTATATCGCTAGTCCAAATAGGTGCTGGGATGATCATCACTTTCCACTGTTATAAAAAAAAAAAAAACAATTTAACATGTGAGAGGAAAGAGAGAATGAATGTGTGTATAGGTGTTTTGCGAAAGAGAGTTTATTTCATTTCACTTACCTATTCATCATAAGTGTTATATTGTCTCCTTTAAGAAGAATCCTTCCTGAAAAAACAAAGAAACAAATAAATAAGACAACATGGATACGACGAGGGAGAACAATAAGAGTAAGACATTTCACCTAATGACTTTCTGCTGTTCTTCTTGATGTTAACTTCCTCAGCATCATCCAGAACCAAATTCATGTACTCATCAAAGCCCTGTAAAATGCCAAACAGGGAAATTAAGAAGTCGATTATTAAGATTATCAATAAGATTATATCTCAAAGCGCATAAAACAGTTTTAGTTATTTTTCCAAAATTTGAGACAGTCACACCTCTGATTAAACATTATATGTGTATGCATTTAAGACATGTTATTTCTTTCATGCATTTCTCACATTCTGTTGCACTGCACAGAATCGATTCACTGTTGATTCATTTTAGATTTTACCCAAACATTATTATTATTATTATTATTATTAAGGCTCTCATAGCCTCATCCAGCATGATCACCTTTCATGAGTCAAGCAATCGACCAGATAAGACAACATCACAAGAACTGTAGAATAGTCACCACAGGATTGTGAGATCTGGAGCATCTTCCTTATTCAACCTTAGCTATATGGGAACGGAACATTTCAAAAACATAGGGCTCAGATCAAGAATTATTAAAGAGATTCATGCATACCATATACAAATTATGATACATGGGACCATTTTTTACTTAAATCAGCCAAATAGCCATTTGTCACACTATCTATGTTGCTTGGACTCAACATATTCAGAGGAGCATCCGTATCAACAAGACTCAAAACAAACTTGGGCATAGGATCTGTGTCAGATTTAGATAACTTGAATGGGAGATATTAATCCCCCAAATTAGACCGAATTGTTGCCCTAACCAAAATTCTCTTCTTCATTTTCCTCACTTGCCGTAGAATTTTCATCCATCCCACACAATAAACAGACAATTTATAATCATTAGGGAAATGGGGAGAAGAGGCTTGAAGAACAAAAAGAGAACAAAAAGTCGGATATAGTGAAGAAAGAGTGAAAAAAGAGGCCAAATCTGGAGAGAATGAAGCAAACACAGCGGAGGGAAGAAAAGGAATAGAGAAATATTCACAAACAAAGAAGGCCAAAGGAGAAAAACATGTAAAGTTTTTGGGGGTGCTATAATTTTACTGACTGCTTTTGAATTCAGTCGTGTGATGTCCCCCTTTTCACCTTATTATTGCTGCCAAATTCTGTCAGTTTCCTCTCCTGTTTTGGTTCATTTATTCAAACGTACTTTGTGACAATAAGAGCATTGGGCCTCAAATTATCTACCCTTGTGGGCTGGAAAGGAGGTTGATTTGCTTATGATTTTGTTCCTTTAAAGACCCAAAACCAAAACACTAATAACCATTTTCTTCGCATAAAAGACAGTTAAACTACTCACACAATAATATAAAACATCTTAATATTTTAATTTGGACAAAGAATCCCGCACCCTTAACCTCATTTCGAACCATTTATAGCCACATTCCCATGTCTTCAATTTCATGTCGTTGAATGTAAAAACACTTAGATGCATACAGACACCCAACAGCCAAACCCCAGTTCGAGCAACAGAGATCACCAAATCAACCTCAACAGTCTGCCTTCTTGTTATAAGCTACAACACACTATAACATCCCATGCCTCTTACATCACCCACTCGTTTATTCTCCCACAGACATTAAACTCATCACGCTTCCTTGAGCATTACATCATGTTATATCATCCTAAATCTCACTTTTCATGCCACACAAGAGCTCTCTAAAGGGCTTCAGCTTTTCCTTACTTGACCATTTCTTACTCCTATGATATGTATGCAACATTCTGCCCCTTGCTGTAAGGACACCCTATTGTTTTCTATGAGTTCTTGAATTTGTGAAGCAGATTTGTCTACTTGTACAATGAGAAGCAAGCAAGCCTTCATTTACTATCAATCTTAAAGTAATTTATTCAGCCAATGAAAAGTTAGACACTCCTATATTACAAGATTTTAAGCCTTTTAATAATCTTCAGGAAAAAAAAAGTTTTCTCTTTTCTCTTTCCCCTTTTGAGCAACCCCAGAAATTTATGGTTAGAATCAAGTTTTGTCTTTGTGGTTAACCATATAGGGGGTTTAAAATTTTACTCTTTATGCCTTTTTCTTTGTAGCCTACTCTAGTATTGGGATAAACACACTGATGATGATGATGATGATGATGATGATGATGATGATGATGATGATGATACCTTTTTCTTTGTAGGAATTTAAACTTGCCAACTGTGTAATTTTGAATATATAGAGCCAAGGATTCTTAGTTCCTAATAAGTTTATTTGCTTGAATAGAAAAAGGCCACTGATGCTTTTGGTCTTGGTTTGTTTTTTTTATCTCCTTTTTACTTTAGTTATGATCTGGATAAATATTACTGTTCTAATTGTAAAAATTGTTCGGATAGGTTGCCAAAAAAATGTTTGTAAGGAATTTTTTTTTAATGGTTTTGTACACCGATGCAACCAGAAATAGGAAACACTCCCAATTAATACATTTAGCAAAGAACTCTAATTGCTCATCAAGCATACATACACAACTTAACACAATCAGTGAAAAATCATAACAATGTTCTCTCCAAAATCGTAACTGCTTAGCAGTCATATCGAACACAACAAATTAAAAACAGCAGTGAGACTCATGCAAAATCAAAATATCTACATTCTAATTCTAAGAAAAAAGAAATTCATAACATTGTTCATAACATTAATTATTTTAAGACATAAGGTAAACCACACACTGAAGGGGACACTTCAGCTGTTAAAGCTTACGACTCTATCTTGATGGTCTCGAGTTTGAATCCTGGGTTGAACAGGGTGAGACTTATGAGAATGGGAGAGGGCTACCTCCCTTTGCATAGCCCAATATCACTTCTACCCAAAAAAAAAAAAAGCTAAACTAAACTATTTTTTAAAAGCAACAATTTGGGGATTAAAATTCCTATCAATATTCAATTAACATAAAATATTTACCACAATTAGTACTTTAAAATTGGTTATTTAAAATTATACATAAAACTTACAATGATTCTGCCTTCAATCCTCAAATCTTTCTGCTCAAAAAGCCATATCTGAATGCGAGCTTTCTGGGTATTTCAAAAGGAGAAGAAAAAAGAAAAAGCCAGACAACCCATTAACAAACAGGCAAAGCCAAGCTAACCCAGAAAAGAAAAAGAAGGAAATGTAGCTTGAAATAGAGACTTACACTCTGTAGAAACCTGAAGATCAGGTTCTGTAACCGTACGGAAACCGAATCAAAAAAAAAAAAGAAAAGGAAGAATGAAATCAGTAAATAGACAGAGAAGCTTAGAAAAATAAAAGAAATAATGAAAGAGGAACATACGATAGGTTGAGTCATAATCCTCTGAACTTTGGTGCTCGCCATGGCTGTGACAAAATCGACCGCGTTTTTCCTCTTTGTCAAAAGTTTTGAGTAGATGAGCTCTTAAACCCTAGCTTACAATTGAGAGCTCTTGCTTTTAAGGAAGAAAAAAGGCCGGCCGACGCGCCCTTCCAAAGCCTTTACTACCATCTTTTTCCATGCCCTGAAGTTTACCTGCCATGGAGCCGGGGCCTGGCCCGATTTGGGCCGGGTTTAGTGAAATTTCAAATTTGGGCTTGGTCTGATCCTTTCTGCTACATCATTTACTTAATAAAAATATTTTTATTAAATTTTAATTTAAAATATGTTTACAAGTTATTATATCATTCATGTTTTGTATATAATATTTTTTAATTTACACGAAATTTTAAAAAAGAATCTTTAACTTTTGGAATAACTAAATTTTTTAAAATATTTTAATAATTTTTGAAATGATATTAAAATGTTGAAAAAGAGAACATATGTTATAAATTCAAAGAGTTTGACTCAGTGACGTAAAATCTCAATGAATTCTTGAATAAAAACAGTTAAAGTGGTGATATTATTCTACATTTATTAAATACTAAATTCTCTATAACTTTTTATTCAAGTTACACTCATGCACGTATTATCAATTGATTTTAAGATGAAAATCTAATATGATACGAGAATTTAGGTTTTATTCTATTGATTTTTTTCTGCTACTCTTTCTTACATCTATTAAATACTAAATTCTCTATAATTTTTTATTCAAGTTTGACTCCTGCATGTATAGTCAACCAATTTTAAAATGAAAATTTAACATGGTATCATAGCCTAAGTTCTATTTTATTGATTTCTTCTCGCTACTCCTTTCCACATATATTAAATACTAAATTTTTTGTGACTTTATATTCAAGTTAAACTCTTCAAATTATTATCAATTGATTTTAAGATGAAAATTTAATAAAAACGATTCATAGTAAAAATTACCGTGTTCAAATTCTCATTAAATCAAATTTCTTTAAGCTAACGCTAACCACGCAATGCGAGTGAATATTTTTTTATACTTATTGTAGTACGAAAGCACCCCTTAATTTAAAAAATAAAAGCATGGGTTGCAAGCACCGGAATAAGCTCCTCCCTAAGCATAAATTACTTTAGTGCTAGCAAAACCTGGTTAGGAAGTTTGTAAGCATAAAGAAAATGTCAAGGATGAACCATTTGAAAGGATAGATATATAATATGGAATTGACTGCAAATGAATTGATACAACAGATTCACTATTCCTAGGAATTTTGCTATTCTCAATGCCCAAGTTACTAGTCACTCGGGAAAACAAATATAATCTACAAGCCCTTGGGTGACAAACCATGCTTTACATTGATGCCGTGCGTAAGGATTCACCAATGTCACTCTCGATTGATCATTAGTGACTGATATGGCACCCTCTTGATTTCCAGAAATGTGGAATACTCCTTGCTCATCGGCTGTTTCCAAGGCTCCCCATCCATCTGCATACATACATCTTTCCACTCTCCACCCCTTATCTCCAGTCTGATTGATGCAGCCTGAAAAGGATCCGTAAAATCTCATCAACATACCACATTTTCAGCGGACCGAGGACATAATTTGAGAACGAAAAAAAGAAAAGGACAATTTTAGTCCAGTCTAAACTTCTACAATCTTAGGTTTAACCACCGTTGACTGGTTATGATGAAAAATACGTAAGTTATGGTACCTGCGCAATGTGTTTTGCAGTTATGAGTTCAACCATTACAAATGATGCATGCCATCCCTGCTTTAAGCCAAAAATTTCAAGAAGACCATCATCGACGTGGGCCTCAACAAAGCCTCTCTGAAAAATAAACCATAAAAATTGAAGGCAAATATGTTAGATTTGGAATTCAATCAAGCCTGTCAATAAGCTTAATATTAAACAAAATGACTGAGTAACTCCCAACTCTCCAGCATTGATCTTAAACCAAACGCATAGGCCGTAAGAAAACAATTAAGTTTACATAATCAAGGAAAGATGCCCATTCAAATATACATGTCTTAAAAGTTCAAAACTACATAGCATTCATCTGATTAACTAACATCTTGCAAAAGATGATTGGCCAAAATATTTAGAATTCTAAAATAGGTTCAAAGCTCCAATCTTGGAAAAGAACCAAGCTGAAGTTGTTTTCAATTGTGAAAATAAAGTAAGCAGAACACATTTTTATTTACGTTATGGAGCCAGAACAAATTATGTAGATAAATTAAGAATTATTAGCTGTCGATAAATAAATAATGAATTATTATCTGTTTTCCTATTTAATAGGAAACTACCTAAAATCAAGGAAGTTAGAGATATCCTGATTTTTTTTCCTAGAATTACTCCTAGAATTACTCTCTAGTTTTCCTATTTATATTGTAACAACTATTGAATTCAGATGTAGAAAAAGAATACATTCAGTTTTACCTCTCTACTGTTTTCTTTCTTTACTACATGGTATCAAGAGCCTATGAATTATAAAGCAGCCATGGTTGGCTCTAGTTCGTCTTCTTCTTCCGTTACTAGCACTGTGACAAGGAGTTCCCAGGCATCTTCGATTGTACCCATCAATGAAAGCCCTTTACAGATTACCATTCATAAATTAAATGGCAAAAACTACTTAGAGTGGGCCCAATCCGTGCGTTTGGTGATTGATGGAAAGGGAAAACTTGGATATCTGAATGGGAAAATCAAGCCTCCAGCCGCTGATGATCCAAAATACCAGCAGTGGAGATCAGAAAATTCTATGGTTATCGCTTGGCTTATTAATTCCATGGAACCAACCTTGAGAAAACCGTTTATATTTCTACCAACCGCTCATGATGTTTGGGAGGCTGTTAGAGAGACGTACTCTGACCTAGAAAATTATTCTCAATTATTTGAGTTAAATACTCGGATGTGGCGGATACAACAAGGTGATAGAGAGGTAACTGCCTATTATAATGACATGATGACTCTGTGGCAAGAATTGGATATGTTCGAAACTGAAGAATGGGAGAGTCCAAATGATAGTGCACGTTACAAGAAAAAGGTTGAACGAAGTCGAGTGTTTGTATTTCTGGCAGGTCTAAATAAAGATCTTGATGAGGTTCGGGGACGTATTTTAGGACGGAAACCTCTACCCTCTATCAGAGAGGTTTTTCTGAGGTACGGAGAGAGGAGGCTTGGAGATTAGTGATGTTAAAGGGAGTAGAGGAGCCAAAAGTTGATCAGGACAATTCAGCTCTGGTAGCCCACAGTAATGAGCAACAAGGAGAAAGACGAGGAGGCAAACAAAAGCCATGGTGTGATCATTGTCGGAGACCATGACATACACGCGAGACCTGTTGGAAACTCCATGAAAAACCTGCGAATTTGAAGAAGAAACCTGGTGATGACTCTCGGCCAGCAGGGGACACTCGTGCTTTCCAGGTTAGCACTACTAATCCAGGGCAGCAATCATGCTCAGACTCTCTTCCTTTCACCAAGGAACAAATGGAGCACCTGTACAAGATGTTTCAGTCTCAATCTATAGGAAATTCTAGTGCGTCTTGTTCTTTAGCCCAGTCAGGTAATTTTTTCACCACATCATTTACTTGTGTCAATCCAAATACATCTTGGATATTAGATTCAGGAGCAACCGATCATATGACTGGGTTCTCGCAGTTGTTTTCTTCTTACATACCTTGTGCAGGAAATCAAAATGTCAAAATAGCAGATGATTCATATGCTACAGTTGCAGGGAAAGGAAAAATTATTGTTTCTTCTCATCTTACTTTAAAAGATGTCCTTCACGTTCTTCAATTGTCCTATAATCTATTGTCAGTCAGTAAATTAACTCGTGATCATAATTGTCAAATTAATTTTTGGTCTTCTCAATGTAAATTTCAGGATTTAACCTCGGGGAAGACGATTGGGGATGCTAGGCAAGACTGTGGCCTTTACCTCCTTAATAATGATACAAACTTTGGAAGGCAAGACCAAACTTGTTTTAATTCTATTTCTGTTTCCAGTGACAGTGAGATTATGTTATGGCATTTTCGGTTAGGACATCCAAATTTTCATTATTTAAAGCAATTATTACCCAAATTATTTATGAATAAAAATGCTTCTATTTTTCGATGTGAAGTTTGTGAATTAGCTAAACATCATCGTGCTGTTTTTCCACCACAACCATATAAAAAGTCAAAACCATTTACTATGATCCACAGTGATGTATGGGGTCCTTCTAAAGTGGCAACTCTTTCTGGAAAACGTTGGTTCATTACATTTATTGATGATCATACTCGGGTTACTTGGGGTTTTTTACTAAAAGATAAATCTAATGCTAAAAGTGTGTTTAAAAACTTCTATACAATGGTACAAACACAGTTTGAAACTCATATCAAAGTTTTTCGTAGTGATAATGGCAAAGAATTCTTTAATCATGTATTAGGGAATTTTTTTGATAAAAAGGGGATTGTACATCAAAGTTCTTGTAATAACACACCTCAACAAAACGGGGTAGCCGAAAGGAAAAATAAACATCTTCTTGAAGTTGCTAGGGCCTTAAGCTTTACATCTAAAGTTCCAAAGTATCTTTGGGGAGAAGCTGTTTTAACAGCCACATTTTTGATAAACAGAATGCCTTCAAGAACCTTGGGGCTTAAAACACCAATAAAACTTTTCAATGAGTGTTTTTCAACTTCTAAGTTAGTAAGAAACATTCCTTTAAAAATTTTTGGTAGTATTGCATTTGTTCATAACCATGACCATAAAAGAACAAAACTTGATCCAAAAGCACATAAATGCATTTTTATAGGCTATTCGACAAATCAAAAAGGTTATAAATGTTATGATCCAGTTCTGCAAAAAATGTTTGTTTCTATGGATGTCACTTTCTTTGAAGGACAATCATATTATCACACTTCTCATCTTCAGGGGGAGAAGAACAATAGTAAAGATGATATGTTTTTAAATGGTTCTGACTTAACCATTGATTTTGAACGTGCTAGTGATGATATTTTATCAAAAGTAATTGAGAAAGGAAATACAAATGCATTAAATGATGAAAATCTACAACAACCTCTGATAATGCCATCTCAAAATCAAAATTCTGAAACAACAGAGATGTGTGCGAAACGATGGAAGGGTCTTGTATATTCAAAGGAGTACCAAGCACAAAAAAAGGAAAGGAACACTATCTTACAGCGCCCCCAAGAATCTGATCCGGGGTTAGATCATGAGATCAATGTTCCTTCAGACAATTCTGATAATAATCCTCCAGGTAATTCTAAGTCAAATTCCTCAAGTCAAGATGATCTTCCAATTGCTCTTAAGAAAGGTGTTAGGTCTTGTACTAAGCATCCTCTATCCAATTTTATTTCGTATAATAATGTGTCACCTCGGTTTCGTGCTTTTATTACACAAGTGTCTAGTGTGGTTATTCCAAGTAATGTACAGGAAGCTGTAAATGTTCCTGAGTGGAGGGAGGCTATTCTTGAGGAGATGAGAGCTCTAGAGAAGAATGCTACTTGGGAAAAGGTTGATCTGCCACAAGGAAAAGCAATCGTTGGTTGTAAGTGGGTATTCACCGTGAAGTATAATTCTGATGGATCTCTAGAACGATACAAGGCTCGACTGGTAGCTAAAGGCTACACACAAACTTATGGAGTGGATTATTCTGATACTTTTTCTCCAGTGGCAAAACTAAATACTGTTCGTGTGCTTTTGTCAATTGCTGTAAACCTTGATTGGTCTCTAAATCAATTGGATGTGAAGAATGCTTTCCTCAATGGAGACCTTGAAGAGGAAGTTTACATGGAGGCACCACCTGGTTTTACTGAGAAGTTTGGATCCAAGGTATGCAGACTTAAAAGATCACTATATGGTCTTAAACAGTCGCCTAGAGCTTGGTTTGAAAGGTTTATGAAGAATCAGAATTATAGACAAGGGCAGACAGATCACACTCTCTTTATAAAAGTCTCTAACAAAGACAAGATCTCAATTTTGATTGTTTATGTAGATGACATAATTCTTACAGGAGATGACGAAGAAGAAATGAACCGATTAAAACAGAATCTAGCCAAGGAGTTCGAGATCAAGGATTTGGGGCAAATGAGATATTTTTTGGGTATGAAAATTGCGAGATCAAGGAAAGGTATCGTATTGTCACAACAAAAATATATCTTGGATCTCTTGAAAGAAACTGGTATGAGTGGGTGCAAGCCAGTTGATACTCCAATAGAAGCAAAAGTGAAGCTTGGAGAGGTAAAAGATGGAGTTCCTGTGGATACTGGTAGATATCAAAGATTAGTTGGAAAGTTAATTTATCTATCTCATACACGGCCTGACATTGCTTTTGTTGTAAGTATGGTAAGTCAGTTCATGCACTCTCCTTGTGAGGAACATCTAGAAGCTGTGTTTCGAATTCTTCGTTATTTGAAAGCAACTCCAGGGAAAGGATTGTTTTTCAGAAAAAATGAAAATAGAGGAATTGAAGTCTATACTGATGCAGATTGGGCAGGTTCAATCACTGATAGAAGATCGACATCTGGATACTGCACCTTTGTGTGGGGTAATCTAGTTACTTTGAGAAGCAAAAAACAAGGTGTTGTTGCCAGAAGTAGTGCAGAAGCTGAATTTCGTTCAATGGCTCAAGGAGTGTGTGAGGTACTCTGGCTAAAGCAAGTTCTAGAAGAAATTAAAAGGCCAGTTAGTCTTCCTATGAAGTTGTACTGTGACAATAAATCAGCCATCAGCATAGCTCATAATCCGGTTCTACATGACAGGACGAAACATGTTGAGATTGATAGACATTTTATAAAAGAGAAGCTTGAAGAAGGGGTAATTTGTACTCCTTTTGTTCCTACCATGAAGCAGGTTGCAGATATTTTCACCAAGAGCTTAATGAGACAGCCATTTGAACTTTAAGTGAGCAAGTTGGGCATGATTGATATCTTTGCACCAACTTGAGGGGGAGTGTAGATAAATTAGGAATTATTAGCTGTCAATAAATAAATAATGAATTATTATCTGTTTTCCTATTTAATAAGAAACTACCTAAAATCAAGGAAGTTAGAGATATCCTGATTTTTTTTCCTAGAATTACTCCTAGAATTACTCTCTAGTTTTCCTATTTATATTGTAACAACTATTGAATTCAGATGTAGAAAAAGAATACATTCAGTTTTACCTCTCTACTGTTTTCTTTCTTTACTACAAATTATATTGCTCAGCTTTTGACATCCAAATCCGACCATCAAGCATAAGCAAACAGTTTAAAGTATCCTCCGAGAGAGAGAGAGAGAGAGAGAGAGATTATACCATGAAATCCATACAAAAAGTAATATTAGGTAACCTGAAGTAAAGTACCATACCTTTTCCAAATACCCTGGCTTTAGATTACCCCATGGATTTCGCCCACTTCCATAATTATGAAGATTTAAAGCAACAATCGCCCTTACACTGAAACAAAATAGCATAATATTAGGGGGAGATTGGATCATAAGCCATACCAGTGGCAGGAACGTTCTAGCCATCTATGTACCAGATGTCATAGTTACTTTAGCAATATAGCTTGTTAAGCAGAAGGTTAAATAAAAGAATCTATGGATGTAAAGGTATCCAATAATAGTTGATAAATAACAACAATGACTGCCAAAAAAGAAGGTTTATATATCACAGGGTAGAATTAAATAATTAGAAATGTACCTTTTAGGGACTGGAATCTGCTCCCATTCGGAGCAATTGACCCTTTTAATATGTATCCTTAAAATGTTCTTGAGTCCCCTGCATTAAGAAACATTTTTTTAAATACTTCAATTCAAAAAGAATGGTTGTTCACTGCAAAACACCATTAACAAGAAAGAGAGACACTTTCTCCATAGGATTCATGGTTTATTTCTTCTTAGCTAAACAACTCATCATCATCATCATTAGAGCCTTGATCCTAATACTGGGGTAAGGTCAAACAAATATGCATAAAAAATGAACTTGCTGGTTTAACAGAATAAGCATTTGAAAGCATGTGCATTTTAATAGCGATGGTTGTTTTATTAATTTGAGAAACATAGACACTTTGGTAAAGGCAGAAGTCAGCATCAAGGTAGTAATTACTTGAGGCAGAAGATGGATATGTCCATTATAGGTTTAAGATGCAAGGTAAACAATTATCATAATATCTAACCTTAAACTTGGATCACTTATGCAAGGTGTGAGAAACCAACCCTGAGTGCAAGTGTAACTGGAGTAGATAATCTGCCACAAAAGTTGGACCAATTACAATCTTAGTTTTACCAAATATAATAATTGACCGGGGCAGAGAAACTAATCATTTGAAATTTGAATGCTAAACCACATACTGCATATTATGGAAGTGGGCGAAATCCATGGGGTAATAATCTAATGAAAATAATGGGAGAAACATGAAAAGATACTGCATAAACCTTAATTACATTTAAGTTGTTTATCAATAAATCAGAAGACAAAAAATAACTTTAAACATCAAAGTGTATGCACTGATATTGGATATATCTATACAACAACTTGATGACTTTTATTTGCTAGGAAAGCACAAAAGTTGAAACTGGGAGAACATGAAATGCTCCTATATAGAAAAGCGCACAAGACTTTTCCACCAGTTTTATAATGTAGATTCATTTTACTTCTAGCCTTTCATGCATCCTCCTCATTCCATGTCAAAGAATTATGAGCAGAAAATATTTAAAATATAGGTATTAAGACTGAAGTGCAAAATATTTAGTGACAAAAAGAATAGATTGAGGAAAAACTTTAATTATATAGGCAAGAAAATGACTCCCTATCCTTCCTTTTGATTATGCCATGCATAGTGACTAATATCATCTGGACGTACAAATGGCAGTATTAACATTAAGTAACTTCAAAATTTTAAAAAAAAATTACTCATATGATAGACATTATACCTCCAAGAGTTTAACAACTAAACATTCTTTAGCTCACAGCCAAGTAAATAAAAAGACTACATATACCTTATTTGTAATAGGACCTTGTGCAAGATAAGGTTTTTCATTACGTAAATGATGGAATCCGTAAGCAATTTCTGCATCCATTCCTGAATGTAAAATGAGAACAAGAAGATTCTTAAGAACCAAAAAAATAGAAATAAAAATGATAATAGTAAACAGAAAAACACCATAAGCAAGAATGAGTAAAGCGTCATCATTCGTAGCAAAGAAACTTAATATATGACTTCTGAACTTCTGGTAACTCCTGAATTTTACATGTTTTTCATTTTTGTAAAAGTTTTTTTTTTGGTCTTGCAAGTTATCATCCAAATTAGCGAATAAGGGCACTGTAAGGCTTCAGTGAGTTGTCTTGAGTCTTCTAAGTCATATGGTGCCCCCACCCCCCCACATTTTTTTCTGGATTTGTTGTGAAATTGAAAGAGTAGGTGAAATAAGATTCGGAAAAGTTAAAACTTATTAGAATAAAGAAAAGGGAATCTTTATAAAATCTTGTTCATCCATGGACTCTATTAGGGATTTGGTTTAAAATACTATATCACTATTCTGTTCCTCTTAAGATAAAGTAGCGGCTAGCCTTCATAACAGCTAACAAACCAAAATTAAGATTATCAAGCTTCTACGATGAAAGTACAGCTACTTACCAAGTGAATTTCCGCATGCATGAAATTAAAACAACCAAGATCTAGAAGTTAAACCAGTATGCTATACCTATGCTGAAGTAATTATAGAATACTCCTTCATAGCAGTTCACTTTGTCAGGAACGTCCCCCTCAATCTCCACAGTCTGCAGTCACAGACAAGATTTTCCCATTTGAGTTTGAAATTCCAAATCATAAGGTCACTAAATAACAATCAAAAGAAAATTTGATTTTTTTTTTTTAAAGAACATTAATTTTTCATATCTAAGTAACCATATAGTAGACCAGGCTGAATACTTAGAAAGAAGCAGTTTTAGATTTATAATGCCACTGTTTATTTGATAATGTGCAATATATTGGATTAAATCATTAAACCAAATGTTGATTTATGACCTTAAAATGTACTCTTTCAAAATCTTGTCTCTATAATTTTAATATCAAGTAAAGATAGATACATAACACAGTTTTACTTAATCATACTACTGCAAGTATCCTCAGATCATAATTGGGGAATTCCAATAATACCAAATTAAGTAACCTAATGACCAAAGTCGATAAACTAGAATGGATAAAACTTTATTAACCTTCAAGGACTCAATTAAGCATCAATTTTTGTTCACACCTCAAAAAAAATATAGCCACACAAGTAAGACAAAGGATTTAAAGCAGAGATATCACTACCTCATCAATATGACACTCTTCAGTGGCCTTCAATGAATGGGGAGGATCAATAACTTCTCCGCTAGGCATTTGCAACACAACATGCCAACTGCATCATCAAAGAAGCAATTAGAGATATAACAGCAAAGTAGGGTTTATATAACAGTGATGTCGCATGCAAACCCATTTTCAATTGTAAGAAACTGATACATAAACTGAGTCCTTAATTGTAGATCATCAAACTTGTAAAAAAAAAAAATGCAATCACCTAAAAACCATCAGTATGCTATAGCAAAACATAGTACTAATCATCACGCGATAAATGTATACTCACCTATCCAGACGACGGGTAGGACTGTTAGTAGCTCTCTGCAGAGTTCTTTTAATAGCCGATTTCCAGCCAAAAGGAAATGAACCTCCCTACAGAGCACATTCAGAGCATGAGCCAACAAAGCAAAAGAAGAAACCATTAGACAACACCAAAATTTTATGGAATATCCTACCCAACCAAAACTTCTAGACAAGTCATTGCCAGTACCAAGTGGAATGATAGCTACAGGAGGAACTGGCTCTCGACCCTTTTGATGAAGTTCTCCAAGACATCCAAGTACCCAACCAACTGTACCATCACCTCCAGCAACCTGTTCATTCATACAGAGTCTTATAACATCAGCTTGGAATGTTCGATTTGTTGGTTACTTTTGCTATTTGTTCTTAAATTTCTAGAAAATTGCTAAAAAATCGTATTTGATTAAGATCAGACCCACGAGTAAAATACAAGTATCCAACACCAAATTTAAAACAAACGTTAACTATGAAAGTAAAATCTTGAGCTTTATTCCTCAGAAATAAGTTATATTTTTTATTTTAGCTCTTCAAAAAATTAATTTACTTTTAAACCCAAAAAAAAATCACTTTTTTACACTTTCAGAGTTAAGAAAAAAAAAAAAAAAACCACACACACAATAACTGAACTGTAACTACTGTAAAGCGGTAACATCCCAAACCCCGATTGGAACATTCAAAAAGAAAAAACAGTACAAGGGAAGACAATTTTACAAGTTGTAAAAAAGCTGGTAGAAAGTAGAAACATACCACAACTCTAATGTTCTGTCGTGTCTCTTTTGCACAGAGGTCTCCACTGTTAGCCCACTTTTCAAGGCAAGCCAGTCCGTACCGTACAAATTCATGCGGTTTCACATCATGAAGGTCAAACACCTACATTTCCAAAACTATAAATTCTTCAATATATAAAAAATAAGTCTTTAAAAAAAGAAAGAAATAAAAAAGAAGTGTTGCCTGTTCTTCACTGATTAATTGCTGGAGATGCTCCTTAAGGACGGGGCCATGGCGGCCGCCACTACTGGAGTTAATAAAAACGACTATAGGGGATTCAGGACAAACATCATCTGAGCTACGTAAACGGAAATGCTGGTCACCGCCGTCGACATCTTTTTTCCTAATGGAATCTAGCATCGCATGGCGTAGATAATGAGGCATCAAAAGTCGCCGTCTGAGCTCTTCCTTATCGATCCTAACACCGGATAAGCCCGAGAAGCCGCACGCTCTTATCGAGTCCATCATCGACGAACGAACCACGATCCTTGCCGTCGACGAATCCCCTGGCAACGTCGGAGAATCCATATTTTCCAAAATCCTCTTTTTTATGAACAAAAAAGAAAAGCAGTAAGTCAAGGTGGAGTATTTCTGTACCTACGTATATAAGATTATATAAATAAAGAAGATTGAAAGATGGAGGGAGTAAGCAGAGCTACAGAGGAGAAAGAAAGGAAGCGAAGCGGTTGGTTTTTCGGTTTAGTTTTTGAAAGGGCGTTTGCCGTTTTGGAGGAGTTTACTTGTCATCCTCAGTTTGTTTGGAGTTGATTGTTGGAGGCAGGATAAAAGAAATGCCCTTCAAGGTGTGTTAAATTACTTAACTGCCAACTATTAGTATTTTAATTGATTTTAATATATATTTATTTATTTATATAAATTGAATTTGATTATAATTTTCTGATTTTAAATTTATATTTAAATTACTCACAATTAATAAAAATATTGAAATAGATTGAAATATTTTATTTTTATTTTTAAATTTCAAAACTGCCGCTTGGAATTTAATACCACAGGGAAGATGATGACTAGATATCCGTGAGATCGCTGGGATCTAACTGAAAAACTCACTTTTTGTCGGAACAATGACTCTCCATTAATGTTTTTCTAGTTCGGGAAATATATTTTTAGATTTTTTTATATTTAATTTTATTATTATTTGGTACAAAATTTAATTTTATTATTAAATAATCTTAA
The DNA here is from genome assembly GCA_033439115.1 of Firmiana major. Lineage (NCBI taxonomy): Eukaryota > Viridiplantae > Streptophyta > Magnoliopsida > Malvales > Malvaceae > Firmiana > Firmiana major. Next base: position 80,234,045 of record CM065900.1, on the reverse strand, counting down.
TGATGTTATTCATTGATTTAAAATATTCAAAATTTTATTCTTAAAATATTTTCGGTAAAATTTAATAGATTAAATAAAAAAAAGGAAAGTCTCTTTTTTTTTCCTAATTAAACTAATTTTTGCGGTTCTTACTTTATTTTTTTCTCTTTTTAATATAACATAAAAAATTAAAACAATTGACACCAATATATTGCATAATTAAAACAAAAAAAATGACGTAAAATGATTTTTTCATTTCAACATATATTTTATTAAATAATATTTGATTTAATAATTATTATTTTTCTTAAAAAGGATTAATCTAAGCTTGAATATTCTTCTTTTTGTGCATCTTCTTATGAATTAAAATAATATCAATATATTTTTTCTATTATTTAAAATTATTAATGAATTTATTAGAATAAACATTTATTATTCAAATTGTCACATATAATAGATAATAAATAGTTTATTTATTCAATACGATAATTACATAAAATCATTTGAGTAAGAAAACATTATATTAATATAAAATAATTGATTCATGTAATATTAAAAAAAAAATATTGCTCAATCTAAACCATTCGTGTGTAATACTTCGTTGTATTTACACATAAATTTCGTAAATGGATAGATTTTAAGATTTGGTTATGGTAGGTAACTGTGATCTCTCAATGCCAACTCCACTGAATTTATTGCAACGGCCCTGCGTTAAATGCATGCTCACCCACCTCCAACCAGAAGGTTTTTTTTTTTTTTAAAAAAAAAAAAGAAAATCTAGAATAAATAAATACGTAACTTATTCAATTTTTTTACATCCAAATAAAATATATACGATGCATTTTAAAGATCTTGCAATAGAATTTTGAATACTAATTTAAATAATTATATTTATTGTAAGAAAAACATACATTCGAAATTATAATCAATAAAAATTATTAATAATACAAAATTTGAATTGGCTAAGTAGGAGGCAGGAGAATTTAGAAAGGGCATGTGCTTTTGACCATGGAGGGTAATTAAGAAAATCCAGAAAAAATATAGAGAACGTGTGAAGCCCATGGCGGGCTTTGAAGAAAGGTTTGGTCCACGCGGTTAATGACCGTTGATTCCATTGGGGGCCCACCAAAATTGACCCAACATAGCATATATTTTAAAGGTCAGCTGCCTTGTATCTAGAACAACAACAAGTCCAATTGTTTTTTTCTTTGTTATTTTGCTTTTGTCAAGAAATTTCTCCAATTTTAAAAGTAGTTCATTTCATGGAATTATCAATGCTTTTTCCATATAGAAATATGAAAATTTCTTCGATCTGTTCGCCAAGAATTTCAAATTTTGAGTAAATATAGCCCTTTGTGTACGTGTCTTATTTTTTTGGTCGAATATATATGAATCAGAAAAATTATTATGTCACAATTTGTATTTATTTGTGTCAATACGTAAAAAAAAAATATATTTAATTTTTTATCAAAATTTTTATTCGTGTTATTTTTCGTATAACTTTTTGTATCGTATTTAAAATAATGAAAAATTCTTTTTTTAATGTAATAATTATTGATGACAAATTCAAAAAAGTAAATATAAATTGGACAGATACTCTATTGTTACATTAAATAATTACTCATAGCAATTGACATGACTTTGAATTTTTTTTTTTTATATCATAATTTACGTAATAGTATAAGGTAGGGTTTTAAGAAACAATAGAATAGAGCTTGAAATTTTAAACTTTCTTATATTCAATCTTGCGAATAAGAATTTTGAATATATAGGGTGTGAAAAATGGTTAAAAATTGTAATTATTTCAACTTTTTTTTTTAAAATTTAATTTTCCATAAATTCCACTATATTTAATATACTCAATTCATCTGAAAAATACATCATTAAAAGTTTATTTAATAAGCGTCTTATCTGACGTCATATTCATTTGGCCAAAGTATTTCAACTTTAAACCACTGGAATTGAATGAAACTTCCTTTGACCTAACATGATACCTCATTGGATAAAAGAAACCAATAGGCCCCTCTTCATTTTTATAGGGGAATAAGTCAACCGTGGGTGACCACAAAATTAATTTCTTTTTTACTCAATAACCATCACTTGTAAAATGGTTACTTGAGTTTGTCTTTCCACATCAAGTAATTACAACGTTTTTGATTGCCAGAAGGGATGACAGATGAAAGAACGACTTTCTCTACAATGACATTGCCATTGCAATCGATTTTGTAAGAGAAGTCCATTCCATCCAAAACCAGGTGATAAATTATCTCCCCAGAAGCAGCCTGTTCACTTCCATGCCCAGAAGCCTCTCCATCTTGGGAATCATCCAAATCTGAAGTATTATCTGAGGTGTTACCATTTCCTATCTTTAGGAGATTATCATGAGGTCGATTTCGTTGAGATGGAGATCGAATATCCCAAGAAAGGACTTGTTTGACCAAACTTTTTAGTTCATCTGGGGACGAATAGAGGGACTTCTTCTCCTGAAACAAACCAATTCTTTTGGATCAACATATAGCTTTCAACCCGTTTAAAAAACAAAAATTCTTACAAACAAACAAATTAAGTCTTTCAGATTGGCTGCATGGATTCTACATCATCAAGCATTTTTTAGAATTATAGAAAAACACCATCATACTTACCATTGCTTTCCAGCAGTCCAGGAGCGAGGGAGGGAAGTCATCAGAGAAGCCAACAGAAGCAACTGATAACATACTGTCCACCTGAGCAATTGAGGGCAGATACAATAAATGAGATGCATGGAAAAGGAAAGCTGGATGGTGGAATATTTTGCTAGCAGTTACACTCCCAATGTGCACCCAAATGGTAAAAGGCACACAGCAAAAAGAACTTCTTTGCCAAAGTATTTATGATTCCATCGGGACATATTTTTCTTAGCATGTTTGGATTACTAGAGGAGGAGAAAATTAGATAATATAGAATGTGTGTGTACATTTTCCTTTTCTATTTGTCATTCGAGAGAAAGGGTTACAACAGAATAAGTAAATGATATTTCCTAATAGCATACATGAGTAAACCTGGAACCTAAAGAACCATAGAAGAGGAAATACCATCACCCAGCTTGGTACAACTGCTCCTTCAATACTGTCACAGTATGGTAGATACGGTTTGATGTCCAGAACTGGCTGTTAAAAAGTTTTATACAAGAAGCAGAAATTATATTTGTAGAATTATAGAGAACAGATCAAAAAGGAAATAAGCAGATAAAGCCATCAAAGACTAACTTATAGTAGAAAACACATCAAACAGTATGGTAGATGGTTTGATGTCTGGTACCGGCAGTTAACAAAATTTCTATAGTAGAAAACACATCAAACAAAGAAAGAAGCAGATAAAGCCATCAATGATTAACTTTTAGTAACATCAGGAAAGGAGAGCTTACTGTTCCATCAACTAGATCCACTCCAGAGAGTAGGAGAATATTTCCTTGTACCGCGTCCACCTGTAATAAAGAGTATAAATCAGTTTTAAAGCTAATATGCGCTTTTTCTAACAACATTTAGAAATTATGAACTTAGAAATAGGAAAAAATATGGGCTAGTAAACATGCTTATTGCAATAGTTCTCATCCTTAAAGTAAGAAACTATGCTCCTGGTGTGGCAATGCCAAAAGATCCACCAGATTATATTTCTGAAATGGTCTTCAAGTGTAGAGAACAAAACTTTAATCTGATATTAATTTCTACTCTAGTTCTTTAAAAATTTTAACCCCTCTCTAACCCATTTAAAGCAGATATCAATCCAAGGTCTTTATTTATCAATGTGCTGTTGCATCAATAACACATCTGTACAGAATTCTATATACCTTCACTACAGTGAGCCCTATAGGACATGGTCTATGTGGAGATCGTGTTGCAAAAACTCCCATCCTTCCCCCTTTCAATCTCGGAACTCTGACCTATTAAAGGGACAACCATTTCATAAAAGTTTAAACATGATAAGTGTATCATAAGTGATAAAAAATAATAAATGTAATATTATAGCAGCGTCACAAACCTTGGCCTTAAACTTTGATTTAGATGGATGCTTCCATAACTTCTCCAGATCTGTATTTAAATGAAACACATATATAATCCAGCAATGGGAGTATTCTTCAAGACCCTCAAGAGATGCAGGAGGAACTCTAGCTGAATCAAAAACCAAACATGCCCTAGCAAGAGGGACAAGCAGAGGTTGCCTGGGAGTCCCATTCCTGCATAAATATACATGGAATTGTTCGTTTAGCATTAATCAAGCACTATGCTTGACTAACAACAGATAAATTAAAACTAAGCTTCAATCTGAATATTTACCGAGACAAGCATGAGTATTAATAGTTCTATTAATAGAATGGAAAATATATAATTTTTTTCACATATGAGAATGCAGGCTTCCATAAAATCCATTGTAGGCTTAACCAATCTTAAGTTAGGCTTGACAATTGCTGATAGAATATCATTTGTAATCTTCCACTTTTCTTAGGCTTAAACATGTATGTTGACAATGTAGTGAGCTTGACAATTGCACTCTACCAACATGTAATTCATATATGTATATAAAGATATGTCCTGCTTATTCAAGAGGCGAGACACGATATTCATTCGAAACTTCTGCTTCTTTATAACCTTCCAAACTATTAACAAAATAAATTTACATGTCCAAACAACTAGTGGATTGACTGAACCAACTTGGACTCTCCTATGACTATGAGTTCATTGAGAATCCAAATTTCGTTTTACCTCTTGTCAACAATCGTGGCTACGAGTCATGAAAATTTTCATTTTGTACATTAAAATTAGTTTTTTCTTAATTTAAACTTTCATCAGGAAAGATAAAATTACCAATAAAAAACAAGAAGAAGAAGCAATAATGAGAAATAAATAAATAAAGTACTTGTAATCAAAAATAAAAATGGTTGATTTAGAAACAAAATGCCATCTGAAATTACCTCGTAGAAAAGCAAGATTGGATGACACCAATAGGTGCCATTGGATACGATGTCATTTCTAAATTCTGAGACTTGGGTTGTGCTACTACTGCTTTCCTCAATGCCTACATATATTTGTTTCTTCTTATAAGTAAATGAGGAAAGCAAAGGAAAACAACAGTACCATAAGGAAATAAAAACAATAAAAGAAAGAGAAAGTGATAAGGAAGAACCTGCTGAGCCCTAATGCGACCTTGTCTTTCAGCAGCACATTTTTCCAAAGCAGAATTGATAGATTTTTGAAGCTCTTGCATCTTTGAATCGGATTCTACCAACTTTTTCTTCCATATATAAACTGAAAGAAAGCAGATGGGCATGCACAAAGCTATAAACTAAAGGCCATGGTAAATGTAATAACAAATATAAAGATGAGGAAGGGCAGAGAGAAGTGATACAGGAGATTGCTGAGGAAGCAGAAAACACTGTAGCAAGTGCCAAAGCTAAGATGGAGTACCCACTGGAGGTCATGGATTTGATAGTGTTTGTATTTCTTCTACCTTTTAATCAAGTTCTGAAATTGGGGTTTAACATAATCACTTTCAGCTGCTAGCTGAGTAGGGCTTTAGAATTTTTTTTTTTTTTCATTTTTTCCCTTAGATGGGATGGTTGGTCACTTCCGTTTCAAAATGGGAACTTCGGCTTTAAGCTCGTTGCCCCAGGAAGAGTGGAATCAAACAGACAAGTCGAGTTCGAAAGTAAACCAACCCAAACCCAAAACAACTTAAGTTCTGAACTGGTACTTATACAGTTATACTTGAGTTTACTTTAGTCTTTAAGGCCCGAACAAGAGTGTTTAAACTGGGCCGCTTCTATTACACGCTATTACTCGGAGGTCGGCTTTACTTGCTTAGTTGCTTTCTTCTTTTTAAGTTGCCCAATCTTCTGCAGTCGAAAAGTCAACTCTTTCCTTCTTTGTCTCTCCCCTTTCTCGTCCTCGTGGCTGACTGGCTGGCGGAGTTTACTCGTAATAGTATTGTGGCTGTACCAGGTAGTCTTCTCTTTCACCCCGTTTTTATGATAACCTTTATTAATACATTGGGCTACTCTTCTTCTTCATAACCCTTTTGAGTATTGTCACTCATATTCTATTCTTCATGTATATAAATCTAAACATGTTTATCTTCGTGCTTTCACTTTTACAGGCATGCAATAAATTTTTTGCTTGAAAAACCCATTACGTGAAACTAAACCAAATAGATATATAGAAATCAGTAGGAGACGTTTTCTTGGTTTTGTTCCCTTTTTGTTGTTTTCAGTCTCCAGTTTCATGATCCATATCTCTGGGTCTTCTGCTAACTTCAGTTCCTACCCTGATTTCTCAAAATTCCAATGTCGCATAGATATGGTTGAATTCTTTGAGGTTGATGCTTGTTTTGTTCATACTATCATGCTCTAAGGAGTATAGACAAGTTTTTTGTGGGAACCCCATTTCTATTTTTGTCAATAAGCATAAGTGCAAAATGTAAAATTTGGTTGAACTCTTCTAAGTTCTAACTCTTTTGGCATCAAAAGAATATTTTACAATGTTTTGTCTAGCATAATCCCACAGACAACTGCAAAGTTCATGATAAAATCTTAAAATTTTGGACAACTTAATTTGTTGATCTTCTATTATTGCTTTTCACTTTGCACATGTCTGCATAAATGTATTTTTTATGTAATACTCAAGAAGGCCTGAAGATGTGCAGAAAAAATTATGCAGAAAAGTAGCTAGAATATTTGAAAAGTTAGCAACTTGCTGTCCTGAGAATTTAGATATGAAGAAAGATTGTTGCATTCAGGGGCCGCTGAGAGAGGAATTCACCTTTTCTGCTGGTTATGCTCCCTTCAAAAATTGTCATGCCTCTACTATTGTTGAGGTTAAGCCTCTATCATTTTCGAGATTGAGATTAAGTAATTCAATTAAGTGAGATTTTTGGTTTTTTAATTTATTATGTTCATTTCTCAACAGATTTTGACTGGTTTATTGCTTCTATGCAATCTGTGCAGGTGGATAAAGGTCATTTTTTGGCTGCTTATTTTGGAGGTACCTCTGAAGGGGCACCTGATGTGAAAATTTGGTTGCAGACATACAAGGTAATGTCTAATGACATGATATCAGTTCCTTAACTGCAATTTTCGTTTGTCATTTAATAAGTTGATGGAGACTGATAATATGTATGTTCAGCAGATTTAACTGCGATTACTTTCTAATTGTCCTTATAATGTTCATTACTTATCCAACATACATATTTTGAGCTCCAAATTCATCATTACTTATCCAACATACATATTTTGAGCTCCAAATTCAATCTAAATAGCTTAAGTAATCGTGGTTTAATCTAGCATTTTAGGAAAGGCCTCCTAATATACCAAAAACATGTCATCTTAATGACCGAGTGAAAAAAATATTGGAATTGTTCTTCTTCTTTTCTCTTTCCTGTCCCCACTTGTTTACTGTAGTATTTTTCCTTTGTACTTATGCTTTGGTCCCAAAGCTTTCATCTTCTGCTTAAATGAATTTTTGTGCGCATGATATGTGTTCTCAATCATGTGAATTTTGTGCTCACATTTTCCTTTTTCTCTGTACATGCTATATTGTGCATGTATTTAGGTGTCTCTAGTCTCTACACAAAAGAGGAAGGATGCCTCGCCACCCTTGCATCACTTCCCTATGTCAACTGTTCTTCTGTCTCTTTTGCTTGCATTCTTATGTACCTTTCTATTGTGTGTACGCAACTTTACATGAAAGACAGATAGCAGATCACAGAAAGATCATCTTCACTTATTATTCCCTTTGTAAACTCTAGTAATGTTTTGCTTGCTTCCACCTCTTCTACTATAACTTGTGTACATGGATGTGCCAATGTGCATGCTTATTTGTGATGTGATACTCTTGGGATTTTAACTGAGTTGTATACCTTAAATGTATGACAAATTGTTTTGGCAGGATGGCTGCTGGTATCCACCTGTTGCTATTGATGAAGAACCCAATGTTCCAATGTGGAACCCTGTGCTATTTAAACTTCCATCTGAGGAATTGTTGTTATTCTATAAAGTAGGCCAGGAGGTTCAAAAGTAAATTTCTTACTCTTTTATGGTTTTCCAAGGAAGTCTTATTTGGAAACTATGGTGACCGTGTCTAACAATATTTTTCATTTTGCTTTTGCTTGTGTCTACTAAATAGAACTTTCTCACTGTTCTGCAAAGCTCGATTTATTTATTGTGTTGTTAAGACATAAATTGCTTATGTAATATTGTCATTTAAGTAAGAAATGGTATAATTAGAAAATTGCAATATAATTTATCCTTTCTTTCCCTTAAAAAATTAAAAATGAACTGAACAAGGAGTTTTTATCATCCCTCCCTTTCCTTACCCTTGCTCATTTTTCCTTAGCAAACAAGGGGAGTACATTCCCTTCTCATTCCCTTTAAAACGCCCTCTTTTCATGTCCTTTACTAACACCAATGCTATCATATTAGTGTAAAGGAAAGGAAATGGTACATTATAATGCAATTTCTGGATCATATCCTTTCTTATTATAATAATCACACATATCAGGGCATTATAATTATTTCATGATAGAAAATTTAAAGGCTTCCCTTACGCTTGGTTTTCCCCTAATTTGAGGAATTGGAAAAGTGTCTTTTTCAGGGGAAGTGGAGGGGTATTGAGCATCCCTCCCTTTCCTTCTATTTTACAAACTACTGAAACAAGGGAGGTTTTGGCCCACTTTCCCCTCCTTTGCTTCCCTTCACACCTAAAATGTTATCTAATATGCTTGTTGAAGCTTTATAGTTTTGGAACATGTCATATGAAGTGAAACTGGGTGATCTTCTCTGTCAGAACATTATTCTATTCTTAGTCATTCCATTGTCTCGCATGCATATTAAGTCCTAAAACCTTAAAAGGGAGCTAAGATTTACATGATGCAGCTCTGCCAGCTAGTCAAGCTTTAAGAGAGCTTCTTCATACATAGAGTGGAATTGAAGTCAGTCGAGGCAACTAACTTTTGCCGTACTGCATTCAATAAAGCTACTAAACCACCTTTCCAGTAAGAAATTAGAAGGTTAAGATCTGTGTTAGTTCCCCTTTGTTTTGTAATTGTTTACAAAAATAGATTTCTTATCAGATAGTTATACAACTACTTTTCCGCTGCTTATACTTTTTTGGTCATATTAGTACTTTCCTGGTGGAGTGTTAGGTTAACCTGCAATATGGATTAAAATGCTTTGATTCAAATATTATTTTTGCACTTTGTTGCAAAAACATGCCAAGACTCGACTGCAGTTCTGTTTTCTATGTTCTTGAAATTTTGGAACAGACTATTACAAAAATGTGTTGTATCCTGAATTAGTCCCATTTTCCAAATTTTTATAGTTCTTTTATGAAAAAATTTTAGTTGGAGACTCTACATTTATTCTTTCGGGATATAGGTAGGTGTCAGGGAATGGGTTAACAAAGATGCTACTTGTCTTTAACTCAGGCAGTCATGATTTAGATAGAGATTTTAGGTTCAAGCTGTTAAATGCTCTCTTCTTCTACAGACAGAAATAAAAGCAAAAGGGAAAAAATATGACTAAGCATTCTGAATTTGTATTTATTCTGTCTACGTGTTATTTTGTCGCAACTAATGTACTTTCTTCTTACCTTACCTTATGATTACTGTTGGCTGTAATTAAATCCAGGTGGAGCGGATGTATGAAGCGATCATATGATAAAGGTGTCACTTGGACAGAGAGAGAGCAACTTCCTCCTGGCATACTAGGACCTTCTAAGAACAAGGTTGACTATAATCTGTTATTTCATTTAAATATATGCAGTTTTTTTTCACCCATGAAACTCTAATAGCATTTCTACATCGTGTCTATTTGCTCTTCTGCAGCCTATCTTGCTGGAAAATGGGCTTTTGCTCTGTGGATCATCCGTAGAGAGTTGGAATTCTTGGGGGGCATGGGTTGAGGTTGTGATGCTGAGCTGTTAGACTCTGATGATGTTTGCATATGCAGTTGACATTGAGCCAGTTTGGCTCACTGGTTGCCCCCAGTGCGGCACGGTGAGAATTCTCACCGTGCCGCATTTACATATTTGGCCCTCCCCTCTCCAGTTCTTTTTTTTTTTTTTTAATATAATGTTTTCAATGGTCATTCTCTTTCCACCACATTCACTACTCTCACCTCAACGTCACTGCTGTGATTGCATTCAAACACATTATCGTTTCACATCAATCTCACTGTCACCACTGTTTTCAATCTCACTACCCATCCAAACTAACTCATATTTGATGAATCATGTTTACAGCTTACAGCAGATTCTGGTATAACCTGGAAGAAATATGGCCCTATATATGTAAAAAATGAATCTCTCAGTGTGATTCAACCTGTTCCTTTCCTTACTGCAAAAGGAACATTGCGTGTTTTGCTGCGATCTTTTGATTTCATTGGTAAAGTTTGCATGTCAGAATCCTATGATGGCGGCCATAATTGGGATTATGCAAAACCTACTGAGCTTCCCAACCCAAACTCAGGTTGGTTATTCCCTGTTTCTTGGTTGGCATCCCAAGCCAAACTCAGTATATGGAATCTATAATTTAGTTATATGAAATAATGCCATTGGCATCTCTTAACATTAGTAATTTGTTTTTGTTTTGTTTTTAATATTGGCTAAAGCTATGGCAAATGGAAAGGAAAATCTTGCCTATTACATTTAAAATTTTCCCTACTGGCTTATACCATGAGCTTCATTCGTTAGGTATTGACGGGGTTAAGCTGAGGGATGGTCGTGTCTTACTTGCTTACAACACAATCTCAAGGGGTGTACTTAAAGTTGCTTTGTCCTCGGATGATGGTGATTCATGGCAGGAAGCTTTGACACTGGAAGAGAATTCGGAAATGGAATTCTCTTATCCAGCTGTTATTGAGGCTAGTGATGGATCTGTTCACATCACTTACACATACAATAGGACCCAGATTAAGGTAACAACTTTGTCTTTGATGGTGGGAATGAATTGGTTCTTAATTACTTCCTTTTGTTTCTTCTGTACTATTTATTCATAAAATTCATATGCTATTTTGTTATTTCCTTGTGATTACCATCCGGTAAATATTGAGAGCGTCCAAGGATCACAGATTGACTTTTCCACAAATTTATTTTGCAGCATGTTATCCTTCAACCAAATTGATTTGGTGATATATTTCTTTCTCAGCCGGGAAAATAGAAGGTAAACTACTTGAGCCTCGATTGAAACAAACTTTGGACAAGAAATGCTTAGACAGGCGAGATTGCTGTTTTTCAGGGTTTTGAGAAAACATGTTCAGTAATCCCATGGAAACTGCTTCGATTTCCATTTTATCTGCTGCATTCCCATGTTTTTCTCTGTAAATAGCTCACCATTTTCACCGAATGATCCCCATTTCCATGCGGTGAAGCAAGCATTCAGGTTTTTCTGCCACTGTTTGCCAGCAAATTATTGAATTTGTCATCTACCAAGAGCAATTACTTTCTCCAAACAGCAATTCCCCACATTCCAACAAGTCAATTGCACAATTATAGACATGTTAACATCAACCAAAGGTTCATTTCAAAAAACAAATCTAGAATCATTCATTCGTAATTCAATAGAACAATGCACATGGTATTCTCTTTCACATTCTGTGCGGTACATGTAACATTAACATTCAACGGTACCAGTATTCATAACCTCCAACATTACGTGTATTACATGTAACATAAAAATCTAACAGTCGCAATACTTACAAACCACAATTCATACATTACGTGTAATACATGCAACATTAAAGTCGAACAGTCACGGTACTCACGATTTTCCGAAGCGATTATCGCGTCCCCTTCATGTCAAGAATTTAATAGAAGAAAAATAATTGGTTACCAATTGAGATATTACATTATACAAGGATCAAATGTTAAGAGAAGAATAGACAATTGATGATTTTGTCCCATTCATCTCCATCAATGTATTTTTTTTTTTCCTAGTCAACTACTCAATAATGGTGACATTAAACCACTCAAGCTATTCCATGTGAATTCCTACATTGCAATCAACATGAAAGGACAAAATAATAAGCATCTAATTGTTTCATACAACTAGAGCTAGTGGACTCAAATGGGTGACATAAGAACATGACTTCTTTGTTTTATTTTCTTTGGTACTTCGTAGACAGAACATAGGTATGCCAAACGCAGAAAGGTACGAAAATTTGACAATGAAACTTCGATTCTTTTTACATTTTTATGCCGAGAAAATTTGTGAAGGATTATTGTCTTTTTCCTTGCTTTCACATTGAGGAAAATTTTTGAAAAATATTTGTTTTTGTTTTTCTTTATCTTAATGATTACCATTATTTATTTACCGAAAGCTCTATATTTTGCATTGGCGGATTTGACATTCAATTGAGAAGATAGGGAAAAGGTGAGAGAAAAGACAAAAAAAAAAAAAAAAAAAAGATTTTTATTGTGTGTTTGGAATGAAAAATGAAAAATAAAAGAAAATAAAAAAAAATCAAGAGTATTAGTTGTAAATAAAATCTTGAATTTAAATTGAATAATTGTGAAAAGAAAAATACGCAAAATAAAGTTTAATTTTGCCAAAATTGGCAATTTAAGGGTGTAAAATAATGCAAAAACATTTGTCACATTATCATTACATTCTTCTCATAAAATAAATTTATGAAGATGTATAAAGTTCACATTTATATATTTAATATTTTTTAATATTTAATGTGATATTAAAATATTTTATTTTAATTTTTTTTTAAAACACGTAACATGATAGGTGCATAAATGCAAGCTTTGAGAAGGATTAATTGGAGCCGGTTTTCTTAAAATGGTTGGTCATGTCTATTTTTAACATTTATTGCTCTGACATTATGAAAACAACTTGAGGCTAATCCCTTTATAGGTTTGAAATTGTTTCGAGTTTTGAGCTAAGGTCCAATATGAGCTATCTGCTTATCTGTCTATGACAAATCAATTAGCGGCCAATTCAGCAAGTATGATCTATCAAATTGCTATCCAGCTTTGACAAAACAAACAAAATATATATATATATATATATATTATACAAATTCTAGAGCCCTTATATATATATATTTATTTTACAAGCAAAAAAGGTGCTGTATTTTTCTTTAAATTATACATGTATTACACATGTTAAAATTGGAGGTGTATTTTTTGTGCAAATTCATTGAATTTGGTCTGACGCCATTCAACTAGTGAATCAAATCAATTCGCTCGGTTGAGCAAGCATGTTGCATTAAATTTGGCTGGCCTTGGTCTGCATACCCTATAAATTAGCTTCAGAGACTGGTGGACATGGGCAAGCCTCCCATGACCACAAGTTAGCCCACCAGAAAGTAAGAAATAAAAGAAGGGCAAAAGCAGATTCATGTCTTCATCTGCTCAACACTTTCGGAATGAAAGCAACTGTATGTGTGAATGGAAAAAAGAAAAAGGAAAACTGCTTCAAACTCTCCCAAAAAGAGTGATTGAACCAAGTCTAAAGGCATACCTCACCAATGCATGATTGTCTAGTTGTAATCATATGCACAGTCAGAAAAGCTTCTGTTCTAAGCCTAACTATACAAACCAAAGAAGAATTCATAATATCCCATTAGTCAACGATTCGAGAAAGGCATAGAATTCATATTTTTGTATGCTAAATATGTCTGCATTCGTTGTATTTCACATTCTAGTTTCAAAGATTAAAAGAAAATTTCTCCAAGGTAAATTATTCATACTTTTCGATGTTATCGAATTTATTAATTCGTCAAGCCATACGTAAGAAAACGAAATTAGATTGTAAAAATTAACAACTTTGTATATATATATATATATATATATATATATATATATATATATATATATATATATATACATGTTTTTCTCATTGAAAGATTAATTATCTGAGATCCGATATGTCTATTTATTACTTCTAGAGAAAAGAAAAAGGAACAGTGTAGTATTGATTAGTTGAATTGAAAAAATATAGGGAAAAAGGCCATGACTTATTCGTTTTACATGAAAAAAAAAATGGAAAAGTTAAAGTGTAACTAGAATTCGGCTGCAATCCCGGGGGAGTTGAATGCTGTTGTTGGACAAAAAAACCCCACTGGCTTTTTGCATTAATGGGAGATGACCATTTCATAGGCATTTAATGTGCAGAAAGGAAAGTTTTATAATGAGTGAGAGAGTTGAGCTGGGGACAAAGGCAAAGGCAGAAAAGCAAAGGATTCCATGACCAAACTCCTTCGAAACAAGCCAAAGATAAAGTCAAGTGTACAGTAAAAATGTACTGCTAGCAACAGTAGCACAAGTTGTTGGCCATGGCCAACCTTGGCCTAGGGTAATTACTTTTCTAATTTGATAAAAAAAATACAAAATTGTAAATACGTATTTCTGAGCAGTACTCAGATTCTTTAATAATAGCAGTAGAAGTAGCAGTAAGTTGATCAGAAAGACCTTGTATTTGTACTATGTGCCATGCTTTTCATTTGTTGGCTGGTAGTATGAAGCTTTCAGGTTTTTGGGGTCAGCTTTCATGGAGGATCAGAGTCACAGTTCATGGGCGCATGTTTGAAATGTCATCACTCTCATAAAAACAAACGCAAAATCTAAGTACTGAGATTTTGGGTCATTTTGCCTTCTTACTAATTTCACAGAGGCTGAGACTGTAAGAATTTGTTCCTCAGTTTATAGAGCTGTGGGCAGCCTTTCTGCAGCTGTAGCTTTGTAGGCTTGTAGCCTTTACAGTTTACACAAATATTGCTTTATGCTGTTAAAAGTTTTATGTATGTGGGTTTGTTGTCTCTTTGCCTTTTGTACTACTGGAAAAGAAATCTGCCTTTTGGATACTGCAATCCTTGATATATCAGTGAAAATTGAGGGTTTAGAGTTATTGAGATATTGAAGATTTTGTCATGACTAGGGTTATTTTGCTATTTAACAATTATACTCGGGAGATTTGACCGTGTGAAAATGATCAGCAGTTCTGCAATAGAGAATCTATTGAACTGATAAATGGCAACTTCTGCACTTGAGTTTGTGATTTGAAATGGAAATCAAGGAATAAGGATTTTGACATATATGAAGATATCAATCCAAGTACGCCAAGTTTAATTTTGACTTAATAATCTTAGATACGGTAATATAATATAAAAATATTGATAAAAATAATATACAAGTTAAAATGTATTAAAATTTTGTATATAAATATAATAAATTAAAAAAATTATATTTGATGTGTCGTCAAGATATTTTTATGTTTTATACTATACGATCAAATGAATAAAATTTTATATTACAAGAACATGAATTATATACATTAACTACAACATATATTTAAGCCTTTCCTAGCAATCATGCGACACAAGTGGTGCAGTTTTCACTTATCTGCACTTGTTCTGTTGTTAAGTTCTTTCTGATCGCAAAGCCAATGCCTACTGGAATTGGTTTTATGGTTTGACTTTTGTTTTGGTATTTTCTTTATTGTTTGAAAGAAAAGTGATCTATGAAATTAAAAATATCTAAACACTATTCTGCTATCTACCGTAATTACACAATTTCAACAACCAAACTACATCACGTGTAATATGTAAGATACATGCATGATTGAGATTGTAAGAATTATGATGGATGTGATTTTGTTTCTCTATGCTCATAATTTCAACACCTTACGAGCAAACTAATATGAAATGACTTATGACTATTATGTTTAACTTCCGCTTCCTCTTAATTCTTGATCCATCTTGCTATGTTGTTAACAGATAATTAGTAGCTTTAATGCTTGATAATTACTTGGTGGTATGTGATAATTTAAAATACGATACGCTGATTAAAAAAATGAAACAAATAGTTAAAAAATTTTCATATTTAACGTGTAAATATGAAATTTGATATGAAATTTATTTAATTTATGCACTACAAACATAAATATAAATTATATATAGGAATGGTGAAATAACTAGCATGACTCTTATGAAAGATTTAGATTCTAGGTACCCCTAGACAGTGACACTTCAACTAAAGGCTGAAGACTTCTACATTATTCTCTTTTGAGATTAACCCACACAAGCAAATCCTCTCAGAATTTTCCTGCTACCTTTTTACATGTTCAGATCCCTAAAAAAAGAGATTGGTTTGCTTCCCATCCCATCCCATCCCACCTATTTCCTTCACACGTTAAAAAGATCTGCTTTTGATTTGCTGATTCCCTGGACCAGTTTTGCTTGAACAAATTAATAAAATCATTTGATCCCCGATTGAACTGATGAATCTTGTTAAATCCCTTGATCCAAGCTAAGGGTTTCTTTTAGATTTGAAAAAGATGGGTTGTTGTAGCTATACCCTCTTCTGCTTTCCTATATTCGTTGTGCTAACCATTCTCATTCACTGCTAGGAAAATGTCTGATAGCTATAGCGTTTTGCATGATGGAAAAGTTGCAAGCATAGCTAGTGGCTCGAAGAGCTAGCTCTAGACCCCCAAACAAGTGCAAGAAAACAACATTTTTTTTACTCTTTTACAATTAGAGGGTGAGAACTCTATATAAGGTTCTCTAAGGAATTATTGGTTTTAATTTGCTTTTTTAATCTCTTGATGGTAGCTAAGCTAACTATATAAATATAACATCCTTTTAACACACATTGGATGCCTACATTACTACTATCTTTGGAGGCATTAGAATGTAAATTATACCCATATTTAATGCACAAATTCTTTACCATAAAAGATTATATTTAGAGGATTATTTAATATTAATTGTTTAAAATCTGTAATTTTTTTTTTAAATACTTAAGCTCTGTTTGATAAACATTTTATTTTGTTCTTTGTCTATAGTGTTTTTATTCTTTTTTTTTTTTGGTAAAAAGTTGGAAACTTAATGATTCATTATAGAAAACTATACACCAGTCACTAATTCAATCATTCTTATGTGTATGTGCCTTGTGTATGCAGAATATATATATATATATATATATATATATATATATGTATGTATGTATTTATATGTACACGAAAATGGAGAATGTTAATAGAAAAACCATTTATTTTATAATCTTCGCTATGCAGTTCATAAATGGAAGCTTAGGCTCTCAAGATCCATCAAAATAATGACTATATTTATCAAAGTGATGATTTGCTTGTCTTTCTCAATGTTGTCAATGGCATTTAACCCACCACCTAATGGTACAACTTATTAAATGTTGAGATAAGGAAGAATCATCTACCAAATTGCATTTATGATTATAGTTGAAAGTGGGCTATACTCAAATTTGTATTTAAAGTGTTAGGTCCTTAAAAATTTTTATGAATTGTAATCAGATGGTTACCACTCATTTCATGTGTATGTATATATATATATATATATATATATATATATATATATATATATATATATATATATATATATATATATATATATATATAGATAAGAATTTATTAGAATTAAGGGAAAAGAAATCTAGATAAGCATATAGCTTTTAATTTAATCTATTTCACCCCTCTTTTTAGCATTTTTGCTAAAAAAAGAATAAAAGAAAATAAGATCCTTGGAAAAAGGTATAGCAAAATTTGATTAACCTAATTGAAACCAACCCGACCTAATTAAATTTACCCAAAAAAATCAACAGTACAAACTCACTTTAACTTTAACTCAAATTCAAAATGATTAAAATATGAAACAAAACTTGAATTTAGGCACAAACCAAACCGTAACTCAAAACTATTACTACAATTTACTTTCATAGTTAATTAGCAACAAATGTTGACAAAATCAAAATTACCAAAATACTCAACTCAACACACATTTATTCAAAACTCTAATAATGACCAAAACAAATTTTGATTACGACATGAAACAACTTTAACCAAAAACCATACATAAAAAGTCAACACATGTAATGTTATAATCAAAAATTTTAAGAAAAAAAAAAGTCCATACAATTCAAAATAAAAATGATACAAAAAATTCAATTGCTCAAGTTTATTGTGTGAAATTCCTATAAATTTTCCGATAAAATCGATGTACTTGTAAAAATTGAGAATACTTTTATTAGAGAACATTTTAAGGACTCCATAACAAAATTTACATAAATCCTGCCCCAAAAGGATTTGAAGGTTTTCCTTTTGATCATATGAATCAAGTTTCAACTTTTAGATAGAATAAGAAATCGATCATAACCTATAATTAACTAACTTTTAAGTATTAGTAGAAAGTTGGGCAATGGGGTACAACTGTTAATGAAAGTTTGGAGGGCATGGCCAGATTGAAAGCAATATATATTGAATTATTTCTTTAGTGTTTTCTATTTTTCAAATTATTGGTTTATTATAAAGAGATGCTCTCCCCAAAGGCTTCTCTGACAGTCACTAATTAAGCTTAGGATGGTAAAGAATGTATCCCTAGCTAGATTATCACCAACTCAATTAACTAATTTAGGTAGGTCCCTTTGAAAGTTTGGTACCTTAAAGATTTTGTCTTAACTTTTAAAAACACATTTTTTGAAACATATCTTTATGGCTTAATTGAACCCAATTATCACACCGTCAAAGCATGTTAATGTATGGTTTAAGTGTCTCAAGTAGGCATGTTTTCCTTTCACAAATGCATCCAAAGGGGTCAGTCATTGTTAGAAAAGCTTTTCTTGATTTCTCCTAAAAAGTTGAATATGCTTGTGTGTAAAGTTTAAAGAGATTAGTGCTACAAACCCTAATTTTTCCACACCATTAGTAGGGGGAAAGTAGCTTTTCCTCAGTTTCTTCTAATTGGTAAAGAGGAAATGTAGATGCCACATGCATACTTTCAAACAAAGCTTTTGAGCGGGGATTTGGCATCTTCTAATTGTCTCTTTGCTTATGTGAAAATTTAAATGAATAGTTCCTTTCATAGGGTTATGCCTCTTCAATCATTAGAGATGAGGCTTCACAATATATTACTTCGCTAAATAATCTTTTATTTGTTCAAACTAATTCAAATATACATCATCAATGAACAAGTCAATTTCCAAAATTACTAATGCATTTTTTATTTGAAATATATATAATCTTAATCGGTATCACTAAACACTGATTAACTTTTTACAATTTTTTAAATAAGATAATTAATCAAATCCCAAACTAAATCTATCTTAGCTAATTAAATCCATGTTGAAAATGAATCACACTGGTACAGAAATTTCTGTTAAAGAACCGAAAGCGATATATTTCCAATATTTTGAATTTTATGCACCATATTTATATATAATTTAAAACTTTGTCCATTGTTGGAATAACAACTAACATTACGATTAAACTTTTTTTCCGATATATAGTTCTTTTTGAAAAAAGTGATTGTACCGTTCTTCTATTGTAAAAAGGTAGGAACCAATGGCCATCTTTTGCTTGATTGGTGCTTCTCCCAAATTCATCTAATCAAAAAGCAATGCCACTTTCCTTTAAACTAAAAATAGAGGGGGGGAAAAGGAGAAATGGGTGAGGGCCGGGGGAGTTGAAAAAGTCTACTTGCTTTGAGTGCAAGAAGCTACCAAAACTTTTTAGATGAGGAGGAGAGGTGGCTCTCAATTCTCCCCCAGCTGTGAGTGACTTGTTGTTCTTTATGTTTGCTTAAAGTTTGACCTTTGATGACATGATTATCATACACTTATTTCAATACATATGTGTGAAAAAGCTTAATGTGGGGCTTCGCTTGCAATAGTGAAAAGAGTTATGGGCCCTTTTGTCTCATGATACACCATCAATTATCCTCTGGAAGTGGCATTTTATTTTTTTACATCAACAGATGATCATGGATTGATAAGTGTGATTTTGAACTTTGTGGAAGGAAAAAGAAAAGGGTGCCTTTTTGAGGTTCTAATAAGTCAAATGAAATGCTATATACTTTAGCAATTACATATGATAGAAAGGATTTTGATCAAGATCCTTTCCAATGGGGTCATTGGTTGATCTAGCAATCCTTACTTGGAGGAGAAAAAAAATTAAAAGAAGGGTGTTCTTTTTGAATCATGGTTGTTCTATTATTGGTGGGGTGGTGGGAGAATTGAAAAGAGGAGTATGGTGTAGTGGGAGAAAGCCTTTTTCCCTTGTGAAGGAACCAACAACAAAGCAAACACCTTTTGATAATGATGCTATGGTAAAATAATAATTTTAGAGGGAGAGAGCTTATTTCAATTCAAACCAAATGGGAGAAGTAGAATGATGGAAATAGATCTAAGAAGGTTTCAAATATGGGGGCAAAAGGTTTTGGTTGATGACCTCACATTTTAGTCTTTTTTTAAAGTGGAAGGAATTATTATGGTATCATGCTTAAGGAGTGGGTATGCAGAAGACAAAAGCAAAGAGCTTCCTCAAGAAATTTTCCTCCTAATTTGTTAAATACATATATATATATATATATATATATATATATATATAGAGAGAGAGAGAGAGAGAGAGAGAGAGAGAGAGAGAAAGAAAAAATGGTTTAATGATTTTATAATATTAAAGTTAAATAATGCAGGAATCAGTGAGTCACAAGTATTGAATATGTTTAATTAAATTAAATAATAGTGTCTAAATATATGCTTTAATATTGTTCAATTAAATTACATGTGAAAAATATAACTATTTTGATAAATAAAGATAATTTTTGAAGTGATGATTTTTTTTCATCCAATTAATTTCATTCTATCATCTCAAGATTTAAACTCCATATTTTGAAGATGGATACTTAAATTATAAGTTTTGAAGTGCTTATTTCTTATAGTTACGTACAAAATAAGTTTTTTATATAGGTCAGGGTAGAAAAATATTTTGTGCCCAATACTACAAAACTCTTAGGGCATAAATTCAAAGAGAGAGAATATGTATATATATATATATATATATATATATATATATATATATATATATATATATATATATATATATATCATATAACATTGATTTATTGAGGTCCCTCCACAACCATTATTTTATTCTACAATCGTACTTGCTTGTAATTTTTCAAAACTTGAATTATTCTTATAAACATCATGCAATAAGTAAGTATATGATGTAGATGATTATGAATATGGAATAATGGAAGCTTTTGGGCATTAAGAAATATTCAACTACCAAGTCTATCGATAATGAATGTAAGAATTAAAAGATTGATTATTTAATTGAAAATTGTTATTTAATTAACTTTTTTTCAATTGTTTCTCTTTTACTTATGTAAACAATACAAAAATTAAGATGACCAACAAGAATGTACAATTTCTTCATGAATTACATATATAAATATATAAATATTTATTTGTTCTTGCATGGTAATTTTTCTGCCATAATTGAAGCAAGACTGCAAGTCTTAGAGCCGACAGTGTTTCACTGCTATTGGTGTCGTATATTGGCATGCAATGCAAGGTTCTAGTGTTGTGCTAGAGGTTGAAGATGTCAAAGTATGCTGCCATGGGAACAAGAAGAATTGGACCACCTTCTTTACATGGATTTGGCTGTATTCCCCATCCCATTACATGGATTTGGCTGTATTCTCTGCTTTTTCTTTCTTTTCTTTTTTTGGCAAAATCGTGAAGGCCTGAGAGCTGTCTCCTCTATGATCTTGCTCATTTGCAAGAAAATAGCATTAGCATTATCAGCCATGAGACATCATTGATTACAAGCGGCTAGTATATTTTATTTTATTAAGAAAAAGTTGAAAAGTAATGAAAGTTACCCAATTTTTAAAGTCAAGACACATAGTTAACATATCATTTAGATTCATGAATCTATTAATTTTTTATTTGAAATTTTTTCGAAATTTATATATTATTTACCAATAAAAAATTATACGAATTCAATTGTTTTACATTTAATATTCGAATCTTAATTTTACATCCATCTCATTGATTTTATCAATTTAATTTAGGTTCTTATTTTGTTGTTGTTGGTTTTTTTTTTTTTGTTATAATAATTTTATTTGTTTTCAATTCACAGTACAATTGGAATTGGGAAAAAGTTTTATTAATCAATAACTTCGATTTTTATCTTTTTTTTTTAAGGTATAAAAATTTTAGGGATATGAAATTTAAATTGTAATGCTTACGCTTTTTCTTCCTCACAGATTTAAAATTTCGATTATATTAAAAAAAAATTAAAAAAAATGTAAGAATAAGGTGAGAGTTTGAAGTCAAATTTAGATCAAATAGCAACAATACAAAGCCATGAAAGCTGGTAACATTTGGTCAAAAACTTCCCATGATGAATTTGGAAATTTAGGAAAAGTTGGGTCGAATTTAACTAGCTATTTCTCTAATCCCTAATTCCTTTTTCATATTCCAAGGATTTTTATTCCTCATAATTTTCACACGTATATAGTATATATCTCGAAAAAAAGCTCTTCCGGCTGTCTATCACCAATGCAAAAAAGTTGCTCCTTGGGCTTCAAGTCAAAATTAACCAAAATGTTCCTCTTTTTTATAAAATTTAAGATATTTAAAATTTAAAATTACATTCAATGTATTATTAATGTGTAATGTTACATTTTATTACTTTATAAATTTCAAAATAAAATGTTTTTATAAAAAATATTATTAAATTTATTAATTACATATAAATTTAAAAAAAATAACAGAAAATGAGGATATTATAGACATTTTATTGAAAAAATAAAAAACAGGAAAAGGCAGACAGCAAAGATACGTGAACGGTAATAAATGCAGAAAGTTGAAAACTCTCTCTTACTTTCAAACTTTAACTTTTTTTTCTCGGTCAGCGAAAAAGGAAAGGACTAAGTTTCACGCGTCAGCTTTTCCCCCCTACACGACAAATTTCCTATTATCACGATAAATTAAACTCCAGTGAAACTGAAGTCCACGGACCAAGATCAGCGCGTGAGATAAGAATCAAAAAGGTTGAAAAAGGTGGGGAGTAGTTGTAAGAAGAAGAGAAAGAGAGAGAACGCGTAAAAGGTAAGGGAAAAGAAGGGGGAGAGAGCGTGCGTTACCAAAAGGGCGATGACGATGATGATTTTTGTAAAGTCATGAATCCCATCCCATAAAGTTATCATTATTTTACTCTCAATTAAAATAATATTATTATTATCATCATTATGAATATATTTTATATTTTAATTTATTAAATATTAATATATTAACTATCACCTATCTCGTTTAATATAAAGGTACTATTGAAATTGATGAAGAATGATGGGGCTTTTGAATTTTTATTCAATGCGACAATCTTAGTTTAAACATCTCCTTTATAACGATCTTAATATAAAATTGATGAGGCAATTTTGTACTTTTGTAGTAGTTCTTCAAAATTCAAATTAATCATAAATCCTTGTAAAGAAAAATATATAGTTAAAATTAGGTCGAAATTGTAATTTCAAAACGTAATGAGGCGTTTAAGATTAAAGTTTCAAAGTTATTGTAGTTTGATAGAGTACATATTTTGTGAATGTCTTTAATTTTTATCTTTTGTTTTTATACTTGTTGAGTATAAGCTTAAAATTTGGCTGATTGATTGTATTTTTCGTTTGATATTTTTTTTATTTAACAAAAATTATAATATATTATAATTGAATTATACTTAATATTTGTATATTAAGGTTTGGATTTTTAGAACAAAACCATCAACAAATTAATAGAATTACTCGTTGTTTGTGTTTTGTGGATGTGCGATCCATTAGATTGAATGGTGTTCGACAACACAAAATAAATCAATAAATAAGTTTAATAACTTAATGTATTATTATGATTTTTGTGATGTGTTGGGATTAAAATAATAAGTGTTGAAGCTCCAAAGTTCCAAACCCTAAAATATTGTTACTTTGATGAATGATTTGGTTAAAAAGTCTAATATTATAGTTTAAAGTGATGGGTTTGATTAATTTCGGTTTAATAATTGTTGGATAAGTAGTTATATATGAAGAGGAGGAACACCTTAAATGTGACGTTGAACAAAGAATTGATGATAATGAAATTTTAATTAAATGAAAGTAAAAAAAAATATTTATTTATTTATCTATATATATCATAATTGAATGGAATTTGGTTGAGACATAAATTCAATTTAAATAATATATTATCAAAACTTTTTTTTTTTTTGCAAAAAGAGGCAAAATTTCTAAAAATGAAAAGGGAATTACGAATATTATAATTTAAATTTATCGATTGGATACTAACTTCTAAAAATATTATATGAACCATTTAATTTAAATTTCAAATTCAACTTACTTTTTTTTTTATTTTTAACTCAACAATGAAAACCATTCCCTATTTAATGATATATATGAACTAAAATCGAAAAGAAGCTGCCAGCCAAAAAGATTTTGTCAACTATGGTGAGCTTGAACCAAACTATGGCCGCCGGCTAGAGAGGGGAGGCGCGGTGAAATTAAAGCTCTTATTTATTTTCAATTATCAAAGAAAAAAAGTGAATAAAACTTTTTTAAAAAATATTAACAAATATAAAATTAAAATAATTACAAAATAAAAATAAATTTAAACACTCTCCATCATCATTACAATCGCCAAATTGATTATATATATATATATATATATTAAATTAACATGATCAACTGTTTTAAATATAAATTAAAACATATAAACGGCATGAGAAAGACAAGATATTATAGTAAAAAGAAAAAAGAAAGTTAAAAAAGAAGCTTTTAAGGATTACTTTAGTAAGGGTTTTGCCATAAATTTATTAAATTAATATTAAGTTGATAAAATGATTGCATGGAGAAATATGAACAATTTTAACTTCAATTGCACGATATTTGAAAGAAAAAAATTCCAAATTATGACCATTGTTAGAGAAACATCAAATAAAAAGTTTGCTTTGTTCAACTTTTTAACTTTTGTCATTAAAAAAAGGCATGTTTATCTATTTATTTATTCTTATAAAGTTTACGTTTTGAGGCCATGCACACGGTTTCTCCAAGTATTTTTGACTATGAATTGTGAAATCGTCACCAAATTTAGTTGTTTTTCATTTGTGTCAAAGTATTAATTTCTTAGTAAATACACTATAAAATTTAGTTACTTCATCATCATGTACTAAAGCCTACCTTTCTTACCAGCTTTTTTTTTTTTTGACAAATTATGTTTTATCCTTAACATTTAATGAGATTAATTATCCTTTATGGTATTCATTTTTTTAATACAATTTAACAAAGATAAAATTTTTAATTGCACCTTTAAAGATAGTCATAGGCTTACTACTTTTTTTTTCAAACCACTTAATGACTATTTTTTGACTGAATTTATTTTTAAAAAAATTTAGATGTCAAGATGAAACCCAACCAGAGATCACTAGTATAGTAATATTAGCATATAAAGTCTTAATAATTATTTATATTATGATTGATGGATAAGAATTAGAGTTAAGGTGTTTGGATGACTTTAAACCTTTCAACACGTTAAGATTTTCATTATAGGAAAATAAAAAATTTATATTTGATACACCAATAATATATAATATTTATATAGGGTTAGTCAATTATAAAGTGTTTTTTTGTTAACAGTAAAATTAAAAAAATATAAAAACTATTAAAAATTAATTTATTTTTAAGAATTTATACATTTTTAAATCTTACTCGTCACTAAAGTGGTAATCTATAATTGATTTATAGCATATAGAAATTATATATTATTAATATATTAAATCTTAAGAAAAAGTCATTCCACAATATAGATTAGGATTTATATATGATGATGTTGTTATAGGGTATAATTTTTATAGACGGTCATTATATCAAAAGTTAACACTTTATTAATGATTAATTTAAAAATATGTCAAGCTTTTATGAGTAAATTAACAAAATTATTTATTTATTTTTGAAATAATTATCAAATATACTGTCACTAAAATTTTTAGATGCTACAAATGATATTATGATAATAACACATATATAATTTTATTTATTATTTTTTTATATTTCTTAAAAAAATATATATTATTATCTTCATTTCATTTATAAAATTTAAAAACTTTCCCATCAACATAGTGAATAATAACCCTTAATTAGAAGAATAGGACACGTCTTCAATTTATTTATTAATAAAAGATCAATATTTAATGTAGAAACAATGTATTGAGATCTTAAACTATGGGTGCATATGGTGTATAAAAACATTATATATTATTATAGAATTTTTTTAATTTAAATTTTTTAACCATGAAAAATTAATGATTCTCTCTCTAAAGAAAGGTGTTTCTCTCACTTCTTTATCTCTAATGTATTGATGTGCAGAGACAAAAAGAAATATTTTAAAATAAAAAACAATATAAAAGGAAAGAGAGGGATGACAGAAAAAAAGAGAGCAGATTTGCACTGCCCAGAAAGCATTTTTCCAGAAATCCTTGCAAACTGATAGTACTTCCAATTCACCATTTTCCAGAAATTCTTCTCTCTAATAAAAACAAACATTTTTCATGCTTCTCACCTCACCTGACCTCCTAACTAATTCACTCTCCACTCTCTTCTCTCTCTTTCTTTCTTTTCTCTCTCTCTCTCTCTCTCTCTCTCTATATATATATAAATATATAAATATATATATTTTAAATAAAAAGTAGCCATTTTTATTAATTTTTTTTTCCAATTTTTACCTTTTACCCAGTTTTATGGTGGTGAAGTAGAGTCTGAATTTTCACTTAAATTGTGCTGGATATTTTTGATATTCATGAATCAGATAGACAGTGATAGAAAGAAAAACAAGAGAGAAAGAAAACAAATAAAGAAAAGGAGAAGAGAAATGGAGAGGTTCTTGTGAAAGAGGATCTATCTTTCCTTTTCGCTTTCAGTTCTCTTCCTTCAGTATAATACCAACTTTTTTGTTTTTGATTTTCTTTATTTTTTTTTTAATTTTGTGTGAAGAGAAAACAGACAGAGAAAAAGAAAGAAAAAAGAGAAAACACTCAAAGGTTATAAGCTTATCTATCTAAGCAATTGCTTTCTTTCATTTTTGTTCTTTGTTTTTGCCTGTAAAAAGCTTTCATTTGGTGATTCATTTCAGGTTGTCGATATCCGTAATCTTTTCTTCCCATTCTCTTCTCTTCTCTTCTCTTCCTTTTCTTTTAGATAATAAAAGCGTTAAACAGAGTGAAACATAGATACCAAAACGAAGAAGAAAGGAATAAATGAGAGCAGGACTAAGTACGATCCAGCAGACCCTGACGCCGGAGGCGGCCAGTGTGTTGAATCATTCGATAGCTGAAGCAAGCCGTAGGAATCACGGTCAAACGACGCCGCTCCATGTGGCGGCAACGCTCCTTGCGTCTCCCGCCGGATTCCTTCGCCAAGCATGTATCAAATCGCACCCTAATTCTTCTCATCCGTTGCAGTGCCGGGCTTTGGAGCTTTGCTTCAGCGTGGCGTTGGAAAGGCTTCCTACGGCTCAAAATGCCAATAGTAGCAGCCCCGGACTTGACCCACCAATTTCCAATGCCTTGATGGCTGCTCTTAAACGTGCTCAAGCCCATCAACGCCGTGGATGTCCCGAGCAACAGCAGCAACCGCTATTGGCTGTTAAAGTGGAGTTAGAACAGTTAATTATATCGATTCTTGATGATCCTAGTGTTAGTAGAGTCATGCGTGAAGCTAGTTTTTCGAGTCCGGCAGTTAAAGCAACCATTGAACAATCATTGAACTCAACGTGCTCAGGCTCAGCTAACACAGCCGGTCCAATCGGATTGGGATTCAGACCGGTCGTAGCTGCTGCTTCCACCGTCCCCGCTCCTTCAGCCAGTAGGAATTTGTATTTGAACCCGAGGTTACAGCAAAGGGCAGCAGGGCAGGCAGGGCAGCAAAGGAGTGAAGAAGTGAAAAGGGTGATTGATATTTTGATGAGGAGTAAGAAGAGAAACCCGGTTTTAGTGGGTGAACAAGAGCCGGAATTGGTGGTTAAGGAGATTTTGAGGAGGATTGAGAGTAAGGAAATTGATGGGGTTCTGAGAACTGTTGAGGTGCTTCGCTTGGAGAAAGATTTCGCATTGGATAAAGCCCAAATGGTTGCGAAAATTAAAGAGTTGGGTACTCAAGTTGGAGCAAAGATTGGGAATTTGGATTGTGGAGGGGTGATTCTTGATTTGGGCGACTTAAAATGGCTAGTGGATCAGCAAGTGGGTCTTGCTGGTGGGGTTCAACAGCAGCAGCAGCAGCAGCAGATGGTATCAGAAGCGGGGCGTGCTGCGGTGGCAGAGATGGGGAAATTGTTGGGGAGGTTTGGAGAATGGAGTGGGAGAGTATGGTTGATTGGAACTGCAACTTGTGAAACTTACTTGAGATGTCAAATTTATCAACCTTCAATGGAGAATGATTGGGATCTGCAGGCAGTTCCTATTGCTGCTAGAGGACCCTTACCGGGAATGTCTCCAAGGTATTTGTTCTGACAACTTTAGAAACTTAGATATGTTTTTGTTTATTTTAGCTGCAGTTTTTCAATATGGAAAGCTTAAATTCTATCAGATGATGCTGGAAAAAGTTTCAAAGTTTTGGAATTCATTTTAACTTGGATAATATGCATTATTGCAGGGATTATATGCAAGTAGATTTGATTGAATATGGTATATTAATGGGTATAAAAAAATTTCTGTTTGTAGAACTACTAATAGATTTTAGTCTTGGGAAAAAGTTGATTCTGAGCTTTGGGATTTGCTTAATACAAATCATGCTTGAGTTTCACTTACTTGATCTTATTTGGTTTCTTTGCGAAGTGTGAACTTAGATAATGCAGTTTGTTCTATGGGCTTCGGGAGACCCATTTTCTTCTTCTTTTTTCTTTTTTTTTTTTTTCCCCTTTTTCTGGTTGCTGCAATACCTGAGAGATTGGATTATCTACTTTTGTTGATGGCACCATTGATTAACTCGAAATATGCTTCTCATCTTCTAGGCTTGCGAGCAATGGAATACTTTGCAGCTCTGTCGAGTCCCTATCCCCATTGAAGGGGTTTGCAACTACAGCTGCTCAACCTAGGCAACTTTCTGAGAACTCGGACCCTGCTCGAAAAACAGGCTGCTGCCCACAGTGCACGCAGAATTATGAACAAGAGCTTGCAAAAGTTTTAGCAGCCAAGGAGTCTGAGAAACCCTCCCCCGATATTATATCAGAACCAACTAGGTCTGCATTGCCACAGTGGTTGCAGAATGCCAAGGCTCATGATGGTGATGTCAAAACAGTAGATCAGATGCAGGTAACAAGCTCAAGTTAGATAAAAACCAAGTCTTACTAGATTTGTTTTGTGTGTAGTTATGGGCACAGTTAAATCTTTTTCATCCCTTTTCTAAGCTTTATTATTACCAAATTGCATGTTATATACAGAATAAGGAGCAAGAGATGATCTGGAAACAGAAGACTCAAGAATTGCAAAAGAAATGGAATGATACATGCTTGCATCTCCATCCTAGTTTTCATCATCCCAGTCTAGGCTCTGAGAGATTCACTCCTACAACTCTCTCAATGACAAGCATGTACAATTCAAGTTTGCTAGGACGCCAACCATTCCAACCCAAATTACCATTGAACAGGAGCATTGGGGAGTCACTGCAACTGAATCCAAATCTATTAGCTAGCCAACCGACAGAACGGACTAGTAGCCCACCTGGAAGCCCTGTAAGGACAGACCTTGTTCTTGGGCGACCAAAGATCACTGAGACCACACCCGAAAGAACTCATAAGGAGCGTGTGAGAGGCTTTTTGGACTGCATACCATCTGAACCACAGAACAAATTACATGATTTGCCAAGCGACAAACTTTTAAACACATTAGATAGTGACTCATTCAAGAAACTCCTTAAAGGTCTAATAGAAAAGGTGTGGTGGCAGCGGGATGCTGCATCTGCAGTGGCTACAACAGTGACACGGTGTAAATTAGGCAATGGAAAACGACGGGGTGGTGGATCAAAGGGTGACATTTGGTTATTGTTTACTGGCCCTGACAGAGTTGGCAAGAAGAAGATGGCATTGGCCCTTTCCGATCAGGTATGTGGGGCTCAGCCGGTGGTGATATGTCTTGGTTCAAGACGCGATGACGCCGAGTCTGAAGTGAATTTCCGCGGTAAAACGTTGCTGGATAGAATAGCAGAGGCGGTTAGGAGGAACCCTTTCTCTGTAGTAATGCTTGAAGATATTGATGATGCAGATATGCTAGTTAGAGGCAGCATAAAACGTGCACTGGAGAGAGGTCGACTTTCTGATTCTCATGGTCGTGAGATCAGTCTAGGAAACGTTATTTTTATTCTCACTGCAAATTGGTTGCCAGAGAATCTTAAATTCTTATCAAATGGCATCACCCTGGATGAAAAGAAGCTTGCCAGATTAGCAAGTGGAGGTTGGCAACTAAGGTTAACCCTTTCTGAGAAAACTGCAAAGCGCCGATGCAGTTGGCCAAATGAGGAGGATAGAGCAACAAAGACAAGGAAGGAAACTGGTTCACTATCATTTGATCTTAATGAGGCTGCTGATATGGAGGATGATAAAGCTGATGGATCACGGAATTCCAGCGAACTCACAATTGATCATGAAGAAGAACACGGCCTCACTAATAGGCTGTTATCCAACTCAACATCATCAGTATCTTCTGAGCTGCTCAATTCCGTAGATGATGCCATTGTCTTTAAACCTGTCGATTTTGGTCCCATTAGACGGGATATATCAAACTCCATAACAAAAAAGTTTTCCAGCATTGTTGGCGACAGGTTGACACTCGAGATCCCAGATGCAGCTCTGGAAAAGATCACAAGTGGGGTATGGATTGGCCGAACTGGATTAGAAGAATGGACAGAGAAAGCATTGGTACCAAGCTTGCAACAGCTCAAAACACAATTGCCCACCTCAGACGAGTCTCTAGTCGTTCGCCTCGAGCTCGATGGTGAAGCCTGTAACCGAAGCCATGGAGATTGGCTGCCCAGCAGTGTGAAGGTGGTTGTAGATGGGGTCTGAAAGTGAGGGTGATTATTATCTTACTAATTCCTAGCTCAAAATTCAGTGCGGGAAAGTAAAATTGTAAGGGGATACGATTGGTATTTCCTTACTTGTGTTGGATAGAGATGTAAATATAGTCAACTGTTTTTGGCGGGGAGCGAAGACGGTTGAGAGAAGTAAAGAGTTAAAAACAGTTAGAAGAGGGGGGGACGTTGATAGATTAACGGTACCTTTATTTAGTAGCCAGATAATGTCTCTCCTTTTTTGTTTTCATTTTTATTATCATTATTATTATTATTATTATTATTAAATTTCTTCAGTCTTTTTCTTTTTTATTTTTTGATAGTATTTTATTTTTTCATTATTATTAATTACATGGGACGATTATTATTAATAAAAGATAAGGCATCTTCTTTTTTCGTAATTCTTCTTTTAATACATTTAAATAAAATAATTTTTAATATAATATGATAATACGGTAAACTTAATAAATAAGATTTTTGATATTATAAAGTTTAAAAAGAGCTATACGTTATTTTCAAATTTCAAAATGACAATTTTTATTAGTACACTAAAATTTACTTTTTAAATATAATATAATGTTTAAAAAAGATTATATGTATAGGTTTTTTTGTATTATCGAAAAAATATTTTTATAATTTGAACTAACAATTTTTAAATTATAAAAAAGAATTTTGTGTAAATTTTGAAGCGTCTTTAAATCATATTAAGAACAAAATTAATCTTTATTTATATATTTTAATTGACATTAATTGATCTGATAAAATTTTAATACAAAATTTTTAATTATAAATCACCTTAATTGAAAATTTTAATCAAATTTTACATTTATGAATTAATCCTATAGAATATAAAAGGACCATCTTTATTGTTGTACAAAAATATACGATATGATTTAAAAAATGACAAGACACAAAATATATTTGTTTAATCTCCCCTTCCTGAATTTCAAGCTCAAATATTGTGATTTTCTTTTTCCTTCGATTTAGAAAAAGATGAAAGCGAAATTAATGAAAGTAGACACGTGTTTGGTGGGAGAAAAGCGTGTGGGCCAGAAAAGGTTGCGTCCAATTTCGGGGAGAGCTGTGCGGCGCAGGCGCAGGCAGGATTCCAGAGCTCACACTTGGAACCGCATTTTGTTCATTGGAGTGAGCAGGCAAGGCAGGGCAGGACAGCCACGTCTTTTCTGTGTCTTTGAAAAGCAGAGAGGGAAGACTTTACTCTTTGGGATTAATGATGGCAATTGAAAGCAGAGCCACATGGATTTGGTTAGTTTTGCTTTCCGTTGATCATTAAAATTGATGGCATTTCAACGGCTTACAACAGCCACGTGGTTCATGCATGTCTTTAGAGAAAGAACCGATTACGAGGAAACAAGGGAATTTAGTTTTTAAATGCATCCTTTGACTTTGCCTTTACAATTGAGGATAGACTCTCAATAACCAAATTAAAGTTAATTTGGTAAAATGAAAATTATAAAGAATTGAAAAAAAAATGTTAATTATTAATTTAATTATAAAGTAAAAAAATATTATAAAATTTAATTATTATATTAATAAAATATTTTACCAGAACAATTTTTTTATCCTTTTTTATTTCCAATCAAGTAAAGTCAAGTGTTGATTCTTAAAATCATAGTACACTTTCGAGATTTAACTTCAATGTTAGATATGACCATCTATGTATATATTTTTTATTTATATCATGTTTAATTTTATAAAGTAAAAAAATTATTATATTAAAATTTGTGTAGATATATCAAATATAAAATATTTTTTTAGATTTTGTCAAAGTTATATACATTTAAAAAAAAAAAAACCTTCAACTCATATTTTTTGTCATTTTTATATCTTATTTGAAATGACCTATATTTTAGGTTCATTTCTGAAATTTGAACGGAAGATCTCCAAATCCTAACCATTGAAGTACCTCTTAAGAACACCATTAATGTCTTATTTGAGCAAGAATGTAAACATGGAGAATTGGGAAGAACAAAAGGGTTAGAATGGGAATTCAACACAAAGAAAGAGGCTAAAGACTCAAGAGATAAGCTGAAAAAGCAATGAACATAATATATTTTTGGTCCAACTTTTAAGCATATACTTGATCACAAAGAAAGCTCCATTGTTGTGTCCAGATGCAGAGAAAAAGCAAAAGGCAGTATGCATGGCGTTGGCTTCCCCAACCCACATACTTTTACACCTTTATACCAAGGTCCATTTGCTTATGTCATGTCTGCCTTTTTGGAATGAAGACAAAAACCCAACTACTCCTCAATCCCTCTCTCTCTCTTCATTTTTCTCTTGCAATCCAAATTGTTTGTTTATTTTATCTAATTAGATAAGACTAACAAAAGCTTTACATGCACAGCTCTTTAATATAATAATATGTGTTTCTTAGTTCTACTTTTTCTTGCAAGCTAATAAAACAAACCTTGCATGTGGACCATTTGGAGTGATTCTTATTATATGCTCAATAACATTCCAATTGATTTGCCTTTTTTTTCCTTTTGAGACAGAATATCGCAGCACGAGGAGGATAAGAAAAAGAGATTCTGTGTACAAAGTAAATATCGATATTTAATTTTTTTTTAATATAACTAGGGTTGAACTTATTTAGAAATTCGAACATAAATTTTACAATATATCACAATTTTTTTCTTAACAATTTAATCAAAAGATTATTAATTTTGATTTGATATTTGAATTTTAAACTTATTAAAATTATTCTTTAAAGATACTGCATTAATCGGTTGAACTAATTTCCGAATTTATTTACCATCTTTTTCAATTATGTGAATTTGTATATGTACATATGTTAAAAGGTTAATCTAATGCAATATTTATTATTGATAAAACTGAATAGAAATAAATTGAAAGAGATTTCAATAACTGAACGTTAATATCCGCAGTAAACACCTAAATTAACATTTAGTATATCTCCATGAAAGAATTTAATTTAATAAAAAGAGTCATTTGATTAAAGATGTCGACCTTTTTTCAGAGCACTCCAATAATAAATTTTGAAATTTAAACATAATTAAGATTTTATGTTGAAGTTTCGAAAAGGAAAGATAACAGAGACGTTTATTTTGAGATCAAAAAGTGTTATTTTTTTAATTATATTTAGCTTATTATATTAAATTCGATGATAAATTATTTTAAAAAACTTAAACTAATGCCAAAAAAAAAACCTCAATTATTCTTCAAACCGGCCAATGAACTCTAATCATATCTGTCAAAAACGAATGAAAATTGTTTAATAATTTATAAATACGAAAAGTCTATGATAACGAAACAGTCGAGCGGCGGCATGCAATTGCAAGGGCTACAACAAGTCCACTAGCCTAATACGAAAGCCGATTCTGTCCAACTTGTTGATTGCTCTATATTTGGCTCTAATCTAAGATTTGATGTTAATAGATGATGAAGATGACTTGAGGTCGAGGATCGATTTGGATAGACTTGCTTAAACTTATACTTTCAGAAATGGGTCCCAGCTTTAATGCTAAAGAAACTGATAGGCATGGATGTTCTGATCCTGCGTTGCTTTCTCTTGCATTGCATGCACGTACTCTCATTATTTTTCCAGGTTGGCCAGGAGCCAAACAGCAAAAGAAAAAGAAAAAGAAAAACGGGTCCAGTTTTAGATACCCATTGTTGAATAATTTTAAAGGGTAAACGGAACCTTGGATGAAAATGGTTGATAAAGATATATCTGCTGCAGGTGAATCATGTACAGCAGTCAAGATCACGTAATAGCTTACATGTCGAATTTTTTTATTTGAAATGGCAGAAAGAACAAGTCAAAAGTTGAAGTTAGAGAAGGTTTGATGAAGTTATCGGTAGCATAATTCTAGATGTGGGGTTAGTCGACCCACCGCCCACGCGCATCGGCGGCTGGTCCACATGAATCGGACTAGCTTTGCTGCTTTTGTTGAATTGACTCCTCAACCACTTTTGTAAAATCCCCAACCGTTAGAAAGGTTCCCTAAGGCCGGTGCATAACTTTCCTACGAAATTTCCATGCTTTGCATAAATGCCTTTTTGAAAAAGCAAGGACAACAAGAGAAGACCCAACCATGACTTTCTTCCATTTGTAATAAACGTAATTGGTACTACTTGTTAGTATTACTTTCCCCATTTTGTCCTTTCTTCATTGGAATCCACCAATGATTTTTTTTTTTTTTTGCTTAATCAATGTTAATTACTAATATCACATCATCTAAATACTCAATTAAGCAAAAATTTGTGATAAATGATCTCTAATTTGAAGAGAAAACACCAAATATATGACCATTTATATAAATAATACAAATTTAAATTTGATACTTAATTCAAATAGTTCAATCAATTTTAAAAAATATTATTTAAATTTTATCACTTGTAATTTTTTTTTTAAAGTTTTAGATTCTCTTATACAAAGAAAAAAGAATATAAATAATACAAATTATAAACATAAAAGATTCTTATATCATATTTGAATTATTTAAAGTACTATTATTTCCTCGGATCTTTATATATGTTTCTTTCAACATATGTATATTTACAAAGTTGTGATAAAAATGAAAGAAATTGGTTTTCAGCTTGTCATTCTACCATAGTACTTTGTTGTATGTATCCATAGTGGATTCCTTTTGTAAACTTCACCAATCATTTTTCAGCTGTTTTTGCATTTACATACAAATTACAAACACATGCATTAGTCATTTACTCCACCATGATTAGACATATCTCAACCTTTTGCAAAGGAAAAAAAAAGCAGTCTTTTCTTAAAAATGAATCCAACTTTTGGCAGATTTTTCTTCCCAATCAACATTAAAATAAAGGCAAAAAGTGGGGAGGGGGGGTGTTCAAAGTTGAAACATATGTGTATTAGTTAAGCAGGCTTTTAACCTACTTTCTTCATCATTATCCTATTGTACTCCTCCTCGGATGTTGAAGAAGATACAAAATCCACCATGGACTTCCACCCATCCACCAAACCTTCTCTCTCGCAGAATAAAAATTGTAAAGGTCCCACCAGGTTTACCTAAACCCTTAAAAAGAAAAAGATTGTCTTGGAAGGGAATACCAAATGCATTAACTTTTGCTCCTAACCTGAAAAAGTAGAGGCCGACATCTCAAGTTTTCTCTTGCTCCCATTGTATTTTAGTATTACAAAAAGATAAGGATTGGCTTAATGCAAAACCTAATCTAAACCCACTTGCATAATTCTTTTTTCCTTTTATTACATTTTAAAATTGCTTAAACCCAAAAGGGGATCCACTTTGGGATTAAATATTTGGAAATGAGATACTTATTCATTAGAATAAAATATAAATGTGCAATGAAAAAAGTTGGAATTAGGAAGGCATGGAACAAGTAGATGACAAAGCATAACATGCTCCTTTTGTTGCTATCTTTTTGTAGATATGCAGGCTTTTAGAGCACCACTCTTACCTGTTCCCTCTTATTAGATTTAAATGATTTAAATAACCTTTTCTCTCTCCTTTCTTCACCTTTAATGAATGAATAAAGTGAGGGAAATGAACAAATTAATGCCTTCTTCTGCAGGCCAATTGGGGCACCCTTACCTTATTTGGTGCGCGTCTCTTGCTACTAAAAACTCAATTGAAAATTTTCTACGACCGAATTTAACATGACTAGGGTAATATCATGGGATAATTTCAATCAAATGAGGATGGCCTAAATGACTTCACAATCTTTAAGAGGTGTAGAGGTGTGTGTGAGGATATATAGTAATATGCAAGTATGATGATGATGAGATCTCAACTATCCCATGGCCATGGGTTGAGTTTTCAAAATGATAATGATAATAATAATAATAATAATAATTATAGTCAAATGTTTGGCAAAGCCTTTAAAGAAAAAGAGACAAAGAAAGAAGTAAACTAAAAAGGTTAGGCAAAGAACAACCAATAATCAAAGAAAGAAATTAGTCAAGACCCCTGAAAAGGAAAACAAATCATAGTCAAGAATTAACAAAGGGTCCAAGACCCATTTGCACCATAGAAATTTGCATTTGAACCCTAATATTCTAAATTGATATCGCGTCACGACTAGGATTTATCTCTACCATTTTGGCAAAAGTATTTAGAGCAAACTATTCTAAAATCTGGTTCAACAGAGAAAGAACAGAAAAAAAGACAACACCAATCTTGCTGGTTGAAATTAGAACATCAGGCTTGGCCCAGATTCAAAGTCCATCGATCGTCAGCCTGGTTTAGTTGTACCCATTTGCTCTGCCTTGCAGTTTGAGCATCATGCTGCAGTCTAAAACAAACTGGACCCAGACCCAACTTTGAGACTTGTCGAACTCAATGACATGTCCAAAATATTGATTGGACTCAGAGTCAAAGCTTCTTAGAAAATGGCTGGCTCGGGCAACGGTAGTCCAAACTTGATCCAATCCATCTCAAGTGGACTCAATTTCAATCCGGCCCGAGCTTAAACCGCTCAAAATTTGTGAATGCTCTTCACTGCGCTACAAAAAGATTTTCAAAGAACCGTGAAAAATAAGGTGACATTCGTTAAGGCCCCGGCCAGTACTGAATTTCACATGGTATTAGATCCAGGAGAACTGAAACCCAAGTGCTGGAGATAATGTTGATAACGGTCAGAGAAGCTTCTTCTTGGCCTCTTAGCTTCAACACCTCTACTTTCTCTTGTCCAAATTCCAAACCTTCTCCAACACTCAAAAGCTATGTCTGCAGAGCTAGTTTAACTGTTCATAGAAAACCCAACTCCCACTCCCGATCATGGAACCTTGGTCGTCTTTCTAACAGGTAACTTTTTTCAGATACCCTTTTGTTTGTTCTATCCTAAAAACCTTTATTTTCCGTTTTATTCTCGTAGTTTCGTTCCAAAAATGGTCTTCTTTTGGTTGAATTTTGCTTGTCTCAGTGTCTGTTTTGTTTTATATTATTATACATGCTTTATATTGTACATTGAGCTTTCTAGGGAGAGGAAAGTGTAATTTTTTGAGGGGATAAGGAAGTTATTCATTGAACTTTTAAGGACTAGAAGCTAAGGCAATATGACAGATAAGAATTCTGCAAATAAATTATAGAGCTTTGCATAATGAGCTGTTAATACTATACATGTAATCTCCATGTCTTTATTAACTTAACCACAGCTAGGAATTTTCTGGTAGCTTTGCTATTATTACAATTGTTATTCTGTGTTTCTGATTGGAGTTTCTTCTCAGCTATAAAGGATCTGTTTTTGATCCCTTGGGTATCGATCCAGATGTCTCTTCTGGTCTAGGTGGTGTTTGGGAAAGTTTTCTAGCATTGTTAACACCAACATTGGAGAGTTCCTCTGGTACAAAAAAGGAGAAATCTTCTTCAGCTCGAGGAGTGGCAGGTTTGTTTTTTAAGCTTCTAAAATTTATTTATGAAGGATTTGCATGCGGCAAAATGATTTTATCCATCTTGGCAGTTGACATTGATCCTTTGGACTTTGGCAGCTGCAATTGAAGACAGTTCCATTGACTTTGGGGACTTCTTCAAAGGCCAGTTACCAGGGAAATTTCTCAAGCTTTTAGCATATTTAGCCCTATCTCGTCTTGGAGTTTATATACCTTTAGGTGGAGTCAACCGAGAGGCTTTTGTTGGCAATTTGGATCAGAACAGTCTACTGAGCACTTTGGATTCCTTCTCCGGAGGAGGCATTGGTAGACTTGGTATATGCTCCCTTGGTATTGTTCCCTTCATCAATGCACAAATTGTTTTTCAACTCCTTGCCCAAGTTTACCCTAAATTGCAAGATCTTCAGAAAAGAGAAGGTGAAGCTGGAAGAAAGAAAGTTCTTCAGTATACTAGATATGCTTCAGTTGGTTTTGCTATAGTTCAGGTAAGGATCTTAATTCCCCAATGACTAATAGGTTAGCTAACTAGATATGAGGTCTTTTTGTTTATTCCAATTGTGGTCATACGGGTTGCGACTGAAATAAGTTTGCAATCCTAGTTGCTAAATTATTAGTATAATTTAAAAATTTTAAATAGATATTACTAAGAATTTATGTATGAATTCCTCTTAATGGAAATACCTATATTAACCCTGAAGGTATTCCTGGTTGTCTAAGAAAGATGAATTTTGTGCAGGCTACTTCCGATTCTTAGATGTATTTCATGCATTAATACCTCCTAGAAATATTAGATCTGAATCGATGTTTCTCATATAAAAGGTCCTGCATTCTAGCTTTTTCTTTCCTCTCTATGATATATGTTATGATGATGATCTTTGCTGAATGCATTTCTCTTATATTATATTGTGTTACATGGCAGGCAATTGGTCAAGTACTTTACCTTCGTCCTTATGTCAATGACTTTAGCACGCAGTGGGTTCTCTCCTCTGTCACTCTATTGACGCTTGGTGCTGTACTTACGACATATATTGGGGAACGAATTTCTGATATAAAACTTGGAAATGGCACATCTCTTCTAATTTTTACAAATATTTTATCCTACTTGCCAGCTTCTTTTGGAAGGACAGTTGCACAGGCATATCAGGATGGTAACTACGTTGGACTTGCTACCATCATTATCTCATTCTTCCTACTTGTCCTCGGCATTGTCTATGTTCAGGTAACTCTACTTGTTTTGTTTAGTAGAAGTTCTATGAGTGATGGGAAAGAAATCTTAACAATTGTCTCAACAAAGGATTTCAGGAAGCGGAGAGGAAGATTCCACTCAACTATGCCTCAAGATACACCAGCAGAACTGGAGGGCTTCAGAAATCTGCTTACCTACCGTTTAAGGTATGTGATCCCCATAGCTGTTTAAAAGGTTCTAATGCTGCGATGGGCTTGATGCTAATGGTTATGGCCTCACTGAGGTATAAGGAAATTAGGATGTATGCTTTGTTTGCATGAAAACTCGATTGAGAAACATTTCATTAACAACAACAAATGACACATAAAATGGGTTAAAATAATATATATATATATATATATATATATATATATATATATATATATATATATGATTTGTGCCTGTACTAATTCTTAAAGTTGATATTCTTTCATTTCATCGAGACATGTTCTCTAGCATCATTCACTTATGTAGTCTGCAAGAGGTAGCTAAAGTGCAGTTAAATATGTTTGCATAAGGCCTGTGACCATAATGATAATGAAGTAGTCTGTTATGTTGTTAATGTCTCAGTCAATGACTTTTAGGATGTTCAACCGGCAAGCATAATCACAAAGAAGAGCTTGGAGAAATTTCCCTAGGTATATTATACATACCATTCCTTTCTTGTGACTATGCTTGCCTGTTGTTGAACCATGACTTAGCAGTTAAATTTTAGTTGCATATCTTCAACAGAGGGGTGTTCTCTGAGCTTTGTATAATTTAGGGTGGGGAGATTGCAAAGTGACTTGGTAGTCAAATCCTTTCCTTCCTTGTGACTATGCTTGCCAGTTGTTGAACCATGACTTGGCAGTTAAAAATTTTTCCTTTTTGTTTCCCTATCTTTTCTGAATGTAAAATTTGTTTACCATTAGCTGCTGATAAATGCATTCTGCTTTCTATGTGTTTATTCAAATCTTGCTAACTTATCTGTCAATCTTCTATTCATGACAGTTTAACTTCTTTAGATTTTATTTGCCAACTTCGTAGTGTTTGTTAGGAGTTAGGAGACATTTATTTAATTGGAAGGGAAGTTTCTGTCTGGGGTGATATTCATTTTGATCATGCAAATTTTCAATGCATCTATCTGGTAGCTGATTCCTGCTTTATATTCATGCTAACCCCAATTACTCTATCTCACTCTCTCTCTCTGGGCGTGGCCTGTGCAGCAGCTACACTATCTTTTCTCCAACATGTAGTGACTTGTCTTTGTATTCATTGTATTGTTTTGGCTAAACAGGTGAACAGCTCTGGAGTGATGCCAATTATATTTTCTACATCATCCCTAGCTCTTCCTGGTACTTTAGCACGATTCACTGGCATATCTGTGCTAAAGAACGCTGCAGTGGCTTTGAATCCTGGAGGTAAGATTAATTATTTTCACTGTTAGAATTTCTTGAAGGATGAAAACATATACGGATTGATATGAGATATTCCTTGGCTCTATAATCCGCTTGGTTTTCTGCTGTTAAAGCTGCCAGTTAATAATATATTGGCTTTGAAGTTAATATATTGATTAACCAATGCTGTAATAAATCATCAATTTAAGAGTTAAAGTCTTGTCATGTTCCTTTCAAAGCTTTAAATAGATGCTTGAACTGGGGAATTGCCTATATTGTCTATCCGAAGTTATAAATGTTTTGTAGGTTCTCTCTACCTTCCTACCAATATCTTGTTCATAGCCTTTTTCAATTACTACTATACTTTCCTGCAACTGGACCCTGATGATGTTAGCGAACAACTGAAGCGCCAAGGTGCTTCAATTCCACTGGTCCGACCTGGTAAAAGTACAGCAGCATATCTGAAAACGGTAATTCTCTTTTCTCTAGAAAAATGGCATTAGTGGCTTACTGTGCTAGCCTGATTTTGAACAAGTTTTATGTTGCTGTTAGTCCTGTGTGTGATTATCCATATGATGGTGTGAGATAATTCTTTGCATAAGTTTAAAATTTATAGTTCTCTAATTCTAGAAAAAGAAAAAATTATGAAAGAAAAATAGAAATGTATCATGACCTGAAATGTTGATTCCTGAAAAGTTTTTTAATCAATTTAAGTCCACTTTCTCTATAGGTAGGTAATAGATTTTTTTTTTCTTCTGCTCCTTGACTGAATTTAACCGTATTTCTAACTTAGCCTCCATTCTTTTTTTTTCTTTTTATTATTAAAGGACTCATATTTGCATCTATGACTGGAATATAGGTTCTTAGTCGGATATCAGTTCTGGGTTCAGCTTTTCTAGCAATCTTGGCTGCTGGTCCTGCAGTGATTGAGCAAACGACCCACTTGACTGCATTTCGAGGATTTGCAGGCACTTCTGTCCTTATTCTTGTGGGATGTGCAACTGATACTGCAAGAAAAGTTCAAGCTGAGCTAATATCTCAGAAGTACAAGAACATAGAGTTTTATGACTTGGATAGGTTTCCTTAAATGCAATACCAAGTTGAAGAGTGGAGGAGGAAGAGAAGACCATTTTCATTGATTAATTTTGCATACAGGAGTGTGTGACTGTCACGCTTGGTGTGAACATCATGAGTTCAACTTTGGATGTATCTTGTACATATGCTGCTCTGCAGCCACAATTATTCTTTCAATATCTTATAAGGTGATTATGAACTTCTAATGTGCTTCTTGATCAATTCATGTCTAGTACATACCTAGCATAAATAGGAGAGTGCTTACCAAGCAGATGGCAACATGATTTGGAGAAACAAAGGATGGGGGCCATGGCCAAATTTCTGGATACTAATATTTGTTCAGAAGTCTTTAGTGACTTAAGAAAAATGCTGGCAAAATTTACCAGTTTCTAACGTCTGTAAACACACGAAATTTAAGATGGCTGGATTGGACCCTAGGCCAGTTTTCTTGTCAAAGGCATTTCTAAGATGCATTTTATGAATAAATATTGTTCTTGTCAACTTATAGGATATTCAGAATGATATCCAACCTTTTACATCAGACTAATTCGTTAATATCTCAGTATTTTCCAAGGCTTGAGGTTAGACTCGGCTTGCCTTTGATGAAATCCCCACTTGTCCGAGCAGTCTCCTGCTCGGCTGCATTAATACCATGCCCTTCTCCCTGCAAGACAAGCTCTTCTCCACCCTTATGAAAAGCTGTTCAATATCTGGGATTCCATATCCTAACTAGAAGGTGGTTTTGACTTGTTATTATGCTGAAAATGTTTGACCCCAAGTCTAAAAGCTCAGCCAACATATACTCTTATCATAATGCAAACAATCAGTCATCATCAGGCTCAGCAGAGAAATCAGGTTCTTCTGGTTTTTGTAATTTTGGCATCTCAACATCTTTGATTTTTTGAGCTCCTCTCCTAGTATTTGCTGCAAACCTTGATGCCAATATCGTGATTCCTAGGTTCAATTTTCCCTGAGAAGGATTGGCGCCATTGGTGAAAATTTTCTCTTCCTTCTCTCCAGTCTCATCATCCTCTTT
The DNA here is from genome assembly GCA_033439115.1 of Firmiana major. NCBI lineage: Eukaryota > Viridiplantae > Streptophyta > Magnoliopsida > Malvales > Malvaceae > Firmiana > Firmiana major. The sequence continues at coordinate 80,191,103 of CM065900.1, read as the reverse complement.
CTCGTCCAAAGCAAATGACTCCGACATAGTTAGATTGTTTTCAATCATCCTCCTTTTGTATCGGCGCCAAGCAGCCTGTATGAAGCAGGCTGCCCATGTCCTCCAATGATGGGAGTAAAACCGGAAGGTGTGCTGTAGTTTCTTGCTATGGAGTCGTCTAAACTGGTTGGCCACAAACTTGAGATCTTCAGCACGTAGTGCAAAAGCTTCAACCTCAGCTAAAGCTCTAACCGTCCTAGTTGAAGATGGCAAGTTCATGGTGGATTTTGGTTGCAAAGCCCATGCAAGTAGTTCCTCTCCACAAAAATCTCCAGGTCTCAGCACAATTGTGTTGAAGAAACCAGTTCGACCACCGTTAGTTGTAGAACTCTCTAATCTACCTCTAAGAATGAAGAGCATCTCGGTCACAGGGTCACCCTCACGAACAAGATAAGTACCTTCAGTGCTTAAGGACGATACTAGATGCTCGCATATTGCATCAAGCAGCTGATCATCCATTTGGGAGAAGAAGGAGACCTGCAAATGACAATAACTTTAACGAGATTAATAATATTTAATAAAGAAATACCATATGGAAGATTGCAAATCCTTCCAAAGGTTTGAACACATTAACATTTTGGAGTCCGATCTAATCTAAATGGGTGCAGCAACATTGTTGAGGCCTAAATATGGATGTTGTTTGATGGAAGATTCACAATGGAGCACATAGAAACCACTAGAAGGAAGATTCTTGCAAAATGTGGTGAATGTATGCATTTTTATTCCACCTAAGAAACAGGTTTTAAGGGAGGTTTATATGCAGCCCATGAGGCAGTTAACCTAGATCTTAGCTAGATGAAGGCCTGGCAAGAAGAGAACTCATGCTAAAAAAGAAGAGGCTGGCTTCTACGTAAATACTGACGACTCTTAAAATTCGATGCGGACAATCTCCAGTCCAGACTTTTTCTGTAGAAACATCTATAACCTAGGTGAATAAGGGTTGTTTGAAACACAAAGAAAATCATTTGGAAAAGCTGCATACACGTCGAACAAGGTCCAAGCATAAATGGCGTTGGATGTCACGACGAAGATCAGCAGGTAAGCCATGCAAGATGGTTTCTTCATTAACTCCACGAGTTGCAAGCCATTTATACTGAACAAAACGTCGAACACGACGTTTTAAATCTTCAGGGAGTTGGCGATGCCTCATCCACTCCTCAGTGTCCCTTCGCTTAAGTCTCCATTCCTCAAGTCTTACTGTGAGGGATTGCAAATATGTCTAGTATCACCAAAAAAAAAAAAAAAAAGATTAAACTATCGTATAATGTGAATGAAAAGCAACATGCATAAACAATCGTTTTGGATGAGGGGTATGAATAATCAATCTGAAGTTAATTTAAGAACTGACGCATAATCCAGGATTTTGCCAACTACATGTCTATAAGAAACAAATTACGAATGCATCCATATTCCTATTTCACAACTTTCCTATTGGGGGAGGAAATAAAAACGAGATCTCAACTGCCAACAGTAGACAACTCAAGAAAGAGAAAGACAGTACCATGCGGTCAAGACAAAAATTTGACAGATACAAATAGATTAGATACATTCTATGGAACAGATAAAAACAAAAAAAATCCATTCATGAACACATGACATTGAGATTATTGACAATATATATCACAATATTTTTTTTTTGAGTTACTATAAACAGAATGTGAATTTGACTTTATAAGCAAAAAGTCAAGGATGCAAATTTTCTGATACCTGCATGTTGCCAATCAAGTGAGCAAATAGAACAAGACCCAAGATAGCTATAAGTATAGCAAATAGTGTCTCCCCAATGAATGTGGTTGTTGATAAATTCTGGCCATAGGAGCTGACATGATAAGAAAACAAAAGGCATTTTATCAACATTTGTAAACACAAGAAACTCATAGAATGACATCTGATTTCTTGAATTTTCAGATTAGATAAACTAATCCATAGTGCAAAGCAACTTTCCATGATATGGAAAAGAAAATGCAAATGTTCTCCAAATCTTTAATCAGCACTTCATAGCATAGGTATTACATAACCATTGACATAATTAAGTATAATGAATATAATAGGTAATACAAAACCGCAAACATAATTCACAAGGATAATCTCATAACAAGTAGATAATGTAAAATAATAATTTTAAAAGAGAACGCTCACTAGCATCACTTATTGAGTGGAAAAATTGAATCTAATTAAAGATACTTTCTGCATGGCTTTAGGACATCTAGATGACAAGGAAGACCTTTGATGGCAACTTGTCAATGATAGGTGTCTATTCTTGAGTAGTTATACACAAAATTATCCGACCAACTCATATGTCATGAGATAGTTTCACAACGGAAGGAACTATTATTTTTCCCTTGCATCATCATTTTACGTCCACATATATCACTCCTTTCTTCTAAAAACAAAAACAGTGAAAACCAACAAAAATTCTTATGCTAACAGAGAAATAAACTTGAAATTATATAGAGTTGAACTTTATATAAATGCAAACACCATTCAGCAATTGCATAATTATTATTATCATAAAAGTCATTTGATTGCACATAAAATATGTTAAAACTATACTCTCGCTATATTGCCAAAGAATCAAATTCAATATGGCCAGTGAATTTCAATACAGCTACTATATATACACCTAAACTATTATTGTAAGTGAAACAACAAAATCTACTAAACAGGATTATTTTAGATATTTATGATCGATCGTATAGATAAATGGAAAGATTGATAACGATGTGACACATAGGATCCGAGTTAATTGGAGTAAGTGAAGAAATACTACAGATGTGTTGCGCGATAAAAGAATTCTTATATGATTGGAAGGCCAATTCTACAAGACATTTGTTAGATTAACACTGTACTATAGTAGTGAATGTTTGGAGACTAAAAGACTGCATACACAAAATATAAGTGTAGCATAAATGCGAATGCTATAGTGGTTGTGCGAACATATGAGAAAGGATAGAATGAGAAATGAAAACATTCACAAGAAGGTCGGATTAACACCAATCGAAGACAAGATGAGTGAAAATCGTTTATGTTGGTTTGGACATATACAATTTAGACCTGTGGACGCTAATTAGAAGAGTGAAGGCTATGAATGATGAAAAAAGGTCAAAGCTAGGGGAGAACCAAAAGAGACTTGGAAGGAAGTCATTTGGAAAGATATGGCAGAATGAAAATTGAAAAAACATATTACTTTATATAGGAATGAGAGGAGGAAAATTCATACTAACGACTTAGTGTAAGTTCATATATTGATTCATATTCCTTACCTCATTATTAGAATAAAGGCTTTGACGATGATGATAATAATGAAACAACAAAATCTAATAATCAAACAGCTTGGTTGCACTCATCAGCCACTATGAGACTACCCAAAAAAATGCATCTATATATTCTTGAATAAAGACAAAACTAATAAGCATTTCAATATTAGTTTTATCCATAAAATTTAATAAAATTGTACCTAAGTTGCTGCAAGCCCCACCATAAGCAATAGAAATACTTCTCAAGAAAGCCAATGGAGACAACATTCTTTTTAACTGCATTTTCAAATATGCCATACTGGAATTTAATGTCATTTCTTGGATCGCATTTCTTGAATACATTTGTGCCCTTTGCCCACATCTTGCGATTATCATAGCCAAAAGTGTCACAATCTAAATAATATAGAACGCATTTGACAGTGGCAGATTCCTCTCTGCAAAGTTTCTTCCAGCATGAAGTATACCTGTCAACAGAGAGCAGATACCATGCTGCCCCTACAACCTGCACAAACAGGCATCTTTTTGTGTAAAAACTTACAGAAGGGATAAGGAAACAATGAATGAAAAAAAAAAAAAAAATACCCAGCTAGTCATTGTTAAAGAGAGCAAAACACACATACACAGAAGCAGGAAAAAGCTAATAATAAAGTAGAAGATAACATACATGGCTAGCTAGCATGAATAAGAGAAGATTGTAGGCAGCACCCGCCCAGGCAGTCTTTGTGACCACTCCAGTTGCTTTAATTATTTGAGAACTTAATGGAAAAATCAAATATAATCTGGGAATGTACTGAAGAAGAACAATTAGAGCGAGGGCATTGTTGTTCTGATCAGCTTGAGGACTTCTTGTTGCCGGAATGATAAACCAGATAACCATCTGCAAAAAAATATTTTAATGACTTGTGCCAATCTTTATCATCTTTAGTACCTAAAGGGCTAAACAGAAATCGTGCATCCATTTTATTAATCTTTTATCAAAGGATTGGGGCATAGTCTCCCAATGTACTTTCAAGATCTTCAAGCATGGTACATTTAAAGGAGTCTGCCCAGAATTATAGCAATATTTACAAATATGGAAAAAGAAACAAGAAAATTACGCTAGAAGACCACGAATATAATATTTCTTCAGTTTTAACAAGATAGGAGAATACGTGGAATTAACCATGACGCTCGAATCAAAGGCTAAAGCACTCAACTTCAAAATATCCTTGAACAGCAAAGGGTTAATTCCGAATATAAATGTAGAAAGGAAGAGCCATAATTTTCTGTACAAATATAAAATGTGCTCAAACTCCAATAAGAAACAAAGAGAAGTGAATTATGTACAACAGAACATTTTATGCTCATAACTTTAAAGGAAACCAAAATCCTTTTGATCTACAAAGGATGATTATATAACCTCTTCTAAATTGTATACCCATGCAAAACAAGTAAAAAAATCTGTAATAGTTCAAAAACACGTCATAAGGCTCACAAGTCATCTTTTGGTTGATTTAGGGGGAAAAAACATAATTGAAGTCCAAGCCACGGTACTTCAAGATTACTTCTGTGGAAATATAAGTTATCTACAATCTGTTTTACTAGGATAGGTTTTAAGTAGAAAACTGGCGTTTTTAGAAGAAATACCTGAGGAAGTGGCAGTGTTGCAATGAGATCAATGAAGAAATCAGATCTAAGATACCTCTTTGCAATCTTTTTAGGGTCCATTACAAGTTCACCCCTTCCGAACACTCTAGTTGTTGAGTTTGGTGCAACATAACCTGTTCTAAATTTTATAATTATGTGTAGCAAATAAAAAATATCTGCAATAGTTCGAAAACATGTAACAACAATTCGCAAGCTTGTATCTGTCTTTACACATGAAGACGTTACATCCCCTCCAACAGCAGGCAAATAAAAATACAATGGGTCAATGAAAAGTGCCACCAAGCATGAAATAATGAAAACCCAGCTCCATTGTAACACAATCTCACTGCCAGGATCAAGAATTCTCTTGTACCAAGGTGCATTTCCCTGTGGAAAACCCTTTGACCTTCCAATTTTTCCCATTTCAGGAAGTCTATTTCTTGCTCCGACCATCCCATTCTCTGGTTTCAGCACTGAAGAAAATGAAATCTTGTACCCAGAAGTCGACTTTTCAAGGAATGATGGTTCATTCTTTCCCCATGGATTTTCTTTCTGTCGTTTTCCATCAGAATAAAACCTACGAATAAACAAATTCAACAAAGAACTCCACTTATTCAATACAAAGGATTTTCCTAAAACTTTATACTGAAAGTAGAAATGATTTTCGCGTAGATCAGAAATTTTTCATGATTCTAGGACTAGGATTTGTTCAATTTTTTTCAGGATACTTTGGCAAATCTACAAGTCAGTTTGATGAAACCTTTTATTCTTTGCGGGGTGCCGGTTATGCACTAGGTTAAATTGCCACAATATACCAGCATCATCTAGTATCTGCAATCACAGATAAGGGGCATTTCCAAATCCTCCACTTTAATCAGCAAGTCCATTCAAAGAGAGAAATCCCCTTAACTTTCTTTTTTAATTATAAGAATTATGTTCCATTACGCCCCACTCCCATGAAGATTGAAAGCCAAAGAGATTAATTCCACTTGATTAAAAGTTCACTTTTTTCCAGCAAAAAGATTATTAGCAATGTAAAAGTTTCCTCCACTGCTCCACTGAACACAGCAGAAAACTTTATGCAAGAGCCCTCCTGATTTACTTTCCTCCAGTCACCCCCAAGTAAAAAAGACATTACCCAATTCATCCAAATTAGTTCACAAAGCTCCTAATTATTACTAAAATCCCAGCTTTCTTTTCTCCCTAATGGAAAATCTAAAGCTCGCAAGCACTTTCCCAGCTACCAAACAGCATCTTCTTACAATAGAAAAACTACCCAGAAAAGAGAGTTAAATCAGAAACAAAGCAACCAACAAATAGTGAGCATAAAAAAATCAGCAAACTACTCACCTGACAAGCTTGTCCTTTTTCAATTCCATTACCAGTAGTAAGTTGCAGCAGCCTTGAATATGATCTCCCAAACCCTAAACAGACATACCCACCCACCCCCAAATGACTCCAAAAGAACGCAAGTCAATACAAGTTGACCAGAAAGCAGCCCGAGGAATCAACCAACAGTAAGTCCTTATTTTTTTTGGGCCATTAAAGTTGAATACTCTTTTTTTTCTTTGGTTTGTATTAATTTTATATCACATGAAAGAGAGAACTTTGTATTAATTTTATACCTAATTTTTTACAATTTTTCTTTGCTTTCGGTTGAAAAAAGAATGTTGAAATTGACTTTTTAGATGACAATTATCACATTTCGCATGCATTTGTACACTCCCTTCGTCTAAATTGAAAATTTATGTAAAATTTATTTATTAAAAATTTGAGTTTAAATTTAATTTTTATACGTGTATTTGAGATTCATTAAATATGCTTAATATTAAAAAAAATTATTTTAAATTAAATATTTACGACAAAGATTATTTATTACAATGTCAAAAAAAAAATTTAAACTTTATGAACAATGTAAGATTATATGCATCTCATCAGGGTATATTTAAAATGTTAATAAATTAATACAATAAATAACTAAGTCATATAATAACATTTTAATTTAACTTACAGATGAGATGTAAATTAATATTTCTTTATTTGAACATATTTATGATTAAATTTAACCAATCATGCTTAGAAGGTTTAAAATGCAAACATTTGAACAACTTTGTAGCTAGGATCCGAAAATAAATTATAAAAATCTAATAAAAATAAACAATTCTTACTTGCAACATTAGAAAGATTGTTTAGAAACTTTGGGAGTTTGTAATTAGTCCGTCATGCTTGAGATCAGGTGCCTCTCATGAACAGTTCACTGCAATCTTTGTTTTCTCTTTGTTAATGCTTTGACAAGTTCAAGCAAACCATGAAACCTCATTCAGCTTACATTTGAATACCTTTTTGCCTTGAGAACTTGCTTTTCCCTTTGAATTAAGCTCTTCAACTTTTCTTTTAACACCTGCCAGCCTCATAATCTGACTTTGAAAAGTAATGTCTCAATCTCATATCATATCGAAATATTGTGAGATTTTATTTTAATATATAAGTAAAAACTTGAATTCAAACCGAAAAAAACATCTTTTGTTTAATAAAACGATAAGATATTCGAGTCAAAGTAGACGACATCTCTCAGATTTAGTGTGAATATCCGCAAAACATTATCTCTTTGGTTCCATCAACTGGTTGCAGAAAATTCTGGTTTGTAACTATTTATAATATTACTATCAGAACTTCCGACGTTCTCATCTAGCAGGAGAGACTTGCGGTCTCCCGAATCTCCACCAGTCAAATTGAAGAATTACCATTGCAGAGTCAGGAATAATTTAGCAGTACTTTAGTTTTTACACATATGAATCCATGTATCCTCTTCAAACATATGCTTCGGTGTTGACAGGCTATGCCTCTTTGTTTAGAAATTTCTCAAACCCAAAGTACAGTCCTTATCCCTGCAAATGAAAAAGTGCTCCCCAGGCTTGGGATCTCATGTTTTTAGCAGGTTTGCGGGACCCTTTCTTTATGCTTGATTCCAAATCAACTGCTAGTATAATCTGATTCATTTTCCTTTGCAACAAAAAGGGGTTCATGTACTTTAATCTCGCAGCTGGTACAATCATTCATATGTAAGCACCAAGATTGAAATCTCAACAAGCTACAATATCAATGGCATATGCTAAAGCATCCATCATGTTTATCCCTGGAACTCTAGTTTTATATATTATATTGCCATATAAAAGCGAATATTTAAGTTATTTCCTTTGTCCATGAGGACCATGACTACATGTCTTTGATGGGCATGAGCTTTACTAAATTTATTCCAGTAAATCATCAGAAATGTCGTTTCCCCGGAATCTGGCTAAGGATAACAATATGCTAAAGAGTATGCCAAAGAATTAGCTGGAAAGTCCCATAAAGATAGGGTTGAAAGCATATTGAGATCTTTCTAATAGTTATCTAATTATCCCACAAATGATTCTCAAATATAAACTCGATTCTTCTTTGATGATATCCTCAAGGAACACATGTTCTTTGTTTTGTAGCTAATGTCAGACACACAGTGTCAGGATTTGCATCATTGAGGAGATAATTCTGCCATGGGAAATGAAGGTCAACGGCTGATCTAGTTCCTATTGAAGAATACAACCTAATATGACCGATATATGAGGATATAATTAAGGATCGTTCCTACTCTGCCTTTACAGATGACTTGGTAACATTAGGCTGTTTGAAATAGAACCATGGTTTACCAAACTAAGTTTGAATTTTACAGTCAAAAAATTTAGGTACCTTGGTTTATATGCAATAGTTTATACAAAACTAAGGTTCATTTCTCCTAACTTTAACGATTAGTCTTAATGTCGATCGATTAATTTAATGGCAGTCAAAAACTTGGAAACCAGCTGCAACGACCTGTGTGTCTGCGGATTACAATTCCCAGTCTTCTTGTCTGTCAGTAGGAGGCTGGACTCTTATACAATGTAATCCAAATTCAAGATGCTTGGACAGATTTGAAGATATTTGAAGCAAACCAACATGTGAAATGGAAAGAGAGCTTGGATGCTCTTCAGTCTTGATTTATTTGCAGGTGATGAAAGGAAATGTACAAAGAGAAGGCAAATTCTTAGAAAGGTTAAGGAGTTTGCTTGCTTGATGATATTATAAAAGAACATGACGCATTTCTAAGTAATGGAATCTGTTAAAAGTATCCTGTACAAGGCTTCCTCTATCATTAGCCCTAAACAAAATTCTACCCACTGAATATAAATTCTGATGTAAACATTGCTTCTTTTGTTTCGCTTCGTTCTGTTTTTTTATTGGTTTTTTCTATAGTCAATTTGCCTGTACTGATGCTTCTGCAATCCCTCGAAGCAATCCGATGACTTCGACAATATCATCAACATAGTATTTTGCCATACTTGGTTTTTGACCAACAGTGCAAGCAAAGATCTCTGCTATGGCCGGTAGAGTTGGGTTGGCAGATGACCGCACAATGCTCTCGAACATATCTTCATCTGAACGATCATCTCCTATGCACAGCAGAAAATCTGGTGATTTACCCCTCCTTCTCATGGTTGAGATAAGATTTTCCACAACTATGCCTTTGCTCAGTCCCTACAGTTCATCAGAAGAACGTTAAATATAATTCACTAGAAGCCACAAGCCAATGAATTAATATTTGTCTAAAAAAGTTTCCCAAGTTCAAAATTCTAATTCTCAATCCCTGAACAAACTCTTGAAAAGTTTCGAACATGTACTCTAACCATAAGCATCAGCTTCTCAAAACACTTTGTACCTGTGGCTTCACCTCAACTATTTGTTGCCCCCTTTTAACAACAACAGGCTCATTGGCTAGGACATTCTCCAAGTGATCATTAAGCTCCTTAGCTTGGAATAAACCAAAATCGGGGTCAGCGTCTTGATGGTGCCAGACTAGTGCACTTTCTTTACTCTCTATGCACGAGCCATCAGTTGATTCCATGTAAAGTTGCATTATAGGTTCAACAACATCCTTCCAACTCAAGTCCATTATTCGATAGGTTTCCCATGGAGAATCTCTTGTCCATCTACCAAGAGGAAGAAAAGATATTATTAATCAACAAAAAGATATTGCACATATCAAAGGATCAAAATAACACAGTTCAAAAACTACCTTGTAAAGTATCCATGCTCAGCTGCAATACCCAAGTTCTCACATGAAGAAAACCACTTGCTCAGCGTATCCCGATCTCTGCCACTCACAATGAAAACAATGTTTTTGGGGTCATTGCATAATCGATTCAAGACCGAAATAACTTCTTCACTAGGCCCCTTGTTCACTGAAGCCGGTGGCATCATAGTTCCATCATAGTCCAAAAGGATCAATCGGCTATTTGTTCTCTTGTAGGCCGAGTTGAGAGTATCTCCTGACAGCTTCCTGAAGTTAGGCTCCAAAGCAACAAGCCTAAATGCTAAACCAAGTCCGATTCTCCAATACCTCTTGTGATAATGATCTCTACAAGCTCTCTCAAGGTCCTGAACCAAACTCCGAACCCAGTAAGCAACATCATGAGAGCTAATGTATTTGTAATGTTTCTCATGGCGTAAATGTTTCTCTGTCTCTGACAAATCAATGGCTGAATACATTGCATTAGCCATTTCACTAATGTTCCATGGATTGACACGAATTGCCCCACTAAGAGACGGTGAGCAGCCAATGAATTCAGAGACAATGATAACACTATTCTTGGGAGGAGAATTCTCATCAACTCCCAATGCCTCGTCTAAAACAGGGCAGCCCTGTCTGCAAGCAGTATACTTGTACGGCACCAAATTCATCCCATCTCTTACAGGAGTCACCACACAATAATCAGCAATTGCATAATAAGCAAGCTTCTCTTGTGTAGTGACGGGTCCCTTGATGAAAACGATTGGCTCGTATCCTGGCTCGCCAAATTTCCTATTGACCTCCTCCGCTATGCCATTGGCCTCGTCCAGAACTTCTTGCACATCCCGGCCTAAACTCCTAGCCGGGTTTGTAATCTGTACTAAAACCACTTTGGCTCTCAATTCCTGATTCGTCTCCAAAAGCTCACCCATGGCTGAAAATTTCTGAGGAATACCCTTGAACATATCCAAATCATCCACGCCCACCATCACAATTTTCCCCTCATATTTCTCCTTCAATTCCTTTGCCGTCCTAACCGTGCTTTCCTCAGACATAACTGATTCAAGCTGCTCCATATGAATCCCAGCAGGCAAAATCTTAATAGTCACAGTCCGACCATAATATTCTAATGCAATGTGACCCCTGTTAGACTCTGAATGTAAACCCAAAATCCTTCTACAAGAAGACAAGAAATGCCTTGCATAATCAAAAGTATGGAACCCAATCAAATCACAATTCAACAGAGCTCTGAGAATGTCATCTCTAACAGGTAAAATTTTATATATATCTGATGAAGGAAATGGACTATGCAAGAAAAACCCAAGTTTTACCCTGTTAGACCGTCTCCTTAAGAAAGTAGGAAAAGCCATAAGATGATAATCATGCACCCAAACATGATCTTCGTCTTCATCGTCTCTATTATCAATAACTTCCAGAACTTTATCAGCAAATATTTTGTTAGCAGACACGTAAGCCTGCCACTCTGAACGATCGAAACGCGCTCCATCGCTGCTAGTCGTAGGCACCTTGTAATGAAACAACGGCCATAGATAGTGTTTACAGAAACCATGGTAAAACTTTTTCTGCATATCCACAGGCAGAAATATCGTTTCACAGCTATACTTTTCGTGCAAAACTTGAGCCACCTCTTCTTGATCAGCTACATCTACATCTGCGTTCAAAGTTCCGACGTATCTCACCTCTGTGTCAGGAGGGAAAGCGTCTTTCAGCTGAGCAAGGAGATTGTTCTCGTCAAATTCAAACCGCCATTCATTGGAGGCGGAGTCCCACGACGCACGTAAAGGCAACTGATTGGAAACGATGATAACCCTTTTCTCAGACGTGGTTTGCTGATCTTCTTCGAATTGAGAGATTACTCCTGGAACCTTCATGACTCGAGGGATCCGATTCATGAGTCTAAAATCATCGGTAGACAACAAATTTAGTTGATTTAAACAACAACTTGAAACCATGTTCCAAAACGGATCAAACAAAAAAAAATAAACTTTGTATAAGAATACGTATATCAAACATAAAAAGAATCAAAGAACAAACAATAGGGTATTCAAAAAATCAATGATCAAGAACAGCCTTTAATTTCTTTTTTTTTTGAGGAAGGATGCAGCTTGGGTTATGTTAAAGGAATTTATAGAAGAGTATTACAAAGAAAAATGAATCTGGCAGTGATTGAAATCAGGGAGATTGAATCACATTCCATAGAGAAGCCAAAGACGATGAAATGAGAGAGAAAGAGCGGAAGCAGAGGATAAGGACGAAGGAGTGCGTGAAAGAGAGAAGAAATTATATATGTGTGCAAGTACGTAAAGGCATTGATTGAACGGTTCCGATTGGATGAGTCCACACCATTATTTACTGAGGTTTAGAACATGGGATTCTGTTAAAACTAAAACCGACTTCTGTTCTGTCAGATCCACTGCTAAGCCGGTTACTTTTATTTTACCACCACATGTGTTATCCTTTGCCATTTATTTTTTATTTTTAATTTTGTGGTTACAAAATTAAAAGTAAAAGCAATAAATGAGAGATTGTACAAGTAAAAATTAACTGTAGGAATTTAAATAAGTATGGTATTATCTTTTGAGTATATTTAATGTAATAATAGTAATTACTGCTTATGTAATGCAGTAATTTAAATATTTGATCATTGACATTAGATGTTAATAGATTTTTTTTATCATGATATAAATTCATAAAGGTAAAGAGATAAGAATAATGAAATCTTCTATAGAAAAAAGAATAATGATCATTTACTAATACAAAAAATATCTTATGCATTGTCAATTAAGATTTTAAATTTATTAATGAAATTAGTAAGATTTTTTATTCCTTTATAAACAATTAAATAATAACATATGTGATCATTTCTTGATCTATGAAATTAAAAAAAAAAATCATTATCAATTTTATAAAAAAAAAAAAAAAAACTATGCAAATAATATAAATTTAAGAAATTAAACTCTTAGGACTCTTATATATCAATATGTCTAGCAAATGATTTTTTTTAACCTATCAATTTTATGTAAACATGCTTCATTTGCCCATTACAAAAAATATATATTTTTTACACTTTGAGAGAAAATATTATAAGTTAAATTAAAATCGTTCTATAAATATTTGCATTTTTTATTTTTAAATATATCATAAAACATATTTTTATTAAAGAAAATTTAAAATTTTTAATTATTATACATGACGTAATTTATTTTAGAATAGATATTTCATGAATAAATAAAAATATCAATATATATAATTTTAAAGATTGTGTTAAAATGCCATTTGCAAGTATTTTTCTCATCAAGAATCAAAGTGACACATTATTAACTCATTAATATCCATCACAAATTGGAATATTCTGGATTTGGTTATCACGTTCAATCTGCAATTAATTACAAGAAAAATCACTCTGCTGATATATTGTAAAAGGAAAATTTCTGTATTAATTTTTTATTAGGATTTTATTAAGTTATGAAAATGGAACAAAATTAAAAAGAAAATTAAATAAAATAAAAAGAAACGTGTCGAAATTCTTTTCAGAGATTTACTCGGTCATGAATCTCCGTCTTTCAAAGACTTTTCGCCTTTTTTATTTACAATTTTTTTGGCCAAATTTTTATTTTGAATTTTATAAATTTCAATGCCCGTGACAAAAATCCGGATAACAGCCAAGCAGATTTTTTTTCTTTTCTTTCGTGAATTAATTTTAAGGGTTCTTGAAATTGCCGCGTGGAGTTATTACAAAGGAAACGTGGCGTGTTTGGGTGGTTCAACAAAGCCAAAGTCACAACGTGTCTTTGACTGATGACGTGGCTGATTCGCGTATCCGCGGAGTTATTATTGCCAGCCTCTTACTGGTTGACAAGTCACCCACCAACCTAGACATTTTCCTTCCCTCTTTTTATGATTTCCATGCCAGCAAGCTGGTAGGTTTGCCCAAAAATATGCCACGTCATCCCCATTTACTAACTTTTTTTCATTTTTCCCCTTTATTTATTTATTTTTTAAATCTTGCTCACATATTTTTTTATTTTTTTCTAGCAAGCTGAATTTCTACTTTGAATAAATATTTTGCAAAGCTAATTCAAACAAAAGGTCAATTGGGAGGAAAATTTCAGGTAACTATCTACTAATTTTGAATTTAACTATTACAATGTCACTTATAAAGAGCAATTTTAGATTGAAAAAAAGAGTTCATTTCGAATATATTATTAAAGAAAGTTTTGAACTTTGTTTATATATCATATAATTTTTTTAATTTTATTGTAAAAAAATGGAAATCTGAAAGTAGATATATATAGATAGATACTATTTGAAGCTCATATTTACTATTTGAAGTAAGTTTCATATTCTTTTTAATTAAGCATAAGGAAGTTTTAAGCTCCATTAATGGTGCGTGGAATGATTGTTGAGATAAATATTAATTTGAATCTTTTTTAATATTTTTGTCAGTATTGGAAATTTTGGTATTAAAGGCAAAAGTTGTTCGACTTTTCCAGCAAGAAGTGAGATATTTATATTCTTTCTTATCTAAGGAAATGAGTGATTGGCACGGAAAGGAACAAATGGAAATTTCAAAATACATGCACTTTGTAAATTGTAAGAACATAAGACAATAATCAAATTAAAAAAAAATTATCATTAGATTAACGAATAAAATTTAAAAAATGTAGGTTTTTAAAAATAATTATCAATTAAATTATATTTAATCTATGTTTTAAAAAAATGGATTTACATTAATATTTTAAGACTGATATATTTTCAACATATAATCTTTTAGCCACTCCTAAATCAAATTAGTGCAGAAAAACTTTTTGTTTTGGTTGAAACTCAAAATCTTATTATACTCAATTCTTTATAGAAATTATAATTCTGTAAGCAAGAATATCAATCATACTCAAATTATTCTTATTTGAGAAAGAAAGATTAAACCTTATTTTTTAGTAAAAATAAAATTCATGCATTATCAATACAAATTTAAAAATCATACAGCAATAATTAAACAAAATGCTCGCAATTCCCATTTTTTATTTCAATAGGTTTTTTATAAAATATATATATATATATATAGAAATAAAATAATAAATAAACAAAGATTAAAAAATTAATAAAACTTTCCCTTCTCTTCCTAAAAAAAACCCAAAAGTTTGGCCTTTGGGCATCTGAACATAAATATTCATTAATAATATGCACGCTGAGATGACTTAACAACAATAATAATTCATGAATCATTAATGATAAACGTGAATTAAGAAAGTTTAATCTTGAATGAAAAGAACTAAACATGGCATAAATTAATTGGATTGGGCATTGAATGAATACGACAAGAACCAACTACATATTACCTAGCCAAGATGACGTGGAGTTATCCCAATGGACAATGTGTCAACCTGATGATGAACTGCCCCCACAATCACTGTATCAGTTTTGAAATGTCTTGAGAAAAATTTCCCCTCGTGAAAAGGAAAATAGAAGGTTGAGAAAAGTTTTCCATGACTTTTAATGCAACTCTGATGCTGACAAGCTACACCAATTATAATTGGATCAAATTTATAGTTATGGATGCGATAAAAATATTTATTATATTGATATAAATATAAATATAAATTATTAAATTTATAATTATAATAAATAAATTTTAATTAATAGTTTAACTGATATCTATTCTCAGCGCTTTAATTTTTCTTTTTTACCAAGTATTACTTACTTAAAGGTTGAGAAAAGTAAATTAAAAAAAAAAAAAGAGTTCTCTTGCATTTCAAAAGAAAAGAAAGAAATGTTAGAAAGAAAAGGAAAAAAATTCACATAATTATATATATAAATATATCTAATAAAATCGAACACGAATTTGCTAGGTAAGCATATCTAACGTCACGTTAGGTGTCAACGTCAGCGTGAACAAAGAAAATGATGCAGTTGTGACATAGTTAACATTTTATCTGAAATTTTAAATTCTTAAAAATATAAAGATTTGAATTGATCAAATTATTTTAAGTGGATTAAATTTTTATTTTTACCATATTACAAACGCTAATTTCATAATTTAATTGCTGAAAATTTGTAATTAAATTTGATAATTTTAAACATGACATAATAATATAATATAATTATCATTTTATAATTTAATTATTTAAAATTTATAATTAAATTTGATAATTTTATATTTAATATAATAATACAATAGGTAAACATTATAAAGTAATATAAATTATAATTTAATAAAAATAAAAATATTTATATTTATTATGTTGATACAAAATTCTTTTGAATGATGTAATACAGAATTACAAAATCTATTTATAGGTCTCGATTGGGATGCAGAAATGGATAGTGGATAGTTTCAGATGTGGATAAATAGTTATCATTAATTTAGAAATAAAAGGAAAAAAAATAAGGCAACTGATGTTTATACGTGGGGCCCAGGTTCTAAGCCACGTGTGTTGAAAGCATGTGGACCCCACTTTATCTACAAAGCAACTAGCTGGGATTTTCGAGAATAATTATAATAAAAAATAAAAAGCATATTTTTTTTTATTTATTATATCTTTATCTGAGAGGGTAAGCAGCTTGGATGGCACTTTCAATAATTTAATTATTTTTCATAATAGCATCGAGTACTTTTATTTGAATTTTATTTATTATTCGTAATTTCAACATTGATATGGCTTATTTAAAATTTTACTTTTGAAGTGTAACTTAAAAAACTCAAATTTTATGTTTTTGTCAACATTAAACTTTGATTGATAAAAATATATAATAATTTCTCTCTTTATCGATTTTATATTAATTCTATATGTGTTAATTTAATGTTTTTAAAGTGAATTTTGTCATAGACAGGATTTTTCTTTATAAAATGGAATAATAAAAATATAAATAAAAACTCACCAAAGTCATTACCATTTCCTTAATGAAGTTATTAGTTATAATTATAAAGAATTTGGAGTCATAATCAAATATTATTTAAATCAAACAAAAAAATCGATCCATAACTAGATAATTATAATATAAAACTAGATCAAATTCATCACAGATCATCCTCTCAAGGCCCCCCCCTCCCCTGTAGTTTTTTAAATTTACTATATATTAATATTAAATAAATTTAAATTGGGTCCTAAAATCAAACATTGTTAATTTTAATTTTTTTTTATAATATATGTATCATTATAATTTAAGAGGGATTCAAATCACATTTCTATTTATTTATTTATTACACTTATCAATCATTACTTACAAGTACTTGTCACAAATTTAAAATTACAATGGCAAGAATTAACAAAAATCAAATTAACATTTTGACTTTCGCGGCAAGATTTCAAATATCCAACAAGTATCAAGTGTGTGTGTTTTTTTAGCTTATTACAATTTCTCATCCCCCGTATAATTTTTCACTTTTAATTTTTCTCTAAATTTCTACCTCATACTATCTTGTAATATTTTTTTTCAAAAAAAAAAAAGAGTGAAATTAAAAAAAAAAAGTTTTAAAAGACCCTAGCTTTTAATTTCAAAGTTTCAACTCCATTTTTTAAAAAATTATATCTAATTTTATTGGTTCGATAAATATATATATATATATATAATTTAATGATGGATTTATTTATACTCTTTTATCTCTTAATTCACTAAAAGATTGCGCGCAATTGGTAATCATACCGTTAATTTGAAAGTCTCGTTATCTTTAGAAGCCTACTGCTATCCTAGTAATATTTTTTTATTTTGCAATTTTATGATTATGGTTATTTTTTTTAGTATATAGTTTGTTTAGGTGTATATATATATGTATATAATAATAGGATAAAATTTTTATATAAAAAAATTAAATATAGTATTAATTTTCCTTTATAAAATTTGAAATTGAAACCTGAGAATTTCAAAGGATTTTTTCGCCGTTATATGAAGATCTTGTCGGCAATCCATTGATCTTTAAGCATGCTAAATATTAGGTTCCAATTACTTTTAAAATTTAATGAAATTTTGCTTGCAGTAAGGTAAGAGGCTTGTACTCGGTGTGGACCAGCTTCCAGCTTGCAGCTAGCCGAACTAGGTCGCTTTCCACACCGACTTGGGAAGAAAAAGTTTGTTGTAGGAATTCTAATACGCTTTCATAATCCAAATGCCTTTTGCCTATCGTGAATGGTTTGAAATTACAAGGAATTTCGTTTTAATATTCCAAAGAATATATTCTTTTTTGTTGTTTACGGTTTTATAATTCTCCTTTTGATACGTTTCCTATGCTTCATCTACTTAATATAAGAGACTAAGTCTATCTCTATCTATTACATCATAGAGATGGGATTTTTGATTATTGAATCCCTCTTTAATGTTTTTTAATTTGTAAAAAAAAATAAAATTGTATTACAAGACAATTTTATATTTTTTTAATAAAATTTAAATTATGATCAAAAGATGTTTAATATGTGATAAAAATTAATAAAAATTAAATAAATTCAATAACCAATATATAATTAGAAGAAATCTATATAAATGAAACTTAAACCTAAGAGTTAAAAGTTTGGATGCATCTTTCTTGTCATTAAAAATTTAAAGGTATTGTTGAGGTAAAAAAAATATTATATTTAAAATTGGATTTCTTTATTTTTAATTTAGACATAAAAATTCACATAGGAATTGTGATCATTTTCTCATAATTAAGCTTGCCATTAAATTTTAATTTTTTGAATTTTCTTTTTTCAATGTTATTTCAATCTTTTAGTACAGGGTTGTATCATAAAGTTCTCTATATAGAGTAACAAAGAGGATTTGACTTGAAAATTTATATGTTTTTTGTTCAAATTATATTAAAATCAACTTTCGTAAGGGTTTTAAAATGTCAACTGTCTTATATAAAAAGACAATGTCAAATTAACATGAAAATCAAAATATTAATAAATTTTTAATATCAATCAAGTAAATTAAACTTGATTTAATTAGTGATTACCAAAGAATTAGTAGCAATTCAATTTAGATTAAATCATGTGAAAATAAAATCAATATATTAAATTCGAAATTTAACTCAATTAATTCCTGTAATTTTTTAATGAAAAAAACTAATATATTCAAGATTAAAATATTAATATTTGAATTTTAAAAAAAAATCAATATACCCAAAAATAAATCTTAAAGAGTTCAAACTTTGAAGCATAGGATGCCGATTGTACTAAACTTAACAACCTAAACTATGTTTGTTCAATGAATCGTGAAAAATGTTGCTTGCGGTTCTTAAAGGTTGGGTTGACTTGCGTTCATTTACTTTTGTCACATTTAGCAAATCAAGCTTTTGAAGAAGAAAATCCCTAGCTGGCACTAGGAAGGAGGTCAAAAGCGAAAATTAAGGCTACACAAATTCAAAATGATCGTGCGTTCACACTGAATGTATAATTTGTTTATAAAATTTATGCTTTTGCTAAATAAAATTATATATATATACAGTGTAAAATATAAAAATTTTATATTAAAATTTGTATAGTTATACTATATACAAATTTTTTATTTTTATTATATACATACCTAATTTTTATTCAATTCGTATTATTTTTATATTTTTTAGTCATATTTTATTTAAAATTATCAAAATTTTGAAAATTTTCTTTAATCAAAAGAATTTTCTACTAGTACCCCTTTTAATTAAGAATGCTAAAAATAAGAATTTTTTATTTTGAAATTCTTGAATTTGAGTTTTTAAATTTTAAGACAAAAAAAAATTGAACTTTATCTATTAATTTATAGGTAATTATAATTTTTACTAATTATATATATAACTTCGAAACGATTGAAAAAAAAAAGATTTGTGCATTTTAACACATAAAATTAATAACCTAAATAAAAGAAAAGTTGTGTAGTTTGTTAAATTTAAATCATGTGATTGTTATGTCAAAAGGTTTCATAAGGAGCAAAATTTTGAAACAATAATGCTTTCCTGTGTAACGTGATTGAAAGAAAATTTAAGTTGTGCAAGTTCATTCCTCACTTTTTAGGGATGTGATAGGTTTGTGTGCCCAAAAATTGAAATTGATAAACAAGACAGCTAAAAGATAACAATAACTTTGAAAAGGATTTTTTTTCAATTATTTAGATTTATGAATTATCTCAAATAATCATATTTTTATCTAAATAATTTTTAAATTGAATTATAAATAAAATCTTAATTCAAATCTAAATAACATTATTTCTACTTCAATTATTAAAAGAAATAATGATGTAGGACAATCGAATATTAAATTTTATAAATTTAATATTGGATTGTCCTACTTTTGCATAATTATTATCTATCAATCCCCCAAATTGTTGGTTAAGTCCAAGATGGTGGTACAGCCCTTGGCTGGCAGAGTCCAAGGCAAGCTGGCTCTCCTTGAATTGTCATTTGTGAATGGGGGGAACCTTTGAATTGTTGGCCGCAATTTCCCTTCTCCCCTTTCGCCTTATCTCAACTTTATTGAACGTTCTTTGCATACATAGCACACGCAACATCAAACAAAATTTCCAAAAGATTCCTTAATCCTTCACGTATTTAATTTTACCAAAAAAAAAAAAAGAATGATTAGAACTTTAGTCAAAGCATGTTTGAACCAATCAGCTGACGACATGTAAGCCAACCTATTGGTCTTTAAAAAAATTAAAATGATCCATTTTTCGTCAATTAAATCTTGAGCTAGTAATAAAAGGGTTAGGTCATCGAAATATTAAAAGTTTTAAACACTAAGAATTAATTATAGTAAAAAAATTTATATTTAAATTTTCATTTATTAAATTATTTTGAACCAATGTAAATGATTATTAATTTTAAACTCTATGTAATATAAAAATATCTCATAATTTTCTAACATTCAAAACATTTTTTTTTTCAATTAAAATAAAATAAGCAAAGACTTTGAGGATATGTATGAACTGGAAAACGACATGAGCCCACCAAGATTTTTCTTAGGAGAAGAAACATTAGAAAGAAAGAGCACTTGGGTATTAATTTTTTGGTTGGATAAGTCATTAGCCCACAGTTTTGGCTGACTACGAAAGAGTTGCGAAAATTTGAGAGAGTGAGTCTACCTTTCACACTAACTTCACTTTTCTTAATTGTCGTTATTATATGTTACATGTTTATCCAATGCTTTTTGTTTGTGTCTTTTCCTAGGAAGCTGCCTTGAACAAAGTCAAGCTTTTGCCTATTGTTTGAATCTTAGGAAACATGGAAGAAAATATAAATAAGAAGAAAAGTAAGAAATAAAAACTTAAATTTTATTTTTATAGGTTATATTTGAATATTAAATCAATTGAAAAATGGTTTTCTTCTTTCTCATTCTCAATTTATTAGGAGTTTTCTTTTATAATGATCTAACCTATATATATATATATATATATATATATATATATATATATATATATATAATTTTGTTTATCATCATCCCAACTTTGATCAAGTTGTGTAGGAAGAAAATTTCAATAAAACTTCTTATGTTCTTATTTTAATTATTAAAATAATCTTTTAGATTACCAATTTTATATTCTTTCTCATGCATCCATTTATAAAGGGCTTTTTTTTTTCTTTTTTTTAAAAAAAATGTTTGGTATAGGATCACCTACTTTCCAATTTGGCACCAATCCTATGAAGTTAGCCTGGCAGTTGACATTGAATGAGTCTGAACAAGGTCTGGAAAAAGCTTTTCCCCTCCCCTATATGCATATGTCAAATCATATTGGAAAATTTTGAGGTTGAACCAATCCTTATGGCTATTGAGGTTGCCTAAAATTAATTTAGATAATTTGTATATATAATTTAAATAAATATTTTTAAATTTTATTATGTTTTAATTTGTATATTTTTTTATAATGTTATTGCATGATATTTAAGATTATCAAGGAAAACAAGGGTGTTAACTGTAACCCTAAAGCAAGCTCGATGCAATTTTACACAATGTCAGGTTTTTCCTGATTTAGAGATCGTTGTTCTTTTAACCAATATGATCAATTGTAGGAAGTGTCAAGCCATCTAGTTGAGACTTATAATGAAAAAATTAGGCTACTTTCTTATTGATGAAGGCAAAATGATCCCTGGAATCTTGACATCTGCACCAGTCCCCGTGCCTGCTGGTCAGATTGGCATATCCTGCTGAGATTTTGTGTGGATTTGTTTCCAGGGCCAAATGAATGCATTGAGAATGAAAGGCCTGGGGATGAAAAATATATGGCTATGAAGCCTAACAATTTAAGATATAGAATATCAATAAAAAAATAATACAAATTAAAATTTAATAAATTAATATAAAATTTTTATATTTTACGTAATAAAAATATGATTTTTCATAATAGAAACATGGACTATTGCTTGGTGTTAAGATGGGGGCTCAGAGTGACCTATGGACCAGTTCAAGCAATTCAAAATTGACTACAAGGGTTGTAATCCCAGAAAAAAAATGGCGTGGTCTATATCACTTAAAAATGATGAATCCACGTAAGGCCTTGTTTCAGCAAAGGGGTGGTTTATCCCATGGACCGCCCTATCTAATCTTCTGTGTAGTAATTATTATTGAATAGAAACAGTAAACAAATTGGACAAAAACGAGATAAAGAAGCAGCCTAACATATTGCAGAGTCAGCACAGCAGCCTGAAGCATCACCGCCTAGCCATGCACTAAAGGCTAATGCCTAAGACTCCCCAACTTGCAGGACATATAACACCATATCCTAGTGAATAATTAGGTGCTTTGTATTATTACAAAAGTAAAAGATAAAAGACAAATAAAAGAGGACCACTGAAAAGTTCACACCCAAGTAATAGGTTATTTAACACCGCAAATTACACTGTTATAGCAACCAATTAGTTTTTGCCTCATGTGAATAATACCAAAAGAATAGAAGAAGAATTCAACCTTGTTAATGGGGTTGGGTCATGGCAGCCCAAGCTTTGAGACCACATTTTTCCACGCCCAGCTTAGCTGCAAAAGAACTCTCAAAGGTTTTGAGTCTGTTGTGTCTAGGGATGAAATATTCTAATTAAGGTTTTGCTCTATCTGCTATATCTGTCGGATGGCATGTATATTATATATATTTTTAAAAATGACATACAATTCATACTTGCGTCATGTAAATTAATGTTTGTATCATGTAAAATATATAAATTTTATGTTAAAATTTGTATTGATATTTCAAATATAAATTTTTTAATTTTTTTTTATGTTTATATATAAATATCGTGTTTAAAATTATCAAATTTACATACGCGTTTGAAAAAAATTTAAGTACATAATGTCTTCCTAGATGATTAAGAGTTGAAGGGGTTTATTTTAGGGATGACAATGAGAAGGGTATCTACTAATTTTTTGGGTATTCAAAACCAAATCTGATTATATTTTATAATACTCAAATACTATTAACTATCTAAATATTTTGATTTTTATTACTCGAACCTTACCTATATAATATAAAAAATACTCGTTAATTACTTGGACTCGCTAAATTCAAGTTTATTAAATAAAAAATTGACTTTTAAATTTAAATTTAAAATCAATTTTAATACATATTATTAAAAAAATTAATAAATTTAAATTAATGTTAAAAATTATAGTTACAATCCTTAATAAATTAATTTAATTAAATATTATATTAATAATAAACAATTTATATAATAATATTTAAAAATAATTATTTATAATCAAATTCAAATATTAAGATCCAAACCTATGTCCGATAATAAAATTAATATCCAATTTCTCCTTCAACTTAATTATTAAATATTTTAAAAGACATGGTACCCATTTACATTACTATTTCTTGGCTTCCCCATCCCCCCTCCCTGTTCACTCTGCAAATTTTTAATGGTCTACCAGAGTATTTTCTCCTTGGTGGATGCTTTACCAGTTTACCCAATGCTTTAATATTTTTAAGAATAAAATCTGTTTATTGCCTTGACCAACACATAAAAAAGGGTAATCTTCTGTTATCTCATCATCCATTCTACGAAGCTCAATAGACTGGTCAGAATCTTGAGCTTTAAAATGCTTTCAAAATCATATATATCTGAAATCCTTTCCATTTGCAATTCATTCAAGAAACAAACGCAATGTACCCAAAAGCATTCATTTGTCATTTTAGATTCTAGACTAGTGCAATTTAGTAGCTTCCATAAACTTCAGAAAACTTGCAGATTAATATTATCAAGACAAACAGAATATTAATCATAAGCATATGCGTCGAGAATTCATGCTGACGATTTAGCATGAATTCATATAATTTACTCCGGTTTTTTATGCTAAGCATAAGCACTATATATTCGTAATTCATCATGGAATGCTTTCAGTAATGTCATACTAATTAGCATCTTAGCTCAAAAGGGAATTTTTCAAGTTCAAGTGTTCTTTCACTAGATTGATTACATGAAAAAAAAAATTGTAGTCTCGACACTTGCGACTATCATCATCATCAAGATCATTATCTTAATACAGGGATAAGTTACATGAACCAATATATGAACTCATTCATAAATTTGGTGCTTAAAACTATGCAGCAAGAAAAGAGTTTCGGACTTGTATTGAGGAAGTGGATCAAGCCCTCTAAAGATATAAACCTGGGGATCTTAAGACTAAATATCTGTAAATATGTATTTATATATATTTATATATGTAAATACAGCCCTTTAAAGATATAAACATCTTGTTGAAGAACCTGTTAACAAAGTCAATACAGCAACAAGTATTAGGAGCCAGAAGAAAGAAATACAGAATAATTACAGTTAAACAGGCTGTCCAAAAAGCAGGGGACATACGAAATAAAGGGCTACAAATTGAATAAGATGAAAGAACTGTTTGATAATGTCACATGTCTGACGTGAAAAAAATAGTATCAATGAGCCTGCATTCCTGAAATCATCCACAAAGGAACTACCTCACAAAAACATGGATGATTGCTGACAAATAACCTGCCAACTGAGAGAAAACAGAAACCTTTCATGAGCAAAGTTACTCGGCAATCCAGTCACAACAGGAAGGGGCCTTCATAGGAGAACAATACTAAAACAATTTTACCTGTGCTAGAATACCTTTTCCCGTTTGACCTTCAATAACTAAGCCTGCTGTAAGACCGATCATTGCCCATGCCCCATTAATTGCTTCAATTTGGCGTCTCCTCTAAAGAATAGTTAAGCAAACGACCGTAAGAAAGCATACTGATGCAAAACCACGACTACAAGCTACAACTATGACATCTATTCTTCCTAAAGAAAGTCATTTTTTGCCTAGTTCACTGTAAAACAAAATTACATTGCTGACACCCCTCTAGCAAACCAAAGGGGAGCTTAATTACAATAGTAAGTTGGATAAACCATAGCTCACCTGAATACCTAGAAAGACTTGAGATTGACAGAACCAGATATGCAAGTAGAATATCAAAGAACTATCAGAGACTCTTGTAAATTTATTAATTTCCAGTTCTCTATTAAAACTTCAGCAGGTAATTGCCTGCCACTGATATCTTCTTCAGCAGTACTAATGAACATACAAGAAAAGATGCTAAACTCTCATTGACATGAAATATTTACCTTGGATTTCTCTTTAGCTTTAAGTTGTTCCATTTGTTTTGCGGCTAATCGTTTGGCTTCCAAAGGGTCAACCATGATTATTTTATCACCTGGATCTCCTTTCCCTGAAGACACCTATTAGATGCAAAACCGAGAAAACACATGGTCATGTACAATATGACATGAAATGTAGCGTGTTTTCCTTCTATGGACTAGCAGTTCAATACCTGGCATTAGTAAAGATAGAACAGAAAAAGAAGAAATTTGGTTTCCCTCTATCTGAAATCAAGCTCATTGAATGACATGACAGGCATTTGACAAAAGATAGAGTATAATAATGAGGTTGCCACTCGAGCTAATTCGAAGTGAGTTTAATACAGTACAGTCTCCAGCCAATTAAATAAAATGTGAACAAAATCAAGCAGCAATCCACTGTTCTGAATTAGCTAAATCCGAACTACAAAGATAGGAATTTTTTTTATAGATTTACTTAATATTTTGAATTATTTGATTTTCAAGAGTTAAACACCAGGATGTGAATAGATTAACTATCATTTATAGATACACTCAATGCTTTCCTCATTAAGCTATTGACAGCATAGTCTGGCCATGCTAACTCTGTATCTTCTTTAAGAATTTTTTATTTGATACCATGCATGTGTTATTTTACAGTTTACAGCCACAAGTGATGCAAATAGACACCAAAATCATTTGGCCAAGGACTTATTTCATTAAGCACAGGAAAACAAGCATACCATTTTTGTTCTCCATATTCACAACTGATATGGTAAACCAAGCCAAAACACAATGACAAGTCCATTTATATATTATGTACCATCAAGAAGACAGTCGCAGATTTTACCTCTAGAACAAGTGAACAACCAATATTCATCTAGACATGGAGATCTTCACTACCATGAAGCACTTAATTACTAAATCATTAATTTCATACCTACAAAACCTTTGACCATATTCAAACCAAATATACTGGCATTATACATGAGGAAGCCTTGGTTGAAGCATACATTAGGATTGGCCAAAATTCGAAATGCTTGGCCTTTGATTCTACTGGGAACTAGACTTGAACCTTGGTCTCTTCCAATTCTCCACCTGAAAACAGAGAGAAATTTTAGAATTGAAATAGCCCTAAGATGCAAATTTGGGCCACACCAATTTCTGTGCTCTATACCTTTCACATCATGGGTCATATATACATAGACAACTGGTGGCAAAAACAAAACAATAACTTCAAAATCCAACATCGGTCAAAGACAAAGAGTTATTATGTGAAATTTTGTCGCACGCCTTGAATAAATGCTTTTAGTAACTGAAACTGGAAGAAGCGTGTCCAGGAATTCCTTCAGAAAATGCTAAAATTTGGGTAATAATAATTTTTCTATAAGAACTTCTCATATAATATAAGGTTTAATACGCTAAATAGGATTCCCACAGCATTCAAGTCAGAAAACTTAGGACAGCTATATGAAGCAAGAAGCATATGTCAACATGGTATCATGGCCTGAGCCATTTATTGGACAGAAAAGTGTTTAACTTTCATTTTGGTGTCAATTCAACTATTTCGGTTGAATAATGATAAAAACCAACGTATGTCATCAGTGGTAAAGGAACTAAAGATTTCTCAAACTAACACAAGAACTCTAAGAGCAAAAGTTAACTAGCAAGGAGCTTTGGCATAAACCTATTTCACAATTTCCCTTTCATCTAACATCAACCTACGAATCAAAATATTGTGAAGTTTCAGTTGAGGTAGGCCAAGAGAAATATATACATAGGTTGTCTAAAAAAACAACATCTCAGCCCTTTCAATAATATTTCAACCACACATCATCTAAGGCGGCCCAAAATTTCTTTCCTTGTCTTTTCTTTCCCTCTCCTTTTTTTTTTTCCTTATTAAAGCTGTTACATTTACAGATACAATCAGATTTCCGGAATACCCAGGGCGAAAAAACAGAAAATAATTACCATGGTTTGTTAACTTGATCCCGATAGATTCGAGAGTAGAGTTACTAAAGGAGAATTGGTGGAACACTGAACAACAAATGAGAAAAGAAATGCAAGAAAACAGAGAAAAAAGAGAAAAGGGTATTAGAGTGAAGTTCACCTGAAGATGGTAGCAGAGCGATGATGATATTGAAGTTTAGTAGAGGAAAGGGGGAGACTTCCATTGAAGAAAGGGTGTGGTTGCAGAGACGCTGACAACGCCACCATATTCATATCTCGCGTAGTTTTTTTTTCTTTTCTCTCTGTCTCCTGCTTTATCCTTTTTCAATATTTTGCGAACCATTTATGTTGTCATATTATGAAAAGGGTAAATTTCTAAAACACCCTTTCAAAGTTCCTAAATTTACATTTACGCCGTAATGTTAAAAAATTTAACAAATTGGACCAACATTTTGTCTGGTCCGCTCCAAATCAAATTCAATTCATTCGTTTACGCGCGCTTTTAGTAACAATAAAAATTTTGTAACCAAATGTAAATACCCAAAGACCAACTTCTTTCGCAATTGACGTAATATATGTATAAGTTCGACATGGTATAAATTAACGTTTAAAGAAAAAAAAGAGGGTTGAAAATTAAGATAATTATTTTATATATTATTAATAAAATTTTTAATTTTATAGGTGGAGTTAAGATGATAATATATATTTTTTAAATATATTTAAAAAATAAAAAATAAGTAAAATAAAATATTTGTTATCATCCTAATTTCACTTATAAAATAAAAAAAAAACTCTCTTAACACCGTATAGAATATTAATTCTAAAAATTAATTATCTTTTTTGGTTACAAATTAATTATCCTTTTTCATATGTTAAGCAAGAATATTATATAAGTCAACTTAAAAAAAAAAAATCTCATAAATACTATATGCATAAGTTATCAACTTATCATGCTTCACACTTAAAATTTCTAGTAAATACAATTAAGATATTATTGTTTCAATTCCCAAATTAAATATACCCAAATTAATAAATAATTTTCACTTTATCATATCATCAATTTTTTTATCTTAATATTGAGATAGGATATATGAATTAATATACAAATTCATATTAAGTTTAAGAATGAATTCTCTCCTTCCACTCATTCATATCTAATGTAATATGTTTTTTTAACTCTCATTCCGTTATATTTTTTCGAATTACGTCCTTCTAAATATTTTTCTGTATTTTTCTAGCCTTGACAATTTCACTTTATCACAATGTCTTATAACTTTTTATTTCCTATATTATCATATCTTTTAATTTTAATTTAATACATCTTTAAAAAAAAAATTTGATTCTATAAATGAGATTAAAATGATGAAACATATTTTTTAAAAATATTAAAAAATAAAATATCTTAACTTTAATTTAACTGACAATTGGATAATTATTCACTTTGGGTTCATATTTTATCACTTATGTAGCTCAATTATAAAAGGAAATACTATTAAAACAATAAAAACTCTAGTAATTATTATACAATTTTCTACTCGTAAATTTCAAGGATATTTAATGAGAATACATTTTTTTTTTTCAGCTTCCCCCCTGAATACGAAGCCCGTGAAGGGTGGAAATTAAAAAAGTAAAAATTATATTACTAATTAAAAAAGAAATATTACAAACATGATAATTTAAAAAAAAAAAATCTACGCTGTAAAATCCGTTAAATCCGTACCACGGGAGGTATAATTTACACCCTTATCGAACCGGTTTTTACAGTCGCAGTAAAACACAGTGGTAACAATAAAACTCCAAATTATCACCACCCCGTAAAACCACAACAGCGCCACCGTTTCCCGTCCCGTCAGCACCGTCCAAACTCCCGACTTAACAAAATCATCACCGTCGGTTAACTTCTCAAACCGGTTTCCAATCCATCCTGAGAGTGCAACCAACATGCAAGTTACACACCACCAACAAACTCTCCGCCCAGCCATTAAATCCGACCCAACCCGAAACGCATCCCACGCGAATTTCTCCTCTAATGCCGACACCACCAGGCCCAAAGCCAAGACCCCCATTAAATAAACTTCGACGCCCGCCCCGATTACCAAAATGGGTAGGCTTAACCGAGGGTGGTTTAGAAATGCGGCAGCGAAAAGCTGCGGGAGTTGGGTGTAGAGGAGGAAGAGGACGTAGGAACAGAGGGAGGTGACAACAACTCGCCTCCAAGCTAGTTTAAAGGCGGTTGCGGTAGAGAGGAAGGAAGGGCGGCGGGAAGCGGGAAGGGAGGCGACGTGGGCAGTAGAGATGAAGGACAGAAGAGAGAGAACCGAGGACGGGATTGAAAAGAGGAGTTTGAGACGGAGGAGCGACAAGGATTCTTCACGGGATTCTTTCAAAACGTGACGCGCTTCGAAGCCCGTGGAGGAAAGGAGAGCGACGGATTCGAGGTGGAAGATGTGGCTTTTCAGAGGGCGGGCAGAGAGAGAAAGGAAAAAGAGAAGCAAAGACAGAGGCAGGGTAAAAAAAAGGAGGATTGGGATGAAAATATGTTTGTTTCGGAAGAAAATGCTGAAGGTATCAGACAAGAGTTTAAGGAAGGAAGAAGAAGAAGAAGAAGAAGATTCTTCTGGTTTACATTGCTGTTGAATTTCGTCATGCGTGTCGGGCATTGTTTATTTTTCTTATATTCCTTGAATTCTTTAATCTAAGTTTGGGTGGACTGTGAAGAGTGTAGAATTTAAGCCAAGTTGAGGAAGAACCAAGGAAAGATGGAATATAGGGAAGTTTTTTCATTAGTGTTTATAGAAGATTAGAAGGGAGGGTCGTAAGTTGCTTCTCCAGAATAACTTTTCTTTGGGTAGATTCGCTGACGATTTTATACCTAAATTTTGTATTTTTATTCGCGTATATATTTTATATTTTATATAATTTATATTAATATCTCAAATATAAAATATATATTTTAGTTTCTTATCAATTTTTATTTTGTGTTCATGTTAAAAATTAAATGATATTAGTGTATTTAAAATTAATAAATTTATTATCGGGAAATGGATTTTTGTATTTTTTAGGCTAAAAAATGTTGTCTATAATCAGCCTAGTGCTTCCCAATCGATCACATAACCCATTTTTTCCCCTTTATTCTCCAAAAAGAGAGGAAGTTGTAACTTTTAAGCTATCATAAATAATTATGGTTGCAGATTTTTTTAGAAAAAAAAGAAAAGAAAAGAAGTTTGATGATATTATTTAAAGATTATTATTATTTTATAATTTTCAATGGAATTTTATATTTATATTAATTTTCATATAAAATTTAAAAATTACATCATATTGAATAATTTCTTATATTTAATGCACAACAATAATAACCATAATTAATATCCAATAAATTCTTGGTACATTTATTTCTAATAATCTAATATGTAATAACTGGCAAAAAAATCTTACTCATGCTAAAGTACCTTGATGTTAACTTGCCTATGAGATTTTTTTTTTTTGTGGTCAGAAAGCCATGAGATTATTTTATGACTATGAACGATATCTACTTAACGTAACTAGTCAAACAAAAATTAATTGTATAAAAAACAAGCAAAGAATAATAACGTATTCTAAGGGTCTCAATGGAAAAGTCAGACAAGAGAGAGTAGAATTGTTGAGCAGAATGATGCTTAAAAGTACAGACAGAACACACTGAAATGCTTGCTGAATTGTGAACGTTAAAATATAGCAGCTTGCAATTGATTATTGTTTTTTTTAAAAAAAAAAATTATCCCTTGTTTTTAAAAGCATAAACCAAGTAGAGCAAGTACAAAATGATGCATAGATGCTAATGGTTATGGGAAGAAAGCCAAAGAACAAGTACTATGGAAGCTGGGAAATGGAAATTTCCTTGAAACTGTGGTTTCAGAAAACATTCCTAACCTAGGCTTGTCTGTCTTGGAATGGGTGGGTCTCCCATGGCTTTTAGTAAGCTGCAACGCAGTATTGACTCATTAGGTCAGATGTTTAACCAATTAACTTAACTGGATTACCACTTAAATTCACAGTGATGGAGTTGGGATTGCCAAAAACATACAGATTCATGATAGACGACTGCCTTTTGCTGAAATTTGTAGCTGAGCCTGAGTGCGATGAATCTGAAGTTCAGATAGGGGACTTGTGCCTGCTGAACAGTTTCGTTATACTTTTACAGAAGTGGAACTAAAGCATGTTGTGTTGGGCCTGCCGTTCCATATGACAACAGAGAGAGACAGTCACAAGTATTCTCCATCTCCCGAGTATATAGATTGGCTTGGAGACGTTGTTCCAAATCAGCAAGAATCTCCATGTACCATTTGGTACTGAAGCATGCTTAATGATTCGAGATGCTTGGTCATGACATCTTGTTGGTGGTGAGGTCGACAATATGGTCGCCGCCAAGTGAACTGAAGGCGAGGGTAAAAGGAAGTGGCTTGTTAGTAAGAGAACTGGTGGAGCAATGACACGCTTTAGCTCATCAAAAAATTTGGTGGCTTCCTTAGCCATCGAGGTTGGAACCCAATTTTGGAGAGCTTGCTGATGGGAATTCATCCATTGGCATTTACCCATGAATGGTAAGCAACCAATTAATGGAAAGCGGGTAGAGCATAAAGCAAATGGCAGGCTTGAGGGTTGAGATGAATGGACCTTCAGGGTGGGTAAAGCTTTCCATCCAGCGAGAGACAAGAAGCACTGGCATTCAAGGGTTGCGAACATGGTCATTGTTTTACTATGTTCTTTACTTTGTTTTCCAATT
The DNA here is from genome assembly GCA_033439115.1 of Firmiana major. Taxonomy (NCBI): domain Eukaryota; kingdom Viridiplantae; phylum Streptophyta; class Magnoliopsida; order Malvales; family Malvaceae; genus Firmiana; species Firmiana major. Next base: position 80,158,857 of record CM065900.1, on the reverse strand, counting down.
CATACCTGTTTTGAAACCATCGGCCACAAAACTCTCTGCTGGAACTTATATTAAAGTTAGTAGACAAGAGAAAAACATCAAAAACTTAAAGTTGATTGAAGATGCAAAATCTAGTAATAAAATTAGGTCACTGCAGTCATGACCTGATTCTTCAGCCCTTTATAAAGTACACTCTAGTGACAAAATTTGATATTAGTAGCGTAAAATCTAGCTATCAAGAAAAAGCAGGTGATAAAGGTGGGGTGTGGTGACATAAACATCCTATACAAGCATGGTCTTAATACTGAGCAGACAGAGATCATATGGGAAAGTAATCGTCAGCAAGTGTCATCAGACATTAATCATCCAAATATATGGTTACATAGAAGTTTTGCAGTTACTAGGACTTTGACAAAGAAATTTATCCATTTGTAAAGTGATGTAGACTATTGAAAAGCTGGATAAAAATGATACTAATGATAAACTAATTCAATTGCTCTTTTTTAAAAAGAAAAATCTATTGCTACGGCAGATGTATCCTGCTGATTTGTCAAGAAATACCTGAAAGCAAACATAGAATCTCCTCCAGCCTAACAATCTCTTTTCAACTATGATGGGAGAAAGGATAAGAATAGATGAAGCAAAGTGTTTCAAAGCCCTCGATTACAGAAAAGAACACTTGATAGTTACATCCGATACAGTGGCGACAAAGGGAGGCTGGCATTAAGATTGTTTCCATCTTCTAGAAGTGAAACTATAGTTTGTGGATGAAAGGGAAAAAAAAAAAATCTCAGTGAAGTTTTATTATCCCATAGTGACAATTAGAAAGAGACAAGGCAAAGGGAGGCTGATTCTAAGCTTGTTTCCATCTCATACAAGGGTAACTACATTTTCTAGATAGAAAAATCTGACATTTTACAATGTCAATTGGAGCATTAGAGGCTGATATTAAGTTTGTTTTAATCTCCTTGAGGGATAAACTAAATTGAAGAGAGGGAGAGCTCTTACTAATATTTTATTATGGCATTAATAATGACCATCCAGTGTCAAACAATATCACTTAGAAAACTGCATCATCCTCTAATATCAGGGGAGACATTAACTAAGTGTTGTAAGAATCGCAGCAATCACCTACCTTATCATCTCCCTTTTCCTTTTTGATAGTGTATATATACCATCAGCTTCTTTTTCTCCGCCAGGGCCACTTGGATGAATTATATTTCAGGAGGAAATGGTTGTATGTAAAACAATGACATAAATACAATATCTTCAAAATTGATAATCATTACAAGAAAAAGAAGTACATCTTATAATCTCCATCCAAAATTTACAAAATCTGATCTTTGACTTGGTATGGACAAAGGACAAGAAGCAGAATTTACAAGAATAATCATTTCCATAATCAGTATTGAAGATGAGGATGAATCATTTCAATAATGAACGATACGGTAATGAATACCTAAACAAGCCAAAAACAGAAATTGATGCTTCTTTGATTCTCTTTTTTATCCATATATGAGATCAAGACAGTTCAAAGTTCATAACCAGACAACCAACTTCTCATTATAATCAAATCAAATTAAGCTACAAACAACATTCTATTCCACAGTCATAAAAAAAAAGGCAATTCAAACATTAATGTCTTTTATTTTTATGGGCGTTAAAAATTAACAAAAAGATACAAATGTGAACCAAAATTGCAGGAATTTTTACATTGAAGCTGTACATCATAATAAAGAACACCAAACTTTTCCACAGAACTACGAAAATCTTAAAACAAGCGGAAACAAAACACTTACAAATCTAACAAACCCTGAAAGTCTGTTCTTGTAACCAAACCCCGAATGTCTTTATCATCATTATCCAAGCAAACCCTCGTTCTACAAATTGGACAAACAGCAACTTTCATTAACCAAGCATCCAAACACTTCCTATGAAACAAGTGGCCACACCCGACAAGGCTTCTGCACCATTGTCCTTGTCTGAACTCATCCAAGCAAATAACACAAGGGTCCGATTCCAAAAGGGCAGCTTTTCTCTCTTTTGAGAATTTGAATTGGGGAAGCCTTTTGAGCTGTTTCGGAGGAAACCCAGGTGAGGGATGAGAATGACGGTGATGGCGGTGGCGCTGCTGACGGAGGAGAAGAGGAACGAGGAGGAGAAGAGAGGCTAGAGGGAGCAGGAGGAAGAAGAAGGTGATAAGAAACATCATGATCACGGCTTTCAGGATTAAAGATAGAAAGTTTTCCTTTGATTTTGACGGCAGCGGTGGAGAACCACTGCGGGGGAGGTCGTGGGAAGCCAGCGGCATGGCGAGCTTTCCTTTATCAGATTGAGTTTGACGGTGGCAGTTAGCGGTGAAATTGACAAAGAAATTTTTCCATATAAGGAGAGAGCGAGGGTTTAGATCGTTTATAAGGCAAGGGTCACGCGGACACCGTCAAAATTTATTTCTTTTTTTGATGGAAAATTTTATTTATTTATTTATTTATTTCGCTTATGGTTTTATGAAATTATGATAAACGGTTTTTGCTTTCCTCTTTATTTTTTCTATGGGCTTTCTTTGCTATTTGCAAGAGGATAAAAGATTGGATTTTTAGTTGGGATAGACATGTCGGTTTCTGATGTGTATTTAAATATCATATAAAATAATTATATTTCTAATATTAAAGCATTAAATTTAAAGTTTTATTAAAAATTATGTTATTTTTTAATTAGAAAAAGATAAAATAGGGGAAGAAAGAGGTATCTAACAGTGAGATTCCTTATCTTATTTTAAATCAAATTCCTTATTCTTGTCTTGTGTTTGTCTATAATGGTAATTGTCTAAGTAGATAAGCTTTCTTGGGATGCTTCAATTTTACAAGTCCGATGTAATTAAAATGAAAAAAAGAAATCAATAAAAAAAATTAATGAAAATAATCAACCTGATTGTATTTAATTCTTATGTTTGGATTTATCTTATAAAAAAAAAATCATATGGTGACTTTTAATTCCATTTATTAATTTTTTTATTACGTTAAATTGTGGGATACTTACGTCATATGCAACAATCATATTGGGAATCCCAAGTGTTTAGCACTTACATATATTTAGAATAAGGACAAAAGAGAAAAAAAAAATCAAAAACAGTAATTTTTTTTGAATTTTATTAAAAAAAATAAGAAGAGTAAATATCGAGAGCTTATTTAGATATTATTTTTATGATCACGAAATTAATAAATATGTACATGGTTAATTAATTTATTTTTTTGAATTATGATTAATGTTTGGAGTTACGAACAATTAAGAGTTTTTTATTTTACAAATTCAAATTTAGATAAAATCAATAATAAATTATAAAAAATTTAAAAATTTGAATTAAAATAATTTCAATTGTCTTCGATCATTTTAATTAAAAAAAAAATAAAAACCTTTTTCATGAAATTGGACTTGGAGCATCCAAATGGTTAGTCTCGACTTCAAATGAAGGGAGATATCTACTTGTGAGATTATATTTCTCTGCTTCCCTCATTGAATGCACAAAGCTTTCTACAAGAAGTTTACATGACATTTTGAAATGGGCGAGTTTTCCAAACCTCATAAACATGCATCAGAACCAAAACCTATGACAGAACCACAAGCAAAATGAAATGCCATATTACAAGTTCACAACTCATGAACGCAAGGAAGACCAATCCACAATAGAATCCGCCGGGGGTGATCTAGAAATCTTGCTTGCCAAGCAGGCTCATCGTTTTCGTGAACAAAACCAGTTTTCATGTACAACTTTTTTGCAGGCTCATTGTCGACGGCAACATGGACGTATAGATCAGTTATGCCTGAAATAATACAACAAACAGCAAATACATATCACATTCCTATATTAGGTTTCTGTATTTTCTTTTAATCAGGGAAAGTCGGCTTCAAAATTTTGAACAAGGAGATATATTTACAAGCAGATGTAACCATGAATGCTAAATGCATGAAATGAAAGCAGGGGGGAGGGGGGAGGAGAGAGAGAGAGACTTTAGTCAGTCGCAATCAACAAGCATTGGCCTATACATTATTCTAACCGTAACGAAAGAAAAGAAAAAGGAAAAACAATGGAGTGCAGGAAGCAAATTTTGTTTGCTGAAAATTTTGGTGCATTACTGATAAACAAAACATCCTGGAGAGAGGTGTCATCTAGTAGCGTTAAGGTTTGCTTGCCTGCAATGCAAGTAAAGAAACTGGCGGCATTTATTTGGTGACTTCGAGTTTGAACAACAATATTTCAAGCAATATATTCATGATGAACTTAAACCAGTCAGGTTGCTTGACCAGTAGGTCAAATTTGCAAAACTACAAAGGTGTCCATACTGAAAATCTGCCTGATAGTCAAGAAGATTCACTATCTCATTTTTACAGTTACAAGAAGTTAACAGTTAGATTCTGCTATAGTTCTGATAAGTCCAAGGCCTCGCCACCTAGTTGCTTGGCGAAAATGTCCTTATACCATTAGCAGTGAGAGATACCCTTTGACATAAATTTTTTCGGGTAATCCCTTCTCTTTTTTTATTGTGACAAAACAAAAGGTCAAACAAACTGTAACCCTAAACACAGGACCTCAAAGTCAACCCCTTTACATATGGTGCTTTAACAAGGTAAAGTTCTAAATGACTAACCACATAGCCCAAGTTGGTGATGCATTTAGTTTCTTCTACTCCGATACAGAAATTCATAATTTCATTTCCGTTAGCAACAAACAGATTGTTCGGGACAATTGCATAATCAACAAAGATGATAAAGACGGAGAAAACTATGATAAAAGATAAATGCAAAAGATGTTGTTACCCCATTCTTCAGCAACTATCTTTGACTTCGTGACAATTTTATAACCTAAGCCATTTCGGTGCAGTTCCCTTGCAACACATACGTTGCTCAAGTATGCTCTAGCAAAATCAGCTTCACTCCCCTGTCAAAATAGACTCCAGTAATAAATATCAATTTATTACTAAATTAATCCTTTTGATACTAAAACCTACATCAAATCTTATAGCATATTAAAGTAAATCCATAGTTATACATAATATATATATATATATATATATATATGTATATTGTGAAGTTAGCTCCTACAACCTAAACTACATTACTCAGACTCCAGATGTAAGGTGAAATACCTCTGGTTTTGATCCAGCTATTTCTCCTGGAAGCCAAAGACATTGGTTAAGATCAAGGGTTCCAACCACTACTCTATCCTCTCCATTGTCTGTGAACTACATCAGAAACAGAAGAAAGCAACAATGTAGAGAGCACACAAACAAACAATCAAGAACGCAGTAGTTTCTGTAAAACTTCTGTAGCACAGAAAATATTAAAAAAAATAGGCAGAACTTTGACAACGGATATTGCAACTGATAAAGGTATATAGAAAAGCCTAACACCCTCCTTTCGCAGAAACATAATTTCAAACCAAAATTTTTTCTCCAGGCATAAACCATCAGAGAATTGAATTCCACACAAAAGCACTTATAAAAGTGAAAATTAATTAGCAGAAATATATCCACGAGAAGATATGCCCAGTGTCTGCAAGATCACCAATAAAGTAACTTGGGATCTCTCAGCCATCAAGTTATGTGAAAATGGCCAAAGAAACAAACAGATGCATAACCTAAAAGTCACAAGGAAAAACAGTTGGGTTTTCATTTTCATTTTTCTTTACAAAAGTGGCAGCAGATGCACCTTTGAGAATGTTTGTGGCTGAAGAATATCCAAATTAGAGGAAATCATAAAAAGTTGGTATCTTCTTGCTGATATAACCAACTAAGCAAGAATTCAAATCCATAAACTAAATCGTAATACATTAAACAGGAAAAGATAGTAAAACCAATCACACCAATACAATTAGAGAGAACACTCGGACCCAGCTACGATGCCATTTCTTGTCTTATCTTAAGGTTTTTGTTGTCCAAACTCACTCAGGCAGAGCAGGAAGCTAAAGAGCTCAATTTTCATTAGGAGTTGGTCGGACTCATCTAGAAAAGAGGATCTAAGCATAAACAAAGTTGTTTACAAAATCCACGTTTCCATTTCCTCTATTCAACCAACCATTTCTCTCAAGTTTACTGAACTAATAATTTAAGATGTGAGGTACAAGTTCCCCTCAATGGATTTTATGGTGTGTCGAAAATGAAGAACTAAGCCAAACTATATGCAAGTTACTATTTGAACAAGATTGGACATTACCCTGAACTGATATTTTTATATTTAAAAGTTTTTGCCAGTCATGCACAAAGAGAGCTAATCCTTTTCCATTCTTTTGCCCTCATAACCCTTTCATGTTGAAAGAGACATCGTTTGAACTTAAGTTCAAATGAGAACTATCTCTTTTTGCATGAATCTTATATTTATCCACATTGCTACATTCCTTTTTCTTTCTGATAAATCATATTTTCAGAATTATGCCAGAACTCAAATTGATTTGGTTCCAAAGACACAAATCTAAAACTTAAAACATTGCTCTTTACGAGTGGCTGTCCATTAATGACAAAAAGGACACCCCATCAAATATATCCTTAAGGCATCCTCCTGCATGCCTCAGATTTTTCTCAATATCATTATAAGATAACAGAGATTCTCCTGAGACGAATCTATGACACCTTACATCTTGTTATAAGCCCCAAAAGAAAACACATATAAATGCACTAATATGCCACCATGACATTTGAAAGTTGGAGCATTTTAAGCAAAAATAAAGGAAGGCAAACAAACCTTACTTGCAGCACATAAATCATCTGCAGAGCTTGACAACTGTGACAATGGAAGCGTAGCATTTATGCAAGAAACTCTCTTAAAGCCCTCCCTCTTCCCAGCAATTCTTTCCTTTAGCGCTTCAAATTCACGTTCCGCCAAGTACCTTTTGTGATCCTAATACTTAAAAAGGATAAAATACCATCAGTATCAAGTTCAAATGAGAAGAGAGAAAAATTGAAATCCTTCAGGAGACATTTTTCTTTCTTTGTTTATTTTTTTTTCTTTTTTTTGATAAATTAAAAAAAAATGCTAAACTAGAAGGTACAAGGCTAGTTCTTATCAAACACGATAAAAAATCTAAAGCATCCTGGTAATCCAAAAATTGCTACTAGTTTCACCCAAAATGAAGGAGTATAGAACCAAGAATCTAACAGCTTTGATAGGGTAACTCTTTTGCCTGAAAACCGCCTCTATTTCTCTTCCTCCACAAAATTCAAAGTACAGGGATTAATTCTATTACTTTTCATCTATCTCCGCTACTCACTTTGACAAATACCAATCAAATTATGAAAATACCTAGAGGACCCTCATCCATAATGCTCAAGAACTTGCAATTGAAATAAATGCAGCATCTGACTCCGCTCAAAGCACATATTGTCCATCAGCTCCCAGTGTGATTGGAAGAAAGTCATAGGTGAAACTGTCTAGGCCTAAAGCCTCATTACTAATAGAATCAGACGGAGTTTGAAACATTTCATCTACCGCAGAGGGCTTCTCTAACTATTAGGAGACCAATTTATTGTCAGTTTGGTATAATCAGACAAATACTCTAAACCAAACTTTGCATCCATATATTGTCTTGTTTCCTTTTCTTCTCTACACATTTGGACATAGTAAAGCTTATACCATACTGCATGTGCATGGAAGGGAGAGCCAAAATAACTATTCAGCATGTCTTCTCACAATAATCACGCCATAAACATCAAAGTACATTTTAGGTATAATGCTGTTGGCATAACCAGATTTTAAAAGATTTTGTTCTATCTCTAGGCTCCTAGAAGACGCCTATGGACCTAAAAGCCTTGGACTTTTAACCCATTACATACGCACCTCTGCATGTCTGGAAATTTCTTCTTAGGACAAAATTAACCATAATTCTTACAAGTTATTTTTTATTATTTAACCAGTTCCCCTCAAACAGCCACCGTTTCATAGAATAGAAATGCGGATTTTCAGATGAAACAATAAAACTAGACAGTTTCAATTACATAGGAACTCTGTTAATGACAAACTTGACTATGAAATTGACCAAAAAAAAGCCTCAATCTTTCTGCTATTAACGAGATAACAGGATAATCCCTTTTCACTAACATCAAAGCCTACTATCCTTGAAAGCGTGCATGACTTTAAAAATGCCTAAAACAAATTAATACTGAATCATTAATCAAGCAATTAACATTCCTGCGTTGACCCTTGTTTATGCCTCTCCAGTAAAAAACAAAAACACCCAAAACTTCTTTTTTTTCTTATACTTTGATAGAAAGATGAAAGTCTCACTTGGATGCCATAGGAAGAGGCCTGGAAGTCATAAAAGGAGCGAACCCGGAGACAAGCAGCTGCCCAAAGCTGGTCCTCTGACGCCGTTTCAGCAACAATGAGCGAAGAATTGTCAATAGGAATGGACTGTTGTTGGTGGTGAGTGGTTGTGACAGCTGCGACTGGTAGGGAACGGATACGGTGAGCGGTGGTAACAGAGGATTGGTGCCACCAAGAGAATGAAATGGAAGAACAATGGGAAGAAAAAGAAGGCGGAGGAAATGAAAGGAGTGCCATGTCTGGAATTTTTCTTTTTGGGTGGGATTATCCTTTGCTAAATTTGGTGTTACATACAAAGAAATAAGAATCAAAAGTTTTATATGGATAGCGATTATCGTCAGGTTTCTCCGTTTTGGTAGAATTTAAATTCGTCGAGGTTCTGTATTTTTATAATCTTTGTCCCTTGCATGATTGGTTCATGCATTTCCAAGTCATCTGGAACTGGAATCCTTAGGATTGGGCTCAGAGAGTCAGAGTCAAAGTTTAAAGTTGAGCTCAGCCTGGCCCTGGTCAAAGATCATTTCCCATTTGCAACAGCACATAAAGGTGTCGAACCCACAGGAACTGGCCCGTCGTTTTATCGTGCGGATCAGACATGGGCATTTAGCTGCCTTGATTACTGAACCATGCCACCATGGCTTTACTTGGTTAGTCAGCAGTGAGGCCACCCATTACTCAGTTTGGGTCAGGCCATACTGAGCAGAGTCAAGCATGACCCATCCTTTTAGTACTTTCCCTTATGGTGTCAACTTGTAAAAAAAATCCAAATCTACTCAAAAAAATAGAAGGTGATTTTGCAGGCCTAGAGGGTGGGGTGGGCGTCTAGAGTCTAGGCTGACCACATCCATGTCCCTCAAAAAATATACAATCTACAGCAATGCAGCCTATCTTCTATAGTTGATCAGTTGGTCCAACAAAGTACTAACTTTTCTTATACATATTCAGTAATGAATCTATTTGTTTAGTTTATAAGTTTGATTACAAATTCAAGTTTTTGTAATGAAACAAGTATTACTTGTAAAATTTATGATGTCAATTGACAAGTCCCCCAATATAGTGCTGCATCATTTCCTCTCCACATGTCTCTAATCTGATATATAGCCAAGTGAAATGGTTCTTTCAAAGTTTTACCTGGCATTGTAATCATATCTAGCCTACTGCAAAAACTAGTTGCTCTATTTGAAAAGTTATAATGAATAAATATGGCAACGGTGCAAATCTTGAAATTTTTTGGGAAAACAAATCTTGAAATTGAGAGAGAAATATCAGAGAGCTTTAATTTGTAAGACGGAATAAGCTAAGGCTCACACATGCTGCTGGGGCAGGAGAAGCTGCCCCGGCCCCAGAAGCGGTGCCTAGCACTTTTATGGCATAGATATTACTGTTTCTGTTGCAGCTACTACTAGCGTTATGCTTTCAATCTTTGCCTTCCCACGCAGGCGATTTTGTTGGATGAAAGACGAGAGAGAAACAGCAAAGCCAAAGAAGTTCGAGAGAGACAGATGACCTGGTTGTGTCTTGTCACATCATAAAGGCATGATGATTGCAAACAGTAAAAGCTCTGGCAGGGAAAGATCCTCAGGCTGATCACCCGATCTCCAATTTCTTCTCCCTTGCTTACCACTCTCTAATCACTTGGACCCTTCCAGGAGGACCAACCCTGATCAAATTCTATCTGTAATCTGATTTGAGAAGTGCATGGCACTTTGTTTCCGAGGAGCGTGGATACTAAAGCTTCTCTCTTACAGTAGCCTGTCACCCTGGTATAATTCTCCTTCCTATCACCATGCTTCGAAACCTGTAGGCAAAGACTCGCCAACAAACCCAAACCCTATTGGAACGAACAGACAATGAGACAATGAGACAATGTGGACAGGTTGTTTATAATCAAATTTGTAATTAAGGAGGGTTTCTGAAGACTTGTATAGGAGAGGGGACTGCAAGACTGCATGTTTCCATTCTTCTTTTTTCGTATTGATTGCAACACCATATCCATCCCTTTGTATATCAAAGGAAAACCTCGAAAATCCAGTTTCCATGCTCTATATTCTTCCAAAATAACGTAACTGAGAAGGTAAAAGATGTGAAATCAGTAGAGAGGGGCAGACACAGATGCCATTAGTGATGGTTATTTGTTAAGTAATGTTTCTTGCACTGCTATTCTCTGTATTTTTTCACTCCCTTTCCTCAAATCACTCACCGTTGTAACTGTTGATAATGGTAGACTTCTGTTTTGGTGTGAGAGAGAGAGAGAGAGAGAAAATTTACTTTCTTACTTGAGAAGAAAGGGTACAAAGCAAAGAATTAAAAAGATAAAAATGAACGATCAAAGCAAGTTTCCACTTTCCATTGTCGTTTTATTCATTTATTTATGGATTTTGCGTCAACAAGTCTGAGATGGATTTCTTTTGACTCTTTGCTGGAAACTAAACATGCTTTTGGAATGTCAGCAGCTTCTGGAAATCATTTATTTCCTCTCTTTTTTCACTATATAAGCCCTATCTATCCCTGCAACCAGCATTTCTTCGCTCCTGACCCTCCTGTCATAAGATTTGCACGATATTTTCAAATCCTAATTCCTTCTTCCCTTTCATCTCTTTCTCATGCTCCTGCTCTCTGATGATGGTGAACAGGTTACTTTCAATGGAGCCAGACATCCATATATGCCTCCTGGAGATGTGCCAAGAAGAATATGATCAGTACGCTGGCTTTCATTACAAGTGTAAAATGAAGCAGACATCAAGATTTAGCTGGTGCTATCCTTGCTGAGCTTGTTTTCTTCCTTTAGTTTTTTTAAATTTATTTTTTCTTGATCTTGCAAGACTTTTTAATTTATATATTAGAATTTTAAGTGTTTTTATTTTAGTTTTTATTTTTCTTTTCTAGTTTTATCTTGATCAATCCTCCCATCTTTTTTCTTTGTATCTATTCCTCCTGAGCTTTATACTATGAAACGATAATCAATTATTCTTTCTAATGTATTATATATTTAATTTATTATTTTTGCCCATAGTTGCTGGCTAACTTTTTAACTGGGAGTTCCTAGTTTTCATTTGATCATACATGAAGTGCAAAGCTTCCAAGAATCAGGTTTGTAGACTAAAATAAGGTTTCCTTGTTATTCAGAAGAGCTGTAAATGGATCACAAATTGAGGGTAGAAGTCTGGTATTCCTTTTAGCTGCAACCCTGCTATTTGGAATGCTTTCTCATTTTTTCTTCCTTCTCATGCTTTTGATGTTACTAGCTACGGTTGATAAATTTTTAATAATATGACTACCAATAGAAAATTAAATCCCAATCATGTTTGACAGCCATGGTTATGGAAAAAGTAATTTCTATGTGGGAATCAGATGTTGAAGTTTAGCCAACTCTACCAACTTTGATTGCCTGTTGCAATTATATATCTGAAATGCCTCTTGGGCTAATTGGTTATATCACTTGCCATGCACTCAGAAATCTTCCATTGTTACCAAGCACACGTAAAAGTTGATGGAAAACTGCCAAACCAACTTACATTTGATGGAGTTCAAGCAGATCCTCAGTTTCAAGTAAAATTTCAGGGACAAAAGGGTTCAATTCAAGCCCATCTCACACAACATCAGGGGATTAACTGGACAGAATCTAGTTTGTATTGGAGCCTTCAAGGCCCGGAGCTCCTTTTGTTCAAAGCTTATCTAAAAGCTTGGGCCATAAAGCAACACTTGAAAAGATTTAGTGGTCATGAACCAATTTAGGGCCCGACTCAAATTGATTACCTTGTTTGAAAAGATTTAAAAAAAAAAAAGAGATAAAAAATAAATTTTATTTAATTTCAACTCATAGCATTATTATATTGTGTTTAAGATCGCTAGGTTAACAAAGATCCTAACAATGTGGAAAGTTTTGGAAGGATTGACCATAGCTATTAACCTAATCTTAAAGTTATTGAATAATATAATTAGGCCAACTGTTTGGTAGTAGTTGTCCTTGTTGTTGTTGTTGGTAGCAGTAGACCATTTGCTCCACATGCAATTGAAGACTTCTCATTCTCTTTTGTAGTCCCTTTGGGCTAAATTAAATTCTATTACAAAATAAATTTAGAGGTTGTGGGGATTTGTTTTTCCAAACCTTTGACATTCTAATTTTCCATAATTTGGTGAGTTACTAGAGCTAATCTTTGACCCAAGAGAACACCAATTGGGACCATAACAAAAGTTGTTAATCATGAGGCAGGTGAATTATATTATATTGGTCGATTAATTAAGGATCTCTTTTTCTCAATAATTGAATCTTAATTAGGTAATCTCTTACCCTTGTTTGATAACTTTAAGCTTTTTGTTAGCAAAAGTTGGTTGCTAAATTTAACCTTTTTGGTCTTCTTTAGCTGACTTTCTTCTTGTTTATCTATAATTTAGTTGGTAACATATATATATATATATATATATATATAACACTTTCATTAAAAATATTTTTGAGGGAAATTTGTGGGTCAGCTATAATCTCATAAGGTATTGCTTGCATATAGGTCAATATTTCCTTTGTTTCTGTTGGAAATGTTTGAAAAAGAAAAAAAATACTAATGTTGAAACTCGAATTTATAATATATAATTACAAAATTCAGTGCATATCCTATTAGCCTTTGTATATAGTAAAATACAGTTGGTGAAAATTTAAATTAATGATGTTACTGATTGAGATACTAATACCTTAATTAAAAATAAAATAAAATTGTTGACTACTATCTTTAGATTTTAAGGATCTTATACTAGGAAAATATTTTATTTCAACGTATTAAAATTATTGCATTAACTATTAATTATTGCATTCAATATATAATATTAGTGAAACTAATATTTTAACTACTAATCTTAAAAAATATCCTAACTATATATAAAATATTATCATTAATTAAAAAAATAAAACCCATAATTATTTTGATACGATGTTGTAATTTTAAATATTATTCTAATTATAATAATAATAATTATTACGTTTGAGTACATAATCATATAATATTATATTAATATTAATACTGACATATATAATTCCTTGACTTTATATTTGTATCATGGGTTGTTATTCTTCTTATGGACTTATTATACTAAATTAAATATTTAAACCTATCAATAATAAAGGAAAAAAATTTAATTAGTTACTTATTTCTTTCGATTACCATTCTAATTAACCTGTTGTGAAAACCAATAATAGCATAAAAGAGACTTCTGCGTATGATCAGTCTGCTTGATTATTATGAGAGGTGAAATGTTGCTTACAAACAACAAGAACTGGTTCTATATTTCATTGTCATGTTGCAGTTGATGACATGGGTAAGTGTAAGAAAGCAAAAACGAAGTTACAGCCAAAGACAGAAGAGAAATTTTCTCGGACAGAACTTGGAAATTGTTGGACATGTTGGATAGTTTGTAAAAGAAATTAGTTTCACATTGTTTATAGGTAAAATAATAATTAGCTTTATAAGATAAAATTAATCTTAGAGTGTAATTTGAATTATTAAAGATTTATAGATTTATTTGAAACTTTAATTAATTTTAAAAGTCAAAAGATGAGTACTTGGAGTACTTGAACTCTTGGTTATGAATATTTTATTTGTTGTAGAAATATTTATTTTTATTTTTATTTATTTATTATTATTATTATTATTTTTGAATTTTAAAAATTGAATTTTTAAATCTGTTTAACTGTTCCAATAGACATATTTTCAGTTATATATGAAATAGTTGTATCTGAAAATTAATAATTGTTAATTAACAGACAATTACAACTATTAATTTACAAATATTCAAAATCTATAAACTCTTGATTGATTTTCAAAAACACCCGTTCTGATTTTTCACAATTCACAAAAAAAACTCTAAAGATTTTATTATATACTAAATAACTTATGTATAAAACAATATTACACTTAAAAAATATAATAATATACTTCTCCAAACCAAATTATCAATTTTCTAACAGGATCATCCGACCATGTCCAGGTTTTATAATGGGTCTAAAGCAAGCTAAGCAGTTGCAAATTGTCAACGCTAGGAAGCTTCATGCTAATAGATTTTTTTAATAGATTTTTTTTTTTTTAAAAAAGATGATTTGTTGGGGAAATGAGCCTGCCTGACCACAACTTATCAAAGCAGAATACTGAACAGAGATTGGTAAATAAGGCTACAAAATTAATTCTTTTAAAACATCCTCAAATGGAAACACCATGACATTCAAAAAAAGGTGGTTGTAATTGTCAATTGTCACTCTACATTTGGTGGATGGAAGGGAAAAAAAAATATTAATTTAACAATTGAATTACAAAGTAATATTGTAATCACCGAATAGAGGTATTGTGAAATGTGAATGCCGAGCATTAAATTAAAATAATTTTCATTTTTCACTCTTTTGATTAACATTTGTAATGGATTATATTTATATATATATATATATAAGGTGGACTATTATTATGTAATTAAAAAAATATTTGATTAATGCATGAAAATTTTTGTTGACGGTTAGAATTTAAATTTATTGAATTATTTAAAAAGATAAAATTTACGAGTTTATTAAATTAAATGTAAATAAATTTATTTGAATTAAATTAAAAAGATATTTAAATGAACAAAACTTAAAAATTTTCTTACCTTAAAAAGACAAATTGACCTTGTGTCTTGAAGTGCAGGTGCTAATTAAAGTGTGGGATGGTACATGCCCTCAATTCCAGCTGGTATTTGTACTTTTGTTTGCTTTAAAATCAGACAAAATTCAAAACAGGAGAAAGAACACTGAGTCAACTTCCTTTTTATGTGAAATTCAAGTGTAAGGGAACAAATTCGAGATGCAAAACAAAAGAAAAATCCAAGATTGTAGTCGAGATTAGCAAAAGTAGTTAAAGTTTGTACTCAAAATTAAATTTTTATGATCTCTCGTTAATAAATTTTGAAAAATTTTTAAATAAAAATTTAATATTTTTGTAAATTTTAATAATGAATTTATAATTTTTATTAATTTTAAAAATGAAATAACCTTTTCTACCTACGTACCGAATGTTAAACTATTAAAATTTAAATTTTAAAATTTAATGAAAATAAGAAAATGAATTGTAAATATTAAAATTTAAATATTAAATTTACTAAATGTGAACTCTTAAAAATAGTTATATGAATCATCAGAGTTAAGTTCTGAATTATCGTCATCTTAAACTAATTTCTAGTATCAGTCATCTACTTTTGTTAATTTGTCAAATTATCTCAACAAATACTTCACCAACTCGAATGAATATTTCAGGTATTGCATGACTTAAGCCTGCACTGTTATATCTTAATGTTAACCTTGTGGAAGAAACAGGCTTTCGTCCTCGACAAAATGCGTGACAATTAGCTGCTTGGGGACCACTGATTTCGGGGTTTAATCGTTTGCTTACGCTTTCAATCTTTGTCTGTAATTAAAATTCATGAAGCTGCTTAGTCCAGGATGGGACACTCAACATGTCCATATATACTTTTAAGCAAAAGTGAAAAACATTCGGAAATTATTATGAGTGTGACTAAGAGAGCGATCTCTCATTTCTCAATGAAAACAAATCTCTTTAGCTGGTGCCATCTTCCATGAAATTATAGTTGCTTTGAACAAAATTGACAGAGTTGTCTGCTTCTGCAAGTTATAGTAGGTTTATGCTGGAGGGTGATTCAGTATTTACTCAATGCTATTAGGGAGATTAACATTCTGGAGTTATGCTCGTGGGATTGAGAGGGCACTTCTAATATAGATTATTATAAACATATATGACTAAACGTAATTTTGGTATCATTTAACATAAAATATATTATAAAAATTATAAACATTTAAAAATAAATATAAATATGTATTATAATAAAATTATCACATATTAACGTTTAATTGCAGATATTAAATGATTTCATGGACCGATCTTCCCATTTAGTGAAGAGGGAGGCTAATACTCTTGCTCATCTGTTAGCTAGGCAGGTGTATGATCTTCTAAACCTTATTCGTATTCTAGATTGTTACTTTTCATTTGAATTGAAATTAATCCAATCTCAAATTTACAGAATCTTTGATCATTTAAACTTTACTTAAAATCAAAATAACTTTTACCGTGGGGAGTCACTGTCAGAAACAACTTTGCTATCCGAATTTCTCTTCTCTGTTCATATTAGTGTCACTGAGGAAGCAATTACCTACTTGCTGTAGTAAAATTTGGACAAGGAAAATTGATGCAACCTTGGGCAGTAAATATCCGGAGTACTTCTATTTCATTCCATTTTCTACTTTTCCAAGTGCACAAATTCAGAAGATCATTTCAGTTTCAGAGCACTGAGAGTCTGAGACAGTGGAGACTGACTTTCTCCTGAAAGGGTGTTTGATTCCCATCAGTGACTTCGCTTTAGACCGCACCTAGAAGCAAAGTACCAAAATCCCATGAGAAAGGTTAAGAAAAAAGTTGTCACTCCCTAGGCCATGGGGTCTAGGATTCCAGAACTTGTCCCTTTTTTTTGGCAGTAAATCCGTATACTATGCTTACTAGTCTACTGTTTACAAATACAGATTCTGTCTTTCTCTCTCTTTGTGCAGACTTTGGAAAGTTCACTTGTCTTCTGTTTTTTGTCTTACCCATAAGAGAGGAGAGACTCATCTGAACTGATTAGAAGTGGTGGAATAGAACAGAAGGGTCTGTCAAAAATAGGAATCAGAAACAAAACAACAATGGTACTAAAATAATGGTGAAAAGATTATCTCAAGCCAATGGTTTTGATCTCTTCTGATTTCCGATGATCAAATGAGTATTTTACTACTAGTTTTAAGGAATTAAAGTGCATTGGGTTCGATGCATCAAAGGGTTCCCATGAGGAGCCTTGTATTTGGTGAATTGATGATCAAAAGTCCTATTAAAGAATTTTTAACCATATATTTTCCAGATTGACAGTGATTGATTGTGCAGTATAAAAAGCAATGAGATCTAATCTCATTTATTTTCTGCACTGTTGGGTGGATTTATTACTGATTTATTGGTCTTTGTAATTCACCTTCTGGCACCACTTTATTTATATCTACCCTAATCATATTCAAGTCTCCTTCTCTTCTCTCCTCCGGTTTCGAGTCCTCTCTCTTTCTCTCTCTCACTTTATCTCCTCCTTTTGACTTGCAGCTTGTGATTCTGTGAAAGGAAACAAATGTTAACCATTGAGTCTTATTCAGAAAGGCTTGCAAATCCTACAAACTCTTATTATGCATAGCTTAATTTATATTAGTAAAGTTGTTAACGCTGGGATTCTTTTTTTGGTAGTCCCAGATGGATCCTTCCTAGCATATGATTCAAGCGTAAAGTTTCAATCTTGGTAAGTTCTGTCCATTTTCCAGAGAGAAGCATGGACTGGGTTTTTTATGAAATGAAGCAAAGAAGCTTGCTTTCCCCATCAGAGCAGCCATATTATCTCCCTCAATCATCACCATTACTGCCTCCACCACAAAATTTGAAATCTGATAGTTCCAACTTGAATAACAAGGTTAGTCCAAGTATATTACTCATCATTATAATCCTAGCCATCATTTTCTTTGTTTCTGGTTTGCTTCACCTTTTAGTTAGATTTCTTTTGAGACCTCCCAGAAGAGAGCCAGAAGATATAGACAATGTGACTGCTCTTCAAGGGCAGTTGCAACAACTTTTCCATCTCCATGATGCTGGTGTTGACCAATCTTTTATAGATACTCTCCCTGTTTTTCACTACAAATCCATCATAGGAGCAAAGAACCCATGTGATTGTGCTGTTTGCTTGTGTGAATTTGAGCCTGAAGACAAGCTTAGATTGCTACCAAAATGCAGCCATGCCTTCCACATGGAGTGTATTGACACTTGGCTTTTGTCTCATTCCACATGCCCTTTGTGTAGAGCTTGCTTACTCCCTGATTTCTCCCCAAATAATAGCCGTTCACCCGTTGTTCTTGTTCTTGAATCTGGGAGTGAGAGCTCAAGAGAGATTGTCGCTGATAGAGAAAGTGTTCTAGGCAGAAGCAGCTCGGTTCTGAGATCAAATTCCCATCTGGGTCTTTGTGGAGACACCGAATTGGGGTCATCCCAGCGTAAATCATGTGAAATCCTGGAAAAAGATGAAGTCAACCCAACAGTAGTGGTGGATTCTGGGGAAAAAGTTTTGCCTGTAAGGCTAGGAAAGTTTAGGAATGTTGATGGCGGTGAAGGTAGCAGTAACAATAATGTGGATTCTAGGAGGTGTTTCTCTATGGGGTCCTTTGAGTATGTAATGGATGAGAGTTCTTTCTTGCAAGTGCCAATAAGAACCTCAATGAAGAAACCATCAAGCAAGAAGGCTTCTTTGCCATTGACACCTGGTTACCGCCTAGCAATGTCTGAATGTGATTGTGAGTCAAGAAGAGGGTTCAATGGTTTTGAAATCACGAGAAACTTTGAAGCCAGTGGGAGTTCTAGTACTAGTGACAACAATGGCAACGCCATTGGTAAGAACAAGAAAGAAAGCTTCTCAATATCAAAAATATGGCTTCGAGGGAAGAAGGACAAGCAGAATTTGACAGAGGATTCATCAAGGAGGGCCTTCTCATTTCGATTTCCGGTGAATCAGAATGTTTCTAATACTACTGCTGCTGATGATAGCTTGAATGTGAAGAATGGTATTGCGGGTGCCAGGGATACCATTTCTGAGACAGACTCTGGCAGATGGGGAAATGGAGGGAGTGAATTAGGTTGTGATGAGGAAAACCAAAGTTGCTATAGCTTAGATTCACAAGCTAAAACACCAACTTTTGCAAGGAGGACTCTGCTTTGGCTAGCTGGGAGAAGAAACAAGGTTGTTCATTCATCCTTTACACCATAGGTCTAGTTTCTTCTTTTTATTTTCCTTTGGATTCTTTTTCTAAAAAAAATTCTCTTGCATTCCTTAGATGATCCAGTAGTAAGAAAAAGAAAGATAAAAGCAAGAAGAGAAAAACAAGTTCTATTGATTTCAGTATTTCACTACTATTGCTTGTTCTCACCACAGCATATTATGCATGTCCAAATTATCTTTTCATGGTTTGTCTGCTTTCCTTCGCCTTTGATGTCCAAATGGCAATTCCAGCTTTTATTCTCGGTAACCTTCCTTTTAATGCTGAATGCAACCTGTAATCTAATCTTAAAGACCAAAAACCATGTGTTTGGGGAAGGTATACCTTTTTGAATAATCTATTCCTTTCCTTTTCTAGTATTGTTGTTGGGTAAACAGCTATCCATGGCCATCAGATGTGAAAATGAAATTACTAAGATTTGAGGACCTATACATGGTTTGAGATTTGAATTTTGTTCTTAAAGAGAAAGTAGGAAAGCAAAAACAAATCCCACCGTTTCCTCATTCATGTAGGAGGAATGTTTATACTGTAGAGAAGTATTTCCATAATCCAATATGATTATACTCTTCACAGGATTAAGGTTCAAATCTTTTCTTATCGAAGAGGATTTTGGCTGTTAATTGAATTTTATAATTGGGAAATGGGAATTTAAATTGGATTTGAGAAATACACGCAACTCTTTCCATTTTTCATTCAATTTCTGCCAAAGTTTGCAGAGATTGAGGGAAACTAAACATTAATGGCTGACCTTAAATAAGGTCAGGGGAGCTGTTGGGAGGCCATTTTCTAGCATTACTTTTAACACCTAACACCATTTCCATGTGAATTGTCCCATTGTATAATTCATGACTCTGCTGACTCACTGCATCTTTAAATTTACAATAACAGTGATATAATAATTCTGTTTCTTCCAATCCTGTGATCTCATCTTAACCCATTGTTTTCAGATTTCCTGATCATTCATTCACACATTGTTTGTAGATTTTCTGATCATTCATTTACATATAGTTCTATTCTACTTTCCAATCATGGAAAAATTAATTAAAAAAATGAAGAAATAAATAAAGAAACGAGAAAGCAGTCCTTTCTATAGATATGAGCAAGGAAGCAGATGGCATGGCACCTTGAGATGATCACTTGTATTGGGGCTTATGCAGTCCTTGTTGTTGTTGCACAATCAACAGAGAATAATTGCCACCAAAATCTGCTGATGAAAGCAGGTCTCCAATGACCCCAATCTCTTGAAATTCACTCCACTCCTGGAGTCCCGCAGTCTGGGGATCTTCACGTTTGTATCGTCTCCCAACAATGATAAGCTGGAAATCACCCACAATGGATCGAAGAATCGTTGAAGTTTCAGGTCCATCATTGACTTTCTCCTCAATGTATGTTATGTAAACACTTCCCTTAATATCCCTCAGCATCTCATCGTCAAGAGCTCTGTCATTCTCAGCTAGGATGGCGCCTAAACTGTTTGCAGCTTTCAGATGAATTACAGTTAGGCTAACACTTTTGTCTTGGGACATGCGTTTAGCTAACGCTAGAGCCTCTCTATCATCTTTACCTCCCAAGAAGATCACAGCAATGTTGTATGAAGGCGAGCCATCTGATGAAAATTTATCTCTAGAATTGGAGCGTTTTAGATGGCGGCATCCTTCAACAAGGATGCCAACTGAGCAAGGTGCCCTTTCCAGGATGTCAAAATTCAGGCTCCTTATGGTTTGGTCTTCTGATTCAACACTCCCGTCAATGTACCATCTCCGGTGAAACGGAAGAATTATGAAGGATGTGAGGCGGTCCATGGAAAGGTTGCATATATCCTCGTACATCAGGTTTGATGGAGAGACTGCGGTGAAAACATTCACTGAGACAGCTTCCCAATTGTCCCGCTCAAACTGATTAAAAGCAAGGATGACATTCTCGGAGTACGACTTGTTGGACAGACTTTTCCGGTGCTTTTGATGAGCGATGAAAAGTGGTGTGGCTCGTCCACTGAGCTTAACAAGGTGAAGAACATCAAGAGCAATGGGGTTTTCTCTGGTCGGACAGGAAGCATTCAACACGTTACTGATAGAGTTAACATTACCCGGTACGTGAATGCAACCAATCATTCGCAGCTCCTCATTGGCCTTGGAATGCATGATGCTCCGTTTCTGATAGCATACATACTTCCTTGATGGGTCATAAAGTCTTTTCACAGCTATTGGCACAATGCTTGCCACCAAAATGATGATAATAGTCATGAAAGCGAATATATCCTCCGATATAACCTGCAATTGTTCAAGTGAATCAAGCATTAACAACATTACCATGGCCTGCAATTCTCAGTGAAGATGGGTTCAAGTTTTCAGGTTTGTTAATACATACCCGTATGTCATTCAAGTAGCTATAAGAACCCATCTCAACAACACCTTTGGTTATCATTATAAAAGCAAGTGCCAAAGAATCCCTTGCAGGCATGTTGCATAACAATGGCAGCAGCAGAGAAACCACGAATTTGACAATCAGTGTTACCACAGCAGCAATTGCTTGGTGCTGTGCAAACAGGTTAGACTTTCTGAGGTAAGACAGATCGATCCTCATGCCACATGTTGCAACAAACAAAGGTAAAAACAATCCTGAAATAACAGGGTCAAACTTCTCGACAAGAGCAGATCCCAACGGGGGTCCATCAGGGACAGCCAATCCTATGATAAATGGGCCAATGAGAATGAATATTCTGAAGAATTCTGTAACCTTAGGTGATATCATGAATGACAAAATGACTGAATAAAGGCACATATCATTTATCCTGCCACCCTCAGGCGTGCTTTTCACCATCCATTTCATCCCAGGTCGCAGTACAAATATCACAGCCAGAACAAAGCCTATAGCCTTTGCAGCATCAACCAGAACCACTGTTATTCCGTTTTCAAGCCCTACCTTCACCCATTGGCTGATATTCAAAAGAGTTAGTGACACGATGTCACCAACGGCTGCTGCTGAAAGTCCTAGCCTGCCAAGTTCTGAATTCAGGATTTTCAGCTCGCTGAGAAGGCAATGAATGACAGGAAATGAAGTCCCTGAATATGTTACTGCAAGAAAGAAACTTTTGTTTGTGAACAATTGGCCTTCAGCGTGAAGGGCTTTAACCGTTATCAAACAGAACATCAGAGGCACCACCACTGTTAGGAAACCAATGCATACGGCCTTGCTTCCGGACTTGAATGTCAAGCTCACGTCCATCTTCACTCCACTTAGAAATAAAAAGAATAAATAGCCCAAGGATGCCACCGTGCCCAGAACTGCAACACTATCCTCTGACAATGAAATCAACGAATGTTGATCCTGGAAAACCATAGGACCGAGTATAATTCCCGCCTGCATTGAGAAAATATTGACACCTCTTTATCAGAATTTCCTCGTGGTTGGTGAAAAGAAAAAAAAACAAGGAACTAATCGTATGAGATCATGCACTTACGAGAATCTGGGAGATGAACAATGGCAGTCCGAGGTGTTTGAGGACAGTATGAATTGTTTGAGTAAGAACAAAAGTGACAACCATCTGGAGATGAAGTCTTGGCCCGGAAAAGTCCATGAGTTTGCTGGTGTTTTTCTCGTCGAAGAGCAGTGCAGCCAAGCCTGGAGAGCTGATTTTGGGAGGAAATTTAAGACAGATCTCTTCCTTTCTTTGCACACCATCCATTCCGGTTGTGTACGAGCTTGAATTACTAAATGCCATCGTGTCCAAGTTGAAGGAGAAAGGGAATGGGAATCATTGCTTATATCAAGTTTCTTGTTTTTTCTGTTTTATGATTCTTGGTTTCGAATCAGCGTCCGGTTTAACGAGTTGTTGTTGTTTCAAACTTCCAATGACTGATATTAATCTTTCCGAAAGCTTGGACCTGTTTTCCAACCCATTTGCTCCAACTAACTTCTCTTCCATTGGCACTGCAAAATGTTTATTAGTCAGTTAATATCAAATAATCGGCCATATTAAGCCATAAATATCAAATTCAGTTAAAAGTTTAAGTTTTAATCAATATTTATAAGAATGATTTGCCAAAAAATGTTTATAGCAACCCTACATATTTTTGTTACGCTATAAAAAGTAAAGAGTGCCAACTGAAGACTATAAAAAGAAAAGATCGAACCTATGAAAGAAACCAAAGTCTGGATTCTTGCTACGCCAGAATTTGTGTCACTTTGAAATAATCAATGTGACAGAGACAGCTACCTATAGCAGATTACCCAAATTCCAAAAGTTACACGCATATACTTCAGAAGTAGAAGAACATCTGGCAGATGGTAGCAGAGTTCATGAAGCTCACGCAGTTCATGATTACTGCACTTAGTTCATCTGCTCATCACTGATGGCCTTTCCGACAATGTCACAGGATGTTGGAAAGATTTTCAGCTTCTTCAGAATATCTAGCAGCTGAAATGAGAAAGGTTTAGCGTTTCATACGAGAACCAAAACATAAAATCGATACATAGACATTGGAAATTGTTTCCAAACCCATGTCTGATGTAGGATCTTTTCTGGGAATAACCGGCTCTTTTTGTTTGATGAATACAATTCTGCAATACAAGAATGGAGGTTCACACCTCGGCATCTGTAAGAGTTCAAGATCTCTCATAAGTTGTCCGTCTTCCCACTGAGTGTTATCAACAGTAAGCCGAGCAGCATTCTACCCTGAGTAAGTGACATCCTAGTCCGTCACTTCGAACCTGTTTAGAAGATGACACAACTGTTTAGCACCCACCCCCACACTGTTTCTTCTTCTTAAGCACTTATCCATAGAGTCCAACTGGGTCCCATCTCTATCATTCCTTCTTTTCTTTCATTTTTCTTATACCCACAGAACCGCAGTCGTTTTGCTTGGAATATAAAAATGGATAAACCCTATGTACTTCACCCTCTTTCCCTTTCTCTCTTCCTCCCTCCTTCGTTTCAGCTGTGTCGTCGCCGTTCATTTCCCTCCTCAAGACCCGCATCATAAAGTTGATTAATTTATACTCTTTGATCGAATTTTTCACTTTGATTTTTTTCTCATTCTTTTCAGCACATGCAGTTGTAAAAATCTTTATTTTTTCGAAATTCAATGTAACATTTCTGGAAAGATAAAACTCTCGGAGCCGCAGTTGAAGAGCGTTAAGAATGAGACGGAGAAAGAATGATTCTTCAAATAAGCACCCAAATCTGCCTGGAGAAGAAGATAAACAAGAAAGGAGGTCTCCAGATTTTTCAAAGAATGTATTCGCGATTTGTTTGGGATTTCGTATGCTGAACGCATTGTTGATTCAAACTTACTTCAATCCAGATGAACACTGGCAAGCTCTTGAAGTTGCTCATCGCGTCGCCTTTGGGTATTTTCCATCTCTCTCCAAAACTATTTCTATAAGTATTATTATTATTATTATTATTATTATTATTATAGAGAAAATAGTTGTTGAAGCACTGGTATGTGTTGGAAATGATAGTATACTGTTATTTGGTATGAAAGTGATGATGGGTTTCATGTCCGTATTCTGTTTGGTGAAATGAATAGGTATGGCCATTTGACATGGGAGTGGGAGAAGGGAATTCGAAGCTACTTGCATCCGATTGTGTTCGCTCTCTTTTACAAACTTCTTGCATTATTGGGCCTTGATACGCCATGGTTCATGGTAAATACAAATATAATTCTTGTTCAATCTCTACCTGCATGCGTACGCCTATTTCTGTATACATGTTATCTATGTGAATCCATGTGGAAACTGGTTTTTGTGTATTCTTTTGATGTCTATATCTATATGGGCATATGCTATCGGAAAGCTTGTTTCGATTTATCTAAATAAGCATCAATATCTCACAACTTGAAGAATAGGATATACCGATATAGTACAAATTATACTAGGTGCAGCAATGGTGAAGTTAAAAAAGAGTTCCCCTCTCTATTTTGGTATTACTTTAATTTTTTCTGTGTCAATGCTCTTTAACATCTGGCCTGTGCGCATTGAGTGGAGCTTGGGTAGCTTGATTCGTTTACATTTCTACCTTGAATTTGCTAGACCAGCAATTGCTCAGGTTTTTTACTTTGATTCCTCTTAGGCATAATTGGATTTGGCCCTTAAGAATGTTTGGTGCTATCTGAACTGTATGCAAATGGCAAGATTATGAAAGAAAAGTAGATATTGAATTTTATGTTTACATTTTTTAGCATTGTGTTTATAGAACTATTATTTTTGTCATTTCTTTGCTCATCGATGTAATCATTACGGTTGCTAATATGTACCTATAGAACAATGGTTATGTTTGCATTCTTGTATTTTATTTACGAAAGTATTATCTATATTTTTGTTCTCAAGAGAACATCCATAAATAAAATGAAGCTTTGGGTGTACAAATTATGGTTTCTTTTTTTGTTTGTCAAAGATATATATATATATATATATATATATATATATATATATATATAAAGACATATTGCTCATATTCAATGTTTCTCTGATTTCTAGGTGAGGGCCCCACGACTGCTGCAATCCATATTTTCTGCGGTTGGCGATTTATACTTGTATAAACTTTCCCTTGTCCTGTTTGGTGGCGGTGTGGCAAAATGGGCAGTATCCTTTTGCTATATGTTTTTCATAGATTTTGTGCTACCTATTGCTATTAAGCTGTTTTTCAGGTTGTTATGAATGATGATGATATACTTAACTTTTTCTCAGCTATTTTCACAATTGGCAAACTGGTTCATGTTTTTCTGTTTCAATCGTACATTATCAAATAGTTTGGAGACTGTTCTCACTCTTGTGAGAAGCTCTTCGAGCACAGTTTCTTCAGATTCAAGAAAGTGGGGTTTGGCTCTAGCAGCCTTAGCTTGTGCCGTTAGACCAACAAGTGCTATAACTTGGTTATATGTTGGCCTACTTGAGTTGTACTTGACTCATGAGCGGCTGAGATTTATTTTTCTGGAGTTGATTCCTATTGGGTAGGTGTTATTTTCTCCTTTTTCCCTTAAAAGTTTTGTGGCTGTTTGTGCATAAAATGCTTCTGCTATTTCTCTTATCCATCTCTTTTAATGTAAATATAGAAAATTATGCATAGTAATGCTTGAAATTCTGTCACTAAGTTCAGTATGAAGTTATGACTGATAAGTGGAACAAGTGAATAACACAAAGCTTAAAGTCAACCTGACGATAGCTTTCCACATAAGCTTACAGCTTCCAAATTAAATCCCAAATTAATTTCGATAGATCATGACTTGTGTATGCATCATATAGGAAAAGAAAAAAAGGATGAGATAATGTTAAACATCTGATACCATATGTTCTCACCACAGCATATCATGCATGTCCAAATTATCTTTTCATGGTTTGTCTGCTTTCCTTCGCCTTTGATGTCCAAATGGCAATTCCAGCTTTTATTCTCGGTAACC
Source organism: Firmiana major (assembly GCA_033439115.1). Taxonomy (NCBI): domain Eukaryota; kingdom Viridiplantae; phylum Streptophyta; class Magnoliopsida; order Malvales; family Malvaceae; genus Firmiana; species Firmiana major. Next base: position 80,132,313 of record CM065900.1, on the reverse strand, counting down.
TTCCTTTTAATGCTGAATGCAACCTGTAATCTAATCTTAAAGACCAAAAACCATGTGTTTGGGGAAGGTATACCTTTTTGAATAATCTATTCCTTTCCTTTTCTAGTATTGTTGTTAGGCAAACAGCTATCCATGGCCATCAGATGTGAAAATGAAATTACTAAGATTTGAGGACTTATACATGGTTTGAGCTTTGAATTTTGTTCTTAAAGAGAAAGTAGGAAAGCAAAAACAAATCCCACCGTTTCCTCATTCATGTAGGAGGAATGTTTATACTGTAGAGAAGTATTTCCATAATCCAATATGATTATACTCTTCACAGGATTAAGGTTCAAATCTTTTCTTATCGAAGAGGATTTTGGCTGTTAATTGAATTTTGTAATTGGGAAATGGGAATTTAAATTGGATTTGAGAAATACACGCAACTCTTTCCATTTTTCATTCAATTTCTGCCAAAGTTTGCAGAGATTGAGGGAAACTAAACATCAATGGCTGACCTTAAATAAGGTCAGGGGAGCTGTTGGGAGGCCATTTTCTAGCATTACTTTTAACACCTAACACCATTTCCATGTGAATTGTCCCATTGTATAATTCATGACTCTGCTGACTCACTGCATCTTTAAATTTACAATAACAGTGATATAATAATTCTGTTTCTTCCAATCCTGTGATCTCATCTTAACCCATTGTTTTCAGATTTCCTGATCATTCATTCACACAGTGTTTGTAGATTTTCTGATCATTCATTTACATATAGTTCTATTCTACTTTCCAATCATGGAAAAAATGAAGCAATAAATAAAGAAACGAGAAAGCAGTCCTTTCTATAGATATGAGCAAGGAAGCAGATGGCATGGCACCTTGAGATGATCACTTGTATTGGGGCTTATGCAGTCCTTGTTGTTGTTGCACAATCAACAGAGAATAATTGCCACCAAAATCTGCTGATGAAAGCAGGTCTCCAATGACCCCAATCTCTTGAAATTCACTCCACTCCTGGAGTCCCGCAGTCTGGGGATCTTCACGTTTGTATCGTCTCCCAACAATGATAAGCTGGAAATCACCCACAATGGATCGAAGAATCGTTGAAGTTTCAGGTCCATCATTGACTTTCTCCTCAATGTATGTTATGTAAACACTTCCCTTAATATCCCTCAACATCTCATCGTCAAGAGCTCTGTCATTCTCAGCTATGATGGCGCCTAAACTGTTTGCAGCTTTCAGATGAATTACAGTCAGGCTAACACTTTTGTCTTGGGACATGCGTTTAGCTAACGCTAGAGCCTCTCTATCATCTTTACCTCCCAAGAAGATCACAGCAATGTTGCATGAAGGCGAGCCATCTGATGAAAATTTATCTCTAGAATTGGAGTGTTTTAGATGGCGGCATCCTTCAACGAGGATGCCAACTGAGCAAGGTGCCCTTTCCAGGATGTCAAAATTCAGGCTCCTTATGGTTTGGTCTTCTGATTCAATACTCCCGTCAATGTACCATCTCCGGTGAAATGGAAGTATTATGAAGGATGTGAGGCGGTCCATGGCAAGGTTGCATATATCCTCGTACATCAGATTTGATGGAGAGACTGCGGTGAAAACATTCACTGAGACAGCTTCCCAATTGTCCCGCTCAAACTGATTAAAAGCAAGGATGACATTCTCGGAGTACGACTTGTTGGACAGACTTTTCCGGTGCTTTTGATGAGCGATGAAAAGTGGTGTGGCTCGTCCACTGAGCTTAACAAGGTGAAGAACATCAAGAGCAATGGGGTTTTCTCTGGTCGGACAGGAAGCATTCAACATGTTAATGATAGAGTTAACATTACCCGGTACGTGAATGCAACCAATCATTCGCAGCTCCTCATTGGCCTTGGAATGCATGATGCTCCGTTTCTGATAGCATACATACTTCCTTGATGGGTCATAAAGTCTTTTCACAGCTATTGGCACAATGCTTGCCACCAAAATGATGATAATAGTCATGAAAGCGAATATATCCTCCGATATAACCTGCAATTGTTCAAGTGAATCAAGCATTAACAACATTACCATGGCCTGCAATTCTCAGTGAAGATGGGTTCAAGTTTTCAGGTTTGTTAATACATACCCGTATGTCATTCAAGTAGCTATAGGAACCCATCTCAACAACACCTTTGGTTATCATTATAAGAGCAAGTGCCAAAGAATCCCTTGCAGGCATGTTGCATAACAATGGCAGCAGCAGAGAAACCACGAATTTGACAATCAGTGTTACCACAGCAGCAATTGCTTGGTGCTGTGCAAACAGGTTAGACTTTCTGAGGTAAGACAGATCGATCCTCATGCCACATGTTGCAACAAACAAAGGTAAAAACAATCCTGAAATAACAGGGTCAAACTTCTCGACAAGAGCAGATCCCAACGGGGGTCCATCAGGGACAGCCAATCCTATGATAAATGGGCCAATGAGAATGAATATTCTGAAGAATTCTGTAACCTTAGGTGATATCATGAATGACAAAATGACTGAATAAAGGCACATATCATTTATCCTGCCACCCTCAGGCGTGCTTTTCACCATCCATTTCATCCCAGGTCGGAGTACAAATATCACAGCCAGAACAAAGCCTATAGCCTTTGCAGCATCAACCAGAACCACTGTTATTCCGTTTTCAAGCCCTACCTTCACCCATCGGCTGATATTCAAAAGTGTTAGTGACACGATGTCACCAACGGCTGCTGCTGAAAGTCCTAGCCTGCCAAGTTCTGAATTCAGGATTTTCAGCTCGCTGAGAAGGCAATGAATGACAGGAAATGAAGTCCCTGAATATGTTACTGCAAGAAAGAAACTTTTGTTTGTGAACAATTGGCCTTCAGCGTGAAGGGCTTTAACCGTTATCAAACAAAACATCAGAGGCACCACCACTGTTAGGAAACCAATGCATACTGCCTTGCTTCCGGACTTGAATGTCAAGCTCACGTCCATCTTCACTCCACTTAGAAATAAGAAGAATAAATAGCCCAAGGATGCCACCGTGCCCAGAACTGCAACACTATCCTCTGACAATGAAATCAACGAATGTTGATCCTGGAAAACCATAGGACCCAGTATAATTCCTGCCTGCATTGAGAAAATATTGACAACCCTTTATCAGAATTTCCTCGTGGTTGGTGAAAAAGAAAAAAAAACAAGGAACTAACCGTATGAGATCATGCACTTACGAGAATCTGGGAGATGAACAATGGCAGTCCGAGGTGTTTGAGGACAGTATGAATTGTTTGAGTAAGAACAAAAGTGACAACCATCTGGAGATGAAGTCTTGGCCCGGAAAAGTCCATGAGTTTGCTGGTGTTTTTCTCGTCGAAGAGCAGTGCAGCCAAGCCTGGAGAGCTGATTTTGGGAGGAAATTTAAGACAGATCTCTTCCTTTCTTTGCACACCATCCACTCCGGTTGTGTACGAGCTTGAATTACTAAATGCCATCGTGTGCAAGTTGAAGGAGAAAGGGAATGGGAATCATTGCTTATATCAAGTTTCTTGTTTTTTCTGTTTTATGATTCTTGGTTTCGAATCAGCGTCCGGTTTAACGAGTTGTTGTTTCAAACTTCCAATGACTGATATTAATCTTTCCGAAAGCTTGGACCTGTTTTCCAACCCATTTGCTCCAACTAACTTCTCTTCCATTGGCACTGCAAAATGTTTATTAGTCAGTTAATATCAAATAATCGGCCATATTAAGCCATAAATATCAAATTCAGTTAAAAGTTTAAGTTTTAATCAATATTTATAAGAATGATTTGCCAAAAAATGTTTATAGCAACCCTACATATTTTTGTTACGCTATAAAAAGTAAAGAGCGCCAACTGAAGACTATAAAAAGAAAAGATCGAACCTATGAAAGAAACCAAAGTCTGGATTCTTGCTACGCCAGAATTTGTGTCACTTTGAAATAATCAATGTGACAGAGACAGCTACCGATAACAGATTACCCAAATTCCAAAAGTCACACGCATATACTTCAGAAGTAGAAGAACATCTGGCAGATGGTAGCAGAGTTCATGAAGCTCACCCAGTTCATGACTACTGCAGCTTAGTTCATCTGCTCATCACTGATGGCCTTTCCGACAATGTCACAGGATGTTGGAAAGATTTTCAGCTTCTTCAGAATATCTAGCAGCTGAAATGAGAAAGGTTTAGCGTTTCATACGAGAACCAAAGCATAAAATCGATACATGGACATTGGAAATTGTTTCCAAACCCATGTCTGATGTAGGATCTTTTCTGGGAATAACCGGCTCTTTTTGTTTGATGAATACAATTCTGCAATACAAGAATGGAGGTTCACACCTCGGCATCTGTAAGAGTTCAAGATCTCTCATAAGTTGTCCGTCTTCCCACTGAGTGTTATCAACAGTAAGCCGAGCAGCATTCTACCCTGAGTAAGTGACATCCTAGTCCGTCACTTCGAACCTGTTTAGAAGATGACACAACTGTTTAGAACCCACCCCCACACTGTTTCTTCTTCTTATGCACTTATCCATAGAGTCCAACTGGGTCCCATCTCTATCATTCCTTCTTTTCTTTCATTTTTCTTATACCCACAGAACCGCAGTCGTTTTGCTTGGAATATAAAAATGGCTAAACCCTATGTACTTCACCCTCTTTCCCTTTCTCTCTTCCTCCTCCTTCGTTTCAGCTGTGTCGTCGCCGTTCATTTCCCTCCTCAAGACCCGCATCAGAAAGTAGATTAATTTATACTCTTTGATCGAATTTTTCACTTTGATTTTTTTCTCATTCTTTTCAGCACATGCAGTTGTAAAAATCTTTATTTTTTCGAAATTCAATGTAACTTTTCTGGAAAGATAAAACTCTCGGAGCCGCAGTTGAAGAGCGTTAAGAATGAGACGGAGACAGAATGATTCTTCAAATAAGCACCCAAATCTGTCTGGAGAAGAAGATAAACAAGAAAGGAAGTCTCCAGATTTTTCAAAGAATGTATTCGCGATTTGTTTGGGATTTCGTATGCTGAACGCATTGTTGATTCAAACTTACTTCAATCCAGATGAACACTGGCAAGCTCTTGAAGTTGCTCATCGCGTCGCCTTTGGGTATTTTCCATTTCTCTCCAAAACTATTTCTGTAAGTATTATTATTATTATTATTATTATTATTATAGAGGAAATAGTTGTTGAAGCACTGGAATGTGTTGGAAATGATAGTATACTGTTATTTGGTATGAAAGTGATGATGGGTTTCATGTCCGTATTCTGTTTGGTGAAATGAATAGGTATGGCCATTTGACATGGGAGTGGGAGAAGGGAATTCGAAGCTACTTGCATCCGATGGTGTTCGCTCTCTTTTACAAACTTCTTGCATTATTGGGCCTTGATACGCCATGGTTCATGGTAAATACAAATATAATTCTTGTTCAATCTCTACCTGCATGCGTATGCCTATTTCTGTATACATGATATCTATGTGAATCCATGTGGAAACTGGTTTTTGTGTATTCTTTTGATGTCTATATCTATATGGGCATATGCTATCGGAAAGCTTGTTTCGATTTATCTAAATAAGCATCAATATCTCACAACTTGAAGAATAGGATATACCGATATAGTACAAATTATACTAGGTGCAGCAATGGTGAAGTTAAAAAAGAGTTCCCCTCTCTATTTTGGTATTACTTTAATTTTTTCTGTGTCAATGCTCTTTAACATCTGGCCTGTGCGCATTGAGTGGAGCTTGGGTAGCTTGATTCGTTTACATTTCTACCTTGAATTTGCTAGACCAGCAATTGCTCAGGTTTTCTACTTCGATTCCTCTTAGGCATAATTGGATTTGGCCCTTAAGAATGTTTGGTGCTATCTGAACTGTATGCAAATGGCAAGATTATAAAGAAAAGTAGATATTGAATTTTATGTTTACATTTTTTAGCATTGTGTTTATAGAACTATGATTTTTGTCATTTCTTTGCTCATCGATGTTCATTACGGTTGCTAATATGTACCTATAGAACAATGGTTATGTTTGCATTCTTGTATTTTATTTACGAAAGTATTATCTATATTTTTGTTCTCAAGAGAACATCCATAAATAAAATGAAGCTTTGGGTGTACAAATTATGGTTTCTTTTTTTGTTTGTCAAAGATATATATATATATATATATATATATATATATATATATATATAAAGACATATTGCTCATATTCAATGCTTCTCTGATTTCTAGGTGAGGGCCCCACGACTGCTGCAATCCATATTTTCTGCGGTTGGCGATTTATACTTGTATAAACTTTCCCTTGTCCTGTTTGGTGGCGGTGTCGCAAAATGGGCAGTATCCTTTTGCTATATGTTCTTCTTAGATTTTTTGCTACCTTTTGCTATTAAGCTGTTTTTCAGGTTGTTATGAATGATGATGATATACTTAACTTTTTCTCAGCTATTTTCACAATTGGCAAACTGGTTCATGTTTTTCTGTTTCAATCGTACATTATCAAATAGTTTGGAGACTGTTCTCACTCTTGTGAGCCTTTACTACTGGCCATCAATGAGAAGTTCTTCGAGCACAGTTTCGTCAGATTCAAGAAAGTGGGGTTTGGCTCTAGCAGCCTTAGCTTGTGCCGTTAGACCAACAAGTGCTATAACTTGGTTATATGTTGGCCTACTTGAGTTGTACTTGACTCATGAGCGGCTGAGATTTATTTTTCTGGAGTTGATTCCTATTGGGTAGGTGTTATTTTCTCCTTCTTTTTCCCTTAAAAGTTTTGTAGCTGTTTGTGCATAAAATGCTTCTGCTATTTCTCTTATCCGTCTCTTTTAATGTAAATATAGAAAATTATGCATAGTAACGCTTGAAATTCTGTCACTAAGTACAGTATGAAGTTATGACTGATAAGTGAAACAAGTGAATAACACAAAGCTTAAAGTCAACTTGACGATAGCTTTCCACATAAGCTTACAGCTTCCAAATTAAATCCCAAATTAATTTCCATAGATCATGACTTGCGTATACATCATATAGGAAAAGAAAAAAAGGATGAGATAATGTTAAACATCTGATACCATATTCCTTGGCACATAAGTGAATTTAGGCACTAAACGGTTTTTTTATTAGAGCGTATGAATAATATCATACAGTTCATAGATTGCCTAGGAACTTTAACTAATAATAAATTCAACCTACTTCACAATTATATTCCTGAATTTCTTACTGCATGACTCATTATCCTTATTTCAAAATTTACATTCAGTATCATTAATAACCTTACGGTTTGAAGTTGGAAGATGTATTGATTCAACTTACATTTATTAATTCGCTATGAATGCCATTTGGGTTTTCTTTACATCGAGTAATCTAATAGTTTTATTTCCAAATAAAGATAATTTGGTTTTTTTTCCAAATATTATTTTAAGTCACGTATGTGGTATGCCATTTTTAAACCCGTATTGCAGTCTACTTTTTTGATAGTAACCATTGGTGTTTAGAGCAGATGTGATAAAACATTCAATACTTGGCTTAAATTAAGTTCTATCTAGGCTTAGAGCAACTTGTGAAACTGGATGAATATACAATGTCCAGTTAGCCATCAAAATGCGTACATGAATGCATGCTTTTTTAGCTATCAGTTGGAGTTCATTTCCTAGTTAGGGTCTTCTTTGTGCATTGTCTTACAATCGTTCTTCCTTATTTTATCAGGACTGTGGTGCTCGGACTTATGTATTTGTTGGATCGTCTAATGTATGGCTCCTGGGTCTTAGTACCACTTAATTTTCTCAAGTTCAATTTTCTTTCCTCTGGTGGAGATTATTATGGAACTCACAAGTGGCACTGGTACTTCACTCAGGGATTTTCAGTGATGCTATTCAGTTTTCTACCATTTTGTGTAGCTGGAATTATCAAGTCTAGATATTGGAAGCTCTCTGGGCTCATTCTGTGGGTTTTAGGACTTTACAGCATACTTGGTCACAAAGAATTCAGGCAAGTTTCTTTAAAGTATAATATCCTGTACTTTGAGTTCACATGCTGTTGAGAATTCCTTATTTACCTTTTGTTCTATTATCTTCTAATCCATCTGTTACATTGTAGGTTTGTCCTCCCTGTGCTTCCCATAAGTTTGATTTTCTCTGGATACTCACTAGCTGCGCTTGAAGAACGTGGTTCTCCAAATACTGAAAGGAAAAGATCTCCATGCATTTACAACAAATGGCCTTCAAATAAACAACTTGCTATCTTCTTCTTGCTTGCAACCAATATTCCAATGGCCCTATATATGAGTTTGGTTCATCAGGTATATTGAGTATCTCATCAATGCAACCAAAGTTGCTTAACTTGTGCCTTTTCTTCTTTACTACAACAGCTTAGTTTGCTTGGATCACTTCCACCCTGTATGTATTGTTTTAATATTTGCTTTATTTTAAGTAAATTTCTCTTATCATTATCCTTTTCTTTTCTTTATTATGAAGTAATAGAAACAGAAAAGATCCTTTACCATGTTGTTTTGTTGGACATTCTATTTTACTCGTGGTTCTCTTTCACTTGATGCTCAATTCTGAAACTTGCTTTACAGAGAGGAACCGAAGATGTGATGAACTATCTATCTAAAGAAGCAGTGAAAGAGAAAGTGAAAAGTATTCTTTTCCTAATGCCCTGCCATGCCACACCCTACTATTCCACTCTGCATCACAACCTGCCCATGCGATTTTTAGATTGCTCTCCAAGGTTAGTCACTGGCAATTTTTCTTTCTTTATGCTGTTGTTTCTTTGTAGTTCTTATGTTACTCTCACATTAATTCCAGTGAAGACAAGGGAATCCCTGATGAATCAGACCGTTTCATGATGGATCCAGTTGGTTTTGCATTAGATTTTACAAAAAATTGGTCTCACCCTAGTCACATTGTGTTGTTTGATTCAGAGGAGAAGCAATTAAGAAATTTTCTAGTTTCACATTCCTTTAGAGAGGTACGTGCTCACTCTGGTTTGTTTTATCTATTTATCAAGCCATTCTTGTTGATGCTGCTTGTGGTTCTTGCAATAAAGCAATGTGTTCTTTATAACTGCAGGTTAGAAGGTTTTTCCATGCTCACTTCAAGGTGGACCGTGATCTTCAAGCTTCAGTTGTTGTATATGCTATGACTGGCACATGAAACTTGTTTCCAGCACAACCAGTTTTCTAATCTAGCCTTGAACCCCTTCAACATTGTTTTCTTTACTCCTTTTGTTTTTTAATGATGTAATTCATTGATTTTTTTTTAAATTAACAAAAAAAAATTGAACTTTGAATTTGAGCAATAACCTCGAGGCACGGTGATACAATACAGCTGATGGTAAGATGGTCCCTGATTATGAATCATGTTTTCCCTGTCTGGAGTACATGCTTATGTTGTCAGGAGTTTCAGAAAGAAAGAAAAAAAACAATTACTTGCATTAATGAAACCTTTATTTATTTCAATGATAATCTTATCTTAAACAGATTTTGATCTTCAATGAGTTTTGGAATAATTTCCCTGGTAGTAATCCTACTATAGCATAGTATTCAAAAAGATTTTCTGTTTAATGCGTAAATAGTTAGAGTTTTCCATGTACAAGTGCTTACCAACTGAAATAATGCTTTAGAGTTAAAATCCAAAGTTTCTTGCTTTGCTTCTCTTTGGACAAAAGACACAGAAACTGCTAAAAAATCCTGTAGTGAGTGTGAAACTGTGTCTGAAATCTCAACATGACAGCATATCCACTGAAGAGTTGTGATTTAAGATCAGGAACACTGGTTTAGTATGACTATAGATTTCAGAGCCCATCTTGGATGCAGTGATCTGTGCAGGAAATGCTAGCCTGTCCTCTTGCAAGTTGGCCAAATTCAGCTCAACTAGCTGCATTCTTTGAACCCCAGGCCCAACCAACTTGACATCCAGCAGCTGAATTCCACTCTGCCCATAATGGAAAAACTCTACAGTATATACTTTGTTGAAGTTATAGGATTATAGGTGCTCAGTGACTGTCTGAAAATCTATATTCAATCAATCTCTTGTTGGTGGGTAGGGTAAACAAGACCCACTTGCAGCTTTCTTTAGATTCCCAAATGGGAGAACAGATATGCTGGGAAGGACCACAGTTCTAGAAAAATTCATGCACATTCCATTTTTCTAGATCAGTTTTTCCATGGCATGCTGAGAAAAAGACAAGCTGATCAGTTGGTACAGAGAAATTTTGAAATGCTGGTAAGGACCATACAATTCTACATGCATTGGTCTTGTCACAATCCAGGATTTCAGAGTGTCAAGATTCAGCCCCCCCCGGAGAATGTCCAGAAGACTTTATACAGATGAATGGGGCAACTGCAAAAGAACGAAGCTTTATTAGGTGGTTGGTTGGTCGATAGGTAGCTGAAATGAGGCTAAACCGGCCTTTTTGCAGGGGCAAGGAATCTGAAGTACATTGCAGAATATGAGAAATGAGATGAGGAGACATGGACTACAGAAAACATGCATGCCCACCAGGGCACCAGCTAGACATAATGTGGTACTGGCCATACATGTTTGCCTTCATTCCCTCATCCTGAAAAAGTTGGTGATTCACATTGGCAACCCCATGTCTCAGAGATAATCACAAGATTATAAGTTGAGCTCCATCAACAATAAAGATGATTCTGTTTACAAAAGGATCTGTCTATAATCCAAATTCCAAACTATAAATGCAGATTACCTAAAGGTATTTATTTGTAATTCATGTGAAACAAAGGAGAATCATTTTCCTTTTCTTTTACATAAGGAAAAATGGTGAATTCATTAGTCCATTATGACAATGTTGTAGTAACTTTTGCATCACTTTGGTAACAGGAAACAATATCTTATTGTCGAGGTAGCTCAAACATTTGATCCAATGGTTTAGGTCACTTCTTCTGTTTATGTATCTCTTTTTTTTTTCAAATTAGGAAGGTTTTCTTATATCACATTAGGTACAAAATTAATTTTCTTTCGCACTTCATAGCTGGTGATGACTCAAAAAAATTTGACCTAATAAGAATTCGAATATAGGACTTCTCACTACAGATCGTCTTTATTTAGAAATTCGACGAGATTTTACACTACTAAGTTAATCTTTTGGATTTTCTGTTCATATATCTCTAACTATTGAGATATGTATACAAATAAATTTAAATAATTATTGTATTTATTTATTTTATAATGATTTGTTTCTTGGGGTGTTGAAATTAATATTGTTTTTCTGAAAGGAAACATTTAAGCTGTCCTAATGTAGTGCTCCATGCTTTGTTGTCTATTGAATTCACTTCCAACGTCAAATCCTGAGGCCAGTTCCAGGCTTCCAGCTTCTCGTGTTCCTTGTGTTTTTATTGCTTCTGTTTAATTATAGATAAACTTCACATCATACTGTCAAGTAAGCCGAATTTAGAGCTTAGTATTAAATCTGTGTTATGCAGAACTGCTGATATAGTTATGTTCATTAGGTGACAACTGACAGGTACTGAAAAAGGCCTCAGCCCTCAAGCAGCACTTTGCTCCATATCTCCCTCATCTTCAGCTATAAAAGTTGAAGCATTAATGGCCCCAAGCAAGTGAAAGCATTTAAATCTGTAAACTCCTTTGGCAAACATCCAATTTACAAGCTCCAAAATCTTCCTTGCACTTCTGTCATGAGAAAAGCTTGCTTCTTGTCCGTGAAGCAAAGAAGCCAAAGAAGAAGGATGTGCCGCCTAGTGATGAGAAAAAGAGTGAAGCTTGTAAAATTTTCAGTTCATAGAAATCTTTCTACTCTGAGAAGGATCGTTCCAGGATGCGAGGATGCCGATTTAGAAACCTTGTTTCAGAGGTCTATGGAGCACATTATCAAATTAAAATCACTAGTTTATGTTCTCGGAAGCCTTGCAAACTCCTATGGTGTATGACTGGATTTATTCCTAGTATTATCTATACTTGCATCAACTGTAAGCTTCAAGTTCTTGTAACATAGAGTTGACCGAGTAGGAATATGTTCCTGAAAAGCGTGGCCAGTGTATTTTAGGCAACAATTTCTCTAGGCATATTGTAATTTATCTTTCAAAATCTTAAGACTTTTCATGCTGCTACTCTTTCTGTATTTGGTTTTAATGGATTATACTTTGTTTAGATTGGTTGTCTGCTCTAAAATGGTTCAAGATACCATAAATGATTGCTTCTCATTGAGTTATATAATCTTTTTTATGTCATTTAATTACTACCCTTTGCTGGTCTTGAACTCTTGATTGCCAATTCCTTTAAAAACTATAAACAACCAATGATATATATATATATATATATATATATATATATATATATATATATATATATATATATATATATATATATATATGTGTGTGTGTGTGTGAGTGTGTGTGTCTATATATATATATATATATATATATATATATATATATATAAAAGCAAATGGCCTTGCTTCAAGAATATATATATATATATATATATATATATATATATATAAAAGCAAATGGCCTTGCTTCAAGATATAGCACTGCCAAGGAGCTCTTTCTTTGCCCCCGTTGCTTCTGCCACTTTGGCGCTTTGTGCTGCAACCAGAGCGACTGCTGAGGCCAGTTTAGCCTCCACGGTTGGGTTATAATCATCCCTTTTGGAGTTCTCAGCTGCAATTGCAGCTGCTAAACCTGCCACTGACACTGCTGCCTGCATTTCAGCTCCTTACAGTCCCTCTTCTTCGTTCCACTCTTAAATTTCTTGGTTGGATTGTCTAAGACAGCCATGGGCTGATCATGAAACTCAGGTTGGAGAGCTTGAACTGCTTGTTTCTGGCCTCTTTTGCAGACAGAAAAGTTTCTGAAAATGAAAATCAGCCATGAACAAACAAAAATTGCCAGTACAAGCTATTACTTCACGAGTTGGTGAACCTTGCTATTCCTTCACCTGACATGTCTAATTGGGCTTCTCGACACACGAATTCAAGACTCAAAAGTGAATCTCAACAAATTCGATTTCAGCTCAAAGATGGGCCTAAGCTGGGTTGAGTTCAGCCTGAAACAATGAGGCTTTTGGGTCTTATAAAATCAGGACCATGGGGTTCGGGGGTGTGGCGTTGAACTCTACCGACAATGCAAAGGTGCCATAGGGTTACTAAAATTGAGCTCCTTTTATTTCTGAGACTGTTATATTTCTTTGTTTTGTTGACCAAATATATGATATTTCATCAAACCTAGCTTTGTCTTTGTTGGACATATTCGCATCAGACTTTGCTTTAAGGGACAGAAGAGAAGGTTTCTTGTTCTAGACCCTAATGTCCGTATCAAGGAAAACCCTTCAAAGATAAATCTTAAAGGGCCATCTCAAAATTGTCTCTTCTCTGTCAACATATTTCTCTTCAAAAGATGCAGCATTGATATTTTGATTAGATTTAATAATTTTATATACGATAAAAAATTAAACAAAAAAAAAAACAGATATGATACAGATTAAAATTTAATAAAAATTATATATAAATTTAACAAAAAGTAAAAAAATGATATAAATTTTAACACGAGAGTACCAAATACATGCATAAATTGCCAAATCTAGTGTTTGAAAAAAGTATTCTCAACTCTAAGACTATGATTTATTGAAAGCTCCATTTGATGTGTCGCGAGCTTCAACATTACTGCACTAGCAATTTTTCGAAAGCTTTAAACTCAAATGGTTGATGTATAATTCTTGGAAATCTTTATATGAATCTAATAATTATTCACATTCATAATATGTGAAATATTGTATCATGCTTCAACAAGCAATTAGGAGAGTTAATTATTTAGACTTATCGTGCTAGTTAGCCAAGCTGAAATCTTTAGGAGTCTGATAGTTATCACATTCATAATGTGAAATACTGTTAAACCTTTTCATTAGGCAAAATCAAGTGCAAAAGTCGAGATTGAATCTTTCGATAAATATATATATATATATAAATATATATATATATATATGAGATGATTGACTCGCACGCGCATATATAAATATATATACATAAATATATAAATGCAACAACAAGCTCGGTCAACACGAATGATTAATTGGAAGATCTTTCTGTCTTTAGACAGATTAGCTGGCGAGCATAGTACGAGACTAACAAAGAAATTTAAGCAAATTAGACTTGGTCACCCGGACAAGCCACACAATAAAGAAAACAAAATGATTATCATATGTGAAAAGAGGCATCCAATCAATTGGACTCAAAGAAACACAATCCCAATAAACTGAATTCGATTTTCCAACCATGATAGTTGGGATGTGAATAATCTAATAATCAAATGCCAGTATATATACACTTGAGATCAATGTTCATGACATGATGATGACGGAAATGACTTGGTCATGAATCTGATTTTTAGTACTTTTGTTTCATGCTTTTGTCTCAAGACCCAACATTAGAAAACACAAGTATTCCTAAAGTTTGATTGTTGAATTAAATTTCACATTTTCCTTATTATGCTTTGCACTAATTATATGTATTAAGATTTCGTTCCTCACGGACTAACGCGAGTAAATTAATCATCTCTTCATCAATTTTTTTGAATTCTATTAAATTAAAGAGCAATTATGGTTGTAAATCAATGTAATTACGCATGACATTGGAGTAAACTAAAGTGGGAACAATGTATGCGGTAAGGGACATGAGATTCTTCTTTTTCAATCTCTGTGATATAAAAAGTGGTGTCTCAATGTTGACAAATTCTACAAGTAAAGTGGAAGTAAATGCCCTTTTCAATTTCTATTGAAGACTTCAGAATTCAGACTCTTCGATACTACGAAAAACTATTGCAGACATCAATCAAATCATGCACGGCATAGCTGTTTTTCAGTGCACGGATTCTGAGGATAATGTTTGACAGATAAAATCACAATTTTTACCATTTCAAGCAAATCATCAATCCGAATTCTTTTCGGTTGCTACATATGTGGATTGCATACATTAACTTCATGCAAAAAAAAAAACATATATCATTTACTTTCCCTCACCAAGTCCGAGGTATCCTCTCCATTTGCCTCTACAATCATATCTCTTTCCAGTTAAATTCAACCCGACTCTGGTTTTGAATTCAATCGAAAAATGTAAATTTTTAAGATTATGATTACTTAGTTAGACAATGATTTTTTTTTTTGGTTATTGTCGATATTATTAAACATTCAATTTAAAATTAATTAACAATAAATAAAAAAGTTCAAATTGAATTTAAAATTGTAAAAATAAGATATTAAATAAACGTGAGATAACATTATTTTCAAAGATTCTATAACATGTAAACGGAAATATTGAAATTTATTATGTGATAATCTTGAATAGTAACAGATAAAAATCACAGAATATAATTTAAATCTTAATATTATATTAAGCATCCAATTTACAATTAATTGACTATAAATGGATTTAAACTTGAATATAAACCCAAAATCTCATTATTTAAAACCACTTCAACAACGATCATGTTAAACATGCTTCGAAGTGAAGATGTGTTGCACGTGTGTGCAGTTTATTGAATTCATTGAATCAATTCATGTCCAACAGCCAACAGCAATTTATTTTTTCTTTTTCCTTCTTACATATGCCTCAATGATGCAAAGCCATCGGATCAGATCAGTTTCCTTAGCCAAAATAAGCACAGAAAAGACTAACACAGCTGTTTAAGAAATACTCCAAATGGTAAGCCTTTTTGATTCGAATGCATTGAGGGTTTACACCGAATTATTCCCTCACATTTTCCCTCTCTCTCCACATGCACACCAAACATCATTCGATCGTGTAGCTAAATGTTCTTCTTTTCTAATGTACACTTTGTTCATCATGAATGATAATAAAGCAAATGAATGTCAATTAGTACTTGTTCGAATACTTTGCCCATTATGTTGCCTGTGGTTGCTGATACTATTCTTATTTGTCTACCGTGCTGCAGACTTATGGAACAGTCTATAATTATGAAAAAAAATAAATAAATAAATAAAACCAGAAGAAATTAAAGAATTATTAGTCGAAGATGATGCATGTTAATTAGTTGGTTCCAGAGACTATATGATTTATAGGAAACTTATCCTTGCGATAAAAAACTTATAATGTAAGTCAATAATGGCTTGTAGAATATTGAAATTAAAGCCTTGATTGATGACTTACATATATATAGTTCAACTGTACATGCATGCCTCAAATGTTCCAGCTTCCATTTTCCTTCATCTAGCTAGAGTAGGCGTTGGACCCAAAAAGAAAAAAGAAAAAAAGATATACTACTAAATAAATAATAAAGAGCAATTTACCATTGATGCTCTTAATTATGATTCACTTGCTCTGAAACATTGGCAAGGCTTCGCATTACATCAACCTGAGCGCGAAGAGATATGATATAATCTAGAGTTTCCTCAATCAAAGAAACTTCATTCATAAATTCTCCCCCAGGGATTAGAGTTTTCAGAACTTGTGTTCGTTTCATGACCAACCTTTTCGCAGTAGAGGTTGCTAGAGCGGCTTTGGGTGCACATTTTCTTGTTCTTCGGATTCCGCAGCTCCTTTTCAGGATCTTCTTGCTTCTGATCCTCTTGTTGCACGCCAATGCTCCTGTCGGAACCTTCTTCATTATTAGCCTCTCAGACTCCGGACCCAATATTTGCTCAACTAGATGTTTGTCCCCACTGCCATCTTTGGAAGCATTGGCAATGAGAGCTCGACTCCAACAAGTTGTACCGTTTCTTGCAGAAGCCATGGCTACATCCGCTGACAATTTTATAGCCTTCTTTCTCTCCAAAATGCTCATATTCTTCCTTGAAGAGCTCCATCTTTGGAGACCCGTTATCCATTTCTTCAGAAACTCTTGCTTGAGTGAACTAGGAGGACTCATTCTGCACAAACAAAAGAATCTATCAGTTTCAATGTGGCATCAGTATATCTTTGTTATGTACACACAAAGCTTTCAAACAATAATTATCATCCGAATATATAGCCACCATTCTCCGTGTTTCCTAATACCTTTATTGAAGTAGAAAGGGAAACAGATCCCACGAAGATTAAGTTAAAGTAAAATTACAGAATGCAAGAGAGCGAGCTTGCTAGGGTTTCAAAGAAGACAACTGCAGTGCAGACACCATATAACTAACTGCAAGAAACCAAGATTGCTAGCATACAGTACACTACTTAAGCAAATATATATATAGGTGTAAACCAAGAGCTAAATACACACTCATAGTAAACTTAAAACCAGTACGTACCTTGCTAAAATTTCTTGCTGGTATGGAAAGAGAAAGAGTTAAAAAATAAACTGGAGAGAAGTATGGAAGCAAAGTTGCATAGAGTGAAGCAGTTGAGCAGATCCAAGAAAGTGCATCAGAATCCAAGAAACAAGTTCAGAAACGTTGGAGGGTAGAGAGAGGGGAATGAGAAAGAGAAGAATGTGCAGAAACTCCATTTATTTGCTCAAAGGAAAAGAAGTGGTGGGCCTACGGGAGAAAGACACAGCACATGCAAGCACATGGCATGCATGGCCCACCGCACAAACCCTAGGGGATATTATTAAAAAAACAATAAATAAATAAATAAAAAGGTCCCCTTAATGTAATGCAAACCTAACATTTGTAACTTGCCATGAATAATACAAACAAAACCTCCATGGTAGCATGATGAAAAGCTATGCTAATTACCAGCAGATGGACATGGGATTGAAGGTTTTGATTAAGTGAAAAGAAAATAGACTTTTCTCATCGAACTTCATACTGAAATCTCTCAGTGGAAGCGCAGTTTAAGACTGAAAAAGCAGCAATGGGGCTTGGGGGAGAGTGGGGAGTGTCGCATTTAAGACTGATTTTGCCTTTCGAGGCTTTTTATTGTGTGCGGAATAAAGTGCACCCTGGAAATGTGGATCACTGTGCCATTAGTTTTGCGGATATAAGTGGTACCTCACCAAGCATGGCAAGATTGCTTTAAGCTAGCTAGGAGAATTAATGGAGACTTACATTCATTAAGAAGAGTAAGATCTTAATAAGTTATAATTAATTCGGGTAAAAGAATGTAGAACATTTGAAAGGAAAAAAAATTAACCCTTGATAACTTTGGATTATTACAAAAGCTGGTATACTAGTTTGATTAATGTGGTAGAAAAATTATTTTATATATAGTTAATAGAATTATTAAATTTTAGCGAAATTAAGATAAAAAAAATTACTATTAATGTATAAAATGAAGTTGATTTTTTTTCCGTCCCATGATACGGAAACCAATAAAAAGTAGAAATAATTATCAAAGGAAGTTGATTAGGGAAGAGAGAGAGGAATGGGATTGGCAGGATCCGGAAAACATGGTGAGGCTGAGAAAGGACCCACAAGGAAGAGAAATTCTAGGGCACGGGTTTTTGGCTTTGGGTTTGGGCATGAAGAAAAGAAGTCCCTCCCACATGGTCTCCACATGGGGGTTTTAAAAGTATTGCCTTTGGCTTTCCCTCTCTCTCTCTCTACCTCAAACTACCCACATCTTCCCATCAATCATTACATTTTACATGTATATGTATACATTTCCCTGCTTAGTGCTTGTATATCTTTGATAAGTATTTTTCTTTTTGTATAGAACACGACAATTACAAAAAAAAAAGCATTATTTTAGATATAATAAGTGGAGAAAAAAATCATTATGAGAACTTATTGTAATTCATATGTTGGTTTATTTAATTTATATTAATATTAAGATAAAAGACTTGTAAATGATGATTTATACTTTATGAAAATGTTTTTATATTTATAAGTTTTTTGATTTTGTATAAATTTATGATATGTAATTTGATTTATATTAACTTTAATTATAATTGTTTTCTTTATATTATTATAACTAAATTTGAAAATTTAAATTAACTAATAACATACTATTGATTCAATTGATGAATCGATTTTTTTTGTTTTTGTTTTGAAGATAAAAGATTTGAGTTCTGAGTTGAGCTAAAATTTAAGCACTGGATCATACGTCAAAGAATCATGCTATATGTGACCTGCAAGGTTTTAATTAATTCAAGAAAGAAAAGGGTCAAATTGAGTAGTTAATTTGAGATTATTGAATTTTCTTCTCATAGCCGTACGGTGAGTGTTGAATATTCATAGACAAGTATTCTGGGTGTGTAGGACCAGGTTGAATAAATGGTTACTTTTTCAATGCATGTTCATTTCAGGAGAAAAACAGGAGGGGGTAGTGGCGCATGCATGGCCTTCCTTTTTCCATGCCATATTTCTCTCCCTTTTGCTTTCTTTTTTACATAAGGAGATGTTAATTAAGTCTATTCAAGTGCTTGTTTGAATGTTTTCTTTCCATACAATTTTGTCAGAAAACAAATCTTAATGATTATTGTACCATCTTGGTTGAAATGATTCAAGAAAAGTTATGATATGTTCATGAAGTTTAGATTCAAATCCAAATAATCATAATCTTTTCCCTTAATTATTTGAAAAAAAAAATCATCCTATTTGTTCATACATTACAACATAGTTATAAGGAACATTTTAGTTTTAATTTTCCGAATAATGTGTGAATTCCACGCCATAATTTAAAGGCCATTTTGCATTGGTTATAGTTCATTAGGGCTCATTTGCCATACAAAAATTATGCAGAATAGGGAATTGAAGTAAGTGATTAAAGTTTGAATTTAGGTTCAAATCTTTATGATCTCTTATTAATAAGCGATTTGTAAATTTTAAAAAATTTACGAGTGGAAGTTTAATAAACCTGTAAATCACAATAGTGAATTAGCTATATGCCCTTACTTAAAAGATAAGGTAACCTCCTTTATTTTTAAACTTTTATATTAAAAAAAAATGATGAGGAAGAGGATGATAGTATTATTAAAAAAATCCTAGGTACTAAGTTTGGCATTTTCTTATAAAAGATAATGTAAAGGATATATGAAGTTATAAATTAATAAAATAGACATAGAAAGAGTAATTTAATTTAAATTATTTATAATTAAAAACTTAAAATAAATGATAAATTGCAAGTACTTAACTAAGCACAAGAGAATTTCAATTTGAAACATCTTTGTAATAGAATGATGTTCTAATTATCAATTTTGTTTGTGGGATTCAAGTTAAAGTCTTAAACTGCTTAAATTTTAAATATTTAAAAGATCAAAATTAACTAAAATCAAATTCATAAGCATGCATGTTAAGCTATGAGTTTGCATGTGTTTCATGCATGGCTTGAATGGGAGTCGCATGTCAATAAATGTAATTCATTTTAATTGAGAGAGAAAAGAAAAATGCGGATCAAAATAAGCTCTCCTATATTTGTTTGTTTAGTTTCATTGATTTATTTGAAAGAATTATCATCATTTTTTTAAATTTTACAAATGAACAAAAAAATTGATATATATATATATATATAGACACACACACACAAATATCTCATTAGAATACATCTACAAAATTTAATAAATTATTAAATAAACACATTCATTCTCTAATTTTTATTATAGAACTTAAAACTTCCATCATCGTAGAAATAATAATAATAATATTTTTACCTAAATTTTAATTTAATATACAAATGCATAGATATATTTTTTTGGTACAACAAAAGTTTTTTATATACTTAAAAAGAAATAAAAATATTAAGATTTAAATTTTAGATTTACAAACCTAATTTCATGTTTTAAAAGTAAAGATATATTCATAGGTTGAAGTAAATGATTATAGTTCGAATACTGTGTTTTAAACATTCAAATTTGAATTCGTACAAAATTTTATTGGTACCGACTTATAAATCAAAAAAATTTCATAGGTTAAATACAATAGATCTATAAATTCCCATTTTGGGTACCTTCTGCTATACTAAATATATCATCATCAAAAAAATTATTTTTATAAATTGTAATAGGTTATATAAATCAACATTTAAACTTATATTAAGACGGGATATGAATAAAAAAAGATGTGATAAATTTTTTTATAAATAAAAAATATGATAATTTAAATTAATATAAAAAATCATAAGAATATATTTTTTTCAACCAAGTTAATCAAATATTTATATATGTTCCCATTGTATTATCATGTGAACAGATCTTAACTTATAAGAAACATGATTATGAAAGGCAAATTAAGAAAATGTAGGTAGCAATTGGTATTGCAAACGTTAAATCGAGATTGTGAGAGGGATTGAAAAGTAAGAAGAAAGAAAAAGATGAAAGGACGTGATATGAAGGATGCACGAGGATTGAGGTCCAACCAGAGCAGGGTTAAGGGGTCAACCCCCGTGATTTACGGGCATCCTTACATTTACATTTCAGCAACAAGTTAGCATTGTCAGCACCACATCCACACATCAACTGGTTAAAGCTTTTAAAGATTTATATTAATTTTATTTATTTATTAGTGGCAGTGGGCTCCACTTGCTCATACTATATTATATCATTTGTCATGCACAGCCAATCTCCCACGCGCCTTTGGATGTTGGATTGTTTTGTTATCTAGAAGAAATAATATTATAATGTTCAACAAATCTAATTGTTAATTAAAATGATTATTACTAAGTATTTTGATACAGTTCAATTATAAGATCGTAAATACAAAGTTCATAAAATCATTATTTGTATTTTATCCTATTAATAAATTGTCAGACAATCCTATAATCGAGTAAATTGCTTCTCATTGTTAGTTTTTAAGATTAATGAAAGGAAAAATATAAATAAGTCACAAAAAAGGTAAATTTGGTTTAATTTAAGAATTAAGGATAATTCTTTGATGTTATCTTACAGTTTAGAAATTTCAAATATTGGACAGCTTAATTGGCACAGAATATGTTTCTAATAGTTTTAGAAAATTTTGTTTTTTTTTTCAAGTAGTTTTTTCAAAGGAATTACATTAATGGTAGCTAACTACCTTATAATTTAGTTTTTTCAAAGGAATTACATTAATAGTAACTAATTATCTTATAACTTTATTCTTATAACTTTCAATTTCATGATGTACATTTCATATTCCATTTCAAACAGTAATAATTAAATTATTAAGTCCCATTTAGATGAATTATTATAACACGAAAAAAATGATTGTTATCAGATTGGAAATCGCATTCTGAAAACAAAATTTATTGTAATATTAAAGATTTTTATTTGATCGTATCTTGTTATTGAGTTGACGTTCAAATAATTTAATTTTATATAAATTTATAAGAGAATAAAAATTTCTTATAATAGATTATGATATATTCGATTTTAAACTTTTCGTCAACAATTATACAGGTGATCAAGCACATGAAGTCAAATATAAACAAAAAGTGAGCTAAAGAAATATTTAAGGAGCTTGTACAAATATGAGACCCATTAAGGCAAGTAGCTGCTAGTTGAAGAATGAAGTCCAAGGTTGGGATATCAAAAAGTTTACTTGTTATAGAATGACATTGAAAATATTAAGGATATATTCAATTTATTCTGTAAATAATATATTAATTTACCAGTTTAACCTTTTAGCTAATATTACCTTAATTTGATTCGACCCCTTAATGTATTGAATTTCTTACTTTGAAAATTTAAAAGAAAAATGGAAAATATCATTAAAACTCTTAATGAAAATGTTTTTCGTATGCGCACATATACATATTAATTTACATTATTTTTAATCTAATAAAATAATTAATGTAAATAAGGTTAGAGTTGTGAAATTATTTTATAAAAAAATCTGATTAACTAAAACATAAGGTGTGAAAAGGATCGAGTTGTAATTACCGATAAATAGACAAAAGGGCAAAAAAATCTCCAACCCCCTTATGCCATTTTGATTATATGAAAATATCTAAATGTAGTTTTTGCATTTAAATGCTTGTGAAGAGTTTGTGGTGGTGTGGGCAGGGTGGTACATTTTGCTTCAAATAAATATTTTGATGACAAATCTAAATTACAATTAAAAAACTAAATCATATCAAAATTAAGTGTATATGAAAAAATATACAAGTAAAAGAATAAAATATTTATATAACTAAAATAGTACTTATTATATTATCTGTTTTTATTTGGTTTTGAATTAGATTTGATGTTAAAATATTTTCAAAATTAATTCAATTTAATTTTAAAATAAAATATTTTCTCTGTAAATCAATCAAACTCATTACGTCGATTTAATTTGATTTTTTTTGGTTTGTTTGGAATTTAACCAAATAATGCACGACTATTAACTATAGGGGTAAAAAGGGAAAAGGAGTGGCATTGATGGGGAAGATATTGTACACGCGCGCCCACGCAGAGAGAAACAGTTGTAAGTGAAACAGAGGTATGCGGGCGCACACATGGATGGGACCCACAGTGTCCTAACAAAGGCTTACAGCCCTACAGCCTTCAATCATGGGGGCATCCCCATCACAGAATTTGCCTTTTTCCACGCCATCCCCCCAAGAGGCCAGAACTAGTTAGAGTTAGTCACTCCCTCTGCCCCTTGGATTTCAAACAATCAAACCAAAGTCTCCCATTGGCCTTGCCTTTAATTTTTTTTTTTTTGTTAAAAAAAAAATCAAAACAAGTCTTTTTTTTTTCAAAAAAAAAAGTTAAAAAAAGAAATGCGTGAATTCGGTTTCATTCCCTCGAATACTTGAATGAATGGATTGAATTTGAAAGATAAATTAAATTCGTAATTTACTTAGAGGGTTTAATAATTAGATAAATTTTTTATTTTTACAGGATATGAATTTAAGTTTTTAATATTTTATTTTATTAAAAAAATTCATAAAATTTTATTTTATTATAAATAAAATCGAAACTTTTCAAAATAACGTAATTGAATATAAATTTGTTAAATGATATTAATTGCTATTTGAACACCTGATGTTGATAGTTTTATAAGTTGCTACGTAATATATCATGTCTACAATATAAATTAAAGTTAATTTCATTTAATAAATTTATATTTAATTACATTATTTTGAACTGTCAAAGATTTATACAGTAAAATAAAATGTTGAGTGTAAAAAAGAAAACTTATATTCATTTATTTTTTAAAATAAAATATCAAATATTTATAAAATAAAACAAAGTGGACTCAATCTTTTATTTTACTAAAAAAATATTTTATTAGGAAATGAATATAAGTTTTCAAAATTTTATTTTACTAAAAAAGTTCATTATTTTTTATTTTATTATAAATAAACTCAAAACTTTTCAAAATAACGTAATTAAGTCTAAATTTGTTAAATGATACTAATTGCAATTTGAATAACTGATGTGGATAGTTTTATAGATTGTTACGTAATATATCACGTGTATAATACAAACTAAAGTTAATATCACTTAACAAATTTGAATTTAATTGTATTATTTTAAATACTTGAAGATTTATATAATAAAATAAAAGGGTTCAGTGTAAAAAAATTTTAAAATAAAGGATTGATCCACTTTGTATAAAAAGTTAAGAATATATTTGATTATCAAACATTTTTAGAATGGTTAATGGTGTGTTTTTATGTGAAAAAAATTAGCTTCGTCTTAAAATATTGAAAAAAAATAAAAGTTATTATTTAATGATTCAATTACAGAACGATGTATGTTATATAAATCAATTCTTATATTACAATTTTATTATCTACAGAGTGATAGTATCATATGTTAGGTAATACTGTGCTTTCAAATAATTGAATTTTCATAACATTAAATCCTCTCAGCATCACAAAATTTGAAGAGTAATTAAGTTAGTTGATTTTGATGATGAAGCGTAACGGTTTATGAGAAATGTTAATATATAATCTAGCTAATTAATCTTGAGATCATATCTTAAATCAAACACTTTAATAGTTTAAAATTTGAGATTTCAATTTCAAAATTTTAAATTCAAATCATACTAACTCAAAATTTTATGCATATAAAACCTCTAACTCTCAATTATCAAATATATATATATATATATATATATATATATTTATATATGTATGTATATATGTGTGTATATATATATATATATATTCACTCAACTCCTTAATACTGTGTTTGATTAGTGTTTTTACAATTAGCTATTTCTCCCCTTCATTTTTTTATTAAAAAAATATAGCAAAAAGCAGTAAGCAATCAAAACCTAATTAATTTAATTGTTTTCTAACTTTTTTTTCAATTTATCTATATATATATATATATATATATATATATATATATATATATATATATATATATATAAAATTTTCAGCCATTGAAATCTAGTACAGAAAATGGTAGCGTTCAATATGTGCTACAAAAAAGAGGTTGAAAAATAGATTTAGAATTTATATTTGATTCATTACCAGAATATAAATTTTATACAATATAATCATAACATTTCACATCATTAATTAATAAATTTTAAAAAAAATTTAAAAATTAGAATTATTAAATTTACTAGTTAACAAATTATCATGATAAGATTAATGATAGTATAAGAAAATTATACATTGCATTTAGTATAAACTCAAATATTTATCTCATAAATTTTACTTTCTTTTTTCAAAATTTGGATTTAGAAAGGTAGAACTCTCTTTACAAACTCTAAAGTATCAAGTTCAAAGTTCAAACACGTTTTTTGGCTACGTGACAACACATTGTTTGGTACTTAATGATTTGTCAAACTAAATCAAGTGGAGTTGATTGTCTTAAATGGAAACATGCTGAGGTGTTCATACTTCTTCTTCGTGCCATTCTACAGTTTATTTTCCTACTCCAAAGACACTGACGTTAATCTGATAACAAACCAATCGATCATTTCACATGTTAGCTGTTGTTTGTCTGAATTAAGGGCTTAATTATCAAAAACCTAACTCCTAATCCAGGGTTTGAACACTGACATGATGAGCCATTAGTATGAGTACCAAATGAGCTAAACGTGCATTGTTTCGGTCGCCAATATGATTGACCAATGAGTTGTTAAGACGATGATTGCCAGATCCCTCGCTAACAGTGCATGCCCTGGCTCTTCTCTTATCCCAACGATCTTAAATGATTTTTAGTTACGGAACATGATATCTGTGGATGTCATGTCTTACCTGGATTTTCTGGTAACCGATTGGAAAACACACACGACACAGCAAATGAGGTCCAATCCCAACATCACCATTTGGCCTTTTGTTAATTATTAGAATTATTTTTTAAAATTATTTGATAGATTATTTGAACTTCATTTATTAGAATGATACGAATAATATTTTTATCGTATGTTAAAATTAAAAAATTAAAAAAAAAAGAGATATGTGTGATTTATTTTAATTTTTTTGTGAAATTAAAATATTTTTTGATTGATTTATTAAATACAAAGTCAAATATATGTTGTTAGAATTTTTATATTAATTAAGAAATGAGTTGAGTGTATATTTATAAATGTGAGAAAATTTTTACCTCTTAAGCTAGCTTGTGAAGTTAAGATGGTTTAATAGTATTCAATATTAATATCGATCAAAGCGTAAATTTTAATATCTTTCTGTATTTTGGGTAGAAAAATGTTTTTTCAAAATCCGATTGTTGAGTTTCGATATTGATTGTAAAGGCTTATTATCTATGTTTATAGTTAAGTATGAGAAAAAATCTTATATTTTGAGTTAATTTTTTATTTAAAAAATCTAATAGCACTAATTTATATACACACATCTTGAGTGAAACTTGATAAAAGAAGAAAAAAAACCTAAACAAGAAAAGAAAAAAAATAAACAAGAAAGTGTCTTTGACTTTGAAGGCAAGAAAGACCAAATTTCACTTCAGGTTTGATATCGATCTCTTCACTCCAAATTTCGAAGCATCAACTGAATAATTGAAGAGGCAAGCTTGTATGGATTCAGCATAATCATGGAAAATAATGCATGCATATAGCCCTACCACAGCCTATATTAATTTGGTAGTTGTTGACTTGAAGATTGTATCTATTGTTTACCTTTTCACACACAACATTACTTTTAGAATCGAGCTGTCATGGAATTCATCTTGTGTTTTCCCAAGCTCTGAGTTCTGGAGAGTGAATAATTCCCTTATTACATCAAATCCAAACCAGTCAAAAATGAACTTTTCTTATCTTGAATATCACGAGAACTGAAGAGACATGTCAGTACTGTTAATGTACACCAACCTTTTGGAAAAAGCACTGTTGTCTACCTAACAGGTTATTTTCCGAATACATCGATATCAACAACAATGGGTACAGTTTCTATAAGTTTATGCAATTACATGTACGTTAAAGTATACATTTACGTTGTTTATTTGCATGTTATATACGGAAGTTATACAAGAAGGAATTATTTTTCGTTTTTATAAGTTAGGCCAATGATCGAAAAGAGAGTTATGAACTGTATTCAGGGCGTTGTCAGTACGTTATTTAAAGCTACGGCCACAAAGTAACAATTTTACTTGCCTAAGTTTGACTTCAGGGTCGTAAGAAGCTTGCCTTTGGGGTGCAAATGCATGTGTGTTTTTGTATTCCATTTTGTCCTTGCATTCTAACTGCCTCCAACCTCTCATGATTAATTAGCTTGCTCGCTAGGTAGCTTTCTTCATCTATTATAATATAAGTTTAAGAGTGTATTTTAGTTCGATCCGTATGATTTTGTATTAAGTTTAAATTCAATCTGATTTAAAATTTTAAAATTTAAAATTCGATTTGATCGAAATTGATTTTTAAAATTCAAGTTTATTTGATTCAACAAAATAATTAAATAGTTTGAGTTTTATTCGATAAAATTGATTTATTAATTTTTAATAATATATCATAAAAGTAAAATAATAAATTATTAATAAAAAATTAAAAATATATATTAAAAACGTTAAATTATATTTGATCATTCGAACTGAATATTAAAATACTTGAATATAACTCGAATAATTAATCAAATAACTTAAATTTGACTTTAATATAAACAAATCAAATTTATATATTTATAGAATCCAACTTGAATAATTCATAAATAACGTACTTTGATTACGATTAAAAACATAACAATGGAAGCCGAGATGCTAAAACAAATTGACGTCTAATTTGGCATCTCTGAGTTCGTGTAAAAATATGGAAGCTTTATTTTTACGAAAGAACAGAAAATACAAACATAAATACAATATTCTTGGAAATTAAACGTCCATTTCCAATACAGGCCTGGGATACACATCAAACAAGGTTATTATCAAAGTAAGCCCTCCTTACAATTTGCGAAATCTAATATATATAGGGTGCTGCTAGACGCCATAGAAAGTAGATAAATTCTGAAGCAAGCTCAGTTTGGCTTCAAGAAAAAAGATATAGTCAGCAGTCCTTTGAAACAAGGTTTCCATGTTAATGTCAGGAGAACCAGGCGGAAGCTCCCGTTGGAGCTGCTGAAGCTTCCTTTCCATGGATGTTCTTGCGGAACCAGCAGCGGCAGTGGTGGTGGTATTAGCTAAGGAGAGACTCTGCTGCTTTCTGATCTTCCTACCTCTCATTAGCGAAACCTTTCTTCTGCCGCGGGGAGGAGGCTTTGATGATCTCATTCTCTCACCCATGCGTGCGAGAGAAGGGCTAACTCTAACACTAGAGGATTATACAGAAAGAGATAGTTGCTAGCTATTAGAGAGAAGGAAGATGGGTTATCAATGGTAAAGGGTGGACGTTATTTTATAATCATAAGGCCAACATCTACCCACCACCACGTGTGTATATATGTATCAACATGAATGGAGGATGCATATAATAATAATAATAATAATCATGAACTTAAATATAGAATAAGGAAATATATATTAAAAGAGGACTTAAATTTGATTGTGATTATTATCTTTTTAAGAGGATTCAGATTAAAAATAAAAATTCCCATCTCTTAAAAATTGTGTATATATATATATTTATATGAAAAAAATTTATTATTTAATATATTGTCAATAAAATTTTTAAACTCTATAAATGAGATTAAAATGATAAAACATAATTATTAAAAAATATTAAAAAAATAAAATTAAAATATGTATCATTATGTAAAATTTATAGACTTCTCTAACAATATATTGAATAATAATTTATAAAGTTAAAATAATATGGTAAATATAGCCTCACCTTTTTTTTAAAAAATGTTTAACCATTTGTTTGTACATATGAAACTAAAAATTAAGAGAGAAAAATAGATTTGAACTTCATAATTTTGCTTCCTTAAAATGGAATAAAGGCTTAATTAGATGAAACTTGAATTCATTGCCCTATATTTAATTGATAGCACATTTAAACCTATTAAAGGTAACCCAAAAAAAAAAAAAAAAAGCAACTCGATTTTTTCGAGTAGAAATAATGAAATAACACTTGGCCAAAAAAGCAACTGTCAATCAATCAAACGATTAATTGGTCGATCAGAAAGGTAATTGATCAGACGGAGTAATTCGTGTAAAGATTCTGATCGCATCATGAGTAATGAAGTTGGAAGCTTTGCTAAGGATCGAACCGAGGTCTAATCCTCAAGAAAGGCAGATGGGTTGGTTTTGTTTTTGGTAAAAATCCAAGGAGTAGAGGGCCAGCCATGGCGGTTCCACTTCAAAGTTGTGGCTATATAGTTCAGCCCAGATATCTTCGGCTCCATATAACTAACAAAAGTAGTCTTTTGAAGGCTTAAGTTCTGAAGCTCTCTTTCTCAAACACCACCTTTTCTGACTCTGTTCACTTACCGACATGGCACGCATCATGTTTGCCACTCCGTACTACATATAATCAAGCGTGCCAGATGCTTTCGATTCATTCATCTAACCTAACTGGTCATAGTTTGAACTATGTTGTTTTCCCTTACAATCCACTGCTCTACATGTCAACCTGCTGTCACTGACATTAGATAACGAAATGAAAGGACAATGGTGGATTCATGCATGGATTTCAGCGATTCGAAATTATAACTCGCAGTTATCAGGCGTTGAGAATTATTATTATTGTCGATTATACAGCACAGCGGAAATAAAGGGCAGCCATGAGCCTCAGAGCCAGCGTTTGGAAACAAAAAACTCAGCAAATTAGGGATGACTGATCCATCAACTTCATGGAGTCAATTATTTAAGATCATGCAGCGTCGAGGGGGCCTGATTCTCATGGCATTTTCTTGACTTCTTGCTTTCGTCACTGTCACAATACTAACTACCGTGCATGCATGTGAAACAGGCCAACAAGCGTAGCCTAGCGTAGATTGAGATTGAGATTGGGATTGGTGATATTAATGCTTATGTGCGTGGGTGAAGATAGTAACAAGTCTTTTTCCGAAATGGGGTCTGATTTAAAGGCCACACACGTGCATGCCTTGATTGGTACTGCCATTTCTCATGGATGAGGATTAAGGTGGGGCTGTTTTGTTTTTTTAGTATTGGAAGGGATTTTATGGGAGTTCAACTCAGTTTCCAGGCCCTTTATCAGAAACATGTGGACACTGTTTGCCTTTCTCCTTGGCCCAAATGCCTGCTTTCCCTTTCCATACTATGTTTTTGTGTTGGCTTGATGCATTCAATTGTTGCAAATTATGTCAATTCAAGTGAAAATTTCTTTTATTTGAACAGTTGTTATATACACCAGAACTTGCATACTTGAATTAACGGAAGAGAAATTGCAGAAATTTGAGAGAAACTGCTGAAAGCTTAAGCTGTTGGAGCTGAAGTATATGAAGAATTGTTGTTGATTCTTCAATTAAAAGTGAGAGTTTCATATCCTGTACTGTTTTCTTTGATAGACATGGTAAAATGATATTTACAAGCATAGCATAAGAACCAGAACAGTTTAAGAAACCGATCATTTTACAATTTCAGGGAACTGAATCTGCATTTTATTAAGTACTGACAGAAGAAATCAAAAGATAAGGTCTGAACAATTTCCAACCTGAAACAGATTTTTTTTTTTTTTCCCAAAAGATTTAGAAATAAGGGAAGCTACCACATTTTCAAGGTCGGATCATACCGTCAACTCGCTACTGAAATTTACGGATTCATCAATGAATGACTGAAAGGATTTGAACCTTAATAATTTGTGCCAAATTCATGTCTAGACTTTCTACAATATGAAAAACAAAACTGTTACATGCCATTGAATTGGCTCTCGATACAGCCATTACAATCCAAATGGCCAAAGAGTTACAACCTGGAAAAGGTACTGTTTTTGAAAATGTGAAATGTATATTCCTATATATGGTTCAAGCTTGAATCCAGACAATAGTAATTTAGGGTCAAAGAGTTATAGAAACTAATATGGTTTCATTGGCTCCAAAGGGACAATAATGATGTAAGGAAAACCATGCATACACTTGTATTGTCAAGGTAGTATAAAAGTAGACCTCACAATTTAAAAAAGAATGATGGCAAGAAAAAACATAAATAAAAAATACAAAATAAAAATTATTTATGAATACAACAAAAACTAATACAAAATTATATTTAATTTATTAATATAAAATTTTCGTATTTTACACAATAATGATTTTATTCATACATACATGATATAGACAAGGACATAATTAGGCTTTGATTCATGTCAACTTTGTGGTTCAGTCTAATCATTTGAAACAGAGTTCGGATGCAAAAAGCTGGAACCTGACAAGGACATATAACTAACTAAGCCTCCTTTAAAATGATAAATATTTTAGATCTACAGATGATAAAATTCAGCAATTATGTTTCTCTCAATCTGCTACTCTCCTTTTACAATTTTGTATTTTTCAATTTCCAGTCCATCGGATTATATCATGTGGAATTGAATTCAGAGGAAGCGAAAAATTCAGGCAATTTCATTATGCTGTACACCACAACTATGTAATCTTGCAATTGTAAAATTTAATAAAAATTAGACAAACATGCCAAGATCTTCCATTGCAGGCTCCATTCAAGAATTCTTACATGTATCAGTAAACACCAAGTAGAAATTCTCCTCATATCCATATATTATACATGTGTATATAGCATGAACTCATCTGGTTACCTAATAGTTTACAATGATATGTTGGTAGATTTACTCAACAAGAAGCTTCCTTAGCTGCAAATTCGCCATAGCCTTTCCTGTGATGAAGAACAGAACATTGTTTCCAATTTCAATATTTATGATAACAAATCACAGGAAAAATATTGGTCCTTCTCAACCTCAAAGGGATGAGACTTTTCCTCACAACATCAGATCTTGAGGGAAACGCTTTTTTATCCAGAACATAAAAATGTGCAACTTAGACTCTGATACTAATGTTAGATGCTATTAAACTTTCTCTACTCTAAAAGCTTACTCAAATTACACTTATAAAAATACACTCAGCCCTTTCATAACCGATGTGAGAACCTCAACGAAAAGTAATACAACTCAAAGCAGACAATTGTGCAAGTCTTTGAAAATTCTTTTAAAGAGATGATTATTTAAACTCATGATCCAGCGATAAGAAATCAGATTTCAATCTGTTGTCTATGATGTCCATTTCTAGTATTGATGAAGAAATTCATGAACATGATGCTTCTGACCAGTCTTGTCGACTTTGAAAGGATTACATTTAGTGAGAATAGTACATAATCACCATCAACAACAGTTGCATAAAGGCCCTTGACGCTCTTTACTAACATTATTTCACAAAATAACAAATGCAACCTTGTCAACCAGAAGAAAAGCCCAAAAGCTATGTCAACTTGATTGCCAGCCAGACAGTTCACAATTAAGAATGAAATGGCAAGTAATGAAGCATTTCATGTGGCAAAGAATGTGACCTGACACAGACGAAGAGCGACAGTGTTGGAAAACCATGTGCTTCACCGTTTCTACATGCCCTACAGTTTGATTGTCAGCAGTGCTCATTACAGAGCAACTGTCTTTGCGCGGCTGCTTCTCTGCTATCGTATTAGCTGACGCTGTACTTTGATGATTTCCCTTCAAATTTAGCGTTCTTGTTGAGACTTCCTCGGTGACCTTTCTAATGCACTTGTTTTGTCCTGAAAAAAGTAGTGTTCTGTGAAAAAAAAGGTAATAAGAATATGCGAAGGAAAAGAAAAACAGAATCCAGTAATATTCACACTGATTAGCCACTGCAGTTCGAGACAAACTTAAATGAGGCCATTCATAATCTACGCATGTTAAACTTAAGGGGAATGATTCAAACTGCAAGCATCATATTTGCTAAGTTACAGCACCATCCTTCACTGCACCGCAACAGGATAAATTCATGCATGTGAATGCGCACATGGGTGCACACAGATATGCATTTAATGAACAGATTATAATCTTGCTTATTTGCTAGATTTGATCCTGAAAAAACTAATCTTATAACTAAGTTGAATTATCTTCAAAATACTTAACATTGATTCCTCCTATAAATGTATTCTCAAGCGTAAGATGAAATTTTCAGAGTGAACAAGCCAATAGAACCCTTTTCTCAAGCACAAGAATGCTCTATTAGAAATGCATAAAGCCGTGGAAAGATAATCAGAGACAACAGACCAAGCAGCAAGGGAAATATGACTGAATGATAAGGACCAAGCAGAGGATAGGGAGAGCAAGTGATTTTCTTGGATTGGCACAGTATGCTTGCCAACAGAAATGCTCCATTGAGGAAGAACAAACTATGAAGAAAGTTTCATATCCATCCTCAAATTGAGGAAGCTTTTATTCCCATGCTTGCAAAACAAAATCTGTTTTAAAACAACCTTTATAATTCATTTTATTTTTTGCTACATCTTTAATCTTTTTCTCCTAGCGCTGCATTGCAAAATGTTAAACTAAAACAATAAGAATTCAATCAACCACTTCCTCCCTTTTGCTTAATGTACAGCTATATCGAAAATCTAAAAATGATCTCTCGAAACGACAGCAATAAAGTATCCTAATGTTGTATGAACAAAACATGTATGTCGTCCACTTAATTAACATAATCAATTAGCAGTATGATCTACTTTCTTATAAGTAACTGCATTAGTTTACACTTTGATGTACAGCAAATATACTCATGCCATCATTCGCATTACTAAATATATCCTAAGATAAACTTATACTTCTCCAACTGAGAATCTCAAGGACTCAAAAGCAATACAAAAACAAACGCAAATCGAAATGAAAAGTGCTTTAATTTTGGATTTTTAAGTAACATGAAACCAGAACTCGTGCATGTGAAAACAATTCAGAGCAGAGCAAAACATTCTAAGAAAATACCATCTAATTGAAATAACCAACAAAGAAGAAAATAGTACCTGAAGGAGGGGAACCTATTAGCTGAGAAGAAACCAATGATGCATACATGTAAGTGTCGGATTTCATATACTTGCCAACCTTCTTTAACACCCTCTTCTTGTTTCCTTCAACGGGTTCTTTCATATTCATTCCTGACAACAAAAATAAGAACCCATTGATGCAAAGTAAAGGTAGAAAATCCATTGAAAAAGAAATAGTACATTATAAAATAGAAAAAAGGGTTACCAGAGAGTGGAGAAGAAACGAGAGGAGCAAACATGTGACAGTCGGATTTGAGGTAGTCTAAGACATAGCTGAGGAATTTCTTCTTGTTTTGCTTGGTGGGTTTGGTCTTCTTTCGAACTCCCAACGTCATTCTCTTTGTTTTCTCCATGTTTTTGTTGGGCTCAGCAACTGTAAAGAAATGATAAACAGAGCAAGGGTTTTTCTGGAAGCACCTCGTTTCTTTTTCTCTTTCCCTTCTAGTTATAGTTGAAGTTACACCGGTGTATGCTATGCGGTTGGGGTTCGGATAGCTGTCGTGCTTCTAAAGCTGCAACATGTCCTGCAACTTTGACGTCTCTGACACGTGGCAATAGGTAAAGCCGCTGTTTGGCCTGCCGTTTTTATTATTTTTTTTTAGTGAATCTTTGACTGCCATTGTTATAAAGAAAATTCTATTCATTCCTCAATTTTATCGCAATTATCACAATAATAACTCAATAATTTGATTGCGATATTAAGAAGACAATTAGACAAATCAAACATACCTTTGCTTAATCAATGTATAAAATCAATATTTAATTTCATCAAGTAGATATTACTTGCCAGTAGTTCATTTGATGACATTTGTTATCTCCAAACATTGTATCACTAATTAAAGAGGACAAAAAAAAAAAAAAAAAAGACCTGTTACAACCAAATATGTTTCCATTTTCAAATTTCTTCTGTCTTCTTCTTCCTCTTTCATGGTGTTTATGACTATGATTCTATGAATCTTTCTTGTTTACACCTGACACTGGCTTTAAACCATGCTTGAGAGCAGCTTCCCAGACAACATCGATTCTATCCACGTCAATTGCCCCAACCTCGTGGTGAGTCCAGCCTTCTAGATGATGAACCACGCCTCCTGCATGGCATGCGTGCACAACTCCTCTCTCCATCGTATACTGTTCCCCAAAATCCACCAAAACTCAAGAGTTACGCAATTATATATATATATATATATATATATATATATATATATATGAATATGAATATGAAAGAAAGATTAAATTAGACTCTCGGTTTTTTTGTCGCTTCCATTGCATGAACATAACTTCCTTGTTTATAGGAAGGGTAAGATGAATGACAAAGGGATTCATGCTTGTGAGAAGGCATTTGATTGTAATTGTAATTATAATATGATCAATATTGGTTTACATGTGAGAAGATTGGTGAATAGTACCTCACAACTTCCAAGGCCTTCAACATCATCGGGCAGCCTCATGGCTGCGAGATCGCCATAAGTGCAGTCTCTTCTGAAGGCCAAAATGGGTGGGACAACAAATTGATGAAAATGTGTTCCGGATGGAGCCCAACTTTGCTGCCTTGGTGTTATCCACTTGCCCACGATCCATGTCTAGATTTCATAACAACAAATCAATCACGTTTAATGTTTGATATTTAATATTTAATATTTTTTTCTTTCTTTCAAACAATTTGATTAATTTCATCAAAATTAATTTTAATCAAATTAATTTATTTTTAATTACAAAATTAACCGAATTTATGTTCCAGCATCATGTTATTAATTAAGGGAAATGTATGCTGAAATTTCAACAGTTGATGAGAGTGACATTCGCATATCATACCTTACAATTTTGAGCAGCTTGGTACTTGGTCACCTGGACAAGGTAGTTTTGGCAGTCAGCAGGGGCTTCCTTCTGTATTTTTTGAAACCTTTCGGTGGATAAAGTCAACATCTGCACATTATGTCTAAGCCATAAGCAACTAATTTAACAGGACATGCATTAATCTCCCGTTAGTCCCACCATCATAAAGGGTTCAGTATTGTTAGATTCAGCAATATACATTTGCTTTGTTTGGAAACCAACAAACTACATTGCTATCGTGTATGACAATTTACATGTAAAATAATTGGCTATAAATCAAATTCATTTTATTAAATCAAATTTCATTTAGTTCCAAATTTTGTTTCAGATGTCAACGAGATTGACGCAAATGGTTAAAATTTGAATATTGAGTATAAAGTAGTATAAAGTACTCAGACTCGAATCCTCACAATCTCTCCTTAGTAGGAGATTTGTAAATTCCGAAAAATTCTTAGGCGAAAGTTCAATGGATATGTAAATCTCAATAATGTGTTAACAAAAACCTCTTATACTCTTAAATTTTTATTCACTAAAAAAATATGTTTCAGATGCCCTAGCCAGCTAGCTATCCAGGTGAAGCTATTATACAACCATTGAGTATACATATGGATTTGATGGATCACAACTAAAAAGGCTTAATATCTAAATAAATGTTTATCAAAAATTAGAATTAAACCTTTTAATTTCATGGAAATAAATTTATTTATATTTTATTTTAAACAATTAAAATCTAAACATTTTAAAATAACAGAATTAAGTATATTTCCGTTAAATCCCTCTAACTGCAATTATCCTTACACAAGTGACAACTGATAAGAATTCTGATATGGCTTAATTTGTCACGTGAACGTCAAATTTTTTGTCACGTGTATTATTTGTTGACGTGGATATATGTAACTTATCTACGTCGACAAATATTACACGTGGCAAAAAATTTGTCGTCCACATGAAAAATTAAGTCATATCAACACCCTTGTCAACTGTGCAAGAATAATTGCAATTAGAGAGATTTAACGAAAATATACTTAATTCTGTTATTCTGAAACGTTTAGATTTTAATTGTTTTAAATAAATCGTAATGAACTTATTTCTATGTAATTAAACGTCGAGAGTTTAATTTTATTTTTTAATAAATGTTGAAAGTATATTTGAATATTAAGCCCAACTAAAAACGCAAAAACCCAAGCAAGAAAATAAATGCAGAAGATAGTTAATTAGGTGAGAAGCCTATAAACATTAATATAAAGTTATTGTTGTAAATTGTAATGACATTGAATCATGTGCAATGCTATCTAGCGTTTAGATTATGCTGATAAAATTAATGGAGGCTAGCTAGTGGGCGAGAATTAAAAGATAACTTACAAGAACGCGTACTCTCCTTCGACAGAGGTAGAGAGCAATTGCTCTACCGAGCTTGGAAGTAGCTCCTGTAAGAAACACTTCTTTCACATCCTTGGGAATTTCGTTCAAAATAACTGCAGCCGTCAAGGTATTGCCATGGACGACTCTGACTTTAAGCTCTGGATGCTTGTTAACGAAGAGTGTTCCTCCTCCATTCAGAGCCTCATTCTGCATACCAAAGTCAAAAAGTTTTGTCACATTTTAAACCTAACAAATTAATGCTTGACATCATTGTGCATGAACAATAAAAATCCATGTACTAGCTCAATGCCCTTTCAAGTCTTCAAGCTATCTCTGTTTCAATAAATAAGAGTTAATGCCATGAGTAGTGGCCCGATTATAATGTTATGTTGGTAGTTTGAATTGATTATTCTCAGCGCTACTGGTGGACTGGTTAAACCTAACAATGATTGTATTTAAGAGTCCAAAAGGGATAGTTTTGTGGGCATCTTGATGCTCTATGGCCCTTGGTCCAAGTGAGGAAGGAGAAGTTTCGGGTTCCGGTTGAGACAGACTCACGAAAAGGATGTTCTTCAGTTAAAGAAATGAGTAAAGGACTGAGCAAATACTCTCGTGGGCTCATCAATTCAAGATGCAGAACTGGTGAACACTGCAAATGACAGCGAGATGCTTTAACTTGTGCTAGAACACAAAGGTATAACACTTCAGGAAATGGTAAGAAAGCAGCAGCAGAAGGTCCACACTGGTTTTAAATGAAGAAGATGGGCTGGTTCATTTCAGACATTTATTCCTCCCAACTACCACCAGCCGAAGTCCAGGATCCAATTAAAAGGAAAACAAAAAATGTCAATCTAAAGTAACCGTTTAATATAATAGTTTCTCATTATACGATTAAAAAAAATACCAACCTTATTTAATGCAGCAAGGCTAATAACCTTAACCCCGATCCTATCAGCCCTTAGAATGGCCTCCTCTATGTTCTTGTTGATGCCCTCAGTTGCAAATGGCAAGAAATACTGCAGAAGTTAAGTTGTAATGGTTTAGATGATTAAATGTTGTCCTTTGCAATAACAATTTAGCACAAACTTTCAACTTAAGTTAATAGTAAACCTGAAAGCCGTATCTGGGAACGACCCATGTCTGGTGCAAATGTCCTCTAAGAGTGTAGAAAGTGGCGAGGAAGGTCTTAGACCAAGCCCACATCAGTAGCATAATCACAAAAGTTACAGGCCACATAGGCACCAGAAAGATCCTAAAGGAATATGGTATTGATCCGAATGATCTGAATACAAATGGGACATGCATGGCTGAGGATACGTCCACCACATGTGCTAGGAACACGAAATCTGGAACCCTCCCTCTCTCACCTGCATTAACGTAAATTACAGATTAATTTCAAACACGTGAATATAAATTCCCATGAAAATAGAGAGCAACTACCTGAATCTGAACTAATTTCCTTGTGTAGCTGCCACGAGTTGCTGTTAATTGTATTTCCCATTGCATCAAACAGCGGCATGAAGAGGCAGAAGTTGGTCCCCATCTCTGTGTGGTGCAGGCTATGGTACCTAGCAAATTTTGCAAGCCATCCACAAATTAGCAAACATCGGTACAACAATCCAATTCTAGTCATTTTTCTTTTTCCTTTTTAAAATATTTAAAGTGCATTGCAAGTTGCAGGCTGTTCTGTTAAATTCTTTGATTATTATGCTAGCTACCTCGGCAATACAGAAATTAATGGTGTCAATTAACAATGGTCCCTGTTTTATCAACACAAAATAAATGCATTGTTGCTATTAATTCTAGGCATAACAGTTTAGTTACCGTAATAAAATCAACTTATTCAAGAAGAACTAATGCGTCTTACTTTTATCTAACTTCATTGCCTTGTTTCTTACTTCCCCGGAAGAAAGCTCCAAATAAGCTTTCTTTCTCCATTAATTGCAGCTTGATAGTTACCAAACTCTATCTGTCAGCCATAAATGCCTTTTTATTTTATAATTTAGGGTTGGGTTTAAATTGGTCGAGTTTGAAACCAAGTTTTACCGTTTGTCCTAGTTCTTTCTTGGTCACTCAATTAAAAGATAGTTGGTCATTAAATGTTCTGTTTTGCGAAATTAACATCTAATTTCCGAGTATAAAACTAGAATTAGGTATAGAAGATAAGAAACAAGACAGGAATGAAAGTTGTAGGGAATCATTTATGAATCCGGTAAGAATTCCCGTTTTAATATTCAATCTCAGAAATGGAAATTCGGTACACATTAAATGCATGAGTAGGAGACAAGGGGAATTACTTACGTGGGGGTATAAAGGATATATCTAAGGAAAGGAACCTTGCTGAAAATCTCATGGGGAACAACTTCAACATTGGAGTGTCCAAGGCATCTGAGAAAATCAAATGCCAAAGCATAGCCATAAATCATGCTTGTTGATCCATACCCCATCACAATAGACCCCGCCATTGGAATTCCGATCACTATGCATAATATAAGGTGCTCCAAAGGTGTTGCATGTCCAGCTGCAGCAGCAAGAATTAAAAGTGAATTAAATGGAGCAGACAATGATAGGTGCGCAAGTTGCTTGAATTTACTATAGATTATTATTATTTAATACACTCTCAATAAACATTTTAGACTATACAAGTGGGATTGACGGTTTACCTGTAAAAGGATGGAGCACGGGAGATGAATGGTGAAGTGAATGATAATGGTTGAAAAGGTAGCTTTCATGGAAAAACCTATGCGCCCAGTAATACAAGGGCTCCGAAATTGTGACATGGAGTAACAGTAAAGTAATCAATCCTTTTGTGTTCCAGAGAGGAAGGCCATCCAAGGATGGGAAGATCAAGCAGGCCATGGAAGCTAACAGAGCTTGAAGAATCAAGAAATTGTCCCTGAAGGGGTACAAAAGAATGAACAAGAATCAGTTAATCAGATGATTTTGTTGGAATTATATATAAATTGTAAGCAAAATTTACATGATCTTCTAGGCTAGAAGATATATTTTATAGTTACCAGTCCCATTCTCTGTCAATCTGCTTGAAATCAATTCCTTGCTGCTGAATCCGACGATTGCGAGTTAGGTAAAGCATGTTACAGTAAGTGCTCCATAGCTGATGAATGAGTCCTCTTAAACCACATATAACGAGTATATGCAGACACCAGAGATCCTTAAGGGTATCCTCATAGACCCATGAATACAAAACTCTTGCAGCTAAAGGACCGTAAAGGATATACTTTTGCACACACGATGGAAGAATTCAAGCAAGAAAAAACTCATTTTAGCACAGTAGAGATAGAAAGAGAGAAAGCAAAGAATCAAGAGAAAGCAACATATTACATCTGGAACCAATATATATTTATATATAGATTGCGCAAATTTGAACTCTGGAAACAGTTTTTCTTACCTTGAAAATTCCGAAGTTCACCCAAGGCCAAGTTGACAGAGCTGCAGCCATTTTCCTAACAGAGCTACCCTGCTTTCCACTGCTCTTACGAGGTTTCGCCTCTCAGATGAAACGAATTGTAACAGTATGGTGGCTAAAAATTGAAGAAAGAAAGAAGGAGAATGGTTTCTTGGAGCCTGTTAAACTAAGTTCTCTAGTCTGTCTTTTAGGCTTCGCTCGGTCCTGTAGTGAAAACAGCTAAGACTCCTTATGAAGCGGGTATTTGGCTGGGCTACTTATAGTTCCAGAGAAAACCAAAATGTTGCTGAGAGGACAGAAATGCAGTTAAGTCTCTTAATCAAAGTTCGTAGCTGATAACCCACAGCTGACACGAAGGATAGGTGTTAGTCAACCATGACCCTGCCTGGCAGGCTAAGTTCTCAACGTGTTCTCATTTCTCTGGTTCTAACTGGCACAGCTGTAGTGATGGTCTAATACTTTGAGGAATTAATGGCTAGTGTTGTTGGGAGTGGGATAGATGGCCTCTGTATTTACGTTATCTCGATCTTATTTTCGTGGTATATTATATAAAATATAAAATGTTTTATGTTAAAATTTATATCAATTTATTATGTGTAATTTTTTTTAAATTATGTTAAATTTTATTTTTTTTATTTTATTTTTTTCATAATATTGTATCGTATCATATCTAAAATTATCAAATACAAAAAATTTATATAATTATTACCCAATTAATCAAATTCTACTATAAAATTTTCAAAATGAAATACTCTTTTCTTTTTTTATAATTGTGAGTGAGTAATAAAATTGTTTGGACTTAATTCAAATTTTATGATTTTTTTTAATCATTTAATCAAAACATTATTAATAATTAAATATTTTTATTGAGTTATAATTTTTTAAAAGATATAATGATGCAATCATAATCGAATCGATATGATATATTTTTAAATTTGTAATTATAAAAATTATTAGATTCAAATTAAATAAATTATTAATTAATTAAAACTAACTAAACTAACAAATATTAACTAAATTTAAGCTCACCACTTATACGTTAGGGGACTCGAACCTTATTAAACCATAGTTGTGACAATTGTCACCAATCATATCACAGTAATCTCATTTCCTGAAAGGATTAAAGATTATAAGTTATTAATTAATTAAATATCAGTAAAGGACTATAAGATGGCCCATGGAAATTACGGCCTGTATTTAATTATATTAATGATATGATGGGGAAGCTGGTAAACCTGGCTGATTCATCGGCTAAGGGTAGGGATAGGGAGAGCTGAACTGTTTATGGCGTGGTGGTGATGAGTGCTTAGGCATCGGAGGTGTTTCTAGATCCTGTCTATTGGTAGTGTAGTGAATGTATTAAGATAGGAGGGCTGGTGGTCATTTAATTTTTTTTTTTTATAGTACATTAATATTCAATATATTAATTATAAATAGCATATCACATTTTATGAGTTCATAACTTAATAAATTGATAAATATAAATAATAATAATAAAAATATCTCAATTTCACATTTAATGAGATTAAACTCAATATAAAACTAAATGCACTCTTAATTCTAATATATATAAAAAAATTAGAAAAAAAAAAGATTTTATTTAACAATTTTTTATGTTAAAAAGGTTGTTACTGTACTAAGCTTGGATCGATCCGAGGGTACAATAGAATCCTTTTGTTAGGCCCACGATTCAATGGGCATGACAACTCGTTCAGGAAAAAAAAAAAAACCCCATCAGTTAATTAATTAGGAAAACGTCTGTCCCACGTAATCCAGAGTTTAATCAGATTGATATATGAAATAAATCTTCTAAGATAAAGAGATTAGTTTATGAACATAAATCGTACAGCATGTTGTTTCAAGACAAGTGAGATTATTAAGAAATATTATCTTTTATGACTAAATAGATTAAGAGTAAAGAAAATTATTTTATTTTTAAAATTAAGATAAATTAATAATTTATTATTAAATTTTATAAATTCATTAAATTTTTATTTATTGATTTTTTAAAATTTATCTCTTATTAATGAGAATTTGTAAAAATTTAAAATTAATCCTTTTATAAAAAAAAAAAAAGCAAATTTTAATCTCATGTGTAAATTTTGGTTCATTATCAAAAAAATATTATTAGGTAAGGCTTCTTTTTCTCCCGACTAACAAGTAAAATTTATATTAATTGATTTTGGATTTTTCCGGTAACCATACAAAAAAAAAAATAAAAAATTGGGAAAGAAAGTACTGTCATTATCGGTTCAGTTGTGAATATAACCAAAACGTAGGAAGAAACAAACAAGGATCAATATTCAATACCCTTAGTTCATGACTTCTATGAATCCATTGCTTTAGAATAAGTTACAATTTTATTTAAAAAAAAAAATTATTATGTAATTTTGGTTGAAAATAAGAAAACAAAAACAGATAATTTCTGCCTATAATTTCTCGATATTTGTTACTAACTATTATTAATCACATTTCATATATAGCAAGGACAAACCCTATTCTTGGTACGTACATTTTCTCTGATTAATCCCTAATTGCAAGAAGAATTCTTACAATTGTTCTAAGCTTTTACGTTTAAAAAAAAAAAAAAAAAAAAGGAATTGTTCTGAGCTTTAAATACCAGATTTCATGCCTATAATAACC
The DNA here is from genome assembly GCA_033439115.1 of Firmiana major. Lineage (NCBI taxonomy): Eukaryota > Viridiplantae > Streptophyta > Magnoliopsida > Malvales > Malvaceae > Firmiana > Firmiana major. Next base: position 80,088,947 of record CM065900.1, on the reverse strand, counting down.
CGGAACCACAACTGCACACGGATTTCATGATCAGAAGAATATAAGTTGATTTTCCTTCCTTCAATATTCCTTCAATTTAGAACTCACAACCATGATAAAAAAGAGATTATAGAAATTTGAGATTCCAGATTTAAATTTAAGTTTAATTATTTTATCTAATTACATGCAAAAAATTAATATTTAAATATGATTATAACATACCAAGTTGATTTTGTGAAATTTCAGCAGTTGTTTCCCTGTTTTGTTAGGTATAGATGGCCATTATGATGGCCGTATATTTCAGTGAAATATCAGGAAACTGTTTCACCGCGTGGCTAGATTTGAGACAGTATAGCCCACTGCTTGTCAATACAAAAACAGCAAATTGTACGAAATAATCACTTTCACGTACGTAAACATATATCATTTCATTTAAATAGTATAATATAATCATATTATTAAAAAAATAAATTTTAATAATATAATTAAATTGTATAATTTGAATGAAAATTAAAGTAATTATTTCATAATTTTTTTTTAAGATTAAATAAGCTGTTAAATAAATTTTTTGATTGACAACAAGTTAAATTCGAAATTTTAGAACATATAACATCCTCTCTTATTGGTATCCACAATTTAATATAAGGTTGAAAAGTTATATCAGTCCAAAAAGGTATTGTTCAGGGAAGTACATATAAATTTCAAACTAATTAAAGAAATTGACTGGGAAACTCAAACACGGCTCTCTTCAGTTCAAAATCAATAAATTGTGACTCTAAAAAAATAAAAATCAAAATCAAAACAAGTATATGGAATATTCATTAAATTTAAAATAAATGGAAAAAAATACCTCTATTGTATAAACCAATTGAATAGAAGACACTTTGTCCAATAAAAAGATTTCGAGCATACATCTCTTTAATTTTTGAACCGACACAAACTGATTTTGAAATCAACGATTACCAATAGTATGAATTCTAACCAACTGTATTAATTGCTTAAATGTTATCAAAATAATATTTTTCCAAAAATTATATTTTAATAAAGTAGTTTAATATAATTAAAACTCTTTTTCCATCTCCAAAACCAAATTCAAAATTTTTTTATTTAATGCCTTATATTTGTTTTCCTGGATTAATTTCTTCACCTAATAATAGGTAACATTGTCAATGTCACTTATTGAATGATACCCCAACTAGAAAACCTAGCTGTTTCCTAATACCTAAATTTTATATAATATCTTTCTTTGTACCAACAACTGTTTCTTGTAAAATTATTATGACCATAAATATTGTAGAATTGATTGAGATTTAAGATTTCGTGTGCATTAAATTATTTTCACACATTTTAATTGTAGATTGGTTTCCCTCACCTGCTCATTAAAATCATGATCTCTCCCACCGAATAAGTGTTAGGCTTTACACGCGTGTCTATAAGAGATTCTGCTTAACAAAATCATTCGTCTTGATTTTATTAATTGAAACTTACTTCACTTAAAACCCAAGAAAAAAAAAATTAGTTCATGGCCGATCCGATTACGAATATTGCATGCATGGTGGTTAGCGATACTTTCTTCAATGAAGAGTCTCTCTCTGTAAAGACACAAGAGTTTTAGATGTTATATATTCATAATTACGAAATTTTAAATATTATTTTAAGGATAGAACCATAACATTTTAAATTACGATGGACTAGGATTATTACGTTAACATGACGGATTTGGCATTTTCTTGTTTGAGGAAGCCGGTGATTTAGTCGACCCTAGCTCTAGGAATTCTTGATTCAGATAAAATGTTGTAATATGGATTCAGATTTAGAAGAAACAACACACATGGGAACACTAGCAATGTTGTGGATAATTAGCAATTATAAGGGCGGCAACAGTTGAGAAAGAAACATTTGCTTCGCGAGGAAGATGTTAGATGCATGAACTCGAGTGTTGGTGGAAAAGAGTATCGACATCAATTCGCCCCAGCACAAGCTTTTAATTGCTTTCTCCTAACGGTTCCTCACCAAGAAACTTTCTGCTCTTTTACTTTTTATTTTTAATTTTAAAAAAAATCAAATTTAATGATATATCACATATGATAAAAAACTTTCCAACCGATAAAATTTTAAAATTATATTTTAATTTGGTATTGTGTGATTGTGAAACAAATTATCTTTTAGAACCCAAAAGGTTTGTTCAAAAATGTAAAGCTTACTAAAATTTTGAGTGATGATCATCCATAGCGAGAGATTTGCTGTTCGAATTTTTATCAAGTCAAATTTTGTAAGGTTAGTATTAATTACGTAGTCCGATTAAAAATTAAATCTCATATCCAATGTGATATGAGAATACCTCTTGATTGACACCAAAATAAAATTGATTATGCTATAGAAATTTCATTATTTTCTTATCTGGGAAATTGGTTATATATAATAATGATGCATTCATAGTTACCTCAAAATCTTCTAAATTTCATGAAGCTTTCGCTGATGCTAGCTTATTATTTCCAAAAGCAAATAAAAGCGAAAGTGAAAGAATGAAGGACATGCTAAAGCCATATGAAGATGGCTCGGGTTAGATGATTACCTTTGACGAGTCAACCCAATTTTTTAGCAGCAATGTGGGTACAATCCAAAAAGGAGATTAAGGATTTTTGGATTTCAGGATACTAGTAATCCTGAAAAGTATCTTGGTTTGCCAACCATGATGGGAAGGAGCATACATAGGGCACAGGAATTTAAAATACGATCGCGATTTTATTTTTGATTGTGTTGCATTTATCATAGCTACGGATATAACGAAAATTATCGTGGTTATAACGGTTATCACGGTCGTGATTTTTTTTCCCGCACAACTTATCCCAAAATGCAATATTTGTAATTATAATAATTAATCTTATTTTATAATTTTTAAAATAATTTATGATATTTTAAATCTAATATTTTTGTGAAAAATTTAATCATAATTTTTTGATTATAATAAAACATTATAATTTAATAAAATTATTTATAATAATTAAAAAATAACAAAGGTAGAAAATGAAGATCAATAATTATTAAATTAATTATACTAATTAAAAATTAACTACTAAAAAACTATACTAATTTAAGCTAATTATTAAACATTTTTTAATTATTTATTAAATATTGACTTTAAAAATTATTAATTAATACTAATTGTTTAAAAATCTGTATTAATTATACTAATTAAAAAATTATACTAATTAAAAATTAACTACTAAAAAATTATACTAATTTAAGCTAATTACAAAATATTTTGGTTATAATCATTAAATATTTACTTAAAAATTTATTAATTAAAACTAACTCCTTAAAAATTTGTATTAATTATACTAATTAAAAATTAACTACTAAAAAACTATGCTAATTTAAACTAATTATTAAACATTTTTTAATTATTTATTAAATATTGACTTTAAAAATTATTAATTAATTCTTTAAAAAATTATATTAATTATACTAATTAAAAAATTAAATACTAACAAATTATACTAATTTAAACTAATTACTAGACATTTTTAAATAATTATTAAATATTTAATATAAAAATTATTTATTTATAATAATTAAAAAAATTATATTAATTATTATTTTTTAACCTAACCTACTACTACCTAACTTACTGCTAACACGGTTGTGTTGCGTTTGTCACGGTTACGGATATAACAGAAATCATCGCGGTCATAACGGTTATCGCGGTCGTGATTTTTTTCACACAACTTATCCCAAAACGCAATATTTGCAATTATAATAATAATTAGTCTTATTTTATAATATTTAAAATAATTTATGATATTTTAAATCTAATATTTTTGTGAAAAATTTAGTCATAATTTTTTGATTATAATAAAACATTATAATTTAATAAAATTACTTATAATAATTAAAAAATAACAAAGGTAGAAAATGAAGATCAATAATTACTAAATTAATTATACTAATTAAAAAATTATACTAATTAAAAAATTAACTACTAAAAAACTATACTAATTTAAGCTAATTATTAAACATTTTTTAATTATTTAGTAAATATTGACTTTAAAAATTATTAATTAATACTAATTCTTTAAAAATTTGTATTAATTATACTAATTAAAAAATTATACTAATTAAAAATTAACTACTAAAAAATTATACTAATTTAAGCTAATTACAAAATATTTTGGTTATAATTATTAAATATTTACTTAAAAATTTATTAATTAAAACTAACTCCTTAAAAATTTGTATTAATTATACTAATTAAAAAATTAATTACTAAAAAACTATACTAATTTAAACTAATTATTAAACATTTTTAATTATTTATTAAATATTAACTTTAAAAATTATTAATTAATTTTTTAAAAAATTATATTAATTATACTAATTAAAAAATTAACTACTAACAAATTATACTAATTTAAACTAATTACTAAATATTTTTAAATAATTATTAAATATTTAATATAAAAATTATTTATTTATAATAATTAAAAAAATTATATTAATTATTATTTTTTAACCTAACCTACTGCTACCTAACCTACTGCTACCCCCCCCCAACCCCCCATGCTCCAGATCCTTCCTTTCCTTTCTCATCGTCTTCGATCTTCTTTCTTTCAATCTCTGTTTCGTTCCAAGACCAAGAGGCCGGCAGAGCAGAGCCAGCCAGCCAGCTCCTGCCGACACCCAACCCAACCCCAGTTCCCAGACGACCAACCTACCTAGTTCCCCTTCTTTTGGCTTTTCGTTTTCGTTCTCAAACTCAGTTTCTTTCTACATTTCGTTGTTTTCATTCCTGTCTCACCGATCTCAGTTCGTCGACCTGTTCTTTCACCCAAAACTGTCTCATTTGACACCCACCGACCTCTCTCTCACTCACCCAATCACCCTCACCGACTCATCCTGTCTTTAACAGATCCGGATCTGTTTAGTGTTTACTGATTTTATTCTATTGTTGGCTGCTGGCAGTGTTGCTACTTGCTCTTGATGTGTTTTGCTGTGATTTTCAGGGTTTGCAGATTAGTTTTTTTTTTTATTTGGTTGTTTGTTACGGAGAAAATGGAGTAACAGAGGATAGCGGCGAAAACAGACCGTTATCGTCGCTATCCTCCGTTACCCCCCGCTACCTTCGTTTTTTACCCCGTTACGGGTGTGAAATTTTTTTACACTCGTTTTTTTTCAATTGCGGTGGCGGCTGGTGCCGCTACCGTTAAAAATCGACCGCGACTCTGTGTCGCAGCCACTATTTCGAACACTGATAAGGCATTTAGAAAATTGAAAGACGGAATAAAAGCCAAGATGAACTTGTGGAGTGCTCGATTTTTATCTTAAGTAGGGAAAGAGAACTTTTTAAAAGCTGTGATTCAATCCATCCCGACCTATACAGCGGAATGTTTCTTGCTGCCAAGGAATTTAAGCAAAGAGATTAATGGTTTGATCAGCCGCTATTACTGGAAACAAAGTAAGGTGAGGAACAACATGCATTGCCTAAGCTGGGAAGCCATGTGTAAACCAAAGAAAGAGAGGGGCTTGGGTTCAGAAAAATGTAGCATTTCAACAAAGCTCTCCTTGCCAAGCAAGGTTGGAAATTAATTCAACATACATCCATTCTCGCGTACAAGGTTTCGAAAGCACGGTATTTTCCTAGGGAGGACTTTCTTGAGTCAGAATTAGGATGGCAACCATTTCAAACATGGAGAAGCAGCTGGCCGTCCAAAGACGTGTTACGAATGGGCGTAAGGTGGAGAGTTGGGAATGGATAGGAGATCTCAATATGGAAAGACAATGGATTCCCTTTAATCCAACTTTTCAGGTTATTTCGGAAATAAGGCAGTGTGAAGAAGATAGCCACGTTTCGGAACTATTAGATACAAAAACAATGAGCTAGAAATATGACATGGCTACAACTATGTTTTCAAGGAAAGAAGCAGAATTAATATTGGCTATACTAATCAGCAAAGGCAAACCCAGACAGAAAGGTTTGGCCCTTTACAACAAATAGTTGATATGTAGGGTTTCGTCGTCTTGATTTATCATATCATATATATAGAAAGAAGCAACGAATTAGAAAAACAATAAAATCAAAATAAATAAGATTATACAACGGGATAAAAATTTACCTTTTTAGTATTGCTTGTGTAGGGGATTTCAACCTTTAAATTTGGTAGCCCACAAATAACTTTCTTGAGTCAGAATTAGGATGGCAACCATTTCAAACATGGAGAAGCATCTGGCCGTCCAAAGACGTGTTACGAATGGGTGTAAGGTAACCTACGAATAATTCTTGGTTTATTGTTAACTCAAAACTCTTAATTGTGAGAAATACTTTAATGATATCCAAATTAGTGGACGCAAAACATGACCTTTGCATAGGACAAAATGTGGTCGGCAACAAAGAGATGAGAAAGGAAATTGTTTAATGAGTACTAGCATCAAGAGATAAAATGACTACAAAAAATATTCTATTTAAATTTTGTAACTTAATGTTTCTGATATAGTGCTTTTTAACAAAACCTTAAAAAAAATTTAGCCTTAATTTAACTAGATTAAATCTTTAAGGTTTTGTATAGAAGAGGACTTGGATAGCCAAAGTTCCGAATAAAGTTAAGATTTTCCTCTGGAAAGTGAAGTGTGGGATATTACCCGTAAAGACAAATTTGTTTCAAAGACGAATCCCAGTAGAAAGTTTCTGTCATCAATGCAATGATAGAGAGAGGAGACTACTGCTCACGCCTTAAGAAATGTAGGCACGTTGCTGCCGTATGGGGACAACTAAAATTCACATGAGATAATGCTCGGAGAATTGAAGAGGACAGGGAAAAGTCGCTTTGCCAGACTCTGGATCACCAGTTCCAGCAACTTGTAATAACGCTATAGGCTTTATGGAATGACCGAAATTCGAAGATCCATAACCAACATTGACGGGATTCGCAATGTACCGTAGAATTTGTCGAGCATTATATTGAGGACTCTAATACAGCTGACACTAAGTAGAATAGAGGAGTGATTCAGTCCGTACGATCATGGAGGAATCTTATCAGGATTCAAAAAACGTATATTTTCATTAATTTATTGAAAAAGTATAAAAATATGAGTTAAATTTTTTATTTTTTTATAACATTTGTTTGTCATGTGAATATAATTTTATAATATTTTTAGGTCATGAAACTATCTAGCTCGATTTAAGGTTTCGAACCTAAAGTTTCAATATGGTTTCTTATTAACTTTTATTTATAAAGTTGAAATACGACTATCGATTTCGATAAAATTTTGGCAGCATAAAGGTTTATGTTTTATCATACCCAATATGTAAGGTACAAAATATAACAGTTTATATCAACAAGGCAGTTGATGTTATATTTACTCAGTTTATAACCTTATTATTAATTCATTTACATCTCATAACACGGTAATTAACTTCTACAAATATGTTTTAACTCAATACATATTTCGATTCATATACTAAAAGCTAACTGTTTGAAAATAAACACAATTAAACAGTATAATTATATACTGGTGTGAGCTGTGAGATTTCCGAAGCATTAGATTCGAAGTCGATATAGATGTCGATGCCAATGCACCTCTGGCCTAGACTTGTGATGGAAAATAAGGAGGTGAGCTTGGGGAGTTCAATAAGTAAACCACACAAGTATAGAGGTAATAACATACAGATACTGAATTCTAATACATGTCTAATGCATTCACATTCAATCATTCTTTTTTATAATTTATTGGATTTACATTTCGAAACTTATTAAAGTTTACACTTTTCTTAAGTTTACGAGCTAAAATATTATGTTATCAAGTCCTTCAGGTAAAGAAGTATTTTGAAATATTTTGATTGGCCATCAAACCTAGCCACACAGAACTGAATATGCCTCAATAGGTTCAGAGTTCAATCACATAGTCGAATGCAGAAAACCGTAATTTAATACATGTTCAAAGCACATAAGCTCTTTCATATGAAATCTCTTACCGAATATTCGTATTAACACAATTTCATATTCCAAATCACTCTTCACAATTCGAAATGTGTTTCATATTCCAAATCACACGTCACAATTCCAAACACACTTCACAATTCAAAACACAGTTAACAATTCAAAACGTAGTTGGTATTTCAAAACACACTTTACATTTCAAAATGTAGTTTATATTATCATTGCTAATTATTCTAATCCGTTAGCAAGAACACTACTGACTATTATATCCTGTCAATTGGGACTCATCACTAATTATTATAATCTCCATTAGCAGGGGTCACATCATATTCTTTTCATATCATTAGGACATGTTCTGTGAACCATATTCATGTTTGTTAAACATTTTCGATAACATATTTCACGATTTAAAAAATATTTCACATTTCAAAAAACATTTCACATATCAAAACACATTTCAAAGTATATTCCAAAATCTGAAACACATTTCATATGATCATTATTTTAACTCATGATCAGGAAAATATAAAGAATCTCGAAATATATAATCATTACTAACTATTATATACCTCGTTAGCGAGGGTCGAAACATCGCTATTTATATCCCCAATAGTGGGCTACATGTTAGGTATTTATGTTGTCAATAGCATGCTACATGATTGCTATTTATGTTGTCAATAGCAGGCTACATGATTGTTATTTATATCGCCAATAGCAGGCTACATGATTGCTAACTATTATTTACCTCGCTAGCAAGTGTCGAAAATGGCCATGGCCATGGCTAACTACTATCACCTGTCAGTTAAGACAAAACATTTAGTTGTAAAAGTTATCCGAATGCATGTTTTGAAATCAGTTCAAATCACAATATAGATAAAAATAGAGTTAGCTTAAATCCAAAACATGGAGATGTATATCTCATATACTTTCAAAACATGTCATACGTGAGATAAACTTATTTAATGCAGGTATAAAAAAATACAAGTTTTCTAAATCCCACAGAACTCGTAAGATGCATAAAAATTAAAATGTAATACAAAACATGGTTCACATGAGTACATATCTTTATCACCTTAGTCATATAACAATCAATAACCTTATTGTATTGAATTCAGTCATACATGTTGGCGTCATTGTCTTCCATATAGGCAATTACATGATTAGAGGTTACTGAAACATTAATTGTAGTTCGTATTTTTGAACTCTCAAATATAGCCAATCTAAGCTCCAAACACTAGGGGATCGATCCTATAACACCAAGGGATCGATCCTCTCTCTTAGTCCATAAATACTTATGGCATATTGCCAATTAGAGATCGATCATCCTATACTGAAGGAAGAGATCAATCCTTGTCACATATTTTCTTAACACTTTCTTATTCCACAATCTTATAAAATTCACACCTAATACTTATGATCCTTAAACGTTATTCGATTCTTGTTTTAGGACTCGAGCTATTCTTACATTGCTAATTCACATCTTGTAAGATTACTTACACTAAGTGATGCTTCCTTGCATTGCGAATGGTTATTACCATTCCAACGATCTTATATGTCCTTTGTTCTCCATTTAACACTTAACTTATATGGTACAATACTAATCTGCATCATGTGACCGTCCACAAACACAATATAATGCTTATTTGCATCCTATAAAATTTCTTACAATATATGATGCTTCCTTACATCACCACTTCTTTGATAACCTTATCTCCAATCAATCGATCACATATACTTTTCACAAATCTCATCTTCGTTGATTTCATATACTTATATCACTTATTTATTGTCTTTGAACATTATTCGATTTTTGTTCTATGACCCAATTTATTCTGTATGATGTTACCTTGCATCTATGGAACTAACTTATACCATAAAAGGCTCCCTTGCATCATAAGGATCACTTGTCATTCCATATTCTTATCCAATTTAATCAATCAATCTTTTCATCAATCGAAATTTCGATCGTTCCATCAATCACTCGAGCCAGCTAAACCGGTCTGAATTGGTTCAGCTCTACCTCCACCAGTTCGGTGGTCAACAGGCTCGTTTTCGACCTGGCCTTCCTCCAGTTGCGTCAGGCAGCGTCGCAATGCCCAAGGATGGTGGTAGCGTGGCTGGATTGGCCTCGACACCGGCGGATCCAAGCCTTCTCTCTTCCACCTCTCCCTCCTTTGATCCGCCTCTCCTAGTTGAATTTTACCTTTGTTTTAGCCGGTATCGCTTCTGCCCTCACTGACGATGACAGTCCGAGCCGCCTTGCTTGTTCGTTTCTCTTTCTCCCTCGGTGTTCCCTTTGTCTCTCTTTCTCATCACTCTACAATAGAGGGGAGAAAGGAAAGGGGTCGGGTTTCCCTTCTCTGTTGGTGATTAAGAATTTATCTAATGTCAAGGATGACTTATCCAACATTGGGGCCAATAGCAGATGAAGCAAGAGCACTAATAAGGCAGTTAAGATCATGCAAGGTTATTCATATGGGAAGGGAGGGTAACATAGGATCTGACTTACTAGCCAAATACGGGATCAGTTGTGATGAGAAAAATTTATGGATAGAAGAAATTCCGGATTTTGATTAGAATGTAATTAACTGCTGAGTACATTTCAATGGATGAATGAAAGAATACCAATCTTTAATTTTTTTTCAAAAAAGAATGTTTTACATGGCATTTGGAAGTTGTTTTTTTTTTAATTCATAGAAGGTATAAAGAAATAATGAAAGAACTGAATCTTAGACATAATTTCTCTTAAAGAGAAATAATAATTATTAAGTTAAATTTTAATGGTTAAAATTACTGTTAAAGATCTTAAATCTTGATTTAAATGATGATGTTTTTATTTTTAAAATATAAAAGTTTTATAAATTTGAACTTCAAATCTGATGCATTTTATTTTTAAAATTTGAAGCCTCCAACATATAGAAAAAAATTGCCTTTGATAGATCAGGAAGCAAAATTATGTGTAAAATTTTGAAACAATTTGGTATCATAAAAATGAAAGAATTATGTAAGTTTGATAATCAATGTATATAATTTATATTCGTATCATATAAAATTATATTTTTAATGTATAACAGACAAAATTTTTATCGATATATCAAATATTTTTATTAATATTTATATATAATTTTATCATATTTTAATTATTATTATTATTATTTATTTTATTTATATATTATATTTTATATTATATTTAAAATTATCAAATCTCCATTATGATAGACAGGACAAGCTATCTCCCCATATTCATCAACTCGTCGATCCTAACATCCAACCGTAATAGTAAGTGAAGAGAGCTAAGACAATTCATTAAAGTTAGTAAACCTCATCAGCAATACGGAGGTGGAAAGCGAGGCTTTGTGCCGGATTACGGTCGAAGTCGGTTGTATATGCTTGACAGCTATGCGTTCTGCTAGGCTTGAGGCAAGTACGAATAACCTTGGTTTAGTCCATTTATACTTGAAAAGAGTTTACGATCGTTGTTCATTAAGTCTTTGTTTCACTGTTGCCCTCATGTTAAATTCCGTGACTACCAACTTTGAAAATTCTTAAGAATTTTCCTCGTCGATACTGATGCAACACTCCTTAGCTATTATTATTTTTATCTATGATCGTATTTTATATTTATAATATAATATATAAATAATCAAATGTAAAAAATAAAATTATTTATTTAGATTCAAATTTAAATTTTATAATATATTATAATTTTTTATTAAATTGTTGATGGATTTGGTTTGCTTATAATCTATTTAGATCCGATCAACATGGAATATTAAAGAACCATGGTAAGGATTTAAGCATTTTAAATCAGCATTTTTCCTTCTTGGCCAACTTTAATTGCGAACAAGGACAGCATTTGGCTTCGAAGAAATCATCAACCGGGCTTTGAGTTTATGATCATCTCGCTTCAAACCACTTTGTTAAACTCAATATATTATATACTTTGAATGAATCATGAATGGTTTTAAAATGAGATTTAGATCTTCCAAAATGGTTCAATCAAATTTCAATGCGTCTAAACACATGAAAAATATTTAAAGTTTTTTGTAAATATTTATATATGCATTGTACATTGAACGTTGAACCTAGTAGGTCAGGACCAACGTAAATAATTTAATGAAGCATTAAGTGCAATCTAAATGTTGCAGCCAAAGGGGTGCCTATGGTTGGCATGGATTGAATCGTGTTTTTGCCTTTCACCCACTTGATAGCTCTTGATTGGATGGACCACTCACCAAGTTGGACAACTTTCAAAGGAACCTTAGTTTAAACCAAACTTCCGTATGAGGCAGCCGAGTAGGGTTTTTTCTCATAAGCTTGTTATGTTTGACTCTTTCATATTTTCTAGCTAAGCCGCCCATGACAGAAGATTTAAGTTATAAACAGAATTCGACCAAACTTTCAATGCAGTGGTGGTGCCTAGATAATGTTGGTTAGGGCAAATTGTTCATAAGCTGGCTCTTTCAAAACAGTTATAGAAAATAGACATATCAGAGCTTGCCAAGTATGGGAAAGAAATGGTGACCTGTAGAATGTGTATAACATGCATTAATGGTGGACAATTTGTACGAAACTAGTTGGATATTTTATTTTTCATTAATTGTTGTTTATCATACGTTATAAAATTTGCTAAATTTTCAAAACAAAAACAATATTTTAATTTTATATTTTGATATTTTTAATATTTATTTTAGATTTATTTGAACATATAAATAAGGATAATTGGAGGTTTAATTTTTGTATTTGTTAATTAACACATTTAAACAAAAAAATTCATGCATCTCACATATCACATTTTATGAGAATACCCGGATAATTTTATTGGATACTGCTATTTAGTAAGAAGATAATAAATGATAAATTTATAAATATTTGTTAAAGGAAATGGATTTGGAGTAGTAGTAATTTGTTTAAATGGATTTTTTATGTATTTTATTGATTTACTTGTTGGCATATGTGAAATTATCATTGGGTTTTATTATGGATTGAAAATTATCCTTGTACATATTAATGGTAGAATTTTAAGATTCCATAAACATTAAAAGTTATTTGCTACATACTCATTAAGTTAGAACAATATTTTTCTATTAAAAAAAAAGAAGCAAGACATGCCTAAAGCATTATGTAGAAACAATAAATTGATCTGAAAAACAAAATTTTAGTCATCTTCTCATCAAATTATCCAAGCCAGGTTTTAATCCTTGGATTTGTGGGTTTTCTTTTAGTGAAATGGTGTCACCAATTAAATGATATCTACTCAATTAAAGGACTGACTAAATAAATAAATTGTAGATAATATATATTTTAATAAGGTTATATGTAATTTTATTTTATTTTTTTAAATGTAAAATGAGTTATTTCTTGAAATCTACTTCTGCTAACTTTTTCTCCATTTAAAAAATTTACACATTAATTATCCATTTTTTCTATCTTTTACATTTTTAGATAATTATAATTTTTTTTATTTTTATAAAAAAAAATCAATTTTTTTTAATTTATTTCTCCCATTCAGTTGGGTGTGCATAATGTTAGTACTATTATAAATATTTATATATTGTGTTATTAATAAAAACACAATTATCAAAACACCCACATAATAACAGTCAAATTGTAGTAATTAATTACATCAAAATTTCTCATCTCTTTTCTTTTTTTCCATAATTCTAGAATGAATTCTTGGCCTCACCTAATAATCAAAATCATCAATTATCCCACCAAAAAAGAAAGTGTTAAACTCTTAAAACAAAGGTCCATATCTCTTACTTACATAGAATGAGCTTTACAAATCTTAAAACTTGCTTCACTTAAACATGAATAAATATTCGAGGATAATGTTATTCCTTAAATAAATAACAATAACAATAATAATAATAATATTATTATTAATGAATATAATGACATAAAAAGGGTCCATTAGGACAGTGTTATGGTACAAGAGTGTATGCCCATTCAAAGCATCAGCATCAAATAACGTTGGTTTTCTTTCTTTCTTCAAAGTTAGTCAAAAATAGTCGAACTATGATGGGAAGGGCATTGATTGATCGACTTATACCAAAGCCATCTATGGAGGGTCGTCAGTCTTGAACATGATCTCTTGGCCATGTCGTGTTGAATTTGTAAACCATTTGCAGCACCATAATTTCGTTGAACAACATTTTCACCATTAAAACTTGCCAGAGATGTATGTATGTATGTATGTCTAGATTAACTTAGCACTTTGATAACTGTGTGTTTAACGTATTATGGAAAAGCCAAACTAATTTAGTGGGGATTAGGTTTTTCTTTTATGTAAATATTCTCTTTTTTTTTAATTACATTTATATAAATATTTCGAAACAAGTTATACCTACTAAAAGAGTTGCATTTGTTAAAAATAGATACTAATTTTTCAAAATCATTTAAATTTTAATGTAAAAGATTTATAGATTTTTTCTTTGCAATTTTCATCAAAGTAAAGCATCAATGGTTATAATTTAGAATTTTAATTTGAAAGTGTCGAATTCAAATCTTAATTATAAGAGAGAGACCTCTGATTATGCAATTAATCTAGATGTAGTATTAGTACATCCAAATAAATAAAATTTATATTTAAGTAGATAAGTGTCAATTTCTGCTAATTTCATTTCTAACATTTAAAAACGATGGCAGTAGCATGTGAGATAATTATTCTAGAGCTTATACACCATTTCATAATCAATTGAATTAATTAAATTTAAAATATATTGTAAAGTAAATGAAATTTTGTGATGATGATTGAGGCACGTGTTTTTCTTTTAAATCAACTAAAACCTAATCATAACAATATGAATTAATAAAATAAAAATAAAATTCCGAAAATTCTTTGAAGAAGGTTAAAGCGTATCAGTCAAAATTAAAATTCTTGCTTAAAGGATTAAATACATAATTGAAGATTTATTTAAATGATATATGTTATGGTGAAAACTGACTGAGGAAGATGCTAAACGGTTGGAGGAACCTGCACATAGAGCGTAGGAATTAATGCTTCTGACGTTTTAGTCGATGTTTGTACAAGGTAAGGAAGAAGAAGAAAAGTAGAAAGAAATAACATAACAAGAAACCGTGTGTGGAGCCAAAGGATGGGGAAGACTGTTCTTTGGTCGTCGAGGTCGGTGAGTGTCTGAATAGTCTTTCCCTTCTGCTCCTATTAACGTACTCGGGATCATGTGCTTATGCTAAAGGTTAATGGATGAAGTTCCGACTTCGCAGGGTTCAATTCTTCAATGACAAGTATTAGGCTGCTGTCCTTAGCCCGGTTTACAGACGAGGATCTGATATATATATCCCAATTGGATGGTTGGACTGTCAGCAAGGTGAGCTTCAGCTTCAAGATTGGGCTGATAGTCATGCAGTCTATGTTTTGGGCCTAACAATATATATATATATATATATATATATATATGTATGTATATAGAAGTTATATATTAGTACTTTGAGAACAAAAGGGTAACTGTCGTTACTGAGAGGCATATATACCTGTTTTACCGTAAGAGTAATAATTTATAATTCCAATGCTTCAACGTGGCAGCCACCATTTGCAATGCCCCAATCATTGTATTCCAAAGAAAAGAATTGGATGTAAGCTAGAAATTTAAAAAAAAAAAAAAACGATAGTTAAGTTGTTATCAAAATAAAATATTTAATTGGATAAAGTGGAAAATTTAATACCTTAAATTATTTTGAAAAATCTAAAAAGGACTAATTGTAGGAGCTGAAACTAACGACTAATAAGAATTTCTTAATTAAATGTTATAAAAGATACAAATTTAACTTACTTAGATCTTGTGAATAGTTTTTTTTTTTTTTAAATCACTTTGGTTTATGTGTAAGTCGGAACAATGAGATTATTTTGCTAAGTGTCAACATGATGATTAAGCTGTAGCTTAGCTGAGACAACACAACGGTTCGGAATATGCATGTGTCAGCTGAAGCTGGCCACAAGGATTTGCCTATTCCAGCGAGGGGAAAAAACATTATTTCTTTTCATCTTATTTCGTTCCCTTTATTTTTGAATAAAGTTTTAAAAAAAAATATTTATGAGATCTTAAGTTTCTAGTTTTATATTAAGTATTAGTTTGAATTTAATTTAATTATAGACTAATTCAATTAATTTTTTAATATAATTATAAATATTTTCATCCGTTTTATAATTTGAGACTAATCATATTCGAACTTAAAATCATATTTAGATAAAATTTTTCGAATAATAATAATTTTTAAATTCAAATATAATTTAAATGTATGAAAAAAAAATATTACACGTCAATATATATTATTTTTATTTAATTAGATTATATCATTTAATTATATTATTAAACATCATATATATATATATATATAAAATAAATAATAAATATTTATTTTAACAAATTTATTAATGATTTTGACAATTAAATTTTTAATAATATAATTTTATAATATAATTTAAATGAAAATAAAAACGATTTGATATAATTTTTATAAAGGCCAACTCAGAAATTGAGTGACTTTCCTAGACAGTCTCACTGCCAACACAGACCACTTGCAAGTCCACGTTTCACCTTTGTCAGCTTTGCCAGGCTGCAATATATATCAGCTTTTTCCCACATGCAAACACGATCATCAACAAGGCCTTTTCCTTGCCTTTCATGTTTTGGTCCAAACAAAGCGCCAACCTTAAAATTTTTTTTAACACTCCAATCATTAAAGTTATCTCAAATAATGTTGTAATTTCTAAATCTCCTTTATGAGCTCAAAAATTAAAAAAAGAAAGTGCTTTGTCGATATCTCTATCATGTTTTCGGACAAAAGTTATTTCAAGATTTTAGGACAGAAAGAAAAAAATATATTAAATGGTTTTAATATGAAAACGGGCAAAGAATGATGTCATTGCATTGGATTTGCATGTAAATGATACAAACTTTAAAAGCTATATTTAGATAATCCGAAATAGCAATTTTTTTTAAAATCTTTTTGTTTTTCTAAAAAAATAATGTTATATAAATAGCTTAATATCGCAGACATTTAAATATTATATTCAATGTAATGAATTTTACATCGATGTAATATTCAAAAATATTAATCCTCATAAACTAATACTGGTAACTAAATCATATGTATCCTTTAATTTGTTAGTGTTGATATTTGGTAATGAAATTTACCTACAAGTATAATTGTCTAATCCAAATGAGTTTTTATATTGATTTTTCAAAATATTTTCATTTTTTGTGCTTTGCATATGTTCAAAACTAATAATTGTAGAAATTATTATATTGTGTTATATATTATATAGCATATGCTCAAAATAGATGTTAGTTGAAGTTGTAAGAAATTTATTTATTTTTATTGCATTGAATTTGAATTTGTTAAGAAATTGTGAGGAAAGATTTTTTTTGAATTCGTTAGATAAGACTTAATATATTTGAATCGATTTGAAAAAAAAAAAGATAAATTAATCAAAACCTAAAAAACTTTAGGCTCAAACAAAAAATACATGCAAAATACAACAATTAATCTTGCAAGGAATTTAATGAGAATTTAAATTATTGACTTTGAAAAAAAATTAAATGTTAATTAAAGAAGAGTTTATATTTAATGTAATGACCGTGTATAAAAATTAATATACTTTTAGAGAAAAATACATAATATTTTAAAAATAAATATTAATTTATTTTTAAAATTTTTTTATAATTTTTAATTTTATTCTAAAAAATAACATTTTTTAATGAATTGACAATGCATATATGTTATATATCATCGATGCATGAAATATGAATAAATTCAAGAATATGACAAAGTTAAGGTGCCATCAAATAGATCACATGGATATTAATTGATAGTCTTGCATCTAACCTCTTGATAGATTGCAATCCTAGAGGATTAAGGCTTCACCTCAACTTAAAAAAAAAAACTACAAAGGGAAAGTTGGCTTACATACGTAACCTTTAATTTGATAAAAAAGCCTACAAAAAATTTTCTATTTAAAAGGAAGGGGGTTGGTAATCACTTGGCCAAGTAATTATGGTTTTATATTTATTTTATTATTAGTTAATCATACATTTCACTTCTTCAATATTATTACAATTTTTTTTTTTTATATTTAAAATGAGTTGATTGAGAAGTTGAAGTTTCGAGTATTGACTAGGTGTACGGTCAGTAAGTTTTATTACAGAACAGTAAAACCTGTATATTTCCATTATAATTAAGAAGCATTTACTCTCATTCTATATTTACAAATTACAACAATTCACACTTGTCAGGATGCCTTTTTATGCCAAAGACCATCACAACTTTTCCCAACTTGACAAAGCAATTCTCTTTCTCTCTCACATCTGCTATTATTACTGGTGTTGTAGAAAGCAAAATCATTGTAATTAAGCAATAGAGATATGGGTGGGTGGGAAGATTACAAGCCCACGATGGCTATGGTGGGATTACAGTTCGGTTATGCAGTCGTTGCGCTGGTCACCAGAGCATCCATGTTGCAAGGAATGAGTCCTAGAGTCCTTGTAGTTTACAGGCAGGCCGTGGCAACTTTGGCAGTGACACCCATAGCTTATCTCTCGAGGTGGTTTAAGTTTCCAACGTCTCTCTTTCTCTCAAACATGCATGAATAAATATCTCACCTAACCTTTATCTGCAGGAGAAAATCTGGTGGATCTTCTATGGGTTTAAGGAGCTTTTCTTTGATATTTTTGGCTTCACTGATTGGGTAATTGTTCTCTGTCTTTTCTACATCTTTTTCAGAATTTAGATATGAATTTGAGTTGATTTTCTTGAGGGCAAAGCTTCATACAGTTCTCTTTTCTACGCTGACCTGGCGCTGCAGGGTGACAATCAATCAGAATATCTATTATGAGGGTCTGTATTTGGCCACTTCATCAATGGCAAGTGCCATGGGAAATCTAATCCCAGCCATCACTTTTGTAATGGCTTCCATTGTTGGGTACGTGATTGGTCAGAATAACTTCTTCCCAACTAATATCACATAGAAATTAATTAACCATTTGCAGTTTCTTTTTGGCTGCTATAGATTAGAGAAGGTGAATATTGGAAGCTTGAGAAGTATCGCGAAAATAGCTGGCACGGTGATCTGTGTCACTGGAGCCATTTTCATGGCATTGCTTAGGGGCCCCAAGCTACTGAATGCACAAATTTTACCAGCAAAATCGTATTTTGGATCAGAAGGTGAGCACTGGTTGCTAGGTTGTCTATTGCTCTTTGGAAGCGCAAGTTGCTGGTCTCTTTGGTTGATTTTGCAGGTACTTGGATCCAGTAACTCTCTTCACATGTCTGACATTTCAAACACTAACATTATTGCAATTTTCTAACAGGTTCCTGCTTCAGCTAGCTATCCTGACCACGTTTCTTTAACCGCCTGGATGTGTTTCTTTGGAACATTGCAATCAGCAGCAGTTACACTGATTTTAGAGCCAGACCTGGAAGCATGGACCCTTCATTCCGGTTTTGAGCTTGTTTGTTGTCTTTTTGCCGTATGTAGTTTGATAATTTGCAGCCGAGAAATGAATTATGTTCACTTAATTACTTTTATACATTAAACGCAACTAATTAGGAGTACTGCCATACTAATAGGGAATCTTCGGATCCGGTCTCTCATTCTTCGTTCAAGCCTGGTGCATTGCTCAAAGGGGGCCTCTCTTCTCTGCTATGTTCAATCCTTTATGTACAGTCATTGTGATCATATTGGCTGCTTTGCTCTTGCACGAGGAGGTTTATACGGGCAGGTAAACTAAGCCTAATTAATTACCTTAAAGTAGTATTATTCCATGTAAATTAAAAGCTAAGTTTTTTGTGATTTTAAGTTGAATGTTTAATATATATTAAATTTAAGATTTAAGTTTTATTTTGTGATCTTTATTTGTTACTCTTTTAAAAATTATGACGTAATAAATTAAAATTCGTCATATATGATGAAATCTATTAAAGTGATGTTATCTTATATTTATATTAAATCTCTTCACTTACAATTAATTGATTTTAAATTTAAGAACATGATCAGTCACATTCCATAAGGATCTGAATCCGAGAGTTCTAAACAAAGTTTCTTCTTATTTAAATTGCAGTTTTCTGATCATATAGTATTTTATTCTAGTCTGATAGGTGCAGTTGGTGTAATTGGTGGGTTATACGTTGTGCTATGGGGAAAAGCCAAAGAGATTCAAGTGATGAATAAAGAAACAGAGCCAGAGTCACAAACTGATCAGAAATCAACCATGAAAACGAGTCTGACTGAGGATTCGCTGCACAGAAGTTATAAACTTGACTTGGAAGAAGCCCTTTTGTCAGATAAATGTACCAATACGAATGAGGTGATCAGTGGCCACGAGCATTGAAAAGACAGCTAGCCCAAGTAGAATTTCTTCTGCCCCACCCCCACTATTTGGTTAATTAACGATGTTTTTCCTTGGTTGAACACACTATGAATGCTATGGTTTTGAATTACCTACTTCTTCTGCATTATTGCTAGCATGTTTTGGCCATCAAAAAAAGTGTACTCTTAAAAGCTTGTGCTTTGGTACAATTATCAGATAAAAACAAGATACGGAATAATCTAAAAGTTATAAAAATCTTTATCTCAATCAATATATCAATTCAGTATAAGATGTTAATATAAATTTTCCTTTTTTCCTTACTTTTATAAAAAAAATAATATGTTATTTCAATTTTAATATTATTATATTTTTTTTGAATAACTACTTTTCACATCTTTTTTTAATTTATTTCTAACCTTGATTTTTTTTGTCAAGTACAATTTAAAGTCTAATTCCAATTTTTTTTAAAAAAAATTGTGTATTTCATGTTCTTGTAGTAAAAAATAAAAAAAATTATTATATCAAAATTTGTGTTTATACATCAAATATAAAGCATTTTTTTTGGTCATATTTTAATCATATCAATTTTATATTTTGTGTTATTTTCATATATCATTTTATCATTCTAAAACTATAAATTTTAATTTCAACCCCAAATTAAAGGGATTATACGGACCATATGACCCTGTCGATTGAATCATTTCTAACTTTTCTTTACATAGAACCAGTTTCTGTGTGGACCGATAAGCACAGGATTGTTTGATACGGAAATAACCTTTATTAGCTAATTTTGAAAATCAGCTAAAGACAATGTATCTATAAAAAAATGGTTATCTTAAATTAAAAAGTTTTAATAGCAAAATTAAAAGATTAACACGTTTTTGTTAAAATGTATGCATCCAAATAGGAGCAGGTTGATAAGTTTATCCTAATTGTAAGGTTATTTTTTATATTTGATAATGTTAAATGCGATAAAATAACACATAAAATAATACAAAAGATTAAAATTTGATAAAAAATACATATAAATTTGATAAAAATTTGAAAAAAAAAATTATATTTATTGTATTGACATAAATTTTAACAGAACAATTTTTTTTTTATTTTACACAATACAAAAATATTTTGACATAACATGAATGCAAAATATATACATAAATTGTCTGATGTAATTTTATCATTCAAATAATCCATATTAATCCTTTGCTTTAGGAAGATTTAATTTTAATTAAACATCTTGACATGCTAGCTAATAGCTATTGAACTGCCTACCTTAGAGTCTTAAATGTGTGATCAAAATCATGAAACGAGATTGAGAGAGGTGCTTAAGTCCACTTGAAAAAATTAATTTTGACTTCTGTATATTTTTATTTTTTTATTTTTATAATTGAAAAAGGGGTGGTGTTTTAGGTTATTTGTACTTGAACTCATACATTTGAATATGCTGTTTCTAAAATTTTATTTAAACTCATAATTTGTGTAATCAATTACCATATTTTTAAGTGAAATTGTAAATTTTTAAACTAAAAACAGATAAAACTAAAATTAAATACTCCTTCTATAGCAATAAGTCTTGCCCGTATTATTTTTTGAGTGAAACAAATTTAATTTCTAATATTATTTTTAATAAAATCATAAAATTAAATAAAAATATTAAAAAATCAAAACTAAATTTATTTGATAAAAAAAAAAAACATAAACATAGAAAATGAGACAGAAAGAGTAGTTGTGAAGGGAAATATTTGGTTTTGCTCACAAAAAGAAAAAAATGGTTTTATTATTTTTTTCAGCTGTGTATGTCCTTCTAAATCCTTCCTTTTCTTTATATTAGAATACTACCAATGTGTGTTGTGTGTATATAAAAAATAAATAAATTAAAATATGTGTAATTATTTAATTTATTTGTAAAATTAAAAAATTTTACTGGACGATGTATAATATATATATATATATTTATTTATATACACACACTCTGTCACCAGTCACAAGTTCTCATGATGCATGCTGGACAAAGCCAACCCAGGAATCATATACTGACAGAATAGGTCAAAAACCTCCAACTCAAAGATTCATCAATGCCAATCCTTTCTACATCTTAATCTTAATTGAACTTGTTTTGGGGATTATAATATACATAACAGACAACTTTGAATTCCTAGTCTTTTTGCATTCGAACAGTTTCATTGTTATCTCGCCGCGTCACCAGATCAATTATTGGTTTTTGTTTTTTTGGTAGGCTATGATTAATTATTGTTTTTTATTATCTTCTCTTTTGTTTGTAGTCAATTGTTTTTTTATTCTGACAAATCACAATCCCAAACTTATCGCAGTTTGTCTATATTTAACGATCGTGTGGCACTTTACTCTCACAAGATTAAAGAGGTGATCTCCACAGTCTCACTCATACGTACTGTCCATTTTAGCAGCCCCACAGGCCCCTCACGGCTTTATCGAGGTAATTACCCCAATTCGCGTCCTCAGAGGTTCGAACCCAAGACCTTAAAGTCTTTGTTCTGACACAGATGATACCAATTGTTTCAGTACGTATGAGTGAGACTGTGGGGGCCACCTCTTGAATCCTGCGGGAGCAAAGTGCCACACGGTCGTTACAAAAAAACGACAATTGGTATCATTTGTGTAAGAACAAAGACTTTAAGGTCTTGGGTTCGAACCTCTGAGGACGCGAATTGGGGTATTTATCTCGATAAAGCCGTGAGGGGCCTGTGGGGCTTCCAAAGCGGACAGTACGTATGAGTGAGACTGTGGGGGCCACCTCTTGAATCCTGCGGGAGCAAAGTGCCACACGGTCGTTACAAAAAAACGCCCAATTCGCATCCTCAAAGGTTCGAACCCAAGACCTTAAAGTCTTTGTTCTGACACAGATGATACCAATTGTTCCAGTAGAACAATTGGTATCATCTGTGTCAGAACAAAGACTTTAAGGTCTTGGGTTCGAACCTCTGAGGACGCAAATTGGGGTAGAACAATTGGTATCATCTGTGTCAGAACAAAGACTTTAAGGTCTTGGGTTCGAACCTCTGAGGACGCGAATTGGGGTATTTACCTCGATAAAGGGACGCGAATTGGGGTATTTACCTCGATAAAGCCGTGAGGGGCCTGTGGGGCTGCTAAAGCGAACAGTACGTATGAGTGAGACTGTGGGGACCACCTCTTGAATCATGCGAGAGCAAAGTGCCACACGGTCGTTACACTATATTATGGTCTCCCTCTTCGTTTTTACATGCATGTGCTCAAGCTTTGAAGGTATCAGAAGAAAAGCAGTGCTTTCATGGTCAGGCTGATCTGATCTAACTCCTTCATAAACTATGGGAAGAATAATAGAAGGTTACAAGCCTGCTTTGGCCATGATTGGACTGCAATTCATCTATGCAGGAGTTGCTCTTTTCACCAGGGCTGTTCTCCTCAACGGACTGAGTACTAGGGTCTTTGTGGTGTATAGGCAGGGAATTGCCACCTTGCTTATCGCACCAATAGCTTTTGCTTCAAGGAGGTAAGTGCAGATTTTTTGCTCAATCTGTAATATCCCAATTTCACATCGAGATATTGAAAGATTGTACTATAATACCTACATAGACACTTTTTTATAATCTTAGAATCAAAACAGATAATTTTTTTACAGATTCTCACTTTTTTGTCGCTTCTGTTGGCAGGAAAAATTCATCCAGGTGTTCTTTGGGGTTGAAGAGCTTTGCTTGGATATTTCTAGCTTCTCTTCTTGGGTGAATGCAGGCTTCCTAAATGTTTTTTTTCCTTCTCTTGGTTGAATGAGTTGGTGAACTTTACTAATGATTTTGGTTAATAAATTTTCGTTTGCAGTGTTACAGCCAATCAGAATGCATATTTCGAGGGGCTATACTTGTCGTCTTCAACAATAGCAAGTGCAATGACTAATCTAATCCCAGCGGTCACCTTTGTGATAACTGCCATTTTTGGGTAAATCAGCATAACTCAACAGGATATGCAGATAAAAAGAATATGTCTATGCTTTTAAATTTTGTGGGATCTCTAATATTGTCCTAATCTTGATATTTAGGCTGGAGAAAGTTAATATCCGGAGCCTGACAAGTTTAGCTAAGATATTAGGAACAGTAGTCTGTGTTGGTGGAGCCATTTCCATGGCATTGCTCAAAGGCCCAAAGCTATTGAACACAGAAATACTATCACCAAAGTCTTTGTTCAGCCCAGGAGGTGAAAATTGGCTGCTAGGTTGTCTACTTCTACTTGGAAGCAGCTTTTTCTGGTCACTTTGGATGGTCTTGCAGGTATGCACCTCCCCATATATTCATCTGAAAACAAAAAAAATGGCAATTTTTTTGGTATTTTACCCAAAAAATTGCCTCCAATTTCCCTTTTTTTAATATGTTAACGGTCTATATAGGACAAATGCCACAAAATTTTAATATAGCGTAGTTTAGTATTAAAAAAAATGCCGTTGAAACCTCATTTTCCTGGGGTGTTTAAGATTAACATCCAGATCACTAGATTTATCTCTTTGAATTTCTGAAACAGGTCCCGATTTCAGCCAGCTGTCCTGATCATTTGTATTCATCTTCTTGGATGTGTTTCTTGGCCACATTAGAATCAGCAACAGTGGCATTTTTAACGGAGAAAGATTTAGCAGCTTGGAGTCTGAATTCATATCTAGAGCTTTCTTGCTGTTTATTTACGGTTAGCAACCATTTCTCTGCACTCTACTAATGTTTGTAATCATGTTCAGTTCAAATCCTAGGCTCTTAATGGCTCGAAAACATTTCATCAAACAGGGAATTGCCTTGGCCGTGTCTTTCTTTGCTCAAGCCTGGTGCATTTCACAAAGAGGTCCACTCTTTTCTGCAATGTTTAATCCCCTATGCACAGTTATTGTGACCATATTTGCTGCTATATTCCAACATGAGGAGACATATGCAGGAAGGTAATTAACCATATGCTTCGTAGAATTATCATCTTTTATTACTGCAATTACTCGTATGAATTTTGGTGCAATGGTAAAAACTTTTTGTCACGAAGACCTCTATTTTAAGTACTTCACAATGTGAAAATTTTGTACGAATTTTACCTTTATGGATAGTTTGTAAATCTGACATCTGGTTCGGTTTGCCTCAGCTTGGTCGGTGCTTTTGCGGTGATCGTTGGTTTATACATTGTCCTATGGGGTAAAGCTAAAGACCTTGAAGAGATCAAACAACAGATGGATCCAAAGCTACTTAATAATCAAACAACAATCGTACAAGTGCTAATAGACGAATCATCTGAGAAGACTTGTAAAACTGGTCTAGAAGAACCACTTTTGTCTGACAAACCAACTAACAATCATGATACTCAGAAGAATCAGAAATGACAAATGATTGTTTAAAGTTTTGTTCGATTGATTATAAATGAATAAGAAAATCAATAGTACATTTATCGCTTACCAGGATTGTGTGGTTGAAATTTGTATGCATGCCATCGACCAGGATAACATTATACAAATCTAAAGCTTTCAAACTTTATTCAGATGTGAAAATAGTGAGAACAGGTATGAAAATCATCTATGCATGAAAACTGAGGTAATAATGAAAGAAATTATTCATTTTAAGCTCTGGATATGCTTTATAATTTGGGTAATAGATGAATATGTACCCACCGATCCAACCAAAAGCGCCAGTATCATAATAATGACAATTCCTGTAAGCTCAATCCCCCATTTCCTGTAAATTTCAAAGGTCTTCAAGTAGCCCAGAAAAGGGAGCAGGAAGGAGACACAAACAACAAGAGCTGCTCCGGAGAGAGACATGACAGATTGAAAAGATGGAAACACAACAGTACAACTACAGTGCTAATTAGTATAGACATTCTGATAATGATACTTATTGCCTTTCTACCTCTGTATTTGGATGGCAAGCGGCTTTCAATGGTGGTGCCGATTGGCATTACCACCAATGCATATTTGGCTATTGGTGCATCCAATACAGTGTATATTGCTACCTTTGAGCTAACATTCTCCGTTGGCAGATTCAGAGTTACTTTGTGATGAACATTCTGGCCATAAATAAGGTATCCCGATACTGCCATGGACATGTAGGTGATAGTGCAGATAACAAAACTAGTTCAGTAAAACCTGTAAAAATAACAAGAGAAAAAGGGAGTCTAGGGATTATTTACATTTGACCATTTGATTTAAAGTAGACACAAAACACACCAAATCATACCTTGGAAAACCGGCTTTTCTTCCTTATAGAACCATAAATTGGAGGGAATGTTGCACGAGCACCATAGCAGAATGTGTACAGATTAACCACTGTTGGAATTCCAATGAAGTTTATGAGCCTTCCCTTGCCATGGAATCCATTCTGTTTAGTCAGCCCGACACAGAAAACACAGACAACAACAACCAGGGAAGAAAGAACCCCACCAGCAGAAACATACGATAAGGCACTCAGATCATTTAGCCACAAGGACGTCAGTATCAAGATACCTGAAAGAATAACAAAAGAAAGCATGCCATCTAAAGTCATACTTCCAAGCTTCAACGTAAAATCTGGGGACAGCTTGTGCAAATTGTCTCCTTCGAAGATCAAAAAGCCAGTGGCAACCAAAAGCATGGCCGGTAATATCAATGTAGCTTCTGATATTAGGGTCTGCATTCATGCATCTACTTATCAGGAGTCCAGTAAAACAAGTGCAGCCGCTATTAGGATCAGAAGGACAAAGCTTAACCACCCTCTTGAAGAAAGCGCATATGGAATTGACAGTATACCAATACCTGAGAAAAAAAAAATGGCCCAAGGTTACTCATAATCAAGGACAATATAAATAAGGCTTGGGTTTAGCAGAGTACCTGAAAGCGCGTTTATGCCATTAATGCAGGTCTTGAAGAAGCTAATCTGCTGTTCTTGACGAGGGACATCCGCCATGAAATAATTAAATAAGGATATTAAAACAGGCGATTCGATGCAACAGGAAAATACCACACTACTCCAACACCTTTGTTACACCATTGGAAGAAGCAAGGACTCAGGATAGAGATCAAAGTGGGAAAAGAAGTGATTGAACAATCCAGGATGACCAGGGAAGTACATGGGCTAATAAGGCAAAAACTGATTCGACTATTTTCCAGTGGGATTCAACATTTGTTGTTGTAATCTACAATATCTTTTTGGGTCTCTATCTACGCAATGTTGAGGCCCAAATTTTTTGACCCCTACAGAGAAGATTAGGCCTCAAAATCATTGTGGATGAAAACAAGAACGTCTTTTCACGGCGATTCCACGTGCTGTAAATCCCAGAATAAAGTTTCGATAAATATTAATGAGACCTACTTTTCATCTGCCCATCTTGAACGTTGAAACCATTATAACACAGTTCCACACGCAATAGCATCACTTTATTCAGGAATATCTTCCTCAACTGCTATTGAACCACTCATTTACCTTTTGAATCTTCATTCCCACTTCAAGATAATTCCAAATGTTTTAAAGCTTTTCTAATCCTTTAATGAGGTGTGAGATGCGACGGATCGTTTTGATTTTTGAAACACCAGGGACCAGAGAATTAAATGGTTCTGTCCACTTGCAAAAACCCCACTACATTACCCAAGCTGAGCTCCCTATCCTGCAACCAATACCAGAATCATCTTTATCCTAGATATTTTCATTTGTTTCGGTTAGACTTGACCCAGTTAACACAATCCAATAATTATAATATAAAAATATATAAATAAATATAATATAAATTAAAATAAATTATATATAATAAAAAAATTAAAAAATAAATTTTACATTTATCATATTATTATAAATTTTGATATAAAATTTTTATCTGAACATAACTTTTTAAAATAGAAATACAAATTTTATATACACAAACCGAAATTAGATAATACTATAAAATATCAAAATTCAAATATAAATTAAAATTTAATAAATATTATGTATAATTTTAACCAAAAAAAACACTAAATTTTATTTTACTTTTGCTTCTCAACGTAAGATTATAAAATTCTCGTCTATGTTTTACACAATTTGAACAATTATAAATTCACCTTTAGATTCCAAATTAAAAACCCTGGGAAATTAAGGGAGCAATAATGGAACAAGAAATAACTATTTGGGATTCTTATTTAGTTGACCCACCCGCCCTTGCTTTTCTTGTCGACACTAACATAATGAAACAGGAAATTTTCAACATTAATTATGGCAAATTTGTGGAGAGAAACTTGAAAACATCAACAGCGACGACAAATGATGATGCACAGAATTAATAGAACGATGACAATATAAAAAATAAACATATAAAACGTTCATACATATAATGTCCTAAGAACAACTGGAGAAGGAACTGAAAGCTATACAACAAAAGATCCAAATGCAATTATAGACACTGAAACAGATCAGTGCAGGACCCTACATGGAAATCCAAAATCGGAAACTAAAACTAACTCAAGGCTTCCAGCCTTGTTGATAAGAATTGTCTCTCCTGTTGTTTCTGAAAGCACAGCAGCCAACAGAGTAGACAACGATGAGGAAGATCAGGAACACGACGTTGACAATCGCCACCTTCTTCCAGGAACTCTTGAGGTTGTCTATGAATCCAGCCTTGCATGATTGGCAGTCGAAGCATAACATTTTCAGGTTATTATCCCACAGGTTGCAGTCAGGATTGGTTGAAGCAACAGTTCCTCTAGTCCAGTTAGTCGGTCCACCATAGTTGAATTGACAGTCGTTTGATGGCTTACAGCAACCAGACTGCAATTTACAGGAAACATGTTAGATCACAAGAAAAGAAAAATCATCGACAACAACAACAAATTACTGTCAATAGATGTCAAAATATGCACAAAACAGAATCATATTCGAAAAATCGTGACAACCCATTTCTAATTGA
This sequence comes from Firmiana major, assembly GCA_033439115.1. Classification (NCBI taxonomy): domain Eukaryota; kingdom Viridiplantae; phylum Streptophyta; class Magnoliopsida; order Malvales; family Malvaceae; genus Firmiana; species Firmiana major. Next base: position 80,059,822 of record CM065900.1, on the reverse strand, counting down.
TTCAGTTTCGAGTTATGGTGATTTTATAGAGAGTAGATTTATAAATGTCCATAACAAAAGTTAAGAACCTTTCTTATCCCAAAAAGATGAAAAAGTCTTATAAAAGTTCAGAATTAACAATAGAAAGTTTTGATACCATATCCTCTTTATGCTTAAAGTGTCATATAACCACTGAATAGTAACTTTATGCTGTCAATTAGCAGGCACCATTTTCTCTGACTAACGCAGAATAGTAACTTTATGCTGTTAGAACTTGAAACTTAGTCTCTGGTTCAGATCTCTCTCACTCCCAAAAGGGCATGAGAAAAGTTTTAGATCTCTAACAATCACATGAAAATTCAAAATTTCTACAAAATCCCAACTCAAATTTTTCAAAATCCTAAAACTGGATCTGGAAACAAGCCCATGCCATGGATAAAATCAAACAAAAACCCAATTAAAATTTGAATCTAAATAGTAAAACTAAAAGAAAAATCAAAAAAACAAAAGAGAGGAAAGAAAATTAACATACCTGAACAGCAGACAAGTGCTGCTGGTAAAACTCCGCGACAGTATCATTAAGATATTTTTCTCGGAAATCAGTACAAACTTTACTATCAGCCAAACAGCTCTTGATCTTATTCCAGTTCTTCTGACTAGTAACTCTCTTCTGCAACCAGTCTGAGTAATCACCGAGTCGGTATTCCTTATACCCTCTCCCAGACAACGCTTCTCCCGCCCCTTTATTCGTCACGGCGAAAGCAAAGATGGTGAAGGCGATGCCTAGTACGATGAGTAGGAACATGACGACGAGGTACACCCAGAGTAGCCACGACACGCGACAGCACGCGCCGATTAGTCCGGCTAGTGAGACGACCATGAGGAAGACTCCGATTACGATAATGGGCTTGTCTAAAAACCGTTCGCACTCCGTCACACCTTCTCGGCTCAGCCAGATGCCGGCGCCGAGGATGGGGATCGAGAGGAGGAACGTAATGAAGTTGAGGATTCCAACTAGGTTGTTACTCAAGCGGAAAACCATGGTTTCAGGATTTCGACTGGATCTCTTGTTTGGTTCTTGTTTGGATGAAGAGAAAGTTGATGAGAAAGTTGATGAGAAAGTTAAGTGAATTTGTGGAAAAAGTGGAGTCTGGATGTAGGTTTAAATACGAGAGGAGTTGTTCTAAGGGAAAAGAAACCGAAGAAGTTACAAAGAAAGTTCTTACGGTGTTTATCGGAGGTTACAGCAACAATAATGTCACGCGCTGTACGCGTTTTTTACCAGCAGAAGCTTTGGGGGTGTGGCATCGTTTGGATTTTTTTTTTTGCCCGTTTCTAAATAGACAATAATATTTTAGTTTAATAGTTAAATATATTTTTATTTTTTATTTAAAATAAATATAATTTTTTAATATTTTATTTTATTATAAAGATTTATAAATTTTTATTTTATTATAAAATAAATCATCTATTTTTTTAAATAATATAATTAAATAAAATAAATAAGAGTTCGTTAATTTTTTTTATTTTACTTGAAAATTTTATAATTAATTTTAATTTAATTATATTATTTTAAAATTGTAAGAGTTTATACAATAAAATTAAAAATTAAAAATTATTTTTATTTTGTACAAAAAATTAAATATTAACATGAAGGTTTAAAAATTGACAATAGTATTTACAGTTTTTAACTTATTCTTAGTTTTCAAGATTATTATGTAACACATTATAATTGATATTTTTATGATTTATGAGTGAGATTAAAATAATATTATATTTTTAATTAAATATAAAAAACTAATAAAATAAAAATGTATCATAATTTTTCTTTTTGGTTATAAAGAAAAAGAAAAATAAAGTAACAAAAACTAACAGCCTAAGAAACTTTGAACTCTGCTGAGATAAACTACCCCCCATGAATGATGAATCTACCAGTAACAATTGCTGCAATTCGGGAGGAGGATTTGAAAGTCTCTCAAAGCTTATTTCTGTTTATAGAGTCAAAATTTTATTAGTAATATATTATATAATAATTCTTAATATTTTTTAAAATTTATTTTTAACTTTCACAATTTACTTATATAATTATGTGCATAAATTTTTAAATCAATTTAATATTTTTATTATTTTAATTAAGAATAAAATTTTTGTCGATATATATAACCGTTGAAATTTTATTATTTTGAAGTAAATAATTAGATATTTTTAATTAACTTGAAAAATGATGTATTTTATTTATGTGAATAGAATATAAAATTTAATAATTGGATTAAAAAAAATAAAATAATATAAAAAAATATGAAAATGAATTATACTATTTAGTTTTACATTAACATAAGTAGATCATTTCTCTAATAAAACTCATAATTCGTGTATATATTTCTTTTTTATCATGTAAATATAAAAGTTACTGTCTTAAAATTTATATTAATATATCACATATAATTTTTTTAATTTTTATAAATTTATATAATTTTTTGTTAAATTTTTATTGTTCCACTTTATTTTTGTATTAATTTAATATTAATATTATATATTTAATTGTGTTTAAAATTATCATATTAATCATTAATAATTGATACAGAACAGATAGGATTAGCAGGACAGAGTGTACTTGCCTGTTTAAAGGCGACGATTTGGTCAAAGTCTGTCACCGTATTATTTTACAGGTGTCAAGGACTATAGCTTTTCCCAACAACAGCATCCGTTAAAGCGAAGCCAGCCTCTTACTTTGTCATCATTCTTACGTCTGTGTCAGAAGTGATCAGCTGCATCGCAAGTCAAAATAGCAAGACGCTACCAAACCACGCGTCACTTTGATGCGGTTTACTGACGCTGCTGCGCTGCGTTTGATCAAGTCACCCTCGGTTATTGCACGCGTTTTCCTCCCAAAAACGAAATTTCCAATTTCGATATCTCGATTTTCTTTTACAATTTATCTTGATTTTGAGTTTCACGAATATTTGTTTTTTGTTCATGTCGATCTCAAATGTATTATGATATTTATATTTTATATTTTTTTATATTATAAATAGATTTTATATTATTTATTTCCAAAAAAATATTTAAATTACGTTATACATCAAATTGGTGCCCACTTCAATCTTAAAGAACAATTTATATTCAAATATTATTACAGGATACAAGTCTATTATATAAAGTAAATGAAGTGGATTTTTTTTAATGACGCATAGGATGCAGTTATTGTAATAATTTTTTTTTATTTTTAATAATTTAAAATTTATTTAAAATTCTTATGATATCATGTTATTATATGATCATTATTAAAATGACATGTTCTTATACATGTTAAATTTTTTGTTCTTATTATAACGTAACTTATTTAAATTTATTAATATTAAATTTACACTTATTTTCATTTTAAAAACATTATAAACACATAAAAATAAATATAAAATTAATGTATTTATATTTATTTTAATGTATTTACCTTTATTATCGTATGTTTACATTTATTGACATTAAATTTATACTTAATCTCATGCGCATACTTATTATCATGTGTTTATATCTATATGCACTTATTTTACGTTTATTCTCATATGTTTACAATATTTCGCACGGTAAATTTAAAAATTTTTATTTTATTGTAGAATTTTTCATTCTTATATGGTAAACATATAAAAATAAATAAATTACTATAATATCGTTGATTTTATTTCCATATATATGATATCATGTATAGTAATTAAAATAGTGCAAATAAATAAAATCATTGTGTATTTTATTCCTTCTTTCTTTCTTGTTGTTTGCCTGATTGTTTATTCTCGAATCCTATATCCATGTGTGAATACTTATTTGTGATATGATCGATTTTATTTTTTCAAACTCAATTGGACATAATAGGGCCTTTAGATGATATGATAAATTATCATTGTATAAAGTATAATTTGTTTATTAAAAAAAGCAATTTAAGTGGAAAAGTTATGATTTTTAAAGAGAAATTATACGGTAAATAATTTATATTTATATAATGAGTTAATGCCATATTATTGTATTGTAATTATTAAATTGTTAATAACTTGTGTTCTTGTAAGGCAAACATATAAGTGTAAATAAATTACTATGTTATTGTTGATTTTTATCATAAATATATAAAGAATTATGTATGGTAGTTAAAATAGTATAAATAACTAATTTCTATAAATAACTGATGAGTTAATGACCTATATTATAATCTTAATAAATAATTTCTTTTTATATAATTAAACCTTAAGATTATGTATTTTATATATAATTTGACAAAAAAATATTTTTATATGTACTTCGAATTGAATATGTAAATAATTAAATAATATTAATTTTGTATTTATATAAATTAAAATAAAATCGACCCGTACATTAGATGTGATAAAAATTAATTTTTTAATAAAATCAATAATTTTTTTTTTTTATTTGTCGAAAGCCTGGACTTCAAGCATTTTACATTTGTAAAAGCGGGTAACTCACTTGCCTTGAAAAAAATAATTGGGAAGTTTCATTTTCAAGTTTCGAACTTGTTATAGTATAACATTTGTCAAAGTCGAACATGTGTTAGATGAGTGAACAAATTGACTTTGTCATATTTATATACCCTTTACGTGTCAATTTGAAATTAAAATCTACTTGAAATTATTGCAAAAAGACACGTCATTGTAAAGGAAAGCACGACACAATCGATCACAAATAGATGATTTTGTCATGTGATTCCATTGTTTCACAGTTCGAAAAATTATACTTACGTCTCTAATTTTGATCGCTGATTTAAATAATTATTTCTAAAAGTTAAAATTTTACAAAAGTAAAAAAAAAAAAAATTGAATTTTAAAAGCATACTTATATCCTTTTCACATAAAGGAAAACCTTTAATTTCTCTATTTATATATGTTTCTATAGTGTTTATATATATATATTTATATATATACAATGGAAGAGTTGTTAGTTTCAATTAATCCTGAATTAAATTACCTTTGAATTACATGTATGCGTATTGAATTTTTGCCCATCAGCAGCAACAATTACGCATGCTTCCACCGTGGCATTTCCTTTGGAAGACTAATGATCGAAAAGCATTCAATTATGAGAACCTCCCACCGACATTTGGTTATGCTGACTGCAACATGATGTCGGCGTACCCACCTTGATAACTTGAGATTGGAACTTAATTAAATCGATAATTACTCACATGTCGAATAATAAATTAATTATTAAATTATTAATCAGGATTAGGGACAGTAACCAAACTTTACAGCTATATATATATATATATACATATATATGTATATATGTATATATATATGTATATATATGTATATATATATGTATTATTGAAATTAGGGAACAACTCAAGTTAGGCAATCTAATTTGAATTTGATTTAAAGAGCAAAAGTTCAAAAGAGCTTGGATTAATGGTGTTCAACCTTGACTCGGCTTGTTTGCAACTGAACTGTAAATGAGGATGAAACAATCTGCTGAAAAAAGCAGGTTCATGAATTAAGACATCAGTAAACATCAGGGAACGTTCCTGTTTTTACCGACTCATTCACCATTGAGCATCACTGCTCGATCAATTCAACAAATATCCATTTGTAGCTTATTAATTCGAAAAATTCAAGGATAAACATTGAAACTATCTAAAGACAAAGATCAACAGGGCGAGATGAATTCTCCATGCCGGAGACGGATAACCTAATTTCCAATGTGTGATCACAGAGGACCCGGAAAAGTACCATTATCCCTCTGCTCGTTCCACTTCTCAACCTGCAGCAATTTGAGCAACATTCAAAATATTTACATGGGAAACACGAGTTGAATATAATGGACCAACTTATTTATCTTCTATTTCCTTTACAAGTATATCTTGGTACAAGCACTAGAGAAAATAATCCAAATAAATTATAATGTGTAGAATGTAAACGACGAAGACTGGGATGGTTATTCTATTAATCATTGACCAACCCCTGCAATGGGATGGTTATTATGTACTTTTCACATCAGCAAGCCACTGTTTGGGTTCTAAATTCGTAAAAATGAAATATGAGATCTTAAATTTTGAATGTGTAAGATTAGGTCCCAAAAATGGTTTTAGCCATAAACATACCTATGCATCTGTCCCCACATCTGAACAATAATAGCATTCAAACATATATGAGCACAAAAATCCTTCAATGAAGATTTACTCTAGGTAGATGATATTTGATATCAGGTCACAAACATTTCTCCATATACTATTTAACTCAAAGGTAGATAATCCATCTAAAATCTTAGCAAACTTTATGAAACAGTCCATAAATTAATAAGATGTTCAAGTTTCATATTTCTAATTATCATCGTCAGCAATATCAATTATAATCCTATCAACATGATGTCTACTACATTTTGTAGTATACTAATATGCCGAATTACTTCTGCTGATCAGTAGGAAAAAGTGCAGGTGCAGAAGTCTATAATTCTAAACATAAACACAATATAGAAAATCTGGATTGAAAAAAAAAAAAGTACCAGTTATTTACTTATGCTCTTTATGTCATAGGATAATTTATTTCTTATTTACAGTTATAGGCTATATGTCAGTTGACATCTAAAACCACAGATTATGTCACAAGCTTTATCAATAATGCCATGACATATATAAGACATACTTAAGCTTGAGAACAACAGAATTCGGTGCTAGAAGCCAAAAACAAGCAGATGATTATAAAGTTATATGAAATATACTTATATACAGCATAAATTTCATTGCAACAGGGCAAACTCTCATTTACTTAAAATGATATAAAAAACGAGGTACACTCACCCATTCACCAGGACAAAGAGAACGATAGTATTTGGCAAACCTCTCACATTCATTAGACTCTTCACCCTTTGCTGCCAAGCACCTGTATGTGATTTTAAGACAAAATTAACAAACAAATTACATTTGATAGTTTCCAAACAAGCTGAATTCGAAAATTAACAAGCAATGTACCTGTGAAACTCAATGTAGCGGGTGAAACAATGTCTAGTTTGATTTGTTGTAGGGAAACGAAAGTCAGCTGGGGCTGTTTTCAGTTCAATCTGGGACTATACAAGGAAAAATGATAGTGTGGAAGAAATGTGAGAACTAATAGATGATAACTTGATGTGAATTTATTACTTTCTTCAGTTCAAAGTGAAAATTTCCAATTATGACAATCCAGAATCATTTACCAAAGCAAAAGAGATAAATTTGAAATCTTTTTTTCAGGGGTTATACATCAATCTTTCAAAGAAATTATACAGTAAAACAAATATACACACCAATAACTTTAGAAGCCAACAGGCATTAACATGTATGAAGCATCTGCGGCAGCCAACAGGCTTCCATGACAAACAGACAAGAAAAGTTATTGCAGTTTCAAAATGCCACAGAAGGGCATCCAAAATTTTAATTGCAGAATCAAATTGTCATCCGACTCATAGTTCACAAAGAAGTTGATGGAGCATATTGGCAGCAGCTTCCAAAGATGTTTCGGAGAAGTCCTAAAATTTTCTAGTTTCCCGGAAATAACAGATCTACATGCCTAAGAATTTTATTTTGGGTTTCCCATACACTGTTGAAATTTTATTATAGTATCAAATTAGGGTACTAAATTTCTAGAACATTCAATTTGTAGATCAAGTCGCATATTACATGAAAAAGACTTTCTTTTTTTTTTCCGTAAAGCAATAAACTTTCAGAGTCTTCACATCGAATGACTTCCAAAATTGATATTATTCCCCTTTCTCCATTCAAGCATTTGCAAGCAATGAACAATTCACAACTAAAACCTAGAAATTTAATAAAAGAGAGTATTTTGGAAAACCAAAACAATTGTCCCATATTAAATAAATAAGAAGCGAAAAATTCGAGATTAAATGAGGAAATTTAACCGAATTTCAATTTCTAAGAAGAAAGTTTTTCGATGTTCTTTTGGTTTCCGGCAGTTTCATGGAAAGCAGACAAAGAAGCAAAAATTAAAGAGAAAATGGAAGATTACCTCGTCAGCCATGACTGATCCGATCAAAGATCAAAGAATCAAAACACGGTGATGTTTTCTCAACCGGAGACTCCTAAAAAGGCTTAGAGAAATAAAAAAGTAATAACCAGTTAACTCTCTCTTGTTCGTCCTCCGACCAATAGGAACACGCGACTTTCTCAAACAAGCACATCCTACGTAAATTCACCCAAATTATAAATAAATAAATGTATTAAAAAATAGTAAAAAACTTTAAAAAAAAAAAACCGTACTATGTATGATATAAAAATTATATAAAAATAATATAAATTAAAATAAATAAAAATTATATATAAATTTAATAAAATTAAAAAAATATATTATATATAACATATTAAAACAATTTAAATTATATTCGTAACCATCTTTCAATATATATATATATATATATATATATATATATATATATATATATTTCATCATAATGCATGTAATTATTCGACTAGCTACCAATTATTTTAAAGCTGCTCTACTCGCCAATTGGCTTATCTTTCAAAGGATAATCTTTTCTTAATAACAAATAGTAGTAATGGGTAAGTTGATTGCCAACTTTGTTGATGAACAAGCGCAACCTTATACATGCTTAGGTCATCAATGATTAATACCCAAGATAATTGGAGGATTGTCAACCAATGCTTGGCAGTTCGAGGGATTTAAGAGTGAAAAAGAATCATTGAATTTTAGTGTGATTATTATTCAAATTTTTAATATTTTTCATAATTAATTAAGTTTTTAAATTTTAATTTTTGATTAAATGACGTTTACTAATGTCAAAAATTTTCAAAAAAATACTTAATAATTATTTTACATGCCCTCGTTAATTTTCTTAAATTAAATTTCACTAAAATCCTTTATAAACTCAATACTTTTATCATATATTAAATATGTAAAAAAAAATGACTGAGGATATAAATAGTGGTATTGTACACATTTTGCAAAAAAAAAAAAAAAGTAATGACAACTTAACGAGTCTTTATAGCTAAAAGAAGTCAAATTCGACCCTGAAAATACTTAATTGGAGCTTAATTAATTGCAAGTAAATTTGACCATAAAAATACCCAATTGCATAAAGATTAAAATTAAGAGTTTATGGTTTAGATAATAATTCTAATCCTCGTGTTAAAGCAAGAATGCTAAAAAAAAAAAAAAAATCCATCTTAGCAGATAACATAGACAGGTTCAGTTGCAGTATGGTCAAACTTAAGATTATTAAAGTTTAAGTGGAACAACTTTGCCGATTGAATCAACTAATATAGTTTTACCACGTGAGTTCTTAGTTAGAATCTTAGACCATTTTGCTAAGCATCAAAGTATGCATACTGTTACACGTCATGCATACAGTTAATTTCAAAGGAGACAGATTCGTAACTTTTCCCTAGTATCTCTCCAACTATATCCGTACGTTAAGTACAGCAAAGATCAAGACTTGGTAAAACATGACACCATTTATCCAAAATAAAAAAAAATAAAATAAAATTAAAAAGACAGTATATACTTTAACTTTAGCATGCGTTTAAAGTACAAGTGTGAAGTTAAAACACCTAGCAAAGTCAGTCTTGTTCTTCGTTAATACAATGGCAGATGGTAATGGTAATGGTAATGGTAATGCTAATGCTAATGCTAATGCGAACAGTAATCCAGCAGAAGCTGTAACAGTGGCAGTGGTTGAAGAGAACAAACCCAAAGAAGCTGAGGACACCAAGGGAAATTTTGTTCCTGCAGGGAGATTTTTGAAAGTGAAACACATTTCAGGTTTATTAGCTGTGGTGTCGTTTGTTTTTTCTCTTCCGATTCTTGCCGCGGTCACCTGGCTGCTATACATGAAAAGCTATGACTGCGAATCGCTCTTCAAGTTGCCCAGGTTGCAGATTGGGATCAGCATTGGTTTGATGTCTGTCTTCTTGATCTGCAATGGTGCTCTCTTCTTGAGAACTCGGTTGCCAATGGTGGGAATTATTGTGGTTATGGTGCCATTGACAGTGATGTTTACAGTCGGTCTTGCACTCGTTGGGGCTAACAGCATGGAAAACAGAAGGATTCCAGCTACACCATTGTGGTTCAAGATGAAAATTCATGACAACAGGCTTTGGAACAATATCAAAGAATGCATTTACGACACTGGAGTCTGCCGAGACTTGGCCACGACGACAATGGAGCTCAAATCATATGATTTCAGCATGAAGAAATTGTCCTGGATAGAGGTACTGATTCTGATTACTGATCACGTTAGCTGACATCTTTCTTTTTCTGATAAATACTAATTCTCTTCTTGACATTGTCATTGTAAAGTCTGGATGCTGCAGACCACCTGCAGAGTGCCACATGCAATATGTGAATGCTACCTTCTGGGAAAAGGATGAGAATCTGGTAAATGAATCTGATTCATATAACCCTGACTGTGATTCATGGAAGAACTATCGAGATGTCTTATGCTACAATTGCCAAGCCTGCAGACAAGGTTATATCAGAACATTGCAAAGCAAATGGATGAAACTTGGGATGTTTCTGGTTTGCATGGCTGTGTTGATTATCAGTTCCCATTTGTCTCTGTTTCTGGCTACAATGTGGGAGCTTCATGTATCTTAGGGCAAAGCTGAAGGACTGGTTCATTTTCTTCTTTGATGTAACCTTTAATTTTTCTCTCTTGATGGTTTAGGATTTTGTTTTATCTGCTAGTTGCCTAGACTCAAAATAATGAAAATTATCTAATGCTGTAGCCATTGTTTTCTTGCACTAAGCTCGCTTTTCTTTTTGAAACGACACAGAAAGAGACACAAATTAAAATTTGATAAAAATTATACATAATTTTGATAAAAACTAAAAAAAAAAATTTGTATTTAATATTTTATATGACTCGAACATAATTTGGCAAAACACAAACATGAATTATATACATAAATTGTAAAATCTTTTCAGCTTCAAGTTATCGACCAAAAGAGAATAAATAGTTTCAGGACATAAAACCAAACACCGACAAAAATCCCTTCAAAACTAAAAAAAAAAAGTTGTTGCTAAGCAAGCAAGGTTGTAAGATATCCAAGCAAAGATTGAATTTGTAGTATCAACAACATTGTTCATTCTAAGGAAGATCAGGTGCCATTTCAGTGTAAGTGATAAACGGGCACAACTAGGCACAAAAGTTGGAAAATGACTCTTAACATTATGTCACTTAAATTAATAATGATAATAGTACACCATTCCTCTTGTGATTGCTTCAAAAGCCAAGAAAGGATACATAGTTTCAATGAAAAACTGTTTAAAGTGCAATGGGTTCTAAGACCCTAATTTGGAAGAATTATGGAATCACCATATTGTAACTGCTGACATTGATCTGTGGTGCTCTGATTACTACTGACAACTGTTTAACAGCATAAAGCAAACAATTTATAGCTTTCACAATAACCCAATTAACTACCTGTGTCCTATAAACTAGATATAGTGAGCCGAGGCAAGATAGATTATGGACAGCTCACATGACAGCTTCTCCTTGTTTACCTCTGAGAAAGTGATGGATCATATGGTGCTCGCCAAACCAGACCAGGAACAGCTTGACTGCCAGTTGCAGCAGTAGCAGCTGGAACACTGGCACCATTACCGTATGGGATCATGCCCTCTGCTGGGCTAAGAACTATCTGCATTACAGGCAAACTGTATCCGTCAAAATAGGTGCTACCACCTTGGAGACGTGGTGCGATTGAAGGATCAGGATTCATGTAGCCACCAGCATATGGTACTGGACCTATTGCTGCTACAGAACACAGCATCAGTGCAAGTGTTAGCAAGGGGAAGGTGCAAAAGAAAAGAATCAACCAGAAGGCCAAGTAATATATATATATATATATATATATATATATATATATATATATATATGGTACTGGACCTATTGCTGCTACAGAACACAGCATCAGTGCAAGTGTTAGCAAGGGGAAGGTGCAAAAGAAAAGAATCAACCAGAAGGCCAAGTAATATATATATATATATAACGACCATCTCTACAACAAAGGAAATTTACCATGCACTCTCTTCTCAGCACTCGAGACTTCAGCACGTAACTTTTCAACTTCTCTTGCCATCTCAATTAGATTCTTCTCCATCGCTTGCATTTGCTCCACTTGCTCTATGTTTGAACCCTTTTCATACTGAAATGTATCACTACAGATAAAAGAGATCAAAACAATAATCAAAGCCAGCATCTTAGCAACTGTATGGCAGAAAACACAACAAATGAAATATGAAACAGAGAGACATTGCGGTGTGCAATATTATATTTTGCTCACTTAGACATTTGGAAAAGGGTGCATGACTTATGACTCTGGGCTCATCTAATGAATTTCATGGTAATCAAAATATAAATTTGGTCCCATCACAGAGCAAAATGTAGATGAGATGGATGGAAGCTTGTCAGAACCAACTCTTTCAAGCCATTTACTTAAAACGGCATGCCACATTAGGGCTGGGCGTGGGGCAATAACAACATACAGCATGTTTACCAATAAGCCAATTTTATTAACAGTTACTGGGAAATTTAACATTCAGAAGAACAAGAGAGCAAATAAATAAGATTTACAAGAAATGATGTCCTAAAATTGGCATTGATATGAATGACCAAATCAGCACTTAGTCCTTAGGTATTTCTTGAGAATACCTTTTCATTAATAATAAAACATTTTGCCACAATAACAGCAAATATTGCAACAAAAATTTTCAACGTTAAATACTTACTAAGAGGTTTGAGGACACCAAGCAACAACATCGCTTGTTTGACTCACCGTAATCTCTAGTGCTCTTTCCTCAAACCTTCAAGTTCAGCATACAACTCTGGCAGACTCTTAACATCAGCATGAGTTTTCATCAACTCCTGAGAGGCATGTTGAAGCCGGGCCATCAATTGTTGTCTGGCTTTGACCAAGTTTTGGGCCTCAATGTGTGCCAGCTGTAACTCTTTTCACACTCCCACCAACCTGCACATCTGCTTCCATTTTTGCAATCTTCTCCTGCAGAACCCTGATCTGAATATCACTCTCAGTCTGGATGCTTCGGATGTGTTCCTTGAGTTTCTGTGCTTCGTGCCGAGCAGCAACAAGGTCCTCTCTCCAGGCAAAATGAGTAGCTGCCAATCTGTGATTGTCCCCAGCAAGTCGCTCAATTTCTGCAGCCTGAGAAGCAATCTTGTTCTCTAAAAGCTCAGATGGAGGAAGTGGCTCCAGAGCCCCATGTCGTATCACACCTGGAGCCTGGATGGAACGTCCCTCATACACTGATCGGTTTTGTCTAGAAGCCATCTGTCTGATAATCCACTCAGGCTAAGTCGCACTTGAATAGTAATATGGAGAATAGATACCTTTTGTTAAAAATATATGAATAGGGCAAAAGAATCAGTCACAGACCTCAAGACCACTTATGTGATAAATGGATAAAAATTAAAGAGCATGCCCTGCTACAACCAGATTCTACTTAAATAGTAACAAAATTTTGAAATGCGAAAGGTTCTTCTCACAATGTAGAGTCATCTACATTCATCTTAATATTTACTCTCTCTCTCTCTCTCTCTCTCTCTCTTAGCGCTATAAAACCAACCAGTAGTCAGTTGATTTTCCTTAATAAAAGAATTCTTTTTCTTATTTTTTCTAAGTACATATATTTAGGTTCAGATTCAAAGTCATATATAATATCACATTATTTTTTAATCGTTCCATAAAAAATATATATATTTGATTATTCAAAGGAGTTTAGATTTAAGTTTCATTTAGATATAAAAGTCTTTTTCAAACAACAAAATTTATGTTTTATGATCATTTTTAAAAATTTAATTATAAATTATTAAAATTTGATCTAATAATTATTTTTTTAAATTATTTTTAATATTTGATTTTTCATTTTCTTCTCATAACTTACATGAAAAAATTAATAAAATGTAGATATCGGCGTTATTTAATTCTTCTGCCACACATAATTTATGAAAATTATATGATATGTCAACGGTTACATAATCTATTGGTAAATTATTACACTTCTAATTTTAATGATCACAAGCCAATCTCTAAACATCTCAATTTTCAACATTTACTCCTTAGTTTAGCTTATGTTTCAAAGCATGTATGAGCCGGTCAATTGGCAGCACTAATTCTCCACTGTGGGTAATGGGTCGGCCACCTTAAGACATTTGTCGTAAACCCAGCTAAGAACTTTAGATCTCTTGGAACTTGGCAGCTGCCTTAGCCACAAGCTTGCTCCCAACAAAATTTTGGAGAAGCCACCTAATGATTTCCACTTCAATTTCTTAAACAAAAAGCATTTCTCCACTTTGCAATGCTTTAACATTTTTTATATTCAGACCTTGGCAGCATTCTAATGCCCAACAGCTATAAGTAGCTGAACTCTCCTGAAGTCCCGCACACAGCCCTCCGGCTCTGATTCCTGAAGCTGGTCATACTGAGAACTGGAATTGAACTGCACTCAGATTGATTAAAAGGCTCCTTTACTTTGAGTTTTGTTCCTTCTACTTACATTTGTTGAAAATGTCTTCTCTCAGGTTTACAGCTCTTGTGGTTGTTTTGCTTGTGACCATGTCAGCTATTGCATCTGAAAGCCGGGTTGCAAGAAAAGACCTTGGGTTGGATCTTGGTGGCATAGGAGTTGGGGTTGGAGCAGGCGTAGGCATTGGCTTGGGAGGTGGGGGTGGTTCAGGATCAGGAGCTGGGGCTGGTTCCGGTTCAGGATCAGGAGGGTCCAGTTCAAGCTCTTCCTCTAGCTCATCCTCTTCCTCTACTTCATCTGGTGGGTCGGGTGCAGGTTCTGAAGCTGGTTCATCAGCCGGGTCCTATGCAGGGTCTCGAGCAGGCTCTGGCGCAGGTTCTGAAGCAGGTTCATCTGCTGGCTCCCGAGCTGGTTCCGGACGAGGCCATGGGAAAGGCAACGGCTACTAAGCATTCTCTGCTAAAAAATTATATCCCTGGAACCAAATAATAAAAAAAAAAATGAAACTTGTCTGCATGAATAAATATGGTTATGAGTAGTTTTCTGTTAATGTTAGCCACTTATAGTCTAACTCAAGTGGCAATAGAGAAGATGCTTAAATAGATATTTGAAATTTTATTAGTGTTATATATCAGTTCATATTTGCTCAAATAGCTTTTCTTGTCTAGCTATGGTTTCTGTCATCCATTTTCATAAGATCCATCTACTAAGGCAAGAGAATCAGTCACAGATCTCAAGCCACATATGTGATAAAGGATAAAAATTAAAGAGCATACCCTGCTACAACCAGATTCTATTCGTTTTTTTTTTTTTTTGGTTCAAAACCAGATTCTACTTAAATAGGAACAAAATTCTGAAATGCCAAAGGTTCTTCTCACTATGTGCAGTCATGTACATGCATCATTACTGAAGATAATTTACTATATCTCCAAAGCTACTTTATCAATAATAATATCTTGTTAAATTCAATATTCTTAAAGTCATGATGGCCTTAGATCAAACAAATGCAGCAATTCGCCTACACACTCCACATTATAATTTCAAACGGCACCATATCCTTAAAGGAATAGGGAAGAAACTCCAACTGTTCCTTAATATTTCATTTCCTGTACATGACAAAATTTATGTCCCATGTTTATCATGCAAACACAACAATTTTCTTTGGGGCCTTTCTCAACGAAAGCATCCATTAATATCTTTACAAAGCAATCCTCTTCTTCCCATCAATAAACTTGATCTCATTTATTTATGTTAAATACTTGCATCCATTATTTACTTTTTTCTAACTAAGTCAAGTAACCAGACATGAATAAGGATTAACTAACCAGAATTCATACTTTCATCCCTTTTCTATTCATTTTCTGCATCTTACAAGGTTTGATTCTTAGTATAATACTTGAAATGCAGACTATAGCTTAACTATAGTTAACTTCTAATTTTAATGATCACAAATCAATCTCTAACCATCTCAATTTTCAAAATTTACTACTTAGTTTATGTTTCAAAGCATATATCATACAGTAATTGAGCAGCACTAATTCTCCATTGTGGGTAAGGGGTCGGCCACCATAAGACGTTTGTGGTAAACCCAAAATCTTGAGAAGCGACCTTATGATTTCCACTTCAATATCCACTTTGTAATGCTTTAGCATTTTTTATTTTCAGACCTTGGCAGCATTTTAATGCCCAACAGCTATAAATAGCTGAACTGTCCTAAAGTCCCGCACACAGCCCTCAGCCTCTGATTCCTGAAGCTGATCTTACTGAGAACTGGAATTGAACTCTCCTAAGGCTTCTTCACTTTGAGTTTTGTTCCTTCTACGTACATTTGTTGGAAATGTCTTCTCTCAGGTTTACAGCTCTTATAATTGCTTTGCTTGTGACCATGTCAGCTATTGCAACTGAAAGCCGGGTTGCAAGAAAAGACCTTGGGTTGGATCTTGGTGGCATACGACTTGCGGATGGAGCAGGCGTAGGCATTGGCTTGGGAGGTGGGGGTGGTTCAGGATCAGGAGGTTCCAGTTCAAGCTCTTACTCTAGTTCATATTCTTCCTCCACTTCATCTGGTGGGTACCATGCAGGTTCTGAAGCTGGTTCATCTTCCGGGTCCCATGCTGGGTCTCGAGCCGGCTCTGATGCAGGTTCTGAAGCTGGTTCATCTTCCGGATCCCATGCTGGGTCTCGAGCCGGCTCTGATGCAGGTTCTGAAGCTGGTTCATCTGCCGGATCCAATGCTGGGTCTCGGGCCCGCTCTGATGCAGGTTCTGAAGCTGGTTCATCTGCCGGGTCCAATGCTGGGTCTCGGGCCGGCTCTGATTCAGGTTCTGAAGCTGGTTCATCTTCCGGGTCCTATGCTGGGTCTCGGGCCGGCTCTGATGCGGGTTCTGAAGCTGGTTCATCTGCCGGGTCCGATGCCAGGTCTCGAGCCGGCTCTGATGCAGGTTCTGAAGCAGGTTCATCTGCTGGTTCCCATGCTGGCTCCCGAGCTGGGTCAGGACGAGGCCATGGGAGAGGCAACGGCAACTAAGCATTCTTTGCTAAAAAATGTATCCTTGGAATCAAATAAAAAAAAAATGAAACTAATCACCACCTTGTCTGCATGAATAAATGTGGCGATGAGTAGTTTTTCTGTTAAAGTTAGCCACTTAAAATTTAGCTCAAGTGGCAATATAAGAAATGGTGTTTAATATATATTTACAGTTTTATTAGTGTTATATATCAATTCATATATTTGCTCAAATAGCTTTTTCTTATCTAGCTATGGTTTCTTTCATCAATTATCATAAGATTCATGTACTAAAGATCTTTGGTTTGTTTTAATTTTGGTCACTTATGTTCAGGTTTACAGAGATTAAGGTGTCGGTTTGATATTTCTGGTGCGTTTTATGTTGTTCATGTAGTTGCAGCAGAGTCTTGTGCTCTTTGCATGTGCGAGCTTTGCTGCTAGCTTTTAGCTTCTGTATTCCTTTTGAAATCTTAATAAAATCTATTGACTTGGCAAAAAAAAAATTATTAAAGATCTCAAGCTGATATATATATATATATATATATATATATATATATATATAACAAGAATTGGCCACAAAACTGATATAACTGATCAATTTGTGGCAAAAAATCCGGAGGTTTCTGACAAAATCGCGGCCTATTAGAAAGTATATATGTATAAGACCATTAAGTGGTTGGTCAGAATTCAAGCTTCAAGGTTTCATTTTTGCCCCAAGGCTTCTCAAGGCATAAGCTTCCAGTTTTGTTGGACGTCAAAGCTCTATGCTTTAATGAAAGAAAGCTGACATGGAAATTTCACTTCATACTTGGGGCAGCCAAATTCCATATGCACCTGCGGCTGTGCACATATAGCCGCCTACAGTCTATATAGCAAATGCACATGCAAACTGCAAACTGTTGTTAAGGATTCAAACCTCTACTACACGTATTAGATGCAAGCCTGAAGCTTCAAGCAATGTCCATGGAGAAATGGCTGTGCAGACTGCTGATTCGTTTTGATCAAATACAGTTTTCTACTAGAAGATGCACCATTTACTCAGCAAGTTCTATCAGATCAGTATGGCAGGCTTACGGTTAAACTAATTAAGATGTAAAAAGTAGCATACTTCAACTTAGAGAAAATTATTTGTTGAAGACTTAATCAGATTTCCAAGTTTGATCAACATTAGTAAAAGTAACACATAATTCATGCTAATTAATCGCATAAATTATATAGTGAAAGAGTTAATAGAATCAAAGGCATACTAAATCAAGTGATCACTAAGTCATCCATTTCTGTTGGATTTTTGACAGATTTTTTCTCCTATAATTACCGGCAAAGTGAATTGTTTAGATTTGAATTTAAATCACTCCATCATGAATTTGTTAACAACGGAGAGTTTGGAGTTGGAAAGCAGGGAGAAAAACAGTATCCATCCAATTTTGTATGATCAATCATATTGCTTATGAACTGGCATGCAATCCTTTGACATGATGGTGATGAATGCGCATGCACTTATCTTCGGCTACAAGCAATCTTTTTCAGCGAAAACCAACCCTAATAATGAGCTAGCTAGCTTTTTTTTTTCTCCTGCCGCTAAAGAATCGTGGGCTAGCAGTCAGCCAGGACGCTGATTACCAAACAAATAATTGAAGAAGCAACCAGAAACAACGTAGCTAGTCAACAGGAGGAGCATTCATACTTCCACTATGTTTAGTGGAGATCAAATGGGTCGGTGATAGGGAAACACGTGTCCGGAAATCCAATGATAATCGTCTAGTCTTTTAGCTAGTTGTCTCATCCCAGATACTCTCCATCAAAACCCATTGCTATTTCGACTTGAATAGTATGAAATATTGTAAACAAAATTTTTAATGTCCAAACCATTAACATAAAGAACAGTATAAATAGCTTACTCTCGCCGGTGATCAATCGCAGAAAAGAAGAGATTCGAGGGTTCAATTAGCATTTGCAATCTAATTCTGCTAAGTTTTATCTCCCAAGACAACTTTAGTGTTACAGAAACAAAAATGGCTGTGTTAAAGTCCCTAGCTTTGATTGCCTTTCTCCTTGCTGTGTCAGCTATTGTGTCCGAAAGCAGGGTTGCAAGAAAGGACTTGGGTTTCGATATTGGTGGTGTAGGAGTGGGGGTTGGAGCAGGTGTAGGCCTGGGTCTAGGAGGTAGTGGCTCAGGGTCTGGAGCTGGAGCTGGAGCTGGTTCTGGTTCCAGTTCTAGTTCAAGTTCTTCCTCTTCATCCTATTCAAACTCGGGTTCTGGGTCAGATGCAGGCTCCGAAGCAGGCTCATATGCCGGATCTTATGCTGGTTCACGGGCTGGGTCAGGGTCAGATGGCAACCGAGGACGACGAGGTGGTTCAGGGTCAGGTTCTGGCCATGGTGAGGGATATGGTCAGGGGTCTGGCAACGGAAGTGGTTCAGGCAATGGTGAAGGTTATGGCGAGGGACATGGCTATGGAGAGGGCCATGGCAGCGGTGGTGACAACTAAATTAATCCAACATGCTATGAATTCTGTTGAAAATTAAAGTGACGATAAATAAATAATCATCTGTCACTAATTCTTGTGTGTGAATGAGTCGTACTGCTATTCTATTGAAAGCAAGTGATTTTAGATGTCTTCCTAATTAGTATTGTATTCTCCATTGTTGCTACCTTTTCCGTAGTTTTCTGTCATCACAAGCATAAGATAATCAGATTAATTTCAGCCGTATGGTTTAATCAGCTCTTTATTTTCTGAAGAGAGTCTTATGAATTTTTTATATGCAAGTGTAACGTGATAATTATTTTCCTTCTATAAAATCGGCTTATTGGAATGTAATGCACAGCACCATCACTTATTGAAATGACTTTCCTTCGGCATCCAACCTATCCTCCTTCGGAGTGATTGATGTCACATGCATGAGCAGTAAGGATTCTTAACTTTAATCGAAAGTTGAAAATTGGGTATCGAACATGATAAACTTCAGGAGACGTATGCCGAGGACTTGTCGAGGAGCCACTTGAATAAAGCAGGAAAGGTCCCTGGTTGGGTTTTCCACTTATTCTTTGCTTATGGTAATGCACTATTCTGTCCCTAAGAGTAAGTGTTCAAGAATGTTCGGCCATTGACAATATCTTACAATTGCATGAGAAAGCTTCTGGCCAACAGGTAGAAGTCGACATGTCGATTGGCTGTCAGCACTACTACTACAGAACATAGTGTAACATTATCAGTGCATAGAACTACTACCATATACTTTTGCCGGTAAAGAATCCATTATTGTGAAATATGCAAAGGTTTATGAGCTTAAAATTATTCAGAATCATTACCTTTTATTTTATATTTTATGTAGTTGTAAGCAGATAAGTACAATATTTTATTTATATAAAATTTTGAATTAAAGACAATTATTTCATCTTTAAAATCAGAATAAACCCTCAATTATTATTTATATTTATGAATTTATTAACTTTTCAATTCTAAATTTTTTAAATTTTCATATCGCGTACTAATAAAAAATTATCAAAATTTAAATTTGAATACTATGCATATAATATTTTAATTTTAATCATTTGTACTAGTCCGTTGATAGATAACTACACATGTACAATTTTTTAAAAAATAATTTGAAGAAAATTTATTAATAAAAGGAAATGCATATTATAATGAGACCAAGGAAAAAAAAAATTGGTGAATGCGACAAAAAAATTTGCTTCAGTAAACACATGAACAAAAGAAAATCGTTTCCAAGTTAGAGCAAATATTATATAATTTGTTGAAAAGTTTACTATATTTCTTCAAATTATCAAAAATTATATTCAATCAAGAAATAATCACTTTAAATCACTCTCATGAATCAAATGAGGAGGGACAAGATTAACTTACAAATGTACAATATTTTATATGTCGAAACAAATAAATGAAAGAGCTTTTATAAATGGAATATGACACTGCTCGAAAATAAATTGGGAAGATGGTCATGATCAGCCGGAAAATGATCATTTGGGCAAGTCGAGAATAATTAATAACCTGACGTTTTGCTTATATTTTAGTATTTACAAGTATTAATTCATCAATTGAGAAAGAAATATATATATATATAACATTTCGGAGTTATATTCTAATTAAACTAAATCAGTATAAAAATATATATTTTTAAAATCGTTCAAGAAAGAATTAAGTTTCAATAAAACAATCATATTATATAAAAAAAATTAAACGTAAACAAGATGCATGCATGTATGTCCTATTGGAAGTTTTTAAATACATACCATAAAATCAAAGAAGCGAAATTAGGGCAATTATTCTATAATCCCTATTTGATTTCTACACGACCTTTAATTTCTTTGCTTCATTTAGAGAATCATGCCAAACAAAAGGTTTTACTATGAGCATGAATCGCAGCTAGCTAGCTAGCAGGTTAGTGCCCCATGTGAAATTGTGAACATATAATTCTTAAGTTAGTAGTTTTAAGATTCAAAAAAGTATGAATATGTGGGAGATCAGCGACATGTATTGCGCCAGTCTAGCTTCCAACGCATTAGCAAATCTTTAACCCTAGCAAGTGGAATTTGTGCTGGTGCTGTAGCTAGTGGTCTTATAATTAATTTTCTCAAATGGAGTGAGTGATTACACCTACTGGGGTCACATGATTTAAATCTTTCTGCTGCGCATCATGGAGCAGTTCAATCTTATCTGTCTTAGCAATAATTCATATCCATACATATATTCTTTGACCTCGTATTTATCTCCATGGTTATGGCATTATTGTAGTAATATTATTATAATATAAAGCTAGCCGTATATATGAGCCAATATCATTCTCCACTTTAGTTAGTGGGGGATGGATTTCATGGGTCGGCACCTTCTTCAAAAGGAATGGTCACTACTCCCAGTGTTAATTATCAGCCTTTTCAGCCACGATGAATTCTTGTTCAACCAGATTTCAGAAAATTGTCCACATCACTTTCTCACCAACATAGCAATGCAAAGCACCTGCGCTTTCCACTTCTTTCTTTGCTACAGTCTACACGCTTACTATTTTTCATGCCGTGCATTACGCGGCTTGAATTTTATGGAGTTTAGTTTTTTAAATTTATAATTCATTTAATAAAATATTTAATCTCTCTGATTCAATTTTTTAACTTGAGATCTATTTATTAAGTTTAAGTTGAAGTCAATAGTTTTAATTTATTATTTTTTTAATTATATATAATAAGTGTAAAATGATAAATTAATAAAAAAAAACATAAGATATATATTTAAAAAAATTTAATTAATTTTGCAGACTATTTAAATTTAATTTAATTTATTATTTAAATAAATTAAATTTGATTTAAAAATAAATAAATTAATTTCAAATAACTCATGATTGATTAATTTGACTGATTTCAACCCTCTATTAAACTAATACGCACTTCACAACTTATATTAAACTACTACCAACTTCACTACTTAGCCGACTATAAATAGCTTCCTCACTCAGCGGCACCTTCATTCTTTTGTCTAGTTTCTTGCTTTTGATCATTTTTGGATATCTAAGGTTGGTAGCTTTCAAACAATGGCTAACTACTGGAAGTGTTTAGCACTTGTTGCATTGCTAGTTTCAACCTGTGCCACTGTTTCTGAAGGCCGAGCGGCACGAAAAGACCTAGGTCTAGACCTGGGAGGGGTTGGGGTTGGTTTGGGTATTGGGGTTGGCCTTGGACTTGGTGGAAGTGGCTCGGGTTCCGGAGCAGGAGCTGGCTCAGGTTCTGGGTCTGGTTCTCGTTCCAGTTCTAGTTCTAGCTCATCTTCATCAAGCTCAAGTTCTGGTTCAGGTTCAGGGGCGGGGTCAGAAGCCGGTTCATCAGCTGGATCCCATGCTGGGTCAGGGTCAGGTGGAAGAGGCTAAATTCGAGGGCCAGAATTTAGTCTGAAGCAGGAAAGCCTGCAAAGGATTTTCACCATTTCTATTATATATACATATAAAAAAAACATATATAAATAAGTAAATGGTGAATTTGTTTAAATTTCTGTATGTTGGTCAGAATCTTGTATCAAAAACTGTCAATTTCTGTGACAAAAATATTGTAAAATCAAGATCTTCCTTTTTCACTCATTAATTATGTGTCCTTTATTATCCAAATTAATATCTATTTAAAAAAAATCAATGAATTTTATAAGCAAACGTTATTAAAAGCCCTTTACATGGTCCATGCAGATGTCGAATCTCATTAACACAAAACTACAACTAATTGAGCAAATAGGCCTCCTGTTGTTTTTTATTTGTGTAATTATTCAGGTTTTCTATAAATATAATTGCATCCTACCGTCGCAGCTAGACGAAATCTTATTTACTCTTTAAACATCACCGATGATGAGTGATAATTAAAGAAATAGTAGTTTTATCGTTTTAGATTAACTAAATAGTTAAACATGCCATCAATTTTTGTAAAAAATGAAAATCATATTTCAATCTTTAATTTTACTGTATAAACTTTCGACCGACAATTAAATTCAAATCAGTTATAAATTTTTACAATAAAATATAAAAGTTGAGAGTTTATAAAATTTTAATCTATTATTTATTTTATTTAATTTATTATTTTGAAAAGTTGATCGTTTATTTTATACTAAAATAAAAGTTTATAAACTTTTATAATAACATTAAAAGTTAAATGTTTATATCTATTTTATGTAAAAGGTTAAGAGTATATTTGATTATTAAGCCTTTTAGATTTTAGTTTGAAATTGTTATTGAGTTCCATAAATACGGTGTAAGAAGTTTTAGTTTTAAAATTGTGAGATGAAAAATAACTTTTATTACATAAATCAACTTTTAAATTTAGATTGAAAATTTTCAAATTGATTCTACATTATTGGGGTATAATTGATTGAGTTGAGTCAAATCTACACATTATTAGATTTGATCAAAATTGGATATTTGAAAGCTCATACTCAGCTCAAAGACATAAGGAAACAAAACTTTTACTGAGCAATTCATAAATATGTTTGGTTTTGTTTGTTTATTAATTTTAAAAAAATCACGAACAAAAATATAATTCAGTTATTTATGTTCATAAACATATTCGTTTATGATTTATTTAAAAAAAATTATTTAATGAATCATTTAATTTTGTGTTTGTCTATTGTTCGATTATAATAAATTTGTAAATTATGTATTCTCTTATAGCATTTTAATATGTAATAATTAAACTTATATATTATCTAGTTTTTTTTATTTGTTATCATATATATTAAGGTGAAAACAATTTATTTGTAAATAATTAAGCCTTAAATTAATAGTTATTACCCTTCTTAAGAGAGTAGGTCCACATTTTGAACCCTCCTCCATTATGCCTACTTATAAACCAATAAGAAAACTATTTGTTTGTATAACTTTTTTGTTTACGGTTAACAAACATATTTATTTAATATTCATAAATATATGTTTATAAAATATTCGTTTAATATTTACGAACGAATTTAATGAACACGAATAACATTAAAAAAATAAATGAACGAATAAAAATATAGTAATATTTATTTGTATTCAATTTGCTTATATCTCAAGCTCAAAACTCAGTTGATTTTGTTATTTATATTCAAATTCAATTTATTATTTAATTGAATTATTCGAGTTTAAATTATTAAAATTATAAATATAAATATTAGACATTATATATTTATATTTATATATATTAAATATTGGCAAACAGCAATCTATCACAAGAAGTCTAATTAGATGATTACCTAAAATACTCCACTAGGTAAGTTGGGATAGACTATACACTATTTTAATAATGCTAAAAATACGTGTTCCAACTTCTAAAATTGAGTGCAAATTAAATCAAAGCTTTATTACTAGTGACTTAACTTTCTCCACAAAACTTTCCCTCGCATCCCAAGGTAAAATTAAATAATTTTGAAATAGGTTCACTTCATAAGGTCGAACAGTAACCTCTACCATATTTAAATAATCGCATAATATATTCGGAGTTTTGTTCAAATCATTTATATAATCAATTTTAGGAAAATGGTAATCAGTAGATTTAGAGTTTTAATCTTTTATTTTCAAACTTCAACATCTTTATATTAATATATATAATATTAAAACATATTTCAAAAAAAAAAAAAGTCGAGACTTGAGAGGAAATTCGGCTCGTAGAGACGAGCTCCAAAATAATTGTGATAGGCCTAGACGCAATACTAGCTGGCCCAGCTAGGATATATTACTTCTAAGATGGAAAAAGAAAGAAATACTCGATAAATTAAAAGGAAGGAAAATATAGAAAAATAAAATAAAACTATTTTTTATCTAAAAAGAAAGAGGAAAGAAACTATAATTCCCCTGAATAGCAATGGATGGATTTTTTTTAAATAATAATATAAAATAACTAGGTGTAAAAATGAAATAGAAAGATATGGTATAAATAAATAATTGATTGATTGATTTCAATTTATTATTTTATTTATGTTTCACATTTAAAATTAAGATATCTTAAGTTGTTCTAAATGTAGATAAGTTTTGTATTATCTACCAAACCAGTGTTAAGGGTTAGATGTAATCTAATATATAAGTACATATAGATAATTATACACATTTATATTTGATATATTATAAATATATAAATTTATATATCTACCATGCATTATATATATATATATATGTGTGTCTTTGATCAAAAGAAACAAATTAAAATGTATAGTAAGCATAGGTTTAGGTGGCCATGTGAATGATACTGTTAGACAGCACAGCACTAATTGCCGGGGACCAAAGACCATCATGCATCATAGTTCGCGGATGTGATGCAATTTTGACCTATAAAAATTAAGTACAATCATGGTTTTCATTTCGTATTGGCAAAGTTATTTTATACCATAAAAAATCTTTACTTGTATTTAAGTTCTAATTATCACTCATTTTGTAATTATCGGCTGCTATTATTATTATTAATTCATTTTCTTTCTGAATTTTTAAGACAAAGTTTGTTCTCGATTAGCACACAAGATAATAGGACATACATGTGTGCATAAAAATATTTCACAATAAATTAGATAAATACAAATAAAATCAATGGTGAAAAAATCTGTACAAGAATTTCCAAATTTATCCCGCCGATTAAAATTAAGATCATATTCAAATTTTACTAATTTAGTTGAGATAATAAATAAATTTTATCAATTTTTTTAATGGATACGGTAATTTTATCATTAAAATTCTAGTTTGATTTGGAAATGGTTAAAATTAAAATGTTATGATTAATTTTTTTTATAGGTAACTTCTTATCTTTTTTATCTAAATGAAAAAAAGTATAGAGATAAAATTTCATTCATTCCAAGATCAATCGATTTATCATATTTAGTCAGTTGATAAATGTAGATCTTATTCGGATTTATATTAACTAATCTATTTTTCAAATTGAATGTTTGAAGATTTGTGTATTAAAATGAAACGTTTTTCTTTCTTAGTGGAAAAAGAAAAAAAAATAGCATGGGATTATTCGTAACAAATAAAAGGATTTGAATTCAGAATTTAATTCAATTAATTTATTAATTTCTCTGACTATTTTTATTATATATAAATTTTAAATTTTAACACATACAATAATTAAAAATAAATAAAAAAAATTAGATGGTACAGTTGGTATATCATGTGAATTGTGAACTACAAGTAACATTGGAGATGTGCTTCCCCATTGCCCAATGCCATTAATTAATTAAAATTAATGACACTGAGGACCAATAACATTGAATAATATAAGCTTATGATAGAAGTTAGAGTTAATATATTGAAATTTTAAAAAATAATATAAAAATAAAATTCAGTATTATAGTCAATTCCAGATTTTTGTGCTTATTATTGAAACAATACCTATAGTAATCTAGTTAATCCTAGTTTACCCACCACGCTACAAATTAAACATGATAATTAAATAGTAAGTTTGTAGATATGATCCATGTGATCTGGTGGACAGAATTTAATATAATTAACTGTGAGTTTGATAATTGAAATAGTCTGGTTAATTAATTGAGCAATTTGTCAACATTTATTAATTTCCAATTTCGAGCAGTTATTATAAAATTGAAAAATAATAATAGTAATGCTATTAATTTTGTTCTAATTTAGAGAAACAACTGAATCAAACTTCCATGAGGTAACATTTCTAATTTGAGCAAAAAATTGTTTGTCAAATCTTCCATAATCCAACATAACTTGCTACCTCGAAGTATAAATAAATAAAATAATTAATCATTAACGATTTTACCCTAATGACCCAAGAGTTGTTATTGTCTTTAGACTGTAATTGGGTGAAATTTTTTAATTTTTTTTAAAACATGCCAATTAAAGATACCCAACTTTTGGGTAACCAAAAAAAAAAAAAAAACTTTTGTAATTATATATATAAAAAAAATTTTTTATAATTTAAAATTATATTTAATATCTTAAATCGTTCTTATCAATAATCTTTAACAAACAACTAAAATTTATTCTAACAATTATTATTTCTCTTCAATATCAAGATTTAAATCCCTTCTTTATTCTATCTTCATATGAAAAAAAATCTTTAACCAAATCAAAATGCTTATATTGACTCAAAATATATTCGAATAAAAATTAAATATAATCTCAATCTTTTATATAAAATATATAATATTTTAACATTTTATCGTATGTAAATTAATTTATAAATTTTTATTTTATTATAAATAAATTTTAAATCATTAAAATTATATAATTAAATTTTATATACCCGAAATAAGAATTTGAATTAAAAAAAGAAAAAGAAAAAAAAGAAGCGAGTGTCCGGGAAAGTTCCAAGCGGGTACACCCATGTAACAGGGAATGAGCACTAGTAGGTGAGCTGATGAGTATGATCGTTGATCACATTCATCATCTGCCGCCCATTTTCAGCCCCATGCATACCATCAAATTAAATAAAAATAAAAATAAAAATACCTCGTCTCTCCTCTTACTCTAACTTTTCCACTTTCTTTTCCAAGTGGGTCCCTACCACCGCCATTTGCCAAGCTGTCTCAAACCTCCACACAGAACCAAAGAATCTAGAAAAATTCAATTCCAAAAATAAAAAATAAAACCAAAATTACAGTTTTAGTCAAAAGAAAAACAAAAAGACAGAAAGAAAAAAAAATTATTAAAAAAACTGAAAATAGATTGAAAAGAAAGAAGAGGCACCGCCCAATTCCCACACCCACATGACTAAAGCGGACCAGACGACCGGATCCACCGGATTCGCCGGCCGAGTCCTCCGCTGGTTTTTCTCCTCAACTCTCTATCATTTCCAGTCACGACCGCTTCTTCCGGTAACATTTCTCAAATTTCCATTTTCCATTTCTTTTTTGCTCTTTTCGGTTCGAGCCCACATTCTGAAAAAACTAACTACAATTATTTTAAACAGCAAATCGTGGAAGAATATCATGGCCCCCATGTTCTCCCTTCCAAATCCCCAAACTACCCCCACTAAATATATTTTTTTAGACCTTCATCCTCGCTTAATTAATTAAACATAATTATTGTAATCAAATATTAATATTTTAATGCAAGCCAAAAAAGCAAAAACCTTACTTTAAAAAAATATCAGTCAACAATCATAGTTATTCAATCAAATCCGCGTACAATAAATTAAAATTAGTCCACTTATGCACAAATTTCAAATAAATAATATAATAATCTTAAACATTAAAAAAAAATCATAAACGTAATTAGTTTAAAAAACCTTTCATTTCGATATTGCATAACTTATCTAAATTAATATATAAATTCGTGCTGATTAATCAATATAAATATTATTTTTATCTCGTTTATAGTTTAAATAATATATTTTTTAACTATTCAAAGCTTCAAAAATAACAAAAAATAAAAATAATATGAATATTTTTATGATATAAATGAAAATTATATATTTAAATAATAAAAAATAAAATAAAGAGAAATACGGTAAAAGTGAGTTTCGTAAGGTTATTTTAGAATTTACATTTCGTTCATCCGATCTGAGTATCTGACTGTCCTCGAACGCGTTCACGCGTATAGTTGTCGCTTGTTTGTGGGTGACCACTATATATAACCCTTGCGCATCTCCCCTCGATTAGCAGGTGCAGGAAAAATTAAAGCTAGCATTTTTTTTCTGCATCTGTTTTTAAAATTTTCTTCATTTATCAAAATCAATAAATAAAGAACTTCTTTTTCTTTTTTCGTTATCTCTTTAATTATCGAGTGATTTCAGAGAAGAAATTTAGATATAGAGAATAGTATGAAAATGCCGTCGTTGGAGGATGAGCTGTTTCCGTCGACGCCAGGGAAGTTTAAGATCGACAGAGCCCACAACATGAACCGTCAGTTCCACCGTTGCTTCGCTTCAACCAGCACCATGTTTTTATGGGCTCTTTTCTTAATTGCATTGACGGCGTCGTACTTGAGCTTCCAGAGTTTCGTTGATTCTGGCAGCCGGTATTTCACTGCTTCCTGGGGTGGTATCCAATGGGAAAAACAAGTCCGTAAATCCGCTCAGATCCACCGTTCCGGTGGCATGTCCGTTCTGGTGACTGGAGCGGCTGGTTTCGTTGGCACACACGTTTCTCTTGCACTCAAAAAGCGCGGAGACGGAGTCGTTGGGCTTGATAACTTCAATAACTATTACGATCCTTCGTTGAAAAAAGCGAGGAAATCGCTGCTTAACGGCCACGGCATTTTGGTCGTTGAAGGTGATTTGAACGACGCCAAGCTACTGGCTAAGCTTTTCGACGTGGTCGCTTTTACTCACGTTATGCATTTGGCGGCTCAAGCCGGAGTCAGGTACGCTATGGAAAATCCTAACTCTTACGTTCACAGCAACATAGCCGGGCTCGTCAGCCTTCTTGAAACTTGCAAGTCCGCTAATCCCCAGCCGGCTATTGTCTGGGCCTCCTCCAGTTCCGTTTACGGCTTAAACGACAAAGTTCCTTTCTCTGAAGCGGACCGGACCGACCAGCCGGCTAGTTTATACGCCGCCACGAAGAAGGCAGGTGAAGAAATTACTCACACCTATAATCATATTTACGGTCTGTCAATTACTGGGTTAAGATTTTTTACTGTGTACGGTCCATGGGGAAGACCCGATATGGCGTATTTCTCGTTTACGAGAAACATTCTGCAAGGGAAGCCGATCACCATATATCGGGGAAAGAATCGGGCTGATTTGGCGCGAGATTTCACCTACATTGACGATATCGTCAAAGGTTGTCTTGGATCTTTGGATACATCCGGGAAAAGTACAGGGTCGGGTGGGAAGAAACGGGGCCCCGCTCCATATAGAATTTTTAATTTGGGCAATACGTCGCCGGTGAAGGTGCCGGAGTTGGTGAACATTTTGGAGAGACATTTGAAGGTGAAAGCGAAAAGGAATATTGTGGATATGCCTGGAAACGGTGACGTTCCGTTCACACATGCAAATATCAGTTCGGCCCAAAGAGAACTCGGGTATAAACCCACAACCGATTTGCAAACCGGGTTGAAGAAATTCGTTAGATGGTACTTATCTTATTATGGTTATAATAACCGCAAAAATGTACAATAATTTTTTTTTTAATTTTTTATAAAATAGGGATTTTCATCTTTTTTTCCATTAAAAAGAAAAAAAATGCAATGGGAAACAAAAGGAAAACCCGTATAAGTTGAAACAAAACGGTGAGGACTACACATTCTTTCCTCGGGGAAGCAAGACTTCTTAGCCCCGTAGTTTTGTTGCTGTTTGCTTTTTTTTTTTTTTTTTTGTAAGTAAAGTTTAAAGATTGCATTTCCCTTGATATCTTTTGCTTATTTCGTATTATTTACTAATTTGTTGCTTTTGCATGGTAACTTTTTCATTTTTAGTTGCATTTTGCTAATTAATTGTAGCTAAATTTGTTGATTTTCTTAAAGTTTTTTATTTTGATATTTTCCTTAATTTTGTTTGTAAGGGGTTTTAATTTCATCTGTTTATTATTAATTAATTTAACAATAAATAAAAAAATAGTATGATATAAAAATAGTAAAAAAAAAAATGTAAGAATAAAAATTATGTAATTTTTAAATTTTGAAAATGAAATTAAAATGATGATATATTATATATATTTTTTATATTTGTAATGGATATGTTAAATTTGGTTGTGAAATTTAAAAATAAAAAATGTTTTAATGAATTTTTATGAAAATTTAGTAAAAATTAAAATCTAATTTAATTCGAAATGTCTTAATATAAATTGAGGTATAATAATTTTTCTATTTTATGTAATTCGATAAGAAATAAAATGAACTTTGAGTACAGAAGAGATCAGAAGTTAAAATTAAAAAAAAAAAAAAAACTTGTGGCATTTAAGAAGATAGGAAATTATAAAGGGAGTAAAATTAAAAACGCAACCAGTTTTGAAAGCAAAGAAAGACAGCTAAGAAAGAAAGGGACAGGTGGGGGGGCAATCGTGAAAGACGGTTGAATTAAGGGAGGGTCCCACGGGTCGAAGAAAATGAAAACAAAAGCAGATTGTACGGCAGCCGTTGGATTCGGCTAAAACTTTGGTCTGACCCACGCTCTCTTCCAGCTGTAAAGTCTGCAAACGTCATGTCGCATTGAGCATTCTGGCTTTCCTTGCCGACAATCAGCTCAGCTCAGCAGCTGTCCGCTCCATGGGCCATTTTGGGCCAATTATCTCTCTATTTATTATTATAATAATATCATTATTTTGTCACCAATTATTTTGAAATGAAATATAATGAAATTCATTTTTATTTGCATTTTTGTAAACAATGAAAAATAGCCCTTAACTATAAATTTTGTTGACTAAAGGATCAGTTAAATGAATGAAGTGATGCCACCGTTTTCTAGTGTGAGAATGACAATAAGAACATTTTAATATGGCAACTTATATAGAGTATTCTATTCTTTGATTCAATTATATATTTTTTATATGATATTATTTTATATATAGTTAGTAGAATTTTTTTATTTTAAAATTGAAATTAAAATAATTATATATTTTTTATTTTTTTATTTTTATTTTTTAATATTTTTAAAGGATATATATAATTATCATAATTTCATTTATAAAATTAAAAAATTATATTGATATATAAAATAATTATTTTTTTATATATAACGGATTGCAATGTATTTGTTTATTTCAAAATTCCAAATTTAAAAATATTTTAATAGTATTTAGATTTTATTATTGAATTGGTGAGGTCGAATTTGATGAGCTCATCCAAGTTGTTAAATAAGAAGAAGGATCAGTGGACGTAGGTGTTAGCATTTTGTTACGTGTCTAGACATTTAATTCAGAATTAGATTGAATGATTAATGGAATAAATTTTAATAAAATTTCAAAAATAAAATTATTATTAAATATCTATTATATATTAATAAAATAATAAATGATGTATTCCAATTTTACATAAAAAAATTTCTAAAAAATACATGATGAACACATGAATGGGTTTGAACAAATAGTGTTTTTGCTAAAGCTCCATTAAGAATCAAACAAGGTGATATAAAGTGTCTTGGCTGACATGGTTAGAAGTGTTCTTATCAGCAATTATCGGTTTTGGGAATAATTAAGTGCGGAGATGAATCCAAGGAAACTTTTCTTTTTGTATAAATGTTTGCTGCGTAAAGTGCATGCCCTGCCCTGCCCTGTTTTTCAAAGAATAAATGACAATTAAACTGAAATTCATATGTTTGCGGTATCTCTATCGCACCGACAAGTTTTGGAATCCCTGTTTCAACGGTAAACAGGTGGGCAAGTTTGGTTGGTGATTAACATCCTTAATTTTACGAAATTAATATCCATTATAAAAAAGATAATATGTAGGATATTGATGAACAAGCTTAGTTATCCATATAATATCAAGGGATTGTATTTGATGTATGGGTAATCTATAATAGTTATCAATTTAATGAATCACAAAGTATTATTTTATTAATAAAAAATTAAAAATATATATTAATTTTCCATGTTAATAATTAAATATATTATCAATCTTTAATATAAAATATATATAAGTTCTACTAATTTATTCTATGTAAATTAATTTATAAATTTTTATTTTAATAAATAAACTTTTAATATTTTAAAATTATACAATTAAATTTAAATATATTAAATGACATTAATTTTCATTTGATTTGTATGTATGATATGCCACATTACAACCTATAAAATTATCAATGTTAATTGTTAGATAATATTTTTAAACAACAATTGATATATCTTAACGAATATAAACTTAATTACATAATTTTTAAAAGGTAAAGATTTATTTATAATGAAATAAAAAATTTTGAATTGATTTTTGATACATTTATATATTAAGAATTTATATATATTTTATATAAAATTAAAAATATATTTGATTATTATTTTTAATTTTTATTCTTAAAGATATAATTTTTTTAATTTTAATTGTTAAGGAGATAACATTTTATAAGTTCACGCTTTGTGTTGTATCATTAGGAGTGTGTGTGTATATATATATAAATTCATATATTAATAGTAATCGATAATATAATATTACAAATTATTACTGTTGGTAAATTAAGAGGGGATTATTTTGGTGCACCGACAAGACTAGAGATAAACATTTGAACGTATTAGCACGTGGGTTGTTTAAAATTTGTCTGTTTGTTTGTTCGTTATTATTATTATTTTTTTTAACGTTTGTGCCTGGAACTTGGATGGATCCAAAGGGAATAGACGGTAGAAAAGGTTTTGGTTTTGGTTTTTGTCGTGGAGTGACTTATATAATCTTAACTAGAGAGAGAGAGAGTGAGAGTGACTACTATCTTGGCTTGGATATGGATGGTAGTATGGCCGGCATTTGTTGGTAAATTGGTGTTGATGTGATGCTTAATCATTTTGCTAAAACCCATGTCAAATTAAAGATAAATTTGTGGCAAAGAGAATCTTTAACATTTTTTTAATATGATATGATTCTTTTTATTCGTACGTATTTATTCGTAATTATCAAAGTAATTAGCGTATTAAATTTTATAAATTAATAATTATAAAAATTATTTAAATTAAATAAATTAATAAATAATTAGATTAATTTAATTTTATATTTAGTGAGATTTAAATTTAAAATTTTAAAGTCTCATGTCTTATTTTGTTATTAAGTCAAAATTTCATTAAATACAATATGATTATATGATAAAAAATAATACGATAGACACAAATTTAAATTTAATAAAAATTTTATATAAATAAAACAAAAGTTCAAAAAATTTAACATGTTGACATTAATTTTGATATTAAATTTTTATATTTTACGAGATTCAAACATAATATATGATACAAACATAATTTTTATATTATAATTATTAAGTTTATAGCCAATGATAAAATATCATTTTATTAATGAATAAAGTTAAAAATGCAATGATTTTGAAAGTAAATTAAAATTTTTGATTAATATATTTAATTTTAAAAAATTACATATTTTTAACTTTATTTTTTAATAAAATCATATTTTATAATTAACTGATAATATATAATTATTATATACTATCATTCATCAAATATAAACGTTAAAGTTAAACGCAATGACCAATAAAATTTTGGTATAGTGATTAGAAAGAGCTGTTAGATTGAAATTTTGGCGTTTGTGTGAATTATTAGAGTTATATACGCCGCTAAACGAAACCAAGCTCGTGGCGTGGATGTTACCCTTGGCCATTGGACGGCGGCCCACGCCCCACCCAACTACCAAACTGGGTTCTGGCCTTCTCTTAGGCCCTAAACCACAGCCTCATTGTCAGCACCCCTCTCCCTCCTTTAAGACCCTCCGGGCCCCATTCATCACTAGGCAAAAACTGAAGTTGTCGACGGGTCCAACTATCTCTAAGCTTCGTGGGCTGTTTCAGCAATCCATCGGCACAGAAAACGGAGCATTTTGTTCATTTTTTTTATTCCAATGAAAAAAATGCTAATTTATAAAATTTTAAATTCAAGAATATAATTATAGGAACTAGTATTTAAAAATAATTATTTTATTTATTATGAATGAAATTTTTTTTTTTCGTAAATGAAGTTAGAATGGTATATATATATGTTATATTTTATTTATTTTTTATTTTTTAATATTTTAAAAGATATATATTATTATTTTAACACTATTTATATAATTAAAAAATTTTATTAATCAAAAAAAAGATAATTATTCATATTTAAAATGTCATAATTGTGTATATTACTTATTTAAAATCGAATTTAAACGTTGTTTATTCAACCCAGTAAAAAACCAAACGTACTGCATTTATGCTTCAAAAATTAATCACAACAGTTAAAAAGCAAAAATAAATTCATTTATTGTCAACAATATCAATGAAGAAAGCGTTTTAAGAACCATGCAAATATCATCTAAACAATCTCTATAAAAAGAAACCCTTATTCATCCTCAAATTTCACGAGGAGAATCAGTCAAATATAACTAAATCATGGCAAAGTTGAACCGATTCTTTTCCTTCACGCTGTTTCTCTTAGTCACCGCCGTTGTCACATCGGCTCTTGAACCAGAACCCGCTGAAGAAACAGCTATAACCCCCGTAGCAGAGGATTTTGCATTTCCACCTGAATCTGATATCATAGTCCTTGACGAAGATGAAGCTCCAATTCCACCAGAACCACAGTCGGAGAAACTGAAGTTTCTGAACGAATGTGTGTCGAAGATGACAGCAGAGTGCGCCAAAGAGGTGTTCAAGTATATGTTCAAGGATTTGACGGTGACTGATGAGTGTTGCGAGGTATTGGTGAAGATGGGAGAGCCTTGCCATATCCGTTTGGTGAAGACTATTTTCTCAATCCCTGAATACAAGGCAAATGCAACTCTGGGTATTCCAAGAAGCAAGCAAGTTTGGAATAAGTGTGCTTTAGTTGTTGGATCCAATGCTTCTTCTCCTGTCCCTTTGGAAAACTAGGTTTCTAGCTATTTATACAAAGAGCTTCTCGCAAGAAAAGGATGATGAATTTCCTGCACGTAATATTTGTTTGAGTTCAGAGAGAAATCTTGGATATTTTGTATTTCAATGGTGGAACTGTTATTTTTTTTTTAATTATTAAATTACAAATTAAAAATATAATAATAACAAAATATTACATGTAAAAATTAATAAATTATTATTACATAAACTAATGAATAAATTAATGTGTAATTAGATTAGGGTTTCATCGAACGAGTCAAAATTTTTTATATTTTACGGATTTATTGTGTGACTTGAAAATTTGAATAAAGAAAAATGAACATAAGATTAGATATCATTGGTAGATGTTATGAAGTTGTTTTTTGGTCAATTTTTTAATTAATATATAAGATTATAAACGAATAGATTATTGGACGTAAAAATTTAAAAATATGTGCCGTTTTTATTCATTTATGAATAAATATATAGTTCATTTATTTATATTTATAAATAAATTTGTATAAAATTTATTTTAAATTGATTTGTTTAATGAACTCTTTTGTACTCATTTGCTATTTGATGATAATAATTTTTTAAATTATATAATTATTCATAAATTATTTTAATACGTAATGAAAAATTACAAATTTATGTAAGAATTTTTTTCCAAAAAAATTGCCATCATATATACATTAAGGTGTACAACTCATTTGTATAAAATTTTTTGTTTATTGTTCAATCTCATATTCATTTAATATTCACAAATACTATAAACTGGTTGAATACAAATAAATTTTAAAAATAAACAAAGGAATGTAAAAATAATAATATTGGTTTATATTCTAGTCGCTTAATAATAAAATAATATAATTAAAGACAATAAGTTTGAAACCCATTAATCTTTTAATATAAATTTTTATACTTAATTTTTACATTTTAATATAATATTTTTATTATTTATTTCATCCCCATAACTATAATTAAATTTAACTGTATCATCAGACACCCATTTACTATTATCTTTATTTTTAATCTCATTAACCAATAGTGTAGTGCAAATGCCTACTATATCATTTAAGAAAATAAAGCCCAAGATCAGCTGGACCGTTCATTACCGGTCTGATTGTGACGTGGATGGTCAGATCGAACTTTTGAATCAACATTCGGGAATATATGACCATTTAATTTTTTCCCCCTGAATTTGATATTTGCCGCAAAAGCAACAGATTAATTAATTAAAGAATTAAAAAAAAAAAGGAAGAAAAAGCAAAAAATGGGGAGTGCGAGCCGAGTATTTCCCTGTGGAGCCTCCCTCGTCCCCTCTTTCGCTTCCTCAACTCAACTCAGCTTCAAGTCATTCCTCAGCCGCACTTCTCTCTCACCGACTGCCTTTTCACTTCACCGAATGGTTTCTTCATCTACCTCTTCCGTCAACGACGGTAACAATATCATCTCTCCAGCTCCCTCATCGTCTAATGACGTCGCTGCGGCTGCTGCCCCTCCCTCTGCTTCCTCGGCCGTCGATTTTCTCACTCTCTGCCACCGCCTCAAGGTATTTGTTTAATTATTCCAAAAAATAAAACAATTCCTTTTTTTTTTTATTTTAAAGTTTTGTATAGTTTTGTTGCGTATAAGTAAAATGTTGAATTATTATTTTTTGAATAAATTAAAATGAAAATAGACGACGAAGAGAGCGGGTTGGGTGCGGAGAGATGTACAGAATCCGGAATCAATAGCTGATCATATGCATCGAATGGGAATAATGGCTTTAATTGCTTCTGATATCCCCGGAATTGATCGAGACAAGTTAGTACTATTTTTTCGCTCACTGTTTGGTGAACAAATCAATAGCTGAGCATTGGCTAAGATGTTTTTTAATTTTTTTTCCCTTAATTTTGTTTTTAGGTGTGTTAAAATGGCAATTGTTCATGATATCGCCGAAGGTTAGACTAAACATCGTCTCTTTAGCCTAATTATAATTGAATTGAATTTGATTTAATGATTTATGTGGTTCGAACATTTTATAATCGTAATGCTCTAGATATCTGTCTGTTTGAACAGCCATCGTTGGCGATATTACACCTTCAGATGGTATTTCTAAGGCTGAGAAGAGTCGAAGAGAGCGGGAAGCCTTAGACCATATGTGCAAATTACTTGGTGGAGGCACAAGAGGTTAACTAATTGCTCTGTTTTTTCCCATTTGTTTACAAAGGAAAGCAAAAAAGAAGAGGGGTTTGTAAATCTCAAATGATGTATAATTCATGCAAATTAATAGAGGGGAAAAAAAGAGAGGGGCAGCAAGGGGTGACTTAAATCTCACATTGATGTATAATTCCACATAATTTGTCCATTTAATTGATTGCAGCGAAAGAAATAGAGGAACTATGGATAGAGTATGAAGAAAATTCTTCCTCAGAAGCCAAAATTGTCAAAGACTTCGACAAGGTATGTAGCGTACATGTATTTCTATTTTTCATGATTCATCAACTTATTGAACATATCAGATGTAATTGACTTAGTGATATTCTCGTTTTGCGCTTATATTATGCACTAGAATAGAAACATAATGACTAAATGGTATGTTTAGTTACTTGTATGATATAGCAAGCAATGTATGGTTGTAAGTTGTTCTATTTTTATTTGATATTCTGCTCGTTTCTTTTGATGAGTTTATATCTTCTTCAGTGGGTATGATGAATTAACCTTTAATTCTGCAATTTCTGCCTAAAATTCAGTTTAGTTCTCCTTTGAGTATGCAATTAGTCATGTTCTTATGTGAGTTAACACATTTCAACTGATGTTGATGTTTTTTTTTTTTTTATCACCGACTCCCTAGAAATCAAAATTTTCATTTCTGTAAAATTAATTTTCTAAGGATAAATTCTGTAAAATCTGATGTTGCATTCCTGTTTCATGCAGGTGGAGATGATACTTCAAGCCTTAGAATATGAGAAAGGTAAGGCTTTTTGTTCTTGGTTTTTTGTCTTTCGTTTTGTATCACTGTATATGGCGTATAGAAATCGGTAGTGATGGCCAAGTAAAAAATCAGTTGTGAAGATCTGATCTCAATATTAAATCACATCATGCATTTGGATATGGTGCACTTGAACATATAGTAGTTTCAACTATATCTCGAGAGTAAGCCATAACTTTCTAAGAATGAGAATAAAATTGGGGAAAAAATAACAAACAAAAAGAGAGGAATACTAAGGGGAAGTATATGGAAAAGGCTATTTTTAGTGGAGCTATTGAAACCTGAACATTGGAATAATCATTGTTTATTTATTTAGTAAGATGAAATGAATAGTTTTTACATAAAATCCAGACTATCACTACAAACTAACACTCTCAAAACATTCAGTTGTCGTGCGCCCCTGCATCTTGTTC
Source organism: Firmiana major (assembly GCA_033439115.1). Taxonomy (NCBI): domain Eukaryota; kingdom Viridiplantae; phylum Streptophyta; class Magnoliopsida; order Malvales; family Malvaceae; genus Firmiana; species Firmiana major. The sequence continues at coordinate 80,020,569 of CM065900.1, read as the reverse complement.
ATTATTTATACGCTGCTGAGATTAAATAAATAGTACTCTTATATGCTGCTGAGAAGGCTTTATGTTATTTATATTTTAGTCTGCCCCTGCATTTTACTTTTTACGTGCTCATTTATGTTTTGATCAACAAGCTTATGAGCATTTTACAGATAGTAAAATTTCAGTTTCCAATTACCCTTTTTTAGTTTCATTTGTGTTTCAGCTTAAATTACACTAGTTTCATTTGTGTTTCTGATTAAATTTCAAGTGAGCCTGCTTTCATACATTACACTAGCTTTATGGCTGGTTAATATATGCAACTGCAGTATCTCACTTGTTCTTGAGTGCAAAATAACTGATATTATGGTCTTAGTCTTATTTGGTGCATGCATCTCAAATGCTGTGGAGTGCATCTAGTGAGCTTAGGAATTAACATATATTCTCTTTTAAATTATTTATATTTAAAAATTTTCACCTTTTTCTTTTGAACTTAACATTAATTAATCTATGTAATCATTACTCATTAGTCAATGTAATAATGTTTCATGGAACTGAAGTTCCTTCTGGGTTTACGCAGAACAAGGGGTGGATTTGGATGAGTTTTTCCAGTCAACTGCTGGTATGTATTTAAGTTCCCCTCACTTGCCTCCTTTTTTTTTTCCCCCTATAATGGATTTGATCAATTTTAACCCATGCAAAATGATTAAAGACCGATTTGGTGCTTAATTTTGCCCTTATATTTGTATTAGATGTTCAATTCAGCCGTCTGATTTTTGATGGGTGAATTTGACCTTCTTTGTCTTGAAATTGGTTCAATCTGGACCAAACTCTAGGGTTGCCCTTAAAAATTTGTTAATTTCTGTTTGACATGGCATGATATGATTCACCTTAAGGAGAAAAAAAGGCGGAAGTTAAGAGGCTAAGCTATTAAAATATTCTATTATAATACATAGTGGTTTTAAAGACAATGTCAGCAGTAGCATTTAGAGAAGTTTAGAAAGAAACCATAAACTTGTAATGAATAATCATGCCTCAGAACTGAAAGAGAGTTGGGAATAATGATGCTTTTTAGCTTGTGACTGGTGGAGTCACATGAGAGTTAGGGGACCCTTTTTTTTATTGAATTTAATTGAGGTATGGGAGATGAGGTTACTTGGGCTCAAATCCAAGTTTTAGTCATTCGGTCAAAATGTTGTTGGCATAATAATGTAGAGAGTTGGAGGTGATATTGGATTCCGAATAATGATCTTATCTGTATTGGTTGCAAGCTATGTATATATACACCTAGTAAATGGTCGAAGAAGTCCTAATTAGAGGACATCTGATTGGGTTGTTCTTAAACAATAGCTGATTTAGGAGAAAAATATAAATTGAGCTTGGATAATTCATGAACAACTATTTCGCAGCTGCAAATAACAGCAATCAACTTATTTGCAGGGAAGTTCCAGACTGAAGTTGGCAAAGCTTGGGCCTGTGAAATAGCATCAAGAAGAAAGCGACATTAACTTACACTTGAAAAGCTTGGTAAAATATTTTGGGATATATCATAACTGTTCTTTTGCCTTCGTTCAGCTGATTTGTAGCATGCTTGGTTCTAAAGATCTTATTCTTCAATTTCTAATGTCTAAACACTCTATTTATTTTAATCATAACAGTAGCTAAGCATCATGTCATTTTCTTTTCTTTCTTTTTATTTTTTCCTTTTCTTCCTTAATCAAGTCTATTCATGATAAAAATACACATGTTTAGGTTTTATGTGTAACCATCAGCCCACTGAATTGAAAAAAAAAAAAAAGACTATTTATATTTATATTTTTCAAGTAAATATAAATATTCAAGAATTGATTTAGATAACTTATTTAAGTTGAATGTGAATTTTGCAGTTAAATGTAATATTCATTTTCTTTAAGTAATAAAAAAAACTGATTTTTTTTTTTTTTTTAAGTTTGGTCTGCAAATTTAAAGAAGTGATTTTGCGGTAAATGTAATATTTGTGGATAAAATAATTTTATTATTTTTATATATTTAAATTTGTACTATTCTATGTATATCTTTTAAGATATTTTAATTCAATCTGTTAAACACAATCAAAATTGTAGCACTTAATTGTAAATATAAAATCGATAATATTCTTATAGTTTGAGTACCACATATGTTATTAACTTTTAGATTAATTAATTTATAAGAATATTTTAATGTGAAATTAGAATGCGCCCCGCGTTTTACTGCACGGGTTATTTTATTTTATTTTTTACATATGAATAATTAATTTTTATTTTAACATATATATTGATTGATGTATAATATATTATATGAGTATAAACATCTAAAAGAACGAAATTATAATCGAATATACATACAAATATATAAAATTGGAAATTGGATTATGAACAATTAATATGATCATTGTTCACTAATGATTACTACTAATTACTGAACTTTATAAAAAGTTAAATGCCAACGGAGTTATTCTATAACATGAAATGGTTCTAATTTTGACCCTATAAGTATATTTTGCTCATTAATGATTATTATTAAAAAAATTTAATTCATGTTGATGTGTTTAAAATTTAAAAATAATATCATTATTATTAATTATCAAACTATTTTTATTTCCAGTTAATTTCTACATATAATATATATTATCATTTTTCAAACATTTTATATTTTTACTAATGAATTTAATTAAAATGATAGGAAAAGAGAATTTATCATATTAATTTCAAAATAGTCATATTTAATTTAATTTATTTTTATATTTTAATAATTATTAAATTTAACTAAAATGATAAAGAGACAAAAATACAAAACTTGATTATATTAAATTTAATAGGTTAATATTTCATTAATAAATAAGTATGTTAAATATTATTTTATTTTAAGATTAAATGTTTTAGATTTTTAATAATTATTAAGTTTAACTAAAATGATACAGATACAAAAATAAAAGACTTGATCATATTAAAGTTAATATGTTAGTATTTCATTAATAAATAAGTTTTGTATTTTATTTTAAGATTAAATGTTTTGGATTTTTACATAATAAATATAAATACTTAATATTTTTTCATTTACTTATTTTATTTTTAATTAATAAGTACTATTCTTATTCATTATTTTTTTTTAAAAAAAAGTATTTTTGCTTAATTTGTTAAAAAAAGGCAAATTCATTGAGAGTGCTCCCTCGGTTACCCTATTCAATTTTTCCCAGAATTTTTTTGCTACGGAAATTCAACGCAAACATAAGAAACTTCGCAGCTGAATTCCATTTTCAGCTACAGAATTTTTTACCATTTTCAAGATTCTCGAATGCCCAGCTGAGTTCCATTCCTCTCATGGCTTCCTTTCGCAGGCTGCTTCCTCTTTGCCCCTCCCTCAACGTATCCCTCTCTCTCAATTTATTTCGTATTTTTTTTTAAATAGCAATAATAATCTCACTTTTCTTGTTTCTTCGTTGCAGAGAACGAGCTTTTCTTTTTCTGGAGTTCATGAAGGTCTTTTTGTATCTTTTTTTGTTTTTGTTTTGATGGCTTAATGTTTTTAATGTTTTAAATCTGTAAAATGAACTCTTAAGTCTTAACGCTTTTGTGAAATTTTTTGTTTGTTTTTATATATATATTTTTAATGTTTCAAGTCTGTATATTTTGATTGTAATACTTATTTTTCTTCCTTGTCGTTTTTTAATGTTTACTTAGTAGTGTGTTGTTGAATTGTTGAGATTTTTATTATTTTTTTAAGTTCAGGATTCGGAGCAAATGTTCGAGGCTACAATGGGATTGGATTCTCGGAGCAAACGATATCAAAGTTTGACGAAGGAATAAAGCAAGCAGAGAATTTGGAGGTTAATGATGACATTAACAAGATTCGGAGCGAATTTGATGCTGCCAAACGGAGTTTCCTCAAGATTCCTGAAGCAATAAAGAAAATGCCTAAGACGAATCCTAAAGGTTGAATTGTTTTCTGTTCCTTTCGTCTAATTTGAATCTATTGTAGTAGAAATGCAGATATTGTATAACTTTTTAGTGTTGAAAATGTTTTTTTTAAGTCTTAATACAGGTATATATGTGAATAAGGGTATTAGATTGGATCTTATTCAAGTATACGGATTCGACTATGATTTTACATTGGCACATTACTCTCCTAACTTGCAGAGTTTGATATATGATCTTGCAAAGGAGCATATGGTGAACGAGGTTAGCATTTATGTAATATAATATTGCAGTATGAGGTTGTTGTTGGTGTTGACTAATGTTTTGTGTTTGATTCTTGTAGTTTAGGTATCCTGAGGTTTGTATGAGTTTTAAATACGATCCATCCTTTCCTATTAGAGGATTGTACTATGACAAGCAGAATGGTTGTCTCTTGAAGTTGGATTTTTTTGGTTCCATAGAGCCAGATGGATGCTTCTATGGTCGTCGCCAGGTACTGCTTAGTTATTTGTAGTTGCATAGATGTTCTAATTATCATGCAATGCTGGAGCAGAGAGTGCCTTGCTGTTTATTTTCTATAATTTATTGCCAAGATAAATTATTAGCGTATGCCTGTATTCTAGAGGAGGGTGGTAAAGGGATAGAGAGTGTTTGCCCCCATTGTTTTGCCTAACTGCGGGCTTTATTTCAAAAAAATAAATAATAAATAAATAAAGAAAAAAGGAAAATGTAAGAGAAAAGCTTCCATGCTTAATGGGGCATTTTTCTAATAGAATGGTTTTGGCACCTTGTAGGATGTAAGTTTGTATTTTCTTTAAACTTGCCAAGACTGGTCATTTTTTTTAATAATAAAAAATAAATGCTTGAGGCTCTTTCTCAGTTTTTATGAACGTTTCTTTGAGAAATTCATATGGATCTGTATGAAAACCCATCTGCTTCTTATTTTGCTACTTATAATGCAGCTTAGTGAAAAGGAAATAGAAGAGATATATAGAACAAGACATATTGGCCGTGACCAGGCACGCGGGCTTGTGGGCTTGATGGACTTTTTCTGCTTTAGTGAGGTTGGTTTATTAGTCTTTGCATTTTCTGTCTGCATGAGAAGTGTAAGTGTCAACAAGGTTTTCTTTCTAGCATGGACATAGGATCCAACATGGCTATGTCATCCGTGTACGTTTGATAGCTATGTAACAATGTTATAAATGTATGTCTAAATAATGAATAATGTTCGCTTTAAAATCTTTAAGTCACATCCTATGAGTGTTTGGCAAAACATTATGGTCAGCTGGAGATTTTTGGGCAAGAGGCATCCAAAAAATGCTCAAACACATGCATGCTTAATGCCCTCTGATGAACTGTTGTCTTGGTACTTGTTTGAGTCATTGCTGTTGCTGCCTCTTTTTCTTTTTATGTGTTTTCATCTTCCTCGCTCTCATGTTTTTGATGAAATAATATAACAAGTTGTCTTTTCTATATATCTGAAAATGTCAAAAGTGCCTCTCTTGATTTGCATATTCACTTGTGGGGGCACAGATAAGGATCATTTAGGCTTGTTAAATTGCATGATCCTGCTTTATAAGTGAGCCCTTTCCTGAACTATTTGCCTTTTATGATATGCACATCTTTTGTTTTATTTTGAAGTCTCTGATCATTTTTTTTCTTCCTCTTTTTAGGCGTGTCTTATTGCTGATATTGTGCAATATTTCGATGATGCTAAACTAGAATTTGATGCCTGCTATATATATGAAGATGTCAATCGTGCAATTCAGCATGTTCATCGAAGTGGTTTGGTTCATAGAGGAATTCTCTCTGATCCTTATAGATATCTAGTAAAGAATGTAAGTTCTAACTATTTGTCTATACTATGTTATATGTTTTAGTTATTCTAAACTTTGCTTCCCTTTTAGTTTCAAAGGAAGACTATTCTAAAGTTTGACCTTGTCATCTGTCAATATTATCTTCTTTCCTCCAATGAATATTAACCTGCCTTTTTTTGTTTGTGTTATAGGGTCAGCTATTACGCTTTCTTATGATGTTAAAGGAGAAGGGTAAGAAACTTTTCTTGCTGACAAACTCGCCTTATTACTTTGTGGATGGAGGGATGCAGTTTATGTTGGAGGTAATTTACGTTGCAATAACACCAATGCCTTCTTATTTTGTAGTTCTTGGTCATGTTAATGGACAATTCATGTGTTTTATTGCTTATAAATCCTTCACCTTTTAGGGCAGTTTTTGAAGTAATTTGCTACATTCACTTTATTTGTTTTTTCTTGTGAATTTTCCATTGAGACCTTTTACTTTTTAAAATTAGAGAAGATATATTTAATGCCAATATGCTTTCAATATGTCAATCTTATCTATTTTGAAAATTATTCAATGGTGATTGTGTGCATCATATTCTACATCGGGTTTCAGATGGAAATTTTCTTTGCTGAGCTTCTTGTTGGGTGTTTTTTATCCCCTCATTTTTCTGTGTGTGTGTGTGCATAATTTTGTGCAAACAATTCTTTAGCAAATTGTAAAAACGACCTTTCAAAATACATGATATATTTAAGTCGAAATAACAAAGGTGGATGATGATGCCACTTCCATTAAAATATGCTGGGAAGAATATAAGCAACTTAATTACTAGACTATATCACCTCAGTTTCTCCTTGCCTAGCACCATGCAGTGCGCATGCATTTAGGGTGACCTTCAGAGCCCACAAGTAGAATATTGCATGTGGAAGGTGTTTGAGGTGAAATGCTTTTTATTCTTTAATAGTATTGACATGTGCATGTATATTGAATCGAGAGTTTGGTGGTGACTAACTTGCATGTACTCATTTATGTATGTAATATCTAAAGAACTTCACCTTTCAAAATTTGCGATTACTTTAATCAGTTTGCCATAGTTGTGCACATTTTCTTGTTTATTAGTGTATTATTCTCGTTCCATTCTTATTTTCATGCTTAGAATTATTTATAGTAAACTTTTTGAATTAAGTTTGACGTGTTTTTTAGGATTCAATGAGTAGCAGAGATTCATGGAGGGAGCTTTTTGATGTTGTAATTGCAAAAGCTAATAAGCCAGAGTTTTACACTTCTGAGCATCCATTCCGGTTTGTATCTTCAACTTGTTAAATTCTCTACCTATTTCTTTTACATGGCTAGTAAAGGAGGTGCTAGATCTTTTAATTTTTCTTTCCTTCTATGATATGAGATATCTAAACTGAACTAATTTGGCAACCTTATATATTTAATCTTTTCAGAATTTATCTTAAGGAATAACTTATTACTTTGGTAAAAGAAGATGAAACAGAACAACTATGCTTAGGCTAGGCTTTGTACCAATTCTGCCTACATAACATTGGTGGGCTTAGGGTTAGAACAAAGGGGATTTTAGGTTTTATAGTAGTTTGGAAAGCACATAGATAAAATCGGAGATCAAATTATCATGGGAAAGACTGTTTGAATTGAAGAATCAGTTTGCTATGTGATGCCAAATAGGTGAAAAGAGTGTTTAGGGAAGACTGGAGAAACCCAAAACAATTCTCAGTTCGTTAGTAGAATGGTTCCTAAAATCTGATTACATATTATCTATCGGGAATCTTAGAATATCTCTTAACTTGCCAAATTGAGAATACCTAGTAAAACTAGCTTAGAAATAAACAAATAAATAAATAAATAACCAACATAAACTTGGAGACAAACCTGAACTCCTACAGTCTCACTGAGAAAATTGACCAGCTGGTTTTAACATCTAGGGTGCAGAGATTCAAAAATTAGTTCTTTCCCTGAATGTAAAAGTTTCATGAATTGCTCAATAATACAACTGAAGAAGCGAGAATAAGAAAGTTTGATTTTCTTGGCTGCATTAATTTGTTCTTGCCTTTTATTTTAGTTTTGTTTCTGCGCATTTGTTCTGAGCTTGGTCAAGCAATCACATGCTATGCTAAATCATATTTGTTAATGAGTCTCCTGGAACTAAAATTGCAGCTGCTATGACACAGAGAAGGATACTCTAGCTTTTACAAAAGTGGATAAATTTCTTCCAAATAAAATATATTACCATGGATCCCTGAAATCTTTTCTCCAAATTACTAAGTGGAAAGGCCCAGAGGTATATCATATTTTATGCTTCACATTTTGCTGATCAAGTAGCATTATATATGATATTTATGATATTTTGCAAGTTTGTCAACCGTTTGTAACTAGATTAAAGTAAGTTCTTGCTGATGGAGCATTTTACTGCTCTCTTTTCTTTGCTAGGTGATTTACTTTGGTGATCACTTATTTAGCGACTTGAGAGGCCCGTCAAAGGCTGGTTGGCGGACTGCTGCAATCATCCATGAACTAGAAGTATGCTATGCCTTCTTTCACATTCTTATCCCTAATCTTTAAATGCTTGTAGTCCTTTCAGGACTTACTTTCCTAAAATGTTTTCTATTACAGGTCTTCTAGTATCCTTTTATGTTTACGTATGTTGAATGAAACCATTAGTGAAGGTGATGGAAGGAATTAGAACAATATCATGGTAACTTAAAATTAACTAGTAGCTTTTATGGTTGATCGTTTTAGGGTTGAATATTGCTTTTTTTTGTATGGTATTGGTAAGGTTAAGCAGTACTATTTGCAGTTTGACTTTATTGAAGATAAAAATTGGCTACATGTAAAGGTAGTGTTCAGTTCAGTTTTAAAACTGAGGAAGAAACTAAGCTCTCGTAATCTTAAAACTTGGTGTTTGCTTTTTGCTGAAATTTGGCTTTAGCATATGTCTCCACTTTTGGACTTAGTTTGCAGAGAATTAGTACTTTTCAAGCTAACTTTTCTATTAGACAAGTTCAATGGATTCAAGTTTGAACCTGGTCTCAAACTGGTGGCAACTTGGTTAGGGCTCAAAAGCCTATTTAAAATTTAAGATGACAGCAATAACTACAAAAACCTATTATTATTTAAGATAATAAATAAATTGTATATCATATGATATCTTGTATTTGAGCTGAAAAGTGAAAAGCTTGTGGTTAGTTCATTTAAGTTAATGAATCTGAAGCCATTTTTTATTGTGTACATTTCCACAAGCGGGTCAAGCATATAATTAATAGCTATGTCTGAAACCAGTACTCTTGCCTTATTCTTTTCTTCACTTACTTGCATCTGGTTTTAACCTATCTGCATCTTTTCATATTAAATATCTCAGATTTACCTTGGTGAAATATACTATACTTATATGAAGGTAACTAAGAGTCAACTGCTATTTGACAAATTCTACATATTTTGAATCATTTCCTTACTATAGAAAGTATAAAACAAGCATGCTAATTGAGGAACGCATTTTCACTAATGTCATGATCTTCTATTTTCTGTTGTTTTGACCTGAACTTGAATTGACAGTTTAGCTGACAAAGCCAAAATGCTAGACTAGTGATGCAGTTGAGAAACTTAAATGGAAGCTTATTAATTCAGAACAGAGGGAAATGAAGAATCAAAGTAAAAACAGAAACAAAGTCTTGGGTCAAAACCAGGAGGAAAGAATAATCAATAATGAGATATTTATATAACTCTATTATGATATATAAACATAACTGCTTTATTATTGAGATAAACTAAAAAGACTACTACCACTAAAAACTAAAATATAAAAGCGGGGAGAGAGATAATGTAGTACCTGATTAACAAGATTACGTATTTACATTTGGAAACAGGCCGAACAGATCAGTATGACTTTCTTTTATATATTGGCCTAGAAAACATGGGATATGCTATCTAGATGACTGATAGCTTTTGTCCCAATAATTAACTGGCAAAGCACTGAAGATTTCTTTGATGTTAAAAATATATTATTTTTTCTTTAATAAAGTGACTTGGACAGTAATGGTTTCTGCCATTAGAGGAGTTCTGTTTTTATACCCTAATTTGCAGTTTGAGCTTTTATTTTTAACTTTTTGTGTTTGTGGCATGTTATAAAACAAACTATTCATGTCTTTGGGCTGTTTTCTCATTGCAGAATGAAATACGAATACAAAACGAGGATAGTTATCGATGTGAACAGGTATATATTTCTGCCTCTGGGATGTTTGGAACTTATCATTGTCACTGTAATATTTATTTGGTATTGGTGAAAAGGGGTAGGCTTCCTTATTTATCTATTCAGCAACTCAACCAACCTTTGTCAGTGAAAAGCAGGACTTTTGTTGACTGTTTCATTATTTGTAAAATTACATCACTTTGTATACAATGCGACAACCCAACAATAGAATTTCTACTTTATCCTTTTAATAATCTTCTTTCGATGCAGGCAAAATTTCATATACTGCAGGAATTGCTTGCGAGACTACATGCAACTGTAGCCATTAGTGAGAAATGTGATGCATACAAGTTACTTGTGGATGAACTGAATGAAGAGAGGCAGAAAGCACGATGCACAATGAAGAGAATGTTCAATAGATCTTTTGGGGCCACCTTCCTCACTGACAAAGGTCAAGAATCTTCTTTTGCCTATCACATCCATCAATATGCTGATTTGTACACTAGTAAACCAGAGAACTTTTTGTTCTATTCACCTGAGAGGTGGTTTCATGCACCCTTTGATATCAAGATCATGCCTCATCATGTGAAGGTATGTTGTAACCTTCTCTATCTACTAAAAATGAACTGAAGATTATTTCTTTTACATTTATTTATTTATTTACTCTTACTTTCAGAAAATGAAATATGGTATCTGTTCTTGTTTATGCACATGCTTTCTGCCTGCCCCTGTAACTACAATTAGGTCTGGTTTTAGAGGATTCCCAATATTCTTTGTGGTGGTAATGCAGTGATAATCAGTGACGTACTGGTGGCTGTGTTTGTGGTGAAATGGAAAGTTTATAGTCTTTGTTCTTATGGGGCTAATTTGGATGATTTTGCTGTGGAAGGGGTGACATAGGACAGCTGGCTGATCATGGTTTTTGCTTTTAAATTTGAATTTTGTTTAGCAAACAGAGAAAAGTTAATAATGCTTTTTTCTTTAACAAAAAGAAAAAAAAAAGAATTCAAATCTAAAAGAGATCCCTAAGATTGAAATTACAGCAAAAGTTGGTTATGCCAAAGTATTAAAAAAAGTATCTATCAATAGAAAAGTTACATTTTTGAACTTAAAAAAAAAAAAGAACAAAAAAAGAATGATTGTAATGCCAGTTAGACTTCTAGCAATCCCAACTCCATAAAAAAACTTGACTTAAAATAACACCTAGACAAAACCCACAAACACAGTAGACTCTGAATCTGCTATATGTAGCAAACCAGGAAATTATAGAAACACCCCTGGCAGTTAATTAGAAAAACGGAAAATGATACTACAGTAAAACAAAACATAAATTGAAATGAGAATCTTTAGCTTAAAGAAACATTAGTTTTAAGACTCAGAACTAACCAATAAGGCCTTCTCGTTTTCCTGACTAATGTTCCCATCGCTGCACATAGCACATGTCCCAAATTAAGTTTGGTTACAATCAGCCTTAAGCACACCTTCCAGACACTTTTGGAGGTTGCTGCCAGCATCCTCAATCAATCTGTGTGGTGGGAATATCGTGGCTGGTATGTGGAGGCAAAGAATTGAAGTTTGCTTGTTTTGATTATGTTAAATATGGGCACCGTTGCTTTGAAGCTTGCCTTCTGTTTCTTCCAGAAAATTAGCCATTTTTATAAAAATAGCTTTGCTTTTGGAATGGGAACTGGTTTGGCATTGATGTATGGTGGAAAACGAAGAAGCCATTGATGTCAATTCCGTGGATATTTCAAATTGAAATTTGGAAAACAAGTATTATATTAACTGCAAATTTTACAAGAATTTGGGATCTGAATAGCTAAATACTAATGTCCTTTTCAAATATTTATGAAAATCTCCACATACCTTATCCCAATAAAACATTAATGTCACTATCTTCTCCGGATAATTAGATTATGAAGATTCAATTAATAACATTCTTATGGTAGCGAAAATGTTAGTTAAACAGTTTGTTTTGTAGATCTGCTGGCTTCATTTCAAGTTCTTATATGTTTTAGACCTATCTGCTTTTATTTAAGCACGTAATAACGGTCAACACTGCATCATATGGTACTAGCTTGGACCATGTGCATAGGTAGTGTTCAAATATTGATATCCCTTTTGTATTTTTGACAATTTAAATAGAAATAAAACAGTATCTTTTCTGAAAAAGATCAATCTAATCTCTCTCTCCGATGTCTCATGGTGCATTACTTTCTGGAGATGCACAGTTGGGCATGTCGAATACATATTATGCCCTGTGTTTGCTAGTTGTGAAATGATTTGAACCCAAGGGTTTCAGTTTTATGCTTATCTAGACTCCTGGCGAAATTCTTCTTACCAACATTTGATGAATCTTTTGGTTACTATAGCCAACCTATTGTTGTTTGATCTCTAACGGCGAATTGTTATCTTCTTCTCCTCTCCTTTCTTTCAGGTTCCATCAAGCTTGTTCAAAAATCAGTAGATGTTATTCCTCAATGCCATAAAGGACGGGAGGTGTCTCGAAGTTTCTTCATTTGATTCAGCTCCAAATATGGTAAGAATGGACATTCATTCCCGTTTCTGTCATCGGGGTGACCGTGGTATTATGCTCTTGTTTGATGCTGAGGTGGGAACTAATTCACAAATCCCTTCTTCGTGGTGGTAACAAACTTGCATTATCTTCCGTACTTTCATCTTATTTATTAACATAACAAAATAGAATTAAAGCCATTTAATTTGGTCTAGTGGTTTCTGGAGTTACGGTCACCAAATTGTTATATTTCAATTTTCATTAGCAACATGAGCGCTGTAGGTGATTCTTAAGCCTATCCTACTACTTTAATTGTTATTATCCGGCTATGTTAATGTCAGCTGCTTGTAGCCTTCATGGAACACTAATAGCAAGTTGTTTCATCTTTCTAGTTAGAAAAGCATTTGCTTGCATATTTGTTAACAAAATTATTTTTATTATTAGTTTATCTTGTCTGCATTTAAACTCTATATACATAATTATATTGTTGGTATGTGTTTATATAGTAATTAATTAATTTTATTAATTTTTTTCATCAATTTCAAGACAGTAGTAGTGCTTTAGAGATGAATGTTTCAGCCAGACTTGACAATTTATGTTTGTATATGTCGTGTAAAACACGAAAATTTCGTATCAAAATTCATGTTGTTTCTATACAATAAAACATTTTTTTTTAGTTTTTTTGAAATTCATATATATATATATATATATATATATATATATATATATATATATATATGTATATTTATTCTTATCAAATTTTAATTCGAGTGATATTTGTTTCTTATCATGTTTTTTATTGTATTATGGATTGTTAGATTTAGTTTCTGACTTTCAAGTCTTCAACTGCTCTTGTTATTAGGAAAAAAAAAAAGATTCTAATAACTTATTACAAATATGAGAAACTTCGAGAGGGGAGGGAAAGCTTCAAATCTTAGATGTCAGACAAGAGACGTAACAAAAGCTAGACCAAATATGAGAAGTTGGTTAGAAGAAATCTAAGTTTTCCTATTCAGATAATCTGTAGACTTTGAGTTTGATGTCTCAGGTTTTTCTTTTGGTCGTGGCATCCTCAGAAATTTGAGAAAAACAGAGTCAAACTAGACGATGAAGCCAAACAGTAGATTGCCTACCTACTGATTAATGTCTAATAATAATAAAATCAAAACATTAGACGCACAGAACTGAGTTTCTTGGTGACCAAATCAAATTGCAAGCCAAGCTCTTTTGGCGATGTCCCCACGCAATCCATTGCTGAAACTTGGAAAATTGTGTGGAGGAGATGAAAACTTTCTTCTTCCTATGCCCAAAGAGGAAAACCCCACAGCAATTTGCCAGTCGTTGTGACATCATTGGCTTCTCTATGGCTACTTGTTATGACATTAATGTTATGTTAGTATTCTATGGTTTCTACCTACCCCAGTTTCTCTCATTTCATCTACAACATTCTTAAAAAGTTAATAATAATAAAAAATCGATATGAAATTTGAAGTGTGTAGGTTATAGCTGGACTGATAATTTTTTAATATAATTCATATTTTTATTTTGTAAAATTTAAAAATTTTATATAAAAATTTATATTAGTATGTTAAACATAAAATATTTTTTTAGTTTTAATCAAATTTAAATATAATTTTATATTATTTTTTTAAATTATTTTCGTATGTTGTATTAAAAAATAATCGTTCAAAATAAAGAGAATAATAAAAAAAATAAAATCCGATTGATTATATATTTAGATTAGATTTATAATTATTTTTTTATTTTAAAAATGTTCATCCATCGGGTTTTAATTTAAAAATTTATATCTCCTCTACTCTTCTTCATTTTATTTTATTTTTTCATTTCTTAGATTGTCAGTGTCACTTTCCAGGGTCTAATCATTTAATTTTGAGATTGCCAATTAATTTGGTCTACCATCGTCCGATTTTCCATAGTATGCGCTTTCATAATTGTGGGTGTGGGGTTACCGTTGTTCCCTCGTGATGTGATATTGTGATTGAGCCCAGTTAGCAAAGCAAAGATGTTCTGTGAATTCGCACACTACATCCTTGCCATGGTGGCATATCCGTTGACAATTGCCAGTTTCTTTCTGTTAGACGCTATTATTATTTTTATATATTTTATGTTTATATCTTATTAATTTTTTTTTTTGTAAAATATAAAAAATATTATATTTAAAATTTTACAAATTTATAAATAATATTTATTAAATTTTAAATCATCATTTTTTTATTATTTTATGTCGTTTTTGATATTTTATCCCGTCGTTATGTAAGATTTAGATTATCATTCAATGTACTTTGTCCTCATCCTGATTTCAACAATTCTCTACTCTACCAATCGAACAGAATCCAATTCCATTTTTGATTGCATATATTTCGGAAATTGGATTCCACATAAGCCCCTCCTTCAAGTTTCTTTAAGTTTTCATAAAGATTAATTTGAATGGATAATAAAATTAGTTTTGTTAAGATAAAAATAAATATTAAAAAATATTTTTTAATAAAAAATTAAAAACAAAGATAAAAAGATAAATTTATCTTTTAAAATTTTTGTCTTAGTGCTGTGGCTTCTAAATTGACCTTAAATCGAGTTTGTAACTTTTTTTTTGAATAAAAATTAAATTTACTAGGGAAAAATGATTATATTCATAGAATTCAATAAAAAAATTAATATTATGTAAACTATCATATAAAAATAACTTATATATAATTTGATTAATACTTACTAAACCAAAAAAAAAAAACAATTTTTTTTAATTTTTCAATTAATTTAAAGGACTTGACATGAATAGCTAAATCCCATCCTCAATCATCGAATGCTCAGTGTCTCATAACCCATTCTTCTATGACATGATATATATATAAAATACAAACTTTTGAGTTGCGTTGCCTAACATGTGTTCCGTTCTCTACAAAGGGCACGTTTACTTCATTTCAATAATTTGGATTTGCTTTAGCTTGGTGAAAGGAGAGCTTCTTTGCGTTGTGTTTTCACTCTACACACTCATGACACACATCACATGCCCAATCCTAGGGAGCTTGGAGTAACCTCCCTTTCCTTGTGATGTTTTCTAAAATTTATTTATTTATTTCCAAAAAAACCGTAATATTAAGATAAGAGAAAGAGATCCCATTGTTAAAGTTCGAGTTTTAAAATGACAGAATGAATTAATTAACTTTCTTAACTGTCTACATGCAAATGCAATTGAAATTGGAACAAAAATGTAAATTGATATTATAGAAACAGTAATTATGGTAGAAACTAAAAAATGTGTGAGAAAAAAAGGGCCAAGTATAATGAGTTCTTAGATAGAAAGTAGATGGGAACGTGTTACAAAATCGTTCACCAACTCTTCCTGGTTTAAATACTCATCAGACCTTCATGTTCTCTTAAGTCTTAACTCTATATAAGGGAGTTGATTACGAGATGCAAAGAAAGAGAAGAAGAAATTGAAGAAGTAGAAAGAAACTACCAAAAAAAAAAAAACAATGGATCATGAAGAGAAGCCAACAGTTTGTGTTCTTGATGCCTCAACCTATGTGGGTTTTTGGATTCTCAAAGGACTGTTGAGTAGAGGTTACACAGTTCATGCAGCTCTTCAGAAAAAGGGTAAGTGTTTTCTCTTTCTTCTTTCTCCCTCTCGGTATCTGTCTTGTTCTTGGGGACTTCTCTCTTGAGTTGGTTCCTTTCTCTTCTGAAGCTTTTTCTGTTCTGGGGCTGTTTTCAGGTTCAGAGACAGAGTTAGAGAAGAAAATTGGGGAAATGGAAAGAGTGGAGCAGAGGTTAACAGTTTTTACTGTAGATATTCTTGATTACCAGAGCATTCTTGTTGCTTTGAAGGGTTGCTCTGCTTTGTTCTGTTGTTTGGATAGTCCAGATGGTTATGATGTAAGTCAAAACTGTTGATAATACCCATTATATTTCATGAATCTTTAGTTTTGTTGCCCTGGAATTACTTCAGATTTCCTTGGTTTTGGGGCAGGATTTAATGGTGAACTTGGAAGTGAGGGGAGCAATCAACATAGTAGAGGCCTGTGCGCAAACAGATACCATAGAGAAGCTTGTGTACACTTCTTCCTTAACTGCAGCCATTTGGAGAGAGAATATTTCTTCACAGAAAGATGTAGATGAGAGGTGTTGGAGCGATCAAAATTTCTGCCGGAAAATGAAGGTTTTCAACTTTACACATCTTTGTCGTTCAAGTAAATTAGCCTTTATTTATTCTTGAACTCTATAATCAAAGAATTTGTCCATGGAGGTGTCTTGCTACATCTGGCTAGCCATCTTCTTACTAATCCTAATATTAATTGCATGTAAACTGGCTAGGTTCCTTTCACTGTATTTAAAAAGGGCAACCCCGCAAGGCTCTTCATGTTGTAGGGTATGGTCCGAAAAGGATTATGTGTACAGTCCTCTCTGCTTTCGCAAAAAGATTATTTTCGCTTAAATCCGTGATCTTTGGTTCACAAAAAAAACAACTTTTATCGTTGCACTAAATTTCCTCGAAAAGAGCAAATCAGTGCACAAGTTTCCTATGTTGTGGGTTTTGGAAGGGTCATGAATACACCGTCTTCCTTCTCCATTAATATAGAGGTTGTTTTCGCTTAAATCTGTGATCTCTAAGTTACAAATTAGCAATTTTTACTATTGCATCAAAGTTTCCCAACTTTTACCTTATTTGTGGGAATAAAATTGCAAAAAGAAAAGAAAAACTATGGCAATCTCAAAGAGAGAACAGTCATCCGCAGCTAAATGTTAGAATTCAAGTTTAATTTGTCAAACCTAATCTTAGATTCTTTTACTGGTATCCTGCTTGCTGGTCAGTTATCCTAGTAAGCCATTGCATCCATTTTTTTCCTAGCTCCTATTGAGTAAGCCTTTGTATTGCACATACACCAATTTGGCTCTTACAATTGATCTCCTTTGATGTTCAGTTGTGGCACGCCCTTGCTAAAACACTGTCTGAGCAGGCTGCCTGGGCGCTTGCCATGGATCGAATGCTTAACATGGTTTCTGTCAATGCTGGACTAGTTGTTGGCCCTGGCGTTGCACAACAAAATTCTCGGTCAACCATGTCCTATCTCAAAGGTATAACTATATATGCTTATCAGCTAATTATAGCTCCATGTGAAATTTATCTGAAATTATATCTAATGCCATGCACACGTGTTCTTAAAATATCAAACAGGAGCTGCTCAAATGTTTGAAAATGGAGTTCTAGCTGTTGTTGATGTGAGCTTCTTAGCTGACGTTCATATTCGAGCTTTCGAAGATTCATCCACCATTGGAAGATACTTCTGCTTCAGCCAGACAGTTAATACTGAAGAAGAAGCTGTCAAGCTTGCAGAAGGCCTGAGCCCTTTGTTATCTTTACCACCCAAGTAAGTATAAGCATTTAAATCTGTTATTGTCACCGAAAAAAGAAAAGAAAAGAAAAAGATGGTAAATGATGATTTCTTCAATTATTGGGGTATAATTCATCATGCTTTCTTTAATTCAGGTGTGAATGCCAAGGGAGTGAGGTCTACGCTGAGAGGCTGAGGACCAAGAAATTGAATAAACTGGTTGAAGGCACTGCCTAATTGTAAAAGCTGGATTTCCTTTTCCATTTCGAGTACTGTAATTTCTTAACATTATTATTACTCATTGTAAATATTGTTATCGAGAGAAATGTGGTGATTTTTCTTGTCATTTGAACGTGGTTTAAAGCATCATTCTAGCCCAATGTGTCCCAGAATATGATGATGAGTGGACCGGGGGTGTAATTAATCCTAGATGAGAGTTTAGTATTAAATTTGATTTTGGACTTGATTCTCAAGATTCAAATCTTAGCTTACTTTCGATGGAATATAGTTATTAAAACATGTAATTAATTCGATAAAATATTTAAATAGTTTGAGTTTGATTTGTCATTTTTTAATAATATATTATTATATGATTTGGAGTTTGTAGATTCAAGCGAAAACAGCTTCTTTATTAATGTAAAAAAAATGTTACGTACATATGATATTTTTGATATTTCATAATATGAGTTTTATATATTGAATAATCTTTTTTATATATATTATGAATGTAAAATGGTAAATTAATAATTAAAAAAATTTGGATTAAATTTAAAATTTGTTTGAACCAACGACTATTAAAATATTCGAATTCAATTTGATTTATTATTCGAATAATTTAAATTTAAATTTAATTAAAAAAATAAATAAATAAATATCAAATCAATTTTGAATAACCAAGTGGATTATTTTACCCTTTAAAAACATTGGTAAGCAAAGGAAACATCTGATTTATAGCCAGATACAGATACACCCTGGCAAGTGCTGATTTGAGGTTGAATTGGTATTACAAATGACAAAGTCCAATCAATGGATGACATAAATAAGGATTAAAATCAAACTCAACAAGTAAGTGCATGAACTTAGTACTACATTCTTTTTTATTGAAGTTTAAGAATACAGCTTGAATGCATGAATGCAACAGTTCCCATGATTAAAGTGGGTGAAAGGTTGGCATTCATGTATATATCATGCAATCTGCAAACTGTTCTCAGTCACAGCATGCTGATGCTAAGGGGGCAACCCCTACCAATGAAATCAGCTAATAAGACAAAACTCACTTCCCTAAGAGGATGAACCCAATGTAACTTCAAACTCGTTTTAAAAATGATTATATAAATTATTTAAATTAAATTCCAATGTTTTCAGGCTTTCCTTGTTGTCTTGTACAAAGGATTTTTTAGATTCGAACTGGATCGGATCAATGAAGATATTTTATTATTAAATTTAAATTAAATAAATTTAAATAAGTTTTCGTGAATTGACCTAATCATGTTTTAAATTATTTTAAATGTCAATTTGATCCAAACCATAAACATTTTTAATCTTAATGCAATTGCAACCTCAGCAGCAGCCCAGCAACAGTCTTCTCCCTTTTTTAAATGGGGCCCGTTTTTTGTCAGTACATTAAAGCCCATTTAGAAACACTTTAGAAATACTTTTCGGATACCGAAGCCCAATCTAAGGGAAGCCCAGTTTGATTTCCTTTTTATTATATTATATTAGTAAAACGTACGCGAAACGATGCCGTTAAGGAGCTCTCTGGAAGCTGCTTTTTCCTTCTTTCTTCCACCTCCTCTAACTCCTCTTCTTCTTCGTCAATATAAAATCAGTAGCAGTTTGCTTGCTTCCAGTGCAAGGCTGGTTTAGATTAGATTCTTTGATCTTAAACCCAAAAAATGGTGCTGATTGAACCCCAACACTCCGATGAACAACCACAAGAAGAAGAGGAAGCCACGAAAGCCGCCCCATCATCATCCGAAACGATTTCGGACCCAGCCGCCTCCGCGCCCGCATCTTCGAATGTGATCCGTGGAGATGCTGCCTCCGATGGATTTGAAACAGCGAGCGAACGTGACGTCAGCGATAACGAAGAAGATGACCACGCCCACGATCAACAACAACCGGAACAGAAATGTCCCGATTTTTATCAAGATGCCTTAAACGATGAAGAATTGAAAGAGGTTCTGTCTTCCTTCCGAGGCCTATTTTGATTAATTAATCTTTAAAATGAAATAAAATAGCTAATTCTCTGTGCTTTTTTTGTATTCCGTTTGTAGAAAGCTTTGGCTCAAGCAAATGATGCGAAAATGGAAGGAAATAAATTGTTTGGAAATGGTCAATACGAGGAGGCATTGTTACAGTATGAGATTGCGTTGCAAATTACGGCGGAGGTGCCTACTTCCGTTGAAATTCGTTCCATTTGTCATTTGAATCGCGCCGTTTGCTATTTGAAGCTGGTATTTTTTTTCTTTCACTTCTTAAAGTTGAATAACAGTTATTTATTGTTTTTCTTTGAATTTTTTATTTATTAATGTTATGAAATATACATTTTTTAGGGGAAATATGAGGAAACCATCAAGGAATGTACGAAAGCATTGGAACTTAATCCTTCTTATATAAAAGCTCTTGTTAGAAGAGGAGAAGCTCATGAAAAGCTTGAACATTTTGAAGAGGCTATTGCTGGTGAGTTCGATTTTGGTTGGTTGTTTCCTTTTTCATTCTAAAGTTTAGAAATTTTTTTTCATTTCCTGCTGTTTATCCATTGCTCTATCTTGATAATTGGTTTTATATGTCAGCATTGCATGTGCTTGTCATTGTTTTTATCCTGAAATCATTGTTCCAAAAAATTTGCAGATATGAAGAAGATATTGGAATTGGATCCTTCTAATGATCAGGCTAGGAAGTCAATTCGACGCTTGGAACCACTGGCTGCAGAAAAAAGAGAAAAGATGAAAGAGGAGATGATTGGTAAGCTTGAAATCTGAATCTTATTTGCCTTTGCTGTTTCTTCTTTGTTTTTCCATTTTTGGTTTTCAAGTCAAAGATCAGTTTCATGAATTGCATTCTTGAACAAGCTAAATCAGCTTTCTTGATATTTACCATATTGGATCATAATCTATATCACCTTGACTGCATTATGATGCTTTATTGCTCTATATTATCCTGTAAAAGTATTTTGAAGAGAAGAGGGAGGATGGAGATTCAGGCATTTTACTAAATTTCTCGTTATTACATTAATCACAGTTGTGTTAAAATTATAAATTTTATGGGGTGTAGTTGGATTTCGTACATTGAGTTATTATGCTGATGGTTTTACCTAAGTTGTACAAAAATATTTACTGTCAAATTCCCATGTATTTAGTATGTGGTATTTGAATATGCATTTGAAACTTTTAGATGAGAATGAGGTTTTCGAGCTCAGGTTTCCATGTATCACATATCAAATACCTAGATTTTTTTTAATCTTATTGACTATATTGGCTACTTCCTTTAGCTCCATGTATCTAATAAACTAGCTTCAGTGTAGTATATCAACTTCATGTTTCCCCAAGTGCCACAAACAAATTAAGATGTTTTTATCTTTTACTACTAAATCAAATGGTAATAAGCATCCGATTTATTGGTTTGTTTTCCATCTCTTAGGGAATGGTATACTTGAAGTGCGCATGTCAAATAATTGACCTTAGCTGTGTGCAATCTGCATTTGATGCATTCCAGTCATTGAATACTATTCGGATCTTGCATTTCATTGTAGGCTTTGAAACCTTGTGGAAAATGTAAGCAGCTTGGCACTTAATTCTAGTCATTAATTTTTCTAAGCATTGTTTCTTACCAAAGAGAACTTGATGTTTTCTTGCAACATTTGTTCGGTTTTTCTCAATTAATGTAGGAATCATAGAAATGGGGAGAATATTGAGGTTAAATTTTATTTGATGATGCTATATATTCATGGTATAATTATGTATGTTGAACTAGCAAAATTAAATCCTCAGCAGACTTGTTGACGCCATTGTACCAGAGCATATTATCTCATATCTTTCTGCATCCTTCATTTATGCATCATTAACAATATATATACACGTACTCTGAGCAGGAAAGCTAAAGGAATTGGGCAACTCTGTTCTGGGTCGATTTGGGATGAGCGTCGACAACTTCAAAGCTGTCAAAGATCCAAACACTGGCTCGTACTCCATATCATTCCAACGTTGATAGGGTCATTAGTTACTAGTCACTAGTCACTAGCCTTATTTTCTTTGGTGATAAATGCTGTGAGAAAAAGCGAAGGCAACCTTTAGAATGATAAAAGATACATGCTTTGGAAGTTGTTTTCTCTGGGATGAAACTGTTTTTGCAAGTAAAACTGGAGCAGTTGAAATGCCAAAAAAAATTATTTTTGTTTAATTAATGTAAGAGTTGCATTAAGTGGTTGGTCTAAATGTTCCCCCGCATATATTGAGGTGTAAAATCAATTTGTCTGAACATTTCTTGCTTGTGTTATAAATTACTTATTACATTGATCTGCTTTCATCTCAAGTTGAATATCTATACCGAGTCAGGCCACTGCCATACAGATTCCCATTACATTGATCTGCTTACATCTCAAGTTGAATATCTATACTGAGTCAGGCCACTGCCATTCAGATACCCATTACATTGATCTGCTTCCATCTCAAGTTGAATATCTATACTGAGTCAGGCCACTGCCATACAGATACTTATTACATTGATCTACTTGCATCTCAAGTTGAATATCTATACTGAGTCAGGCCACTGCCATTCAGATACCCATTACATTGATCTGCTTCCATCTCAAGTTGAATATCTATACTGAGTCAGGCCACTGCCATACAGATACTTATTACATTGATCTACTTGCATCTCAAGTTGAATATCTATACTGAGTCAGGCCACTACCACACAGATTCCCATTAATTGAAAACCCAATCTTACCGCTTTTGCTCTCTTTTTATTTATTTTCCTAATGGGCTTTTCCAATCACTCGGTGCTCTCCACAGCTGAGTAGAATCTGTTTACCGCTTGGCTTGTACAGGTGATCCTGGCGTATCTCCAATTAGAGTTGAAACTTCAAAGCTATTGTATTTTTGAACAGAAACGTCATGACTTTCCTCAACAGCCCCCTAAATTAAGCTAGCGTGGGTCTCAGGTGGATATGAAGGCTCGCTCTGCTCAACAAATGGATTCCCAAAAGGGGTTGTTGAATTGTAGTCGTAGCCAATCATGGCCATGGGTGGCTGCTGCTGCAAGATGTAAGTTTGCTGTTCAGCCATGACTGTCATTTGCTCTTGGGTTTGGGCAGTGACATTACTGCTTCCATAAAAAGGATCCTGGTCGTAATCATCCTCGAAGGGGTTCTTGGACACCGGACCGAAGTTGTAGGCCATTTCCTGATATGTTGGTCCCGCAATTGCTTGATTGTATAAACTGTCTAGTGTTAATCTGTCTAATTCTCCAATCTGCATTTGAAGATATGTCAATGACAATCCAAAGCTAGCTGTATCTCTGGGAAAACAGAAAGCAGAATTTACAGAACTAACCAATTTATTCTCATCAGCAGCAGCTTCATTGGAGCCTGGTGCAGATAAAAGTTCAAGCTCCCAACCTGTAATTGCAGGAGCTGAGCTGACATGGTTTCCAGCATTTGAAGGATTCTCTGTTAAATTTAAAATGGAAAAAACTTAAGAGATGTATCAATTGATCATTTTGAAGGAAAAGTTGAGTGAAAGCTCTGTGGAGACGAATAATTTACCATATTCAACAATTGCTAGAGCAAGGGAATTGTTCTCATCCTCAGTCGGGTCATCAAAGCACTGGCAGTAACAAGATTGGTCAAGTAAGAATAAACACAAGAACAATGGCCTATGGTTATCACGTATCAGCTGAAGAAAAGTCTTACCAAAAGATCACCAATCTCTAGCTTTGCAACAGCCTGCCTTGAGCCACTCTGGGATTGGTCCGAAGATGTAACAGGTGGGATTGATTTTTCATGAACATCAGTGTCTTGGATATAATCCATTAACAAATCAGATTCTGGAGTACGGGTTTCAGTGGGAGCAGCACCTTCATCATCTTTTATCTGATAAAAAGAGTCTTGCAAATAATTAAATTCTGTAATTTTCTTCACAAAGATGAATTTTTCTGAGTAAGGCAGAAAATGAAAGCTACTCAGTAGAACAAAAGTGTTTGGGCATCATACTGG
Organism: Firmiana major; assembly: GCA_033439115.1. Lineage (NCBI taxonomy): Eukaryota > Viridiplantae > Streptophyta > Magnoliopsida > Malvales > Malvaceae > Firmiana > Firmiana major. Next base: position 79,996,571 of record CM065900.1, on the reverse strand, counting down.
TGTGTATGGAAGTGCCAATACTTCAGGAGCCTCCTTAACATAATCCTCCATGGCAGTCAAGAATGATTCCGGGAGCTGAATGTTTATGCAATAGAAGTTAAACAAAGTATTGAAAATCTATGAAAGCAGAAGCTTACCGAGTCATTTCAAGGTCCAATACCGGTTTAATCTTAAGGTACTTTTGCCCCTGCCCATAGTGAAGGCCCCTGCAGACCTCAAAGAACTCAGATAACTGTGATGCCTGCAGCAACATTCAAGCGTTCTTGAGAAAACATTATATGAAACCAACAAAAATATCTGTGTAACACAGAATTGTACCTGATTCCCTGCTTTTCTATAAATCTCAAGTGCCTTAACAGCATGGTGGTGCTGCATCTCAAAGTACTGTGAAAAAATAGAAGCCATTTCCTTCAGACTTGCATCTTTGTAGATGGAGAAACATCAGTTTCCATTAATGAGGTTAACTAAAGCTCACCTTGTCAACCAGGTTTAGAATTCCATCAGTAATTGCAATGTATAGCTTAACACTCTCAGCTGCAATCTACAAGAGGAAATCCAGAAGAATGTAGAAGATAAGAAGAATATATCAACGCTTTTTTGGTATAGTTACTTACAATTGATAGAACATAATGAATCAAGTAGTTGTGTAAAGCTGCCCCCTCTGGCTGCAGAATTGACACAATGATTAGAGAAGGGAAAACTGTGCAAACTTTGAGAAAGAAAAGCAAACCAGAATGTGTGTATACCTTGCAACTAAGAAGGCGATGGAGAAGCTGTTGCAAGACTGGTAGCTGCTCTAGCAGGCGCGTGGTGTCAAGCCTTCGGTTTCTCTGCAGAGAATTCATCATAAGGAAAGATGATCCATATCCTCATCACCATATACATATAACTAAAGAGAAAGAAAGCAAACATGTCTGTTCGCAAGAAAGAGAAATTATTGTTTGGTCTTGAAGAAAATACAGGCTCAAATTAGGGAATTGTGAGTAAGAATTAGTGAACTAGTGGTTGTGCTTCTGTTCTATGTTCTTTGGTAATTGCACTGAATTCTTCTGATACCAATAATTGCAGTAATGCTACCTGCCATTTTATATTTAAATTTTCATATTTACTTTTCAAATCCAATGCACAAAGGTTACACATGATGTATACAGTCTTCTTTTTACATTAACGAAAAGTCTGTTTTCATAATTTAAACCTATGATCATTAGATCACAAGAGAACGACGATTATCGTTGCTCTAAGACACATCCTCTTACTAAATATTGATAAAGGAAAACATATAACTGAATCCTTTTACTTTCATAAATGATCAGTTGGCCAGCAGCATTAGCCAAATGTGCTCGCAAAAGCTAACGAAAGTCATCCAACATGAGCCAATCATTTGAAAAGAGAACCACGGAATTAACCAGAAATTGGTAGATTAATGAATTTCAAAGCTACTAGAGCAATTGCAGTCATACCAGAAAGTTCATAGGACAGAAAACATGAAAAAAGAAATACTTGAAGAGAATCAAGTACTGAGTTCAAACAGCATACCGACTGATCTCTATCAACATCATATTTCAATTGGTGGAAGCAATGTATACGCTCTTCGAGATATAAAGCATATGCATGAACCCAAGCAGAATAATTCCATGCTTGACACCACAAAACCTCTTAATAATCAGTTTGTATGCTTCAAATCATAGTATTTAAGAAGAAAACGAAATGTAAATCTGATAAATAGTGACACACCATGTGGACTTGAATCATCTTTGAAATGTGCTAGGTTGAGACCTCTGTCAGGGCCAAGATTAACTAACTCGTGGTTAAAAGAAGGGTCAGCTCTCAATGCTCGGTGTACAACGATCAAGGTTTTCAATGCAACCTGAATGCAAATGAAAGCATCACAGTGACTGAAAGTAACAAGCCATAAAGAGGTAAGTTTAGAACAAGAAATAACTATAACAAAGTAAGATCAAATCATTTCTCTTGAGATCCCAGTATCATGGCTTCAGTTTTCACCCTGTTAACCATCTTTTCCTAATGTAAAGTAGCAGCTTAACAGGAGTGGCTTGGTTTAAAAAACTGAAAACTGCATCATTCGAGAATATTTGGTGTTTTGATGCCATGTCTGTTCTTCTATTCCATTAAGGACAAAATCTTTACACAATTATAGGCTATATTACATATTTTATTGTGGTTTCCAATTTGCATTTGCCGAGAGCTTTCCCTTTTCAAATGGCAGTGATTTGGATTAAACTCCATCAGAGCATTAATTCAAGCTCCTCCTTTATAAGCTTTTATTTTTCATTTGCACATTATATATTGCTATAATCTTCTCATATAACCTATAATAGTCTAAACTTTAAGCATGTTCATGCTTGCTATGTGCACCAAGCACTATGTAAATGCAAAATAACTGATGTTGGATAGGTGATCAGAAGGTACCGTCCAAGAACGTGTTTTAGCAAGACGCTTGAATAGTGCGTGTATGCAGAAAGCAACGTCCGAGCGACTTGAGGCTGAAACTCCAATCAAGATAGCTGATGACAAGAAAGAGTTGGCATTTGTTCCTGTAAGCTCTATAATAACGGATAAACAAGTAGAAGAATGAAATTTGTCTGTAGAGTTGAATAGAGGGCGAATCATACAGATCAAGACATTATCAGAACAAAATTTAATACGATTTATACAGTTTTTCATAAAAGTCTGGCAATACTATCACTGAATGAAACTCGTAGAGCCTCAAATTCTAAGTGAAAGTTCATCCTTCAAAATGAAGATCCATAAAATTGATTGAAAACTAACAGATTTAACATCACTTCTTAGAAGTTTAGAAGAAACTTTCACTCACTCCTGACATGTTTCTCCTTTGGTATTACTTCTTTATGGTTTGTGGCCTTGACAATTGCAACATCTAAATGCCCCTGTAGTGCATCAATATAACCTATTAATTTGATATTAATCAAAGTAATGCTAGATCAAGTTTACCAAACCCACCTTGTTATCACCATTTACCATGGCCAATCCAACTTTTGTGGACACCTTCAGAGCCCCGATAGCTTTTCTCAACCCATGCTGACTGCTAGTTCCCATTCTATTTCAATGGAATGCAAGTTATTCAACAAACTGAAAAACATTCTGTCATAAACAGTTCAAATTTTCTCATAACTTTGTCAATTGAATAATAGCTTCATGCATTGCCCATTTCTCAATCCCTTTCATCATCTTATACTAATTTCATATCTGCCCCCATTTCTCCCAAGTCCCAACCTTCCCAAGAACCTTGTTAATTTCTAATCATTGAAACCCATAATAAAAATTGTAATATCATGCATCAACTAGGGGTTTTGCTTGATGCAAATGATAAGTATTGGAGCAGAAAACTAGTTTAAGAGATCAATGATGCACAGAGAGTAATATTATGCGATAAAACAAGTCAGATTCATTCATTCAGTCAGAAAGAATGATCCCATTTTAATTCTCAGATGACCAAGCCGGCCCTTTTCAATTCCCCATAAAATTTAACCTTCCATGGACCAGAAAAATGGTGCATACATATTAATGAAAGCAATGGGAATGCAGAATGCAAGATACATGAGGTAATGAAATAAAAAAAAAAAAAAAAACATTATCAAAAGAGAACAATGCAGGCAGGCAGCCATATACATATGCATGGTTTTTTATGTACGTTGATAACACAATATATATATATATATATATATATATATATATAGAGGCGCATGCATTTACGTTATATATAATTATTTATGGAGGATTGTTTACATTGGAAGCTGGAAATGGCTGCCAGGAGAAGAAATGAGACCTTCAAAAGAGCTGCAGATAATCGGCAGACCAGAATATGGCCCCTTATTCAAGCCATATAGCTTTTATATGCCCACAAATAAATGTAGTTGCATGACGTACGTTTCCCTTTGCTGCATTTATCCCTTCTAATTTTAATATTCCTTTTCCCTTTTTTTTCTCTTCTTTTCCTCTCAGTATCACAAATTTTGATTGTTTATGATTAAAATTAGATTTATAGAAAAATAGAGAGTTACCACCTATTTTATTCTATATATTTTCATTTTTATTAAAATTTTGGCTCAAAGTAATTCACATTAACTTCACCAATAATCATATAGCTATGGTTTTTTATTTGGCTCAAATATGACACCAATAATCACGTTAATTTGGCTCAGTTTAATTCAATATAAATTCATAGTCCATAGCTATCACCTATTTTATTCTATATAACTATCTTCATCAATAATCTTTATTTTTTATTTTATTTTTTAATAAAAGGAAAGAAATTTACCAATACCAAAGTTGGGTATATCTGTTTTCTGTAGATAAGGGGCATTCATGTCATGATCAAGAAAGTGCGGTAAAAACTAAGCTTAAAAATGGTTCTTCTTATTGGTATTTCTACAGCGTTGATTTTAACGACAATCCTGAACAATTTTGTTGTTTTCCATAGTAATTTTGAGCTTTACAGATTACAGTTTCGTTTCCTTATTCATATCCAAACTACCCTGATTCAATTTGTCACCAAAACCACCGTGGTTAAGCCGGACATTGTTGAATATGCTTCATGCTTGTATGGCGGTATCTGCATTCACAAGTTCTTGAGAGAGCTTCCTCTCCTCTGCATGCTGTTCCAGGTATTCTTTACTGTTCATTTCTGTTAGTCTGCATCAGTTAGTTTCTTCTGAGTCAGTATTTGAGAAAGACAAGACATGCCGAAAACAACGTTAACACGTCAAAGGTAGCATTTTTACCTACTAATGGTGCGCTCCTTTGCAAATCCCAATTCATTATCCACACAAAGGTCTGAATCATCCTTTCTTCTCGACCTCGAGGAGGTTCTAGGGGCCAATTGCTGGGCATCTGAAACTGTCACGATATTTTCGAAAAGTTCTTGCGGACTACCCTCAGCAGTACACAACAGTCTGGACCTGTTCTCATACATTACCTGCAACAGAGAAAATATAATAGATTAAGGCTAACAAATCTATATATATATTCTTCGTTCGTCATGAAATGCTTTTACGCCCAACATGACTGCTAGTTAGCAATTCATGCAAAGATAAATATAATCGTTCCTCTACGTGAAATACTTCTTTTCAGGCAGTGAGAACATGTATGGTACCTACTTAAGAACAAAAGACTGCTAGTGCCAAACATCATTAGATATACGACCAAAGCAATGCATATTCTAAATGAACAAAGAAATAAATGAGATTAAAACTTTTTCATGTCCGCTAAAAACAGTCTTAAGAGATCCAATAACAGTCAAAGCTACAAGATGCAATGGAGCATACATCAACTAAAGTGACAAATCGATATGCTGCTGTCCTGTTGTGGAGACCAAATTTTGGAACACCGTCCAAAGCTAAGGTATGAAAGTTCTCTGCAAGAAGAAGATAACATAAGAAATATAATTGTAACATAACGCCCTAAGATTGTAATCAAAGGATCAAAAAAATAAAAAGGATTTTCACCAAAGGAGATGCCTAATACATTTTCCACAAAAAGAACTAACAAAAGAAATCCATATTCAGCTGCTCCAACCAAGGTAATCTCCCAAATGACTAAGTGATAGGTGAATTGCATAAAGCAGAAATACTTTTTAAAGTAATTTCTCATGTGTTGGTGCTAAATTATTATTCCAATCTTAACCACCAAAGACATATTCAAGATATATCCTAATGAGTTGAAACTCTAAACAAGAAAAAAAAGTGCAGTTGTCAATGTTACTTGAATATCACTTACTGCATAATCCAAAGTAGTCTGCAGCCCCAAGAGGTCTGTCACAAAGTTCCTCAAATGAGAAATAAGCACATCCATTAGCACCAAGTGGAACCTGGTCAAGAAAATAAAAGAAAAGCTCAAATCAATCCATCAATCAAGGACCGCACCTACATTGAATAAAAGTTAGGAGTCTAGCAGTTACCTGAAGTGTCCTGCCCATAACTACTTCAACCACTTTTGGACTAGCAACATGTTCACCAATCAATTGCTCAAATTTCTGTTTAAGAAGGCCAGACAAATGTTTTCCAATGAAGTAAAAACCTTGTTCTGCCTGCGGGAAATTAGAGGAGGATAATTTCACACCAGAACCAAAAAATTGAAAATTCAGTCAATCTACAGAGGAAGGATCTATATCATACCGAGGTCAATTTCCGATAGTCTACTGCTGAACCAATTTCATGAACAACACATCTTTCCTACAGAAGCATATGCATCCCAAGTGTTTAATAAATTCCAGACAGATTCTATATGGCTCACAAAACTTCACCTATTACTCGTTGAAACCCCCCCTCCCAATCCCAACCATTCAATTCACAACATTAAGAAGATATCTTCAAGACTCCACCCATACCTTCAAAGTCTCAATGAAGGGTAGAAAAAGATCCCTCTGCAATCCACCTTCATAGAGATTGTCTGAAGCACGATTTGAAGTTGCAACAAGTATCTACACTTGCCTCCCATCAGAGCCCATGCAATTAATTTTCATGTTAATTTTCAACTCAAAATAAGTGCCAACAGAAAATAATTACAACAAGATATATTTACTTACAACACCATTGCTAAACAAATGTCTAAAAAGTCGATTCAGTATCAATGCATCAGCGACATCAGTCACCTATAATAGACCAAAAACACGATCAAGATTTGGCTGGAGAAATATAACAAATGATAATTCAATATTGTTTTCCCCTTTTGTATGGAAAATTAACAGTACTATAAATGCTGTACCATAAATTCATCTAGACATAGTAAAATTGCCTCATCAGATATCTCTCCTGCTACAACTTCAAGTGGATCTGCCACACCCTTGTGTCTCTGCAAGAGTTAATTATTGTTATAAACTAACATCAGCATCTGTTTATCAGTAAGTGGAATGCAAATCAGCAAGGACAGAATGAGATTTTATCAAAAAATTCCAACTATGATCTTTAGCTTGACAATGAAAGAACCTAAACTCTAACAAGTACATATCTACATACACACAAGCACATGAATGCATAAATAAATATGCATGAACACAGGGGGAAGTCAGTTTTAACTTTTTTAACTCCAAGATAATTTTACTAGGTTGCAACCAGTATCCAGAGAATTGTCTTGGACCATAACAATAACTCCTTGGTTCACAATATCATACAGATTATAATGAAAAAAACCCTGACCAACACTGACAATGTTAAATAGCAATGCTCAATTATTATACCCCGCATTAAGTCTTGTCTGAAGTGAGAGATGTTTTTTTTAACTTGATGATTAACTTCTTTAGCTAGGAGAAATGTACAATGATAAGATTCTCACCTGCAAGCGACTGTGAACAGTCAACATGAAGTCATGAAAATGGATCCTTTTCTTCCTCCAATTGCTAGGCCTGGAAAAGTAGAAATAGAAAATTAGGAGAGACATCAGCAACTAAGAGCAGTTGGCATGGCTGGCAATGATGTGTAAGAATATCACAGGTCTATACAAACAGATACCATATATCATTTGGACAATACGCCTATATTTTAAGTCGAATAACATTCATCTCTTTTTTTTTTTTTTCTGATTAACAACATAATATACAATAAAATTAACAAATTAAATATGCTAATGAAACTTACAGTTGATCAAAGAAGAGGTCCATCAGCATAGTTTTCCCAGTGCCAACTCCTCCATAAAGATATAGTCCCTTGACAGGGGAGTATGAAGATTGTGGGATTAAACGAGACCAAAACCACCGATTCCTGAAGAAAAACATAATAGTGACCAACAGATAAATATAACAAAACAATAAGAACATGGTGAAACTAAATTTTAATTAAGTCGAACAGCATGAATACAATCTATCGTACATAAAGAAAATCTGAAAACAGGGGTCTAAATGGGAGCAATAGAACAGAACATTTACCTAACAGTCTTCTCAGGAGCTGCATAGCGATCCAATCGACAGGCATCAGCTGCCTCAACAATCTCATCATAAAGCCTTTGAAGCTCTCTTAAAGTGCCTACCTGCAACAATACTGTCAGAATAACTTCACAATGCCAAACCTTAAAATTGCCTAACAAACCAGACAATTCCCATATAGTCACAAACCAAATCAAGTGAAATTCCCATTCAAGTGTACACAGTTTCATGGATGTGAAGCTGTATTCAAAGTTGTGCATTGCTTTCCATCAATGAAAGGCCCGTTCAAACAAACAACATTTAAACGCGAGCCTAAAGAGAAACCCATACCTGGCAGGCATCACCATCAACGAGATCACCAGCGGCAATTCTTCGTTCATACTCCACAAGCGGTCCTGCTCTATTCACTTCTGCATCACAAACAACATAAATGACAAATTCACACTCAGCTCTATGTCCTCAGCTAAATTAAAAGAAACGAATGAAATGGAATAGAACCTGTGATATTAACTTTAGCAGCAGCATCCGTTGAGAAAGGTGTTGATTCTAAAATTGCAGGGAACAAAAATCTATGGATTTCGGCATTGTTAAGCAGTCTATAAACAGAACTAGACTTGCTTTCAATCAAATGACTTCGCCTTCTTACAAAAGCACTCGAATAAATGTTCATGTGATGTCCAAAAGCTGATCTTATGTTGCGAAGTGATCCAACAGCCGCTCTCATTTTCAATTAAAAAGATAGTTCCAGTAACAAGTTGCTTCAACCAAATAACAGCTTAAATTTCTAAAACTCCAGAAAATATACAGTTTCCTGATACAAGAAAACCCAAAAAAAAAAAAGGTTTTCAATTATACGAAACAGAATAAATCCTGGATTGAAATTTAAAAAAAAAAAAAAAACGACTTATCTGCCCATTTAATCTTTCATTATCAAATTTTCTTTTTGGAGAGAAAAACAAAAGTAAGCGAAAATCACTGTGATTTGTTCAAAAACAGTAAACGAATTCAGGAAACAAAAGAAAAAAAGTGTGTACCTGATTATTTCAACAGGCTCCTCTACTAAATCGGACTTTTAAATTTCTGAAATTCCAAAAAGAAAAAAAAATATTCTTTTTTTTTTAACCGGGAATATAAGTAAATTAAATAATTTATCCAACAATAGTAAGATAAAAAAAGAAAAAAAATGTTTACTTTTATTTTATCTTGTTGGATTTTCCGTTGTGGAATGGAGAAGAAAAGAAATCCAAGTTTCAGGGAATCGCTTTCTCCCAAGAAAAAAGTAGAAAGGTGGAGGTGGAGCTGTCCGAGAACTCCGACTTGGTTGGATTTACAGGTAGACTTTGCTGCGCCGTGTTTGTTTTTTCTGACTCACGATCCCCAATAAAATAAACAAATCGTCGCGTGGATCATCACAGGGTGTTGTCGTGTCAGCAAACGCAGAAAAACGTCATTACCGGCAATACCAAACAAAGCCACGTACTAAATAAATAAGCCATATGCTTGTTTTGGACATGACAAGTCACATGTATGTATGTTAGTATATATGATTTTTTTTTTTTTTCAAGATACAAAAATTATTATATCGAAAATCGAAATCTGTTAAATATTTAATATTTTTATTTTTATATTATTTTTATTATTTTTCAGATTTTATTTAAAATTAACAATAATATTCAAATATAAATTCAAGCATTTTACATAAAATGAGGATAAATTTTTATTATTAAATCGTATGTAAATTAATTATAAATTTTTATTTTATTATAAATTAAATTATAAATTTAAAAATCATGTACTAAATATCAAATAATTTCTTTTTTTAGCTAGTGAAGACCTTCCATTGGAGGTGCGACCCAATGATACACTATGGAGTGATTTCCATCGTGCCATTGGCTTCAAAAGTCACTAGACCCTTAAGGGTCTAGTTACTACCGATGAGGAAACAAATTCTGTTTATTTTCCATTTTATCCTTCCCCCAAATTTTTTAATATAAATAAATAATAATTATTAAATAAATTACAAGTAAATAAAATAATTAATTAAAATAAATAAATATAAATATTTTTATTTTAAAATGTATAAATATATTTTATTTTTAAATAAATTTTATACATTTATTAATAAAAAATTACTAAATATAAAATAATTTAAATTTTTTATTATTAATTTCAAAAGTATCGAATAAATATTATAAATTTTATAATATATAAATTTTGACTTAATATTTTTAATATTTATTTTTATTCTATGTACATTTCACTTTATTACCACTATTAAACAACTTTATCTTTATCATTATTTTCCATCACAACAGGTAACATCTAATTTCGCTTTCCTTTTACTTTTTTTTATTTTTTTCTGAAAGAATGAAAATCCATCCGAACAGGAAGTGGGCCCAACTGATTTTGCAGAATTGCCCATGCTCTGGTCCCATAAAGCAATATTAGTTTGGATAGGGTTTCCCTTCAATTATTGGTCTCATAAAGCACGTGGACCAATCAGAAAAATATAGATGTCTTTCTGTCCGGCTCTAAGTTTTATATTTTGGCAATCTAATTCAACAAGACAAAAAAAGAAAAATCAAAATTGTTTTGAGTACTTTGTGGAATTAGGTGAAAAGGCCATTGAAAACTTAAAATTGTACGGTTAAAATGTCTTAAATATGCCCACGCGGCCAATCTGATGGACATGTCCAGTCAATTTTGCCTGCCAGATCGATGGCTTTTGGCTTTGGTCGACCACGTGGCCATTTTAAAAGTTTGATGATTTTTATTACGATATAAAAGAATATATGAAAAAGGTTATATAAAATTATGTGAGTTAATTTTTAAATTATGTGTGAATATTTTTTAAAATTATTTTATATTTAATATATTGATATAAATTATAAGAAAATATTTTTTATATTTTACATGTAATAGATCATTATTTCAATGTGTTTACTTCCTATATGTAAAAAAAAAAAAAAAATCCATTAACATAAGGAGATTTGATATCATGGAGTCGATGGCTTCAAGATGAACGCTACATAACTATGATTGTTACTATTTGTTTATAGGTATTTATTTTTTATTTAAAAAATATATTATAAAAAATGAAATTTTTTGAATCGAATCAAAATTTTATTATATGTTATAATTATTTTTTAATTATTTGATTAAAAGATTATTAATAATAAAATTATACATTAAATTTAAATAATAATACTTTTAAATATATATATATATATATATGAAATGATTTTTTACAACAATATAGTTAGGAGCAATTATTTAAGTGTATATTTTTTTAACCATTTACTTATTTTCTATTAATAATATTATGCAATATTCAATTTACTTTTCATATATGAGTAAAACATTTAAAATAATAATTTTATTAGTAAATAAGTATAAACAACGATTTTACAGGTGAAAGGAGATCAGATAAAAAAATTTAAAAAATTTTTAAATTGAATCTCTTCCGCCTTCGTCATACACAAAATAATAATAATTGTATCATACATTGACATTTATTAAGTTAATAAATTTAATAATATTTATCTAAAAACCATATTTTCTTTTAGTTTCTTATAAAAAAATTTATAAATTAATAAAATAACATATTATAACTTACAAAACATAAAATTTATTTATTTATCATACTCGGTATATCAAATATAAATTTTGATTAATTCAAGTAAATATCTAAAAATTATGTTACTAATAACAACAGCCTTAAAAAAATAAAAAATCTATCCCTTTATATAGTGATTGAACATCCAAAGTTTGGTACCCTAGAATCAAAATGGAAGGTCTGAAGTAGCATTTAAAAGTAAGTAATTAATTAATTAATTTTAAAAGGTTTAGGGTTATTTCTTGCCTAGAGAGTAGAGATGCCATAAACTAATATTATATTAAATAAATAAATTAGATCGGATTGGTTTGAAATTGGATTGATTTTATTGTTTTTTATTATTTAATATTTGAAAAGAAATTGTAAACTATGAGAGTTGAATATATTTTATTAACAATAAACTTTTGAGCCAGCCAAATGCATGTTATAAATAGTGTTCGAAATACGTGTCTTGTTAATCAAACAGAATCTTCTTAATCATAATAATCAATGTCAGATTTATTGATTGGGCCTAGACAACCCCATCAATTTGGGCTTTTGAGAAAACGAATCGAAGACTCGAGGTGGAAGCTGCCGTTTGTCGTCACTTTCATCTACTCTCCTCTCCGCCTTGGTTCTTCAACAGACTGATCTTCGTTAGGGTTTCCCAGAGTCAAACTCGTTGACCGTTCCCGAAAGAGAGCTAGAGGAATGGCAAATCAAGGTGCCAAGAAGCGTAAGGAAGAGAATACTCGCCATATGGCCAATCTCCGTCGCCTCATCATTGCCTGCAATGTGAGCTTTCGTCATTTAATCGTTATTTTCCCCTAATTCGTCAGATCCTACTTTAATCAATTAATCACTTTATTTTGAAATTGATTGAAAGTGTTAGATTGTGGTTAAATGAGGATTGCCTCAGAAAGTATGTTTATGCTCAAACTGATGATCTTATGATGTAGAATTAGGAAAGGGAAAACATTAGTTATTGATTGATCCGTTTGGAATTTTATTGATGAATTTTCTGGTTTCTATACAAAATCAACATGAGCCCATAGTTCACCTTTAAATCAATTTGATGATAGTTGGGCTGCAGGTCTCTAGGTATATGTGTTTGTTCTGTATGCATAAGTTTTACCCATAAAAGCAAAAATATGCAGTAAGTTCACAGACATATGCCAATGAAGTGCAAGCTCGATTACTAAACAATGGTGATCTTATAAGTCTAACCATTGGAAGTTTAGGGTTTTTCTTCTCAGCGGTTTTTAACATCATTTTTTTCTTTTAGGAATCTGTAGAGCAAAAATGTATTATTCAGTATATATTGCCCTTTTTAGTTGAACACTGCACATTTTCATTTGAAGCATGTGAAAATTTGTCTTAGTTAGATTTTGTTTTGCATACAACCACATTGAAATTCTTTCAATTGTTGTTACTTTTTTGAGTGGAGAGGGTTGTTGTTATGTTTTAAGTACTATTGATTTTTCTTCTCTTGATAGTTCATTCTTTACTTCTTAACTATCTTATTTATTGGGTTTATGTTCTAATTTGATGTTTATCTAGGTTATATACATCTTGGTTAGGATGCTGATCTTCTATTCCTCATTCACATGGAAACTTTGGGTTGGTCTACTTTTGACATCTGTGGCTTACTTTATCCCCTATCAACAACTAGCCCAGATGGCAAAACCTGCTTATGATGATGATGGAGAGCTTCTTGATGGTGGATTTGATATGAATACTGGTGGAATATGTGGGTATGTCTTGTTCATGATTTTATCTATTTTCACCTTAATATCAATTTATGGTTTTGTTATATATTAGGAGGAGCTTGGTTAGGAGGACATTTCTGACTACTTATTCTAATTCTTTGTAAATGATGCAATGCATGTAATGGAGGATCACTGCTTCTAGGCTTACCTACTTAGGTAGAATATCACTTTCGTAGAAAATAGTACTGCGTATGTTTTAAACTATGAAATCAGACATTCTTAATTTTCTTATCTGCCAATAGGTCTTACTTATTACTTACAATCTGTATTTTTTTCCTGCATGTATTAAATATTCCTGACTTACAGTTGCTCATTTCTTGCAGCTATTTACATGATGTGATCTATATTACAAGTTTCGTGCAACTGGCATCCATCATTTCTGGCAAGTTTTGGTATACATATCTTGTGGTAAGTACAATTTACTTACTTTTCTCATATAAAGCACCGATCTGATATTTCAATCCTTATATTTGCTTTTGGAATGGAAGAGCATTTTATAGTTTGGGGAGGGAGTTCACCTAATGCTTATGTGCTTGTACATTTACTCGAGAAAGGAATGTGAAGAAAGAGTGAAAATTGTCAAAATATCTTTGGGAAAAAAGATCTTTTGCTAGTTTCATTTGCTTTTAATATCATCCCATGTTCCTTGGGTGGTTAACTAGCCAAGAAAAAAATAACATTATGGCAGCATAGTGAATTGGCAGTGTTATTTAGGGACCTGTCAGGTGAATAAGTTTTAGCTTTTAATCCTGTCATCTCCCTTCTGTCAGACTTGTGCATCAAAGGTTAGCTGATTTAATTGCTAAATTGTGTTGGCTTCCATTACACAAGACTTACTTGTGTGGAGATCTATCTAATGATATGTCTAGAACAGAAGGCTTTGGCTTATTGTTGGAGGGATCATGTTTCATATTAGTATCTCATTAGAAATTATTTTTTGTTAACAGTTTCTCCTAGAATATTGATGTGCATCTCTAGGATTGGTCATTTAGGTGTTTCTTTTTTTGGTGAAAAGTACTTGATTTGATATGCTATTGGTAAGTTCATATCTTTTAGTCATTTGCCAGGTTTGTATACGATTCCAACCCATAGGAATTGTGCTTTAGAATCTTAAGATGATGTCTTTAAGAACAAACGTTTTCCTAGGGAAAGCTCTATATGCTAATACGCATTCGCTGACAAGTTCTTAATTTTGTGGTGGAATCTTTTGTAACTCACTTAAGGTGAAAGAAATACGATAATGTCAAAACATTATGGAGTTGCTTGTTACTTTTCAGATACCTGGATTTGGAGCATACAAATCTTTTGGGTTCATTAGAGGATTTCTATCACAAGGCTCAGAGGTATTTCCACCTTCATATTACTTTCACACCTTAAAGGCAGTAGTAAAATTCATATACTGAACACGTCCGTTTGTATGATTGTGTGTGAATTAGGGAGAGGTGGAGGATGAAAAGACTCGCAAGAAAAGGGAAAAGATGGAGAAAAAGGCTTCAAGGCCAAAGTTTGTCAAAACTAGGAACAGATGAGTTGAACACTGAAATTTACAAACAAAGATCTTGGCTGAAAGTAGTTCAGTACATAATTTCCGAGGTCGCTTTCAAATTTTTCAAAGTCAGAAAACAATCGGTGTAAGTTTGAGGGAAGCATGTTGTAGTGGTAAAAGTGAACATGTATTAGTTCTATCCCTAATGAAAAGGAAAACTGAGAAATTTTATCTAACTTTCTAGTGACCCCTGGATTCATTTTTTCGATTTTTCTTGCAATTAGTTAAGAACCAGTGTTAGGTAAATGAAGGATGAGAAAGGCCAGTGAAGCAACGATTGTGCAGTGCCACGCTTGATCGCTTCCCCAGCTCCATGCCTCGTCAATCTGGCTGTTTGCTTGGGTCCTAAGAATCCTAATCTAAGGAAGCTACTAGCCTTCCTGGCATTTGAGTTTGTATCAAATACAACTACTCAGACAAATCCAACTGTGTCTTTTATATTAGTACTGTTCTTTCATACGATAATTCCCTGATTGATCTTAAATCTGAATCTCCATGGCATCCAAATTTGTCATCCACACCCTACCCTTTGTTCTTCCTCTTCTTGTCCATATCCAAACTCTGCGTGTAATCCCGACCGGACCAAGAAAAGAGCACGTACTGATGTTCAAGCCATCAGAAACCAAAGTCATTGTAGACGTTAATCAAATCACCAAAGCTGTGCTGCAGCAGGCGGCTACAAAATCATGTCGCTGATTCTCCAAAACCATCTCTCCTCCGTCGTTCCATTTGGTACCCCCCTCCCTACGTCCGTGGCTATGACAGAATCACCTTGATCGTTTACAAACAACAACAACAACAACATGATCACCATCTTTGTTCCGCCAGATGAATCTTTCATCGATGATGCAAGTTGGAAGACGTTGGAATACCAGTTTGTGACTGCCAAGGTTGACAAGGAAGCTTTCGATTCGGGTTCCGTCCGAACGGGTTCAGAATTGCCGACATGCGATTCGCATTGCAATGTCGTTGTTAGTGGTTATGGATCCATCAACAATGCTACAATAACACATTGGAACATCTATAATGATGGACACAACCGTTCACGGCGTCCAGGATTTCTTCCATTGCTGATCATGGTGTCTTCAAAGAATTAATTAACCAAATTTTTATACGTGTTTCAGAAAATTTTGTTGTTTTAAATTCTAGTTAGAGTTGGATTTTGCTTATTATATACTTAATTTCAATAGGATCGAAGCCAACATCTATTATATTGCAAGGATTTTATTTGATACACTAAATAGAATGTCACTTAAAGTTTATAAAAATGAACATACCCTTAAGGATAAATTAAAAAGTTTTATTAATATTAACTTTTAAAGGTTTGCACATTTTTAACTTTGATATTTTGTGAATGAGATTATCAATGAATCAAATATAAATTCTTTGTATTATAATATTATATAATATAAAAAATAAAAGAGCAAAAGACAATAAAAAAATAAATTCATTGATAAAAAAATTTCACGGTACAAAAATGTGAATGATTCATTTAGTGAAATTACTTTGCCTCATATAAGCATACAAAGAATAACCAGACATACAAAAAACCATATTGTCATGTTCTCTTCCACTAACTTCACTACTATCACATCTCTAATAACAAATTTGACAATTTAAACAACTACTTAGAACTAATTAAATAATAATTATAGACTTTATCCCACTAACATTTTACTTGGTAATAAATAAACCAATAACTATTTAGGCTAACAACTAAAAAAGACCAACACATGCTGGTGTTGTATTTTAACATATAAGTGTTATATTTTTAGTAAATTAACTTAAAAATTAAATTCATTAAAAATATAATAATAAATTTATTTTAAAATTAATGCAAAATTATAAAAAAATTAAAAGATAATAAAAGGCAAACAGAAAAATTTTAAAAAATTCTAGTTTCAGCAATCTCCTTGTTATTGATGCCGACTCTATCGATACCTCTACCCAAATAAGAATTCATCCTTCATTGATTCTATATATCTATCTATGGAGATAAGAGTAGATTAGTCATGTTTCATGGCTTCCAAGGGTTTTGTTCTATTCTCTCATCTTCCACTGTTTCCTTTTTTCCGTCGTCTTCCTACTTATTCATGGTCGTCCTCAACCTTCACCTGATTAAACTACTGCCCCGCGGCATGTCTCGGCAAACAGCAGTGTTGCTTTGAGCAGCTGGCACCAGCTTTTCGTAGGTTTCAAGCCCACACCAGATAGCCATGGAGTAGTTATACCAGTTGATAAGATCACAAAAGCCTATGGGATTCAGATTTCAAGATCATGTCATTGATTCTTGACAGAAATCTCCGCTCTCTCATCCCTTGGGCAGATTCAGATTCTGGAAACGGCAGCAAAATCACCATATTCGCCCCCTGGGATCAGGCTATCTCATTCAAGGCAGATTTTTTGGATGAATTATAAATTTCATATTGCACCAATGAAAGTTGAAAGAGAAGATTTCTCAGAATGTTCAATTATGCCTAACTTTTATCCTATGGGCAATACCTTCTCATAACCACCATCGACGACGAGGAGCATAGGGTTCACAACGTAAGAGTCACTCATTGGAACATCTATAATGATAATAATGTGATTGTCCATGGAGTTACCGGCAACTTTGCTCCTTTTCTAACTGTAGACTTATTCTTCGCCTTCTGCACTCGGAAACTAGCAAGACCAATTTTCAGAAAAAAGATTCAAGAGTTTGATATATTCGGGTTGTGATTAAAAAATTATCCCATGTTTTATTTTTTTTTATTTTTTTTTTTAACATGATTTAAATTAATTCTTTTTGTAAAATCTAAAAAAAAAAGTCTAATACAATCGATGATTTTATTGTATCCTAAAACTATTCAGCTAATCCGATCATCGAAGTTGAACAAAAAATTCAAAGAAGAAGAAGTATAAGTTCATCTTCATCAGCTGCCAACGAATTTTGCCAGAAAATTTCCTTCTGTCCAAGCTTCAGTGCCTTGTTATGCATATAGTTAGGGTCGAAAACGTTGCCATATCTTCTCGAATCCAAGACCAAATACTCAGCCCATTAGCCGGCTAGCTTTTTCGATGTTTCCATCCATGATACCGCACCCAAAGATCACATCCTGCACATTTAATTAGCAAGGATAGGACGAGGAATTCGAAGGTTGGGGAAAGATACAATACTCAGAAGTGCATGGCAACTTCGTCTAAGCTTTTCTGATTGCGAGTGAGTAAATTGAGGTAATTGCCATGGTGCAGGTTGTGAAATTTTCATTCTATGGAGACCGAGAAGAATCACGGTGGATAAGGTTCATGATAAATCTTCTCGGATCAGAAGGCATTGCTAGAATGATTTGACTGTTTAAGTTTATAATCGTGAAGGCAAAGAAGAGAAGAGATTGGACAGTGGATATGATCGCTAGCGTGAATTCTTTTCTTTGGTTGGGCAACATCATCAGACAGCTTTCTGGGATTTTGTGAATGGGCTTAATGTCTTATATAGTTAAGAGGTACAGAACTATAACCTGTATATAGTTTAAACTGAAACTTCAGTTAATTAGTTAAAGATTCTTCATCTTTCTGGTGGAGAATACAACTTGCATGATCACATCGTCACTGCGTAAACCATTTTTATCATGCCAAACTTGAGAAATATATATACTGTTAGCCAAGTGCACGGAGGATAGTCTTTAAGAAATTTTTTTACCTGTATGATAATTGAATATACATGTCTATATATGTTTATAAAAGAAAAAAAATTACATGTTATTTTTCTTATCATCTGTTGTTTGGGAAATTTTCATCTTCAAGAAAGGAGAAAAGATTTATCTTCGCTCGAAGTTTAATCGTGTAACAAAAAATGCAAAAAGAAATGATAAGATTAGGGGATAAACAAGGAGAACTAAAGCCGAAATAAGGAGATGATCACGATGAAACCCAAAATAATCCTCTAATAAAGAAGCTATTGTTGTGGTTTCAGTAAACACCGTAATCTTATCATCCACATCTCCATATTGTGAAGTGAGCAAGCAATTTAATGTCCACGATGTAGGCGATGCATAATACAACCAGATCCACCATCTTGGTATTTTCTGCCCAAGAAAAAAAAAAAGCTTAACCAAGTTAACTATCTCTTTGTTCATGCAATATATATATATATATATATATATATATATATATATATATATATGAGATTTTGGACTCTAAAATACTATATGATATATTCTTAAATTATTTTTATACAAAAAAAAGGTCATAGATTGAAAATAAAATAAAGGGATTGTTGTTGTTGAGATTTTTGAATTTAAAACTTACTACAAATTATCTCTTAAAAAATTTATAAGAACTAATTAAGTTAATCTCCCACATCTTAAAGGTGAGAACATCACAATTTGAGCCAATACTTGGGGTCTTAATAAAACATATTTCATGTAAAAATGATATTTAGAACATCAAACTTTAAGAATGATGAATGTAATTTAATTATGACATGATGCTGATAATTAGTCTTTCACTATTGTGTTTTGAGGATAATAGCTTACCAGTTTAGGAATCAGAAACCCAGAGAAAAGATTAAGCAATGGGTAGAAGAAAGATGTTAGAGCTCCAGCTATGGCAACATCTGGTGTCAATGACACAAGCAGCATTCCTAGAAAGCAGAAGTAGAGCAGAGTAGAGAACATGGAATAGAAATACCAAAACACCTTGTATGCTGATCCATAATACCCTATCATACTGTATGTGATGATCACAAACACAACAGCTTGCGTAAACAGATAGGGAACCTCAATTGCCATCTGCAAATATCAATGCCAAGGACTAAATACTCATATAAAGGGCAAACCTGAAATACTGTTTCCGTAATTTTAACCCCGTGACCTGAATGCTGTGACAAGAATGCAAAGAAATCAATAAACAAATCGTGCTACTTGTTAAAATGTACCTGTGCAAGGGCATAAGCCCAGGAAGAATACATCCCTGCAAATCTTTCTCTATACATAACAATTCTCTCTTTTGCTACAAATGGTTGAACAGCTGAGCCGCTGTTGGTTCCTAGGAATATCACAGCGGCATACATCGAACCAAACACATTGAATAAATTCTGCTGGTTATTTCTGTAGGATTCAAATGGGGAAAGGAATAGTAGAAGTTAGTTATCTGCAAAATTGCTGCTCCTAAAAGCAATGATTCCTTTACAAATTTGCCCGAACTTACATTTTCGTTCCTTGATTCCAAAACAGTATACCTAAGATCAAAGATATTATAGAAGTATAGAAGAGACGCATCAAATTATATGAAGGACTTCTCCAGTAAGACAATTGCAGTTTCCATAGGCAATATTTGAACTGTCCCCAAAAGTTCTGGGAAAACTGGGTTGGAAAATGCAGATCTCTTGAACCTGGAGATGGAGTAGCCAACTGCCTTACAAGCTCTTCATTGTTCCTAAAAGAAAAAAAGGTTCAATTGCAAGTTTACAAACATCTACTAGCACTACTGTCACTGTCACTGTCACTGTCACATACAATAGAACCAAACTATTGGGAATGGAATAAATTTTCAGCTGAATAGGTTGCTTGAGTGGAGAAGTGTTCTAATCGAACTTACTCATATAGGGCAGATTTCTTATAAATTTCGGCAAAATCAATTCCAAGCTCAACTTCTACTGAAGCTGAAGTAAACTCTAGCATCCATGTCGCCGGGTTACAATTATCTTTGATCCTGGGCACCCCAGGTATACTCTGTCAGGAAGAATTCAGAGAATAGAAGATACGCATAAAAATTTTCAGGAAGCAATTAGTTTAGCACATTTATCAGAGAATTGAAAGGGCAAGTGAGCAACTAACCTCAAAATATTCTATAACCCTACTTGAATGTTGTCCTAATGGTCCATAGTAGATTAAACTCCCACCAGTTTGTAGAAGAATCAACTGCAATCAGAATAAGAAGAATATGAAAGAGAGCTCTTTCATTGAAACTTTTTGTTATGATAGCAAGAAAAATATAATGATCCAAATAAATGAATTTCACCTCATCAAATGCTTCAAATATGTCAGTGCTCGGTTGGTGGATCGTGCAAACAATTGTTCTGCCTGTATCAACTACATTCTTGACTGCACGCATGACAATGGCTGCAGCTCTTGCATCCAAACTTGAGGTAGGTTCATCCATGAATATTATGGAAGGATTAGCAACAAGCTCCACAGCTATTGTAAGTCGTTTTCTTTGCTCAGTTGATAGACCGCTAAGACCAGGTATGCCAACTAAAGCATCCTTGATCTCATCAAGCTCAATGGTCTCAATAACTTCTTGTACAAATTTCTGCCAAATCCATTAAACCAGTTTTAAGGCAAATTTTGATAGCAAAATATCAGTAAATCTTACATCTTTGGAGTCTTACAGCTTTAATTTTTGAGTCAATACAAGCAGGAAGACGCAGCGAAGCAGAAAAAATCAAAGATTCCTTTACTGTGATTTGTGAAGAATGTATATCAGTTTGTTCACAATAACCTGATATCCTTGCAAATGTTTCTTGAACCTTAGGGTAACCACCAATTCTGATTTCCCCTTCTATGCAGCCTATAGTTTTTCTTCCGGCAAGAACATCAAGAAGAGTAGTTTTTCCTGCTCCAGTAGGACCCATCAATGCTGTTAGAACACCAGGCCTAACTGCTCCTGTAATATCTGAAAGGAGTTGGAGCTTCCTCTGAGCATATCCTGCTTTTCTCAAATCCTGAGAACAAAAGGCAAACAAAGCACCAATACTGATCAGTCAGTATTGTCTGATCCAAGGGCTCATGAATCACTGTATTTAGCCAATGTTCAAGGTCTTAGGTTGAAGTCTCACCTCAAATGAGATCTTTCTTATGTTATATAAATTGGGAATTATTACATCTTTACGTTTTACCTATACATACGTTCTCTAGCAATGACTTTGAAGTTAAGCAAAGAGCAGATTTATGTGATTACCGGAGGTGTGTCAACATAGTATTTCACATTCTGAAATGTTAAGGTTGAGGGATCAAAAGGCAAGACCATCCTTCCTGTGATAGAGACAAGGCAGACATGAATACAGTTTAAATGGGGCTGCAAAGACTAGTGATTTGAGGAAATGAAGAAAAAGAATGAACCTTTACTAGATTCTTCCTTGTTAAAGGAATTTGAAGAGCTAGACACATTTTCCATATCAGCACCATTCAAAGAATCTCCATTCTTTATTTTGGAAACCCTTTCGTGTGAAATGAGAACTCGAGAAGATCCAGGGGCTGAATGAGTTTAAAAAAGTGAAAATGAATAACCATGTATTTCTCTTCATCTAACAATGAAGCAAAATGGAAAAGGAAAACGGAAACTTTTAAACATACGCTTCAAGAAACTTAAGGCAAATGTAAATCCAATGTTGCAAACTAAGGCAATCCCAAGTAAGACACCAACTGAAATCCAGAAAAAATATTCATCAAAGTAAAATCCATGGCTTTTTAGTATTTCTTGTCCTACTGTAGCATTCATTGCCAGGACCTGCAAAATAAACAAACAATGAGAGGCATACATTCGGCAGATTACCATGAATTTAAGTAAGAAGCATGGTTTCTCCCTGCAATCTGAGACTCAGTTATGGTAGTTTTCTGCTTAGATATATTCCCTTTTTTTCCTCTTAAAAAATGAATTTTACTTTTGAAAGCTTAACTTTAATTGATATCAATATCTTCATCACCTTTTGCCATCGTGGAGCATGGAACTCATTGCCGGTAAGCCCTATCGTTGCATATGTGAGAGGAGAAACCCAGAAAACCCACCTCAACCAGCTTGGCATGGATGCTGCAACCAAGGGAATAAGATTAAACCATCCTTCTGTTTCTACCAAGGAACCCAGGAAAGAAAATGGAGTGCAGATGAGAAGAACATTACATCGAGGAATGATGAAGCCACAAAAAATCAATTCTAAGAAAAGAACAAGAGTAGAAACTGCAACACAACAGTTCAGAGTTTGGAAGACAGAGGCCAAGAATCGGAACATGGCTGCTGATGATAATTGCACAACAAAATACATGGTAAACTGGCGGAAGAACCTGAAGAGAATAACATAAGAAAAGAAACCAAGGCATAAAATTCTTTCCGGTATGCTACATGATAAAGCTATACTTGAAACTCACCTCCAAACTTCCGGGCTGTAACCCATGACATAATAGGTAAGAGATGTCCAAACCAACGATTGAACAAATGATATAGGAATCTTTAAAACAACAGCTGGAATTGCATAAGCCCAAGCAGGGTAAAAACGCAGCATTTTCTGTTTATAGAAGACTGAGAGCCTTGCAACAGTCATGTGCACCTCTGGAAACTCATCGACTATGAGTATCAAGAGTGCATAGAACAGTGCTCCCATGTAGTAATTTGCATGAAGAACATCAATTTCCATCCCAGTTCTAAGAAACATTGTCATTGTGACAAATGCAATGATGACAATCTGCCAAGAAAAGGGTTAATTTGAATATGTACAAAAATGAAAAAAAAAAATTTAAGCAATTATGCAAGTTCTAACCTGGGTTAATTTGAATATGTACAAGAATGAGTTCCTGCTCATCAGGAGAAGCTCTCTTGACATGCAAGCTCTGAGGATTTCCATTTTGGAAACAGAATACTCATTAAAAGAAAGAGCATTCTTATGGCATTGAGATTTATCATATGGTTCTAAAATATCCTTGTCTATCTTCTTTCCCAAAGTAGATGCTCCAAATTTCCTGGAGAACGTATCAACAGATATATAAGAGTAGGGTAACTCGGTATTGTGCCAGAATTGTGCTTGATCTTTCCTGGATATGACCTGCAAAGTCGAATATCAAAGAGCTTCAAGCTGAAGAAATAAGACAAATACCCTGGAAAAATAATCATTAACTGGATTTCACTTTCCTCTTGAAGGAAATCTACAATGCCTTTCCTTTGAGGACATCTAAAGCCACAATTTTCGAAGAATTCGAGAACTTGATCACGTGGTCCATGATACAGAATTTTCCCTTCAGCCATCAACACAATGTCATCAAAGAGATCAAAGGTTTCTGGTGCAGGCTGAAGCAGTGAGACCAGCAAAGTTGCATCTGTGATATGCACCAGCTGCTGGAGACAAGCAACAATTTGAAATGCTGTGGAACTGTCAAGGCCATTGGTTATTTCATCCATGAACAGAGTTTTTATGGGGCCAACAATGATCTCTCCTGTGAAATTTAGTTTCAGTATTTTGATGTAAAAACTTAAAATAAATCGCAAAAGAAGATTTAATTGCCTAGCTATTCAACATTCAATCCTAGTACGACGAAATAGTTGAATTCCATAACAAATGTCGTTTCTATATGTTGTTGCATCACTACCTGTAGTCAATCTCTTCTTCTGACCACCAGAGATACCTCTTCTTAGAGCATCTCCAACTATGGTGCCGGCACAAATATCTAGTCCAAGAATCTGCAAAGTCAAAGATTTGGAAAACGAAGGCCTGTTAGCAATAGCCGAAAAGAGCTACCTGTTACAACTTACAAGTTGTGCATTACTCTGAGTATGTAGTCAGTTTGAAGAGTTCCGCTTAGCCCTTTCATGGATGTTGCCTGTATAATCAAACCAAAGTTGATCAACATTATAATACATAATCTCTCCAGTAGCACTAAGAAAGAACATTACTACATTTTCTAGTTTTGGTCATAGCAAACAACTAAATTACAGATTCTGAAACAGGTATTGAGATCAAATCAGATTTTATGACAATAATGGACTGGAAATAGTAGTTGGATTCTGAATGTACCTTCATGTAAGTATCAATATCAGGATCTGGAACAATCCCTGCCTGCTTCTCCCTTCTGTCTACCTCCATTATTATTTCTTCATAACAGAATGAACAAGTATGATTATTTCTTCATAACAGAATGAACAAGTATTCTTATTTTCACTGTTGAACATCTAAGTTACTAATAATCACGTTGAGGTCCAGGAAAATGTACCTTCTCGGCTTCCCAAACCTTGACAACGAGCCGAAAAATCAAGTGTTTCCCTCACTGTCATCTCAGGAATGTGCAAGTCATCTTGGCTTATATATGCTGATGTTTTCTGGGGAACAAATTCTTCTATTTTGTATCCATTGTAAGAAACTTCCCCACTCACCTATTAGAAGCAACAAGATACAAGATTCTTGAAATCATAAACAACAATCCTCTTTTATATATATATATATATATATATATATATATATATATATATATATATATATCAAAATATTATATAGCTATTCCACTATCAGTTCATTCTAAAAATGACAAAATTCAATTCGAGGAACCTAAGTTTAACTTTATAATCAATGTGAAGATTTGTATCCAACTTGCAAGATATTTTTTATTAAATTTAAAAGTCTCACAGTTTTATTTTATAGAAGGAACTTTACAAGTATAGGTTTAGGTCTTTACTTATATATTATATTAAAATCTCATAATATCTTATATGAGATTAGGGTATTATAAACTATTCCTAACTTAATATTCTCGTCAAGTTTAATACAGAACAGAACCACAATCATATCAAGCATTTCGTTTGGATTTTAGAAGTAACTCTCATCATGTAGCACTTAACTCTCGCAAATTTCATTACTGTTGGTTATTACTCTGATATCATTTGTGAAAACTCGCACACAATTTGTAAGATATTGTCCGCTTTGATCCAAATATCTCATAATTTTGACCCACAAAAAATACCTCATATGAGTCTAAATTTCTATTTATATACTATAACAGAATTTCACAATATTTCAGGGTGAGGTAGTTTTGCATTTTATATTTTATTAGCTTCAAATCAAAGTGATCTTCAGGATTCAACAGATTAAGCATAAACGCATTCAATTAAAACTTAGGAAAAAGGCAATCTTGATGAGCATACCTTAAGGGATTTGCTTAGATTCCCTGAAAGTGCCTTCAACAGCGAGGTTTTCCCACATCCTGGAGGACCGAGCAGAAGAGTCATCCTGCAAATTCAAAGGCTAATCTCATTACTTAAACTACTTTTACTTTTAAAGGTACATGTCATCCTCCAATTAGAAGGCAGTCTAATAATAAAGAAGCAAACCAAAGAGTGGCGAGAAGAGAAAGAAATGATAGACATGAAGGAGTCTCATCGGAGCTAACTTGAAGGAAAGCATCCATGGCATACCTTCCAGGCTTTATGATGCCACTAATATTGTTGATAATGGTTTTCTTTGCTTGGTGTGACTTTGAACCAAAAAGCTTTCCTGCAGGGTACTTTTCAAAAACAAAACCCGATTGAAGATAATCCAACTATATATTCATTATGCTACATATTGATATTGGAAACACACTTCGGAAACGCTACATTACTTACAGAAAAACTGCTTTGAAGAGAATTCCACAAGGTCGGTAGAGGCTTCCCACGAACCACATCACATTCGGCCTCCAGGCAAAGATTTCTATATCTCACCTCCACCGTGGGCAATTTTACACCCACTCTGCAAAACCAGTTAAGGTTATATTCTTTGTTTATAGGTGTCCATGAATCAATCCCAGGTTTCAAAACCTGAAACTTGCGAAGAAAGAAAAAGAGCTCACCTGTCTAATCTTTCTCTAGTCTTCTGCAACAACTGAAGGTTATCTTTCTCAATGTTTTTGATGAGCCTCTCGATGAAAACATGGCGTTCCTGAGCTCCAAGCTTCCCAATACCTGTCTGTTTTGCTTCTCCAAATGTTAATACATCGGCATGATCATCTGCTAAAGAACTCGACGCCAACTCAACTCCTTTCAACTCCAATTCATCATTTCTACAACCCATGTAAGCCATATTCAATAGGTATATATTTAACTCGAATATACTTTTGAGTTTGCAGAACGATCAGAAGAGTTTCATGTTCCAATCCAACTATGAGGAATGAATTAACCGAATGTAAATTTGATAGATTACAAGTGAGCGGGATTCTCAGAAATGGGGTAACAAAAACAGTCGGCTACGTACTGCCTACGTGAAGCCATATGTTGCAGGGTTAGTTGCACGCCTCTCTCTATACATATAGCCATGGACGGATCTACACAGAGGGTAGTGGGGCAATTAAAATTCTTTAAGTTTATAATAAAAAACCTCATAAGTTTTAGACTAAATTGAGGCTAATACAACGTGCTTTTTATTGTTTATCGAGTAATTAAACGTTTGCATTTTGCATAGTATGACATCTAAAATAAAAAACCATTTTAATTAAGCAAACTGATGCCTTCATTTCTGTCAATGAACAAAAATAATAATAATAATTTTTTTATTCTTCACGTTGTAATGAATAAGAAATAAATTATATTTGTTTACAAAAAGTAAATGATGAAACTAAACATGATGATTTTTATTCTTTCATATATTATATCTATCTTTAAGAATCCTTTTAGGTAAAATTTTATTAAATTAATACATATATATATATATGTGTGTTTGTAAGTGTATATTGAAAGATGATTTAAGTATAATATAATGGTGTTTAGGTTACGTTTATCTTTCTTTAGCCTTCGATTGCATATATAAGAACGAGATGATCAGTTGCGTACCTTTGAACCATCAGTTAGTACTAAGTTAAAGGTTATTGCATGCTACTAAATAAATTTTGTATAGATTGCCTGCTAAAGGAACATCTATACAGTTTTGCAACAGTATATAAAGATTTATTAAATCTAATGAAAAAAATTATACTCTAAACGAACGATTGATACATGCTTCTTTTAGTTAAAAACTAAAGCTCGAATCCTCTTCTTTAAATTTAAAAAAAAAGTTTAATAATCAAATATATCCTTAATTTATTGTACAAAATGAATATAAATTTTAAATGTTTTATAGTATAAAAATTAATATATAAATTTTTATTTTATAGTAAATAAATCGTTAATTTTTCAAAATCATGCAATTAAATTTAAATTTGTTAAATGACACTAACTTCTGTTAGTATTACACACATGGTACGTTATGTGACAGACAACTAAGTTATTCACATAAGATATCCAAACGATAATTATTATAATTTAACACATCTGGATTAATTGTATGATTTTTAAAAATTGAGAGTTTATTTACAATAAAATAAAAGTTTATAAACTGAGTTTCATACAATAAAACGTTGAAAACTTATATTCATTTTGTGCAAAAAGTTGATGATACATTTCACTATTAAATCTAAAAAAAAAAGTATAAATAAAAATTTAAAAATGATTGTGACATAATTTACATTTATGAAATTTCAATTAATGCATAGAAATCTCGTATGTATTTGAATAATACAACTTTTTCAAAACAATATTAATTGAATATTAAGGATGTTCTCGGGTCAGATCAAATTAAATTTATCAAATTTCTGTTTTCTAAACTAAGCATAACTTGAATTTAGCTCCTTATATGATTATATGTAAGATGTATGTAACTATATATATATCTGACATCAATACTATATCGGTATTTATTGATACGTATCGATTTTTTTTTAAAAAAAAAAATATACGCTTATGATTATAGACCATTTTAATTATACTTTTTCACTCATGTCCATTTTTACTCTTTTATAATTTGATCTAAATATAAAATATCTTCCTTAAATTAGATTAATGAATTTGTTCCATAACAACTTATTAAGTTTTTAATATTTTAATATTTATTTTATTTGTTTAATGTTTAAAAAATTTGAATATTTAATTGTATAAATTTAAAATATATATATATATAGTTGATGAGTATTATATATAACATTTATAAATAAATTAAGGTTAAGAAAAAAAATGTGTCAGTTGAATTCTTGCAAGTTGCAACTTTTTAATAAAAATAAAAAAATAGTGCCAGATATTATGCATATATATATTTCATTCGTCTCACCCATTAAAAAAGAAAAAAAATTAATATATCTTGACCCATATATTTTCAGTTGATTTGGCAGAATTTTGTCGATTAATTAATGATTTATTGTACAGAATGGAATATTTAGGACAAAGTATATTAAGATTAAAAGCAACGTTAAGTAAGATTATTGTTATGTTATAATATTGATAATTTTTTTAATTAATAAAGATTAAGAATGGAAGAAGTTATAGGCACGTCGTCGTTTGCGTGGAATGAAGTTCGGTGCAGAATAAATAAAAAATTCCACTCCAGATGATCCTTTGGGTGATTTTATGGGATTTGTTTCATAAATAATTTGATTATTTATATTTTTTTAATTATAAATGGGATTTGTTTCATAAATAATGTGGTACACTTTTCACATTTGATAATTCTTTAAGGATTAATAAAGGTGTAGTTTCATTTTTCTATTAATGTCAAATACTTATATATTTATTTTATAATTAATTATATATTTCCATTTTAATAAGCTGTCAATATCAACTAAACATTTCCAAAACATAACCTCATTAGACTTAGTGTTAATAAGAAAAAAAAATTATTTTTAGTAAAAAATAATTACTAATTAGAAAAAAAAAAACTAAAGTATAAATAACCCTAGATAGGTAACCAACTTATGATCAAGAAATTATAATTATTTTTCATAAATAATTCATATGATTCTCGTATTAATTTCATAAAATTTTTTACATTTTAATCTATCTTTAATCAATAATTCATCAATTTTTTAAGTCTTAATTTATCTTAAACCCCTTAATCCTTGTGTCTTTATTTAACTTATCAAACGAAAACTGCGTGTTTTGATTTTCTATACGAATCTTTATTTTTGAATTCTCAATCAAACCCTCAACTTTCAAATTTTCAATCGAATCCTCAACCTCCAAATATCGTTTATGAATTCACACCATATAAATTATGAATTAATGCACAGTTGACAACTTCATACATCATTGATTATGGGCCAAAAATGAACCTCCAAGAAACGTTTCTGCATTCATGCCATATGAATTATGAATTAATGCAGAGTTGACAACTTCTTGCTTCATTGATTATAGACTGCACGTTGCACCATTTCTATTGCAAAAGTTAATATCATTGGTGAACAAAGAGAAACGTATCGGTTGGATTAGAAGATTCCATTCATGGGTTACTGAGAATCACAAGGTTAAAGATCCAGAGATGTTATTCTCGGCAACTGGTCAGAAATGGTCAAAGCAAAACCAAGTGAACTGATATGGCAATGATAAGGGAGAAAGAGTCAGAGGATGTTGAATCTTGAAATGGGTTCAATTGAAAAGGGTTGAACAAGGCCAACAATGGCGTGATACTGCAAAAGCATCCATAGACAATGACCCATAGCAGCTCTCTGGGATGTTTGATAAATGACAATAACCTTTCATTTTCACAGCTCAAAGATATTGCAGAGTATAATGCTATTTCTTCTTTTGTTTAGTCAAAACTGTCAAAATCATGGCGTTTGAACCTGTCTAACAGGTGGGAGCAAGAGCATCTGATGCTGGTTCTCTGTTCAGTCTTATCCACTTATCTACAAAAACCTACTGTGCTCATTGCAACTTTCCCATTTTTCCATTTGGCAGCCATGGATTCAAAGCAAAACATAGAACTGTCAAAAGGGATATTTACATTACAACCCCAGAAAATATAAACTTGATATCAAAGTCTTCAAACATAAGACTGCACACCTCCTTTTTCTTTTTCTGAAACTTAGGTCACTCGTAAAGAATTTTATAAAGAATTCATCCTCTATATATGTTTCGCTTTACCTTCTTTTTTGATCTTATCTTGGACCAGAGAGTTCCATGGCATAGGAATCCAAGGAATGTTCATCATCATCCTCATCCATTCCTGTGCCGAACATGTTGCTAGATTGATCATGAGTTTTTTCATCATGTTTTGATCCAGTGGTAGGGCGCGGCATACTTTTGTTACTGAAATTGTTAGGAAAGATGTTCGTGGTGGGATTAGTATGATTATGCGATGCTGCCCATTTCTCAGCAAGCCCATCACCTTCAAGCATCCGGACCACTTCGGACATTTTTGGCCGGTGGGCCGGAAGGTACAGAGTGCATAGCAATGCCACTTGCAGCATCTCGCCCACTTCAATCCTGTCATAGTTGTTCCCTAGCTCTCTGTCCACCAATAATTCCACTTTCTTTTCTTGCTGAATTTTCTTCACCTGTCACAACAAATTGCAAATGTTTCCCATCAGTTTTCTTCATATGAAGATTAATAGACATGCAGAAAACAAACTAGCTAACGCGATCAGGAGATTTTTACGTGAAAAGGTCTTATGGTCAAATGCATATGAATCAAAATCCCTCGATCAAACAAAGCAGCCTAGTTGATATTAATAAGAAGCAAGAGTTTAGCTTTTTATAGTTGCTGAGGAAACTAACCCATTCAAGCATTGCTCCTTTCTGACAAACTGTTTTACCAAACTCAAGAGCTCTCATTCCAGTTATGAGCTCTATCAAGAGAATGCCAAATCCAAACACATCAGTTTTCTCCGAAGACTGGCCAGTTGAAAGGTACTCTGGTGCAATGTGCCCAACAGTGCCACGGACAGCAGTCGTGACGTGGGAATCAGCATGGTCAAGGAGCTTTGCAAGGCCGAAGTCACCAACAATGGCTTCGCAGTAATCATCCAGAAGAATATTAGCTGCCTTCACATCTCTGTGGATTATCTTTGGATCGCATTGCTCGTGTAGATACAGAAGTCCCCTTGCTGCTCCAATCGCAATCCGCTTCCTTGTATTCCAGTCTAGTGCGGGTTTTCCTGCCAAACTCAATTCATTTGCATTAGAGATTTGCTAAATTACAGTCAAAAACTCATCTGCAAAATTAAAAAGAAAACTTTTTCTATTAAAATTAGTTGGATCTTTGTGCAAAGGCCAGTGCATAATAGCTTGCCATTACTTTGGCCTACTGTGCTGATCCATTTTAGCTTGTAAACAACGATGAAGAAAACAATCAAACCATAGCAACCATGAAGCTTGGAAAGCTTATTGGGCAGACATTAGTAAAACAGCTGAACTAGATGCAATGAGTCCTCCCTCTTTGTATATATAATTTCATATTCAGCCCAAATGAAGTGAAACAAAAATATAGTAATAGCATTTTGGTCCATGGCAAGATTAGACATTGAACGGGAAACAATGCAGTGGTTGTGCAGTTATTTAATAAACAAAATAGTAAACCAACTTGTACAGCAAGAGAATCGAACGAAAGAAGTTTAAGCAAAGTAAAGCTAGTACCAAGTACCAACCTCTGAGCCTGGATGCCACACTGCCATTAGACATGTAAGGGTAGACAAGAAGTCTCTCATTAGAGGTAGCACAATATCCAATTAAACGAAGCAGATTACGGTGAACTGCCAAGCTGATCATCTCCAACTCAGTCCTGAATTGCGACTCCCCAAAACTTCCTGTCAAGTCTTTTAGCCGCTTCACCGCCACAAAAGTACCATCTCCCAACTTTCCCTTGTAGACATTGCCAAAACCTCCAGTGCCTAGCATGTTCTTAGAGCTGAAGTTGTCTGTAGCAAGCTGGAGTTCCCTGAAAGTGAAGTTTCTAAGGTTACCTAGGCTTATGAGACCCTCTTCTTGTTTGTCTGCAACAAAAGTGTGATAATGTTAAATCATTTTAAATAAATATATAAAAGAAACTTTTTTTAACAGTATTTAGTAGTTATCACTGACCACTAATATTTAGAATTGTTAGCCTTCTCCGTTTCTTTCTGCGCCAAAGTAGTGCAAACATTAGGAGTATGAAAGAGGCAAAGCTGAGGCTGATTCCAAGTGCAATTGCTAACTTCTTGGATTTTTGTTCACCTGATTCAAGAGGCAAAAAGCAAGATATGTAAACTACTAATAAGGTGAGGAAGATTACTTACAGAGCGTTACACCGAGGTTTGATGAGAATTACCATTTGACGAGCCCAGGGAAAATGAAAGGGGAACATAATTGGCTGATCCAGAGCAAACTTCGCTGGAGCTGCTTCCACAAATCAATGGATTCCCCACAATACTACAATCCATGTACCAAAAGGAAATATTAGAACTAAATGACAATTGTAATTGACAAGAGAGCTGAAGCAAAGAAATCATACTTGAAAGTTCTGGCAGGGAACTTAGGTACCGGTCCACTGAGATTGTTATAAGACAAGTCCCTGAAACAACAATAATCAGATTTCGAAAATTGAAGCAGCAATCAGGACTAAAATGGCATAACAAAATATAATGAAAGGGCTGGAAAAAGGAAGAAATTCACTCACAAGAAAGCAAGTTCAGGGATTCTTGCCAAAGAAGTAGGAAAAGGCCCAGACAAGCTATTGTTATTCAGCCTCCTATTCTCATTACAAGACAAAACAACAGAATATCTAAGATGTCATATATATACAGTAATCAAACAATGATATCAGAAATGGAATTTGCAAATATAAAACCATACTATTTGAATGTATATGAAAATTGCTACTATAATTTAGGACCCCTTCCCTGAATTCATTTCAACTAAAGACATTTACAACTACTTGGTTAACATGACTAAACCAGAAAACATAGGACTCAAAGTTCTGTTTTTTCTCCTCTACTTTTCCTGGCATACAAACAGAAAACAAAGAACTAGTACAGTGAAAAACTCACAGGTATTGCAAACTATTTAACTGTCCAAATGACCCTGGAATTGCACCGGAAAATCGATTGTTAGATAGATCCAAGGTCTGCAGTTTCGGAAGAGTCCCAAGCTCGGGTGGGATTTCAGCAGATAAGTTATTGTTTTGCAACAACCTTCAAATTCACAGCAGAATTTTAGAATATAAACCAAAATCAGTATCAAAGAAACAAAAATAAAAGATGAATGAAATTATGCCAATCCAGGATATTCATCTTGAGAAACTTAAACTTTGCTAAGAAAAAGAATTTTTAAATGAAAACAAAATATTTTGTCTTCTTACACTTGGCGAAGATTGGTGAGGTTTCCTATTGTCCCAGACAAAGTTCCTGATAAAGACTGGCTTGGAGCTCCCCTGGAAAAAACCCATAATAAGAAAAAAAAAAAAAGACACTTTACCTAATATGTACGATGTTTGTAAAACAAGCAAACATTAAAAAATAGAAAGAACAAAAAAGAAGAAAGCATTAAAAAGAAAAGAGAAACTGACAGGCCAATAACAAGATTTTCAGAAGAACAGGTGACCATAGCCCAGCTACAAGGATCAACAGAGTCTTCATCCCAGTTGTTTAACACCCCATGTGGATCATTCAATTCTCTCTTTATACTTATCAAAGCTTCCACTGTAATCCCACCAAGAAATAAAACAGAAAGAAACAATCAAACCTCAAAAGATAAAAAAAAAAAAAAAAAGTTAACTTTGTAACAAGCCAATGAATACAGAAGCTATTCGCTTGTTCATATACCTTCATGGTTTCGAGGCTCGTACGAGAAAGACACAGTAGCAGAAGAAAACAAGAGGAAGAAGAAGAAGAAGAAGAGGAGGAGAAGAAAAAGACCCATTTTTTATGACTCAATGATAGAAATGGTAGTGAAAGAGCAACATTTCTCTCTGGCTTTAGAATTCTGGGTTTCAAGGCCAACCCAAAGGAGAAAACTTCTCTCTAATTTCTTTCCCCTGTTCTGTCTGGCCTTCTTTCTTGGGTTTCTTAACTGAGCCTGAGTGTCTGACTGAGTCCCCTCTCTTTTTCTCAGTCTCCACAACACTCCTTTTCAGAGAACCAACTCTTTAATTACCCACTATACTTACAAAAATCTATATATATAAACAAATAAACAAATCAAAAGTCTAAGACTCCATTTTCTTTTTCTTCCTATGCAACCAAAAAAAAAACAAACAAACAAACAAGAAAAAATCAGGTGGGCGATACGGGTTGTGTGTGTTGGTGTGTGCAGAAATTGAGGGAGACGTGAGTACTGCAGAATTTGTACGCACTGGACTCCACAGCCCTCTGTTCACATGCACCTTTAACTTTAATTTTTCTTATCTTTTCTTCTTTTCCAACGAATTACTACTACTAATTTTTTTAATTCATCAAAACCACGAAAAAATGCAGCAAAAGCAGTGGCTAATTTTTTCTTACTCTTTTTGGAGCTGCCTATGTCCTTGTTTTTGCTCAGCCTAGTAACCTCCTGCTCATCATTATGCCCTACCTACGTTTTCTAAACCATTTTTTTCAGAATTTAATTAGTAGTTTAGTACGTTTATTTTTAGAAGTAGTTTGTTTCTATTGGATGTGAAACCTGACATGAAATATGCCTGCAAGTCTTCATCGTAACCCTACCCTGCCAGCAGGATAATAAGAAGAAGAAAAAGATTTTTTCTTGGGTGTTGTAAATCATATAAAACATTTTTTAACAAATAGTAGTGTAGTAAAAATGTTATTTATTTATTACATTATTAATAAAATATGATGATACATATTTTTAATAAAATAAAATAAAATTTTATATATAAAACTTTTTCACAAAAAAAAAATTACATATAAAATTTAAAATTTTTTAACAATATATTAAATAATAATTTAAATAAATATTACTTAATTTGTAAAGTGTAAATTAGAAAAAATATTACAAATTAGGTAATATTTATTTAAATTATCTGATATATAGAATTTTGTTAATGATATATCAGATAATTATGTATGTTCTAATACCTTTAATAAAATTTAAAAATTTCATTAATGTTATATAAAATAAATTTTAATAAATTAAAATCAATTAACGATAAGTGATAATGTTTAATTTAAATATAAAATCATCTAATTCATAATAAGTTAATTTTTATAATGAAAGCATAACAAAAAATATATTAAGTAAACATGCGTGCAATAAATCATTCGTGTGAATGTGTCATCTAATACGTTTTCTAAACCAAATTTTTCAGAATTTAATTAGTAGTTGGTTTAATATGTTTATTTCTAAAAGTATTTGCTTCTATTGGATGTAAAACCTGACATGAAATATGCCTGCAAGTCTTCATTGTAACCCTACCCTGCCTGCAGGATAACCAGAAGAAGAAAAAGATTTTGTCTTGGGTGTTGTGAATTATATAAAACATTTTTTAACAAACAGTAGTGCAGTGAAAATGGTATTTACTTATTACATTATTAATAGTATTTGATGATACATATTTTTAAAAGAATAAAAAAATTACATATGAAATTAAAAAAAATTTAACAATATATTAAATAATAATTTAAATAAATATTACCTAATTTACACTTTAAATATTAAAATCAATTAACAATAAATGATAATGTTTAATTTAAATATAAAATCATCTAATTCATAATGCCTAACTGATAAGAACTTAATTTTTTTGTAATGAAAGCATAACAAAAAATATATTAAGTAAGCATGCGTGCAATAAATCATTTAATCGTATGAAAGTGTCAATTTAATATCGTTTTGTACATGTATATATTATTAAATAAGTAAATATAATGTGTTTATATGTATAAACATTTAA
Source organism: Firmiana major (assembly GCA_033439115.1). Lineage (NCBI taxonomy): Eukaryota > Viridiplantae > Streptophyta > Magnoliopsida > Malvales > Malvaceae > Firmiana > Firmiana major. The sequence continues at coordinate 79,960,385 of CM065900.1, read as the reverse complement.
AATCATTGAATTTGAGGGTTGAATTTATTGTTAGGCACATGCATTCTCTCGTTAAAAAAGATTTCGAACTCTTCTCCCCCCCCCCAAAAAAAAGGTTAGGCATAGTGTAGTCATTGTAGCATTGATGGCAGCTTGGTTTTTCTGGTGTACATGGAACAGCTTTGTTTGATGCTGTTTTTCTTTTGGTTTTATTTTCATGGATTCTTTTCTTTGGTTGCTAATGCCATAGAAGAGGAAGCAAGCATGCATGCAGGTCTGCATGAATTGACGATTATCTAAACTCATGAAGATTTGCTCGAAGAAAACAACAAACACAAAAAGAAACTGCGAAAACTTGGAAAGGCATAGCTTTTTCTTCTAGACATGTTGGTTGAATTTCAAGTTTGGCAATGGCAGGTTTAAAAATGAATATTTTATTCAATATTAATCACCAACTTGAAGAGTCTCTTCAACTTAAATTGAAATATTAAAAAATAATAATAAAATCGAATATTATGACGATGAAATTAATCGATTAGTACTAATCGGACATCCATATATACCTTTCATTGTTACAATTTGATTCATTTTCTTATTTTTTGAATTTTTTTCATTCTCAAGTTATTTTTCAATATGATATTTTTCTGTTTAAAATGAATCTTAAATTTAATCTACATATCATATCAAGTGGATAACAAATTTAGACTTTATCTCATGACCAAATAATGGAATTAATCATGGTCTAATTTTAAAAAATAACATAAAATTAGAATTACATGATATATTTTTAATTTGAACTCTAATCAAATTTATGAATTTTAATAACTCCTCCTTGCCCATTAACACAAATCATCATTAAGAGAATAGTTCTTAAAAGATTCCTTTAAGAATTCTTTCATTACCACTAAATCAACGCTTTATTAATAATAAGCTAAGGTCTTATTCTAATGGACAATTACATAAGTGAGGTGTTAAAATCAAATCAAAACTTTAATCATGAGTTAAAAAAAAAACTAATAGGAAATGTTGTACTTTATATTTTTTGGCACTAAATTGTTAAACCTAATGTCTATATTTTATACAACGTTGGTAGCTAGGTATAAAACTAGGGAAGGACAAAAGGTATTGATGATGGATTCTTATGGACATTGGGGAAGTATGGAATTGGGATTATTGTGATTCTTTTAGGGAGTTCAGCACTTGTTCGGTTAATAATTGGTGTCATGCATACCAAGTGGCCAAGTCCATGTCATGGATGATGACAATAATTTATGCTCTATTCTCTTGGCCTCGCATAATTCGGTCGTGGGCTCATATTCTACATTATTACGTTCTACATTCCCTTTTAAATAATTATTCAAGTTCTGTGATAAATACCACAAATGAGCTCTTGATTTAGTGCAAAAGAGAAATTTATGTGAATTTGAATTTAGTTTATTTATTTATTAATTTAATTAATTTTAATTATACTTGGATTACCAAGCAAAACCTTTTTAACTTAACTAGGGAAGAACATCAACTTCCAAGAAAATTCACAAAGTCCCATAGAGGTATGCTTTGTGAGGGTTGTAGAGAAACAACACACCCATCCCAAAAAAGAAACAAAGAAAGAAAGCAAACAGAGATGTGGATCTTTTGCTTTTGCCTTCCAAGAAAAGAAAAGAAAAGAAAACCCACTAAAAATCCTTTTGGTTATGGAGATGTGTGTCCATTGTCCAAGGACTTGGCAAGAGTATTTTAAAGAGCGTAGGAATACTAAACAATACAAAGCTAAATCTATGTTGGACTGCGTTTATTCTTCCATGCTTGCCATCGCCATGGAATTGATGCTTCCACGTTGGCTGTTATTTTCAGCCATTTCAGTGCCTAAACTAAACAGAAAAAGGAAAAAAAAAGAAGGAAAAAGGCAATATAAATATATAAAGGGCAAGTAAAGAAAAGAAGCCCTTTACAGAATTGGAAAAAGCAAAAGCTAAACACCCGTGCCTTCTCTCTTCCTCAGCTTTTTCATCCTACTGTTTACATTTACATTTCAAATATATTGACTTGTTCAGTATTACTATTTTTTTTTAATACTATCAAAACTTTTGCAACGATAATGTGAGTGAAGAGAAAATACATCTATTAAAATTTAAATTTTATATTTACAAAATTTTCACATCTTTTAAATAAAAATATGATTATTTAAATTAATATTTAAGATCGAATTTGTTTATTTATACTTTAATAAATGTTGTTTTAGCATGTAATAGTAATTTTTTGGGTTATAAACATAGGGAAATAGAAAAAGAGAGAGATCAGATATGATTACTTATACTCTGATAAATGTTGTTTTAACATGTAATTGTAATTTTTTAACATAGGGAAATAGGAAAAAAGAGAGAGATGTTTTCTTATCTTATAAATTTTGATATTTTAAAATTAAAATTTGTATTTTTAAAATTGAAATTTCATGTTCCCATTATTAAACTACTTTAAAGGTGTCAAGTTTATCTTAAAAATCTTATAATTTTTAAAATTTAAAATTCCATCTTGAAGAAAATACTTCAAGATATCCACCCAATTAACATTTATGAATTATGATTTAGTGTCAAAGTTTAGAATATAAATATGACAATGAAAGAAGTGAACTTCATTGAAAAAAAAAAAAAAAACCTTATCTTTTATTATAGAATTTAATCTTACATGCATGTATTTATACATATTCTTAATATAACCAACATCTTAAATGAATAATTAAAAAAATATTATAAGGTTTTGTAAAATTTAACTTGAATCTGTATGTTTATTTTGACTTATGGAACTCAATGTTTTCAAATTAAAAAAAAAAACAAAGAAAAGAAAAAGCATTGTAGATATTAAAGCTGTCAATAGTGTCTTTCATGCTTTGTTCTTCATGTCACTTTCTAAGGAATATTAATAAGGAATGTCATAATCTGTGACTGTTTTGCAGAAAATATCATTAATCACATCATATCATGCAATCTTTTAATAAGCACCTTATGGTTTTTTTTTTTTGGTTACAGTGGCATTTCACTTTCAATTGAAGGTAATGTTTTCTATTGCACAACAGATTCACCCCCCTGGTAATTTTGGAAAGGCATAAATAAAGTTGTATCAAATTCCCATACTAATATCCAAATCATACAGAAACTTCATCTCTCCACATAGACTAAAGTTAATTCAAAGGTCCTGAAACCAAGGTTTCATGTTCAAACCTCTCTTTCTCTCTCTTATAGACTTCCAACATGCTAGCTAATCAGTATGAAAGATTCTAAATGTCTGGTTTAAATGCTAGGATCCCACTGTTTTCAGATTCTAATCCATTATTAGGGTTATTAAGGTGCAATGAATAATTTCCTTTTTTTTACTCTTTTTATGATTATAAAAAGATAGTTATATAAATAGATAAAAAATTATTATCTAATATATTATCAATAAATAAAGATTTTTACTTAAGTTTGTAATTTTTTAATTCGATCAATTCCATAAAATTATGTAAATTTTTTTAAAATTATGTATCATCATTTTAATCTTATGTATAGAATAATAATCAGTAATTATATTGATCGATATAAAATTTCAAATTCAATATCAAAACAGATTTTTGCTTAAGTCAGTAATTTTCTAATTCGATCAGTTCCATAAGAATTTTCTAGTTGGAATAACAATTAGATGCCCAACCGTGCTAGGCATCCATCAATTTGCCCCCATTGCCAAGTAGACCTCCTTATCCAGCAAGAAAAACTATTTTTAATAATGAAGATATGCTTGAGCATATCAAAACTAAAGGCAATTCAATATTGCTGGAATCTAGATTGCATTATTCCACATTTGTATGGTAGGATTCATGCTCGCAAGATGCTTGATTGTAAAATTAACTACCATTGATTCCACATCATCTTCACATTGTCGTCCCAAAGATTAAGATATTGAAAGAAATCTGATAAATTAACCAACATTTTAAACCAAGTGTGGGCTTAAAACTAAGCAGTGAAAGTTACTTTTCATCTGAAATTGTCGGTGTTGGGAGAATTTTGCTTGAATGCACTTTCAATCCGAACAAAATTAATTTCAGTTCATAAAACGGATAGAATACCTGTAATTACAAAAATTAAAAAAAAGGTTAATTTCCATCTTTTCCTGTGTAAAAATTAAGAATGAAAACCAATAAATAACCTTACTAAAGTACATAAACCTTACCCAAACTTGATTAGTAATATCCTACAAAAACTCACATCTCTTTCTTTGGTAAATATGATTATGGGTATATCCATTATCAATATTCTATCCGAATTCAATGATTAAAAATTAAAATAATAAATTCCAATGTAAAATTTATATTTAAATGATTTATAATTTTTAGTAAATGATTTCAATTACAAATAATATTTACATTAAAAATGATATAAATTTATTTTCTTTGATTGAATTTTAAGTATCAAAATCTTTTTTTCTCTACTTGATAGAATATCCTAATGTTTTTTCATCGAGTAGTATTTATTTATTATACACAGCTCAGAGCTTATTTCCATTTTTATTTCAAAGCCTACTCAATAAACAGGCCTATCCTGCCTATCCAAAGATGGGTCTGCATTCTAGCAGCCCGAAGATTTCAGAGATGGGCTCAACTTCAACCGCAATGGCCTCTTTATACCATAATAAAAGGAAAAACAAAAGAAAAATCACGAGGTTAAGGGGGTCACACACGAGCCATAACACAAGGTTAAACGTGTTTGACATGGCGGGAAAGATGGTCCGAATAAGTTTGACTTGCCATTGGAGTATATATCGGCAGATCAGATGAATAACAGTTTGGAGCCACGAATCAAATTTTGCACTGTCAACATAAAAACACAAACGGAAACTATAAAAAAAATTTAATACGTTAACGTAAATTTTGATATACAAAATTAAAAGTTTCATAAAATACGAACAAAAAATATATAAAAAAAGACAAATTTAATATATTAGATTTTTATATTGTACGGTAATTTTTAAATCACAATTGAATAATTTTTATAATTATATGAATTATTTAGAAGAAAATTTAAGATGTTAGGGTCTTAAAGAATGGGAGCCATTGTTAGACGAGTAATCAAAAACAGATATAAACGTAAAGTTTTTAATATATAATTAAAATTTTTTATTGACAGTAAAGTGAATAAGATAATTTTTATGTAGTATAAGGTAGTATGTTAGACCGACCTATCAGGATAATCTGTCTTCGTAACTGTGAGGACTGTCGAGCTTACAGGAAGTGGGCCAACATTGCAAGAATGGGCATGCTGCTCAAGATGCCCATGGAAATCTTTTCACCCAATTTCTCCAAAGGCTACCTTAACACGCACTAGATTTGGACACTCGGTGGGTGAGAAAAATACTTTATATATATATATATATATATATGTATATATATGTATGTATGTATATATAAAGAGGTTATTTGATGAGTTTTCTATGTAGTTTTTAAAATATATGTGAAATAAAAAATAAATATCTCCACTTGCATATTTTTATTTTTATTTTATTTTAAATTTTAAGTAATTGACATCAGCGCAATTGAATAATATATATTTATATTTCTTTTTGATGTCACTTTCATTTTATCCATTTTGTATTATTTTAAAAAATAAAAATTCAAAATTAACTCTTTAAAAGAAAAAAAGCATATATCCAATAATACCAAAAAGTGTTTTTAGCATGTACCATGAAATCAGTGGCATATCTTTTATTAACTTGACACCATTTGACTTAGAACTTAAGGGATAAACTTTGCTGCCACATAACCTACATTGTACCTGTAATCCACAAGAAAGTGGTGGCATAATGTTAAAACTTTGACTACAAAGATATTGTTTTTGTATTTCTTTTTGAAAAAAAAGTAAAAGTATGATTGGATTATGATTTGGGTGTTGGGATGAGATCCTCTATCTCTATCCAAGAAAATCAGAAAGAAATTTTATATTTGATGTAATATCCACATATAATTTTAAACATTGCCAATGAATGACAATATATCACGTCATCAGTTTATATATTTTATAAAGAAATATAATTAAATTTATTAATTAATAAAATATCATGATATTATTAAAAAATAACTAGCAAAATTTATACATTGACTGTTGTTATATTAAATATCAACTTTTAAATTAATAGTATGAATATGATAAACAAACAAATTTGAATAAATTATTTCAATGTGAGGACAAAATTGGGCTTCAATTGGAGCAAAAGTAGACAGAAACAGTCAGGCAGAAAGAACCGAACAAGAGATAAGATCCAGCTTATTTTATGGCTACGATTTAGTCTCACACAGCTGTGTCTCACTCTTGACGGATGATAATTAAACCCACCCCCCTCTGTTTTCCGGGTATATGAATTATCTGTAAAATTTTTATATTTTATAAATAAATTTAAGATGTTAATATATATAATTTTATTAATATTTTTAATAAGATATGTGTGACTACTTTAAAGTAGTATGTAAAGTTTAAAAATCTCACAAATAATAATTATTGATAATTATATTTATAATGAATAAAATATAAAATTTTATATCAAAATCTATATTAATATACTAAAAATTAATTTATTTATTTTTTAAAATTCATACATAATTTTTATCAAATTTTAATTTCTATCTTATAAAACGCAAAAAATATATTTTAATTTTAATTTTTTCCATTACGTCCATGATTGAGAGCTCTATTCCTGGTATGTTATATTTAGCTTAGGTCCTTGGCCAATTTAGTTAAGGCTTAATCGCGTAAACATAAGTTAACTTATGGAAAAAGAATTTTATTCGATATTTTAGATCATATATCAAAAAAGAATTTTTATTAAATAAAATCTTTATTTAATTAGAAGTCTTTCGAAAATATCTTATATGGATACAAAATCCTAATTATTCTTAAATGCTATTAGACATTAGCTAGTAAGCTATATAAAAAGATTAAATTACACATATTAGATACCTTCTTTAACTCTGTGAGATTTAAGAGTATAGATAAGGTGGAAAAGTGAAAGGAAATAATAAAGTGTGTGAAAAAATAAAAAGAAAATAATTTTTATCAATATTTGATAGAAATAAAAAATGTAAAGAAATAAAATAAAAAAGACTATTATTTTCTTTCTTTATTAATAAAATTAAATCATTTCAAATTAAAAATATTAATTGAGAGAAAATGAAATAGATGCTAATTATGTATATTTATAAAACTATATTTTATTATTTTAATTATATTTTATTGTTTTAACTTAGTAATAATATAATAATAAATTAATATAAAATCATTTTCTTTTCTTTTAATTTTTCAACCCTATTAAGCAATGGAAGGAAAGAAAGTTTTATATATATATATATATATATATATATATATATATATGTTTTTTTCTTTTACATTTTTTATCTTTTCTACCAAACATATTTAAAGAAAATAATTAATATTTTTTTATTTTTTCATTTTTTTCCTCTCTCTAATTTTTCATCTCTTTTTTTTTTTATCTACCCAACTAAGCAAACTCGAAATCTATTATTATTTACATATTATTATAATTATCATACTTTTTTATCTCTCTCATTATTTTTTGTTTTAACAAAGATAATATTTTAAGTTAAGAGATCTAGGCATCTCAAAGATGATTTATTCTAACAATGCAAACCACTACATTAATTTTCATTAAGAGCAAACTCTATTTTTTATACTAATGCCACACCCAGCCAATTTTCTGGCCTTCTATAAAAACCCTGCTTCCCCACTCTTCTCGCTCAGTCAAACATCCGAATCCCTTAAAACCATCCTTATCTTTCTGACCATTGATTCCGTCTGTCCGCGCTGTTTTTTTCTTTGGCAACATTTGCTTGATCAGAGAATTCTGGTTTCAAGTCTTCGCCTTTTATTAGACCTCTTTCTCTCTCCATTAATCAGAATCTTTTCTTAGAACTGCAAGTAAATAAAAACTTGAATTCTTTTGTTATCAAGCAATGGGTTTCTAATAACTTGTTCATTTGGCTCTGCATCAGTTTTCTTTTTACTTGAGAGATTGGTTTTTGGTGAAATTTCAATCTTTCGAGAAGGAAGATTAATTGAGATTCTTGGTGTAGGGAAGCGTGGATGTTGTAATGGAGACCAAGGGTAGTAGTAGTTCTTTACAATACGAAGTTCCTCTCGGTTACAGCATTGAAGACATTCGTCCAAACGGTGGCATCGAAAAGTTCCGATCTGCTGCTTACTCCAACGTACAATTCCCACCGAAAGAGCACTTTCTTTCATCATTCTTCGATTTGTATAACGTTTTTTATTATTATTTTCGTCTAACGTTTCGTTTCTTTGAATGTTTTTGTTGTTGCAGTGCGTTAGAAAGCCATCCTGATACAGCTCCTGCTTGATGACACCCTCAGTTTTAGAGTAGCAATTTCTTCAGCTTTTTATTTTCATTTTATTTCTTTTTTTTTCCCTCTCTAATTGAAGAACGGTTGCTAAGAATCAAAGACGGAATCGGCCAAATCAAAGAAAATAATTTGCTGTGATATTGTAAGCATTGAGCTTTGTTGTAATGAAACTCGACACGGATTCGCCATCGTCTCCTTCACCTATAGGCTTCGAAGGCTTCGAAAAGCGCCTGGAAATCACTTTCTTCGATCCACGCATCTTCAATGACCCAAATAGCCTGGGCCTTCGAGCCTTGTCTAAAGCCCAAATCGACTCCATCCTTGAACCAACTTGCTGCACCGTAGTTGCTCAGCTCTCAAATTCCAACTTCGACTCTTACGTTCTCTCTGAGTCAAGCCTCTTCATTTACCCAAACAAAATCATCCTTAAAACATGCGGAACCACAAAGCTTCTCTTATCAATTCCCCCGATTCTCCAGCTCAGTGACTCGCTCTCACTCACTGTGTCACGAGTCAACTACTCACGTGGCACCTTCATTTTCCCTGATCACCAACCTGCCCCTCACCGTAACTTCTCTGAGGAAGTTGCCGCGTTGAACCAATATTTCACTGATTTTATTACCGAGGGCTATATAATCGGCGATCCGAAGCTTCCAACTCGTAGCTGGCACGTTTACTCGGCTGTAGCAAAATGTTCAACACTGTTGATGGAAGATCAAAGGGGTGTTGTCACCCTGGAAATGTGCATGACGGGGTTGGATAGAGAGAAGGCAGGCGTTTTCTACAAAAAGTCGGGGAACGACGATTGTTCGGCCCGTGAAATGACGAAACTGTCCGGAATTGCTGACATCATCCCGAGTCACGTGATATGTGACTTCGAGTTTGACCCGTGTGGGTATTCGATGAACGGGATCGAAGGGTTTGCTTACTCCACGGTGCACGTGACCCCAGAAGATGGGTTCAGTTACGCTAGCTACGAGGCCGGGGGGCTCGACACCGAAGCTGTCAAGTTAGAACCTCTAGTCAAGAGGGTGCTGACAAGTTTTTGTCCAGACGAGTTTTCTGTCGCTGTCACCTGCCACGGTTGGGTTCCTCCATGGGCCATGGAATATGCTGACGTGGAGGGATACACATGTCAGTATACTGTGAAGCAGGATTTGCCAGGCGGTGGCTGTGTGGTTTACGTGACTTATTCCTCCAAGGGCGAGAGGTGCACGGTGCGCATCCCGGCTAAACTTACCATTCAGCAGCAGTGCTGGAAGGAGACGGCGGAGGAAGAGGAGTAGCTGGCCGGCGCGGTGGTTTGTCAGTGTATTTCGTCAGCCTGAGATGAGAAGGAGCCATTCAGAGGTTCAGTTTCGGCTGCATGTCAGTCAGTCAGAGGCTGTGATGGGTTACTAACTTTTAGTCTTGGTAGGTCGAGCCTTTTATTTAAAACGTTTTCGGTAAATAAAACAGGTTTGGCATTTCCATGCCTTGTCAGCTGTAGAGTCGAATTCTGTAAATCATTTGTATGGACTGATCTGAGTTGAAAGATCACTGCAAATTTGATTTTTCCTGTTTCGTTTCACGTTGAGGATGTGAATGGTTACAAATGTGGGAGTCATCAGAGTCAATGCAATCATTTTCTGTTCACGTTTAATGTTGAATTTGGGATCTTGAGGGCCATCCATTTTAAATTGTTGTGTTACAAAGTGGCCCAATGGATTGGGCATGATAGTTACTTTTTTGGGCTGGACTACAGCCGAACATTCCTCATACTTGGGATGGCTCTTTCCTATTCTTCGGCGGAGCAGTGTTGCCAGCCCTTTCGCTCCAAATTGACAAACGAAGCTTCGTAACTGGCCTAACTAATGACAAAACGAAATTTCTCACATGCAACATTGTGGGCCAGATTACTCTTACCAGCAAACCCAACTCAGCCCCAGAAGCTCAAAGGGGACCGGATTTATTACCAGTTTCAACGCCAAGCCTCTGGCTGTCTGGCTGTTCAACAAGACACCGACACTTCTCGCTGGCTCCACTCTTTCACTCCGAATCTTCCCTTCCCAATCTCCTGCAATGGGAGAAACCGGTAATTCCCTCTTTCTATCTTTCTATTCGAGATCTCGGACAGATCTTAACTTAAATTCAACTAGTTTCTTTGTTTTATTTCTGCAGATTCTTTCTTCTCTAATAAATCAGCGAGGATCTTCGTAGCAGGCCACCGAGGGCTAGTTGGTTCAGCCATAGTCCGGAAGCTCCATTCCTTAGGCTTCACTAACCTCGTCGTCCGCACCCATGACGAGCTCGACCTCACCCGCCAATCCGACGTCGAATCCTTCTTCGCCACTGCTCAGCCCCAATACGTCGTACTAGCAGCTGCAAAAGTGGGCGGAATCCACGCCAACAACACGTACCCAGCTGATTTCATCGCCATCAACCTCCAAATCCAAACCAATGTCATCGATTCCTCGTACCGCCACGGCGTTAAGAAAATCCTCTTCCTTGGGTCATCCTGTATTTATCCCAAATTTGCGCCGCAACCCATCCCGGAAAAGGCGCTCTTATCCGGCCCCCTGGAGCCCACCAACGAATGGTATGCTGTTGCGAAGATTGCAGGGATTAAAATGTGCCAAGCTTACAGAATCCAATACGGCTTCGATGCAATTTCAGCCATGCCAACGAATTTGTATGGTCCCAACGATAATTTTCACCCTGAAAATTCCCACGTTTTGCCTGCGTTGATGCGAAGATTTCATAAAGCTAAGGTGGAAGGAGCAAAAGAAGTTGTTGTTTGGGGGACTGGGAGTCCATTAAGGGAATTTTTGCACGTAGATGATTTAGCTGATGCAGTTGTTTTCTTGTTGGGAAATTACGGTGGATTGGAACATGTGAATGTTGGTAGTGGAAAAGAGGTTACTATTAAGGAATTAGCTGAGTTGGTTAAGGAAGTTGTTGGCTTTGAAGGGGAGCTTGTTTGGGATACTTCAAAGCCGGATGGGACTCCAAGGAAGCTCATGGATAGCTCGAAGCTGGCCTCATTGGGGTGGAGTCCCAAGATTTCGTTGAAAGATGGGCTTATTGATACTTACAAGTGGTACTTGGAGAATCTTAAGCAATGATGCAGGTGATTTTGGTGGTTATTTCCCTGATGAAATTTTTGATCGGGGTATTTGTTTGTCGTTTTTGTACTTGAAATTGTGTGTCATTATCATTATTGTTATTTTTAGATATGCCATAGAATAATTTGAGATTAATTGTGTACCAATTATGGCATCCAAGTTGAAACATGAGGAAATCCTTTTGTTAAAGGAGTGAGCTAGTTGGATCAAACATTCCATTGAGGAATTGACTATAATTTATTCATTTTGAAGTGGATAAGTTATGTTTGCTTATGGTTGTTTTTGGATATGTTATGTTTGGTTACGGTTCTTTTCTAATGCACTTATTTCTGTTGGAAGGGGATCCTTGAAGGAACTGTGAACAAGTGTTTCTGCTATTTTTCTAGAGTTATGTAATTTCTTGTTTTTGCTGTTTCTATTTATGTTACTGGGTTTACTGAAGAGCTATATCTTTGTAGTCTTTGAAAGAGTGATATTATATAAAGGTTGTATGCTGCCAGGGGTCTGTTGAGCTCTCACTTTTAGCACCATGCTGACTTAAAGGGCAAACCCAGTACATAAGGTTTCCACATTTGTAAAAGGTCATATGTTGCACCAAGGCTCACCATTCTGACTTATGTATGAGAAATGATGGTTGATATAAACTGGCCTTAGAGGACTGCTTCATGTGTAGCAACCAAAAAAAAAAAAAAACTTTTGTCCCTGTTAAACACAAAAAAAGGGTGCTTGATACCTTCTATGATATATATTTCACATGAAATGATAAAGTCACTATGTTATTGATTCTTTGTTTCTTGAATGTGGAAGATAATTCTGCTGTCTAACATAAACTCATGTCTGGCTGGAAACAAAACTGCAGACGAGAGAGGGACATGTCTGAGCTTGCTACTTGTTTCACCTGTACATACCCATGGCTTTGGCTCTTTTTTTTTTTTAATTATATTATTCTAATATTATACCCTTTTCTGTTGCCTTACTTTTTTTTTTTTTGGTATATGTGAATTGGGCTACACAATGAGAGTAGCCCACTCCCATCTGATAACTCCCATTCCATCTTATGATGTAAACTCCAAACTTTCAAGATGTGGTTGCTTTGGTTTAGCTCTTACTGTTTTGGATTTGTATCAAAGTAGTAGTTGCTGGAGTTTATGCTTCACTTTGTTGAATGAAGCACTAGAAGCTGAACTCTTAATTTATCATCAAACAATCTCCTGCTACTGAATTCAACCAAAGTGGATTGCATTGTATTTTGATCAGTATAAATTTGATGCTTTAGCAGCCTACATCTTTGCAATTTGGAATTGCTAGAACGACGAGGATAAGATTTTTGAGTTTGATGTGCATCCCACTATTCCAGTTTACCTGTTAAATATGTGCTAAACTTTGTTTGATCTTTCCATGTGAACATAAGGACTGTTTCACAGTTAAGACCACAGGTGTTATTCTTCTCCATCCCCCTTTCCCTCCTGATTTGGAAATTGTACTGGAACTAGGTTTTTTGTAGCTTACCTAGAAGTCATTGTGATTTCAAATGCCTCTAGTGCACCAGTGCAGCGAATTTCAGCTTGCGTGAATGCTGGTTTTGTGTAACTCTATGGTTTGGTCAAGAGATCTGCTTTTCCATTTAGGTTGCATTTGGTCACTTTAATTTTAAAGAAAGGATTTATGATAAAGCACATGTAAATATTAACTTTCATGATTATTTTTCAAAGTCATGAATCTGTTGTATGTCCCTATTTAGTAGTGAATTTGAATTCCATATAGGTATTTGTGAATTTGAAATTTATCTTTACTAATTTCTACAAAGTGTGTGTAATTCGTTCTCATAATTTATTTACCATTACAAAATTTACATTTTCACTGTCAATGAATTATAAAATTTGTCGACTGCAATAGATTGCAAAATCAGGGCTAAAGAACATCAAAGCAGCATACCCTGATTGAAATGTCTTTGGGCCCTTTTTACTTCATATATTTGAATACAGGTAGTAGTTGTACTCTGGGAGTCTGCATTCTATATGGAAGACTATTCTATCCGATGATGTTATGGCACAAGTTTTCCAGAGAAATCTTACCTTGTAATGATTATTGCAGTATTTTCCTTTGTCAGTTTCAGTTCAGTTGTTTTCCTTGTTCTTGCCTATTTATAGCTTCATGATTAATCTTGATTGCACACGTATAATTGGTGCTTTTGTTTCAATATGTTTGCATACTATCGGATTTTGTGCATTTTTCCTGCCGTTCTGCTGTGTAATTCAAACAGTTACGTGCTTCTTACTCTTACAAGTACCGTTTTACTTGGTGAATATTAGCAGAATTGTGTATGCATACGATTAAATTTAGTACTGTAAATTTAGTACTAGCTAGTGAAAACCTCATACTGTAAATTTAGTACATAGTATCCATTTCTTTTGTATTTTTTGGATAAAGAAAGGGTCGGATTCTGGTTTCTTAGACAGAAAGTGGGGATCCATTTCACATGTTTGAAGCTCAACCTCAGGTTTTGTTTAAGTCATTGGCACTCTTTCCCCTCAGAATTTGTGTGTTTCAATTTTTACTATTGTCAGATAGATATTTTTTGAGCTGGATGCAGAGTTCTCCTTGGCTATTTCCTTTCCCCATTCACACTCAAAGACAGGACCGGGGTGAGGGAGACAAGTTCCACTACCTGGCTATTACCACATTCAGGAAACATGACATTTATTCAATTCTTGTCGTGATGAGATGCACTGAATGGCAGCTTCATTTTTGAGTTTTGATTATCCGAATACGTGCCATAAATCTGTATGTAAAAAGGAGAATTCTGATGTGATTGCTCGCCTGTCTTCCATTTTTGTCTTACAAGGATGTGAAAGTGAATGAGACTGAATCTATTTGCTAATTTCCAAGGCCTAAAGGACATAAGCTGTAAAGGGAAAGGCCGGCATTTTCATCTCCACAGCCTACTGTCGGTGAGTTTTCATTTCTAAAATCGATTTCATGGTGAGATTTGGTGGAAGCATTAAACACAAGAGAACGTACCAAAGTCAAGCTACTCGTAAATGCAGAATGCCTACTTTTATTAGCCTGGTAGTTTGATAAAGCTGAGTTCGATACTAGCAGTTTTCATGGCATTTACATGCAGAATTTTCCTGGCTTCTGTTGTTTACCTTATCTTGCTGCTGTATGGCTTGGCCTGGCCTGGCCACTCATAAATACATTTTGACCTTGCGGTAAGGGAAACAACAGGAAGCCAAGCCATACTGCTGCAGAGTCCTTTCACCTAAATTTGAATATGGCAAGAAATTGGTCGTAAATCTCGAATAGATATAATAATTTTAAATATAATATTATAATATGACATTTAAAAAATAATAAAAATAAATTACATATACAAATTGTCAAATTTATTTTTTAAATCAGGATGACTAAATTTTTCAGTCTTAGTGCCCACGGGTTTACAGAATGATCCAAGAAATGAGGATGCAATTACTTTCGGGAGGGGTAACTTGAATTCAGGGTCCTCATCTAGATTTTCAGGTTCTGAAAATACAGTTGCTGTCGTTTGTGCAAGTTGAAATGCAAGTCATTGAATGAAAAGATCGGACGAAGTTACAGGAACTGAGCTCTACCCATGTAAAAAGGTACAAAAACTTAAATGCTAAGAGGGCCCCTTAGCATTAATTTCACTCATCTGCTAAGTGTTTGATTACATCAGTTTCATGCAGCAGCTCTAGGTTTCCAATACGAGGGGGGGCACAGTAATGGAAAAGATGACCATACCAAGGAAAAAGGTAGAAAAAAAAATTGAAAAAACCATCAGAGATTGCCTAGGCTAGCAAACAAAACTTAGGCACTCACAATCTGAGGTTGCAGAGTTTGCACAAACGTAATGTGATTTAGACATTTTACCTACAGGAAGTGCTCAGCACTGATTTGAAAACTGGTGCATGACATGCAGAAATAAAGAAAATCTACAGAATAAATAGACATAAAGCACTGTTTGAATATAGTTATTTCCTTGGTAAAATCTGTCTTCTGCAACTTTCCATAAGACAAGATCATAAAATTGCTGACATGTGCCACCCGCCGTTCTGATTTAGACGGGCATCCAGACTCAGAGCTGAGTGGAAATTTCCATGGTTTTAAGATCAATACACAGCTAAAAAACTTGTCTTTTTTCTTTCCATTAAAAAAAAAAAAAAAAGGGAAGAAAATCTTTAATGTTTAACTGTATCATGTTCTCCAACTGACACATTTTCCCAGCCAAACTTGATTAGCTTTAGTAAACACCAAATTAGGCAAACAAGCATTAGTGAATTCCCTATACAATTTGGTCTTTGTTTCTCTTTGAAACCCACTTTTCAGGTAATTACACTGAAAAGGACCCACCAAAGATATCAATCAAGCATTCAAAAGATTATAATGGCACTCTTAGCATAAGCACAAACAGAACCCAGTTTCACGTGCATACCAAAAACCAAAAAGGAAGCAAAACCCAAAATTGCAGTGCAGGATGATAGGACACTTCCATGAAAGCCCAACTTCAGCACTCATACCTCAACTCTCTTGTCTTTGCCTTTGTTTTTCTTGCACAGACAGTCGTCCCCATTTCTCAAAAATTTTAAAATATAGCCAGCCCACTTAGACTCACTCTCTTCCATGGTGCCCAACTCTAGGTGCTCTAGACCAGCAGTTTCAGTGTTTGCACTTGTCACCTCAATCTTCCCTACCCAAAACCCTAGAAAGCTAAATGAAAATCCCCCATGACACCAACCATCAACAACAACATCTACAAACACCCAACCTACATGAGATTAAGACCATATAAACAGATTGCAAAATTAAATTATCCTAGAAATGGAAAACCCAACAACAAAATTTCTTATATTAACATTTCTACATCAACTGACTATATATTAAATGGGGTGTGACATGCACATTTCCCCAGATAATAAACAATAAATTGCAGGGACAGAGGTTGAGTACAATAAAATAGTGTAGAGCATTGAAATATGCAATGTTTAGGGGACCTCAAACCTTTACTTTGGTCACCAACTTCTCACAGAATGAGCTTCCACTTGTTCACTGCACTATTTTCTAACCTCCTACTACTGGTTTCTTGTTTTTGAAGTTTTTTTTCCCCCTCATGAAAATGGGGGGTTTTTGTTCCTTCAGAAAGCAAGCAAAAGCAGAAAACTAACCAAAAGAGAAGTTAGCTTCACTAAAATTTAAGAAAAGAGAGGCCAACATACCCGTTGCTTTTACCAACATTATGGATGAAAAAGAGAAGAAAAAATTTTAGTATATCATAAAGAAAAATAAAGAGATTGAGCCGATCCCGCCAATATCACCACCACCGCCACCGCCGCCACCACCTCCCATCACCAGAAGCTGAAGAAAAAGATTAAGAAGAGAGCTTGTCGCAAGACTATGAGGAAAATGGGGTTCCTTCTGTAATTGCCCCATGCTTCAAATGAGCCTTCAAAACCCATTTGCTTCACGAAAATTCTCATGGAAAAGCTCAATCTTGCTTCAATTTTCTTTTTGGATGGATTTACAACAGTCACCATACTCCACCACTCTGCACTCTTGAAGCTTTGCTTCAGCTTTCGCCTCCACCACAGGCCTATCATCATTACAAAAAAAACACAAAGAATGAGAAAAAAAAAAAGGTTAGCTTTTTCAAACACTACTTCCCAGGCAGAAAATAACAAAAGGAAAGCATAAAAGAAACTTGTGGGAGAGTGCAAAAAATGGTCAAAAAATAAAAAAGCAACATGAATGAAGGCAAAGAAAGAAACATAAAATCAAAGACATGGCTTGGTGGCTGTACGTTTTTATTTTTCACTTCTTTCCCTTGACAAAGCTTCGTTTTCTAGTCCTATCTTAGAAAGTAAAGATAGAAAATATTCAAAGAGTGAGTGGATAAAGAGAGCATTTCGATTAAGAAGAAGCTACTGGCTATACTGAGAACTGTGTCTGTCTAAACATAATGAGGCCAAGAAGCAAATGTGGGCAAAGAAATAAGGCAACGGGGTTTGTTGGTACGGATTGGGGGTGGCGGGGTTTTGGCCTTAACCACAGCTCCAACCCCAGCTTTCACTTTACTTGCCCTGGAAGCCCCAGATTAGCTAGATTTGCGCAAGCAACTTCTGTCCTCTTCTTGTTTCCTTACCTACCCTTCATCGTTTCCAAAAATGCCTTCATTGCCCCTTTTCCCCATGTTTGGGATCCACAATTCCTCTTTTCTCTTATTTTTCTAACGTTCAAAATCATGTGCGAGCTTTATTTTATCATTCTGACTCTCCTGACCAAACCAGCAGCACAGCCGAGGCCAGATTTATCGAGACGACCACCCAAAAGAGAACCTACGCTCCACTCACTCTGGTTCACGGCCTAACATTCGTTTTTATGGATTCTAGGGAGTCTAACTGGCTAAGCGCCTAAGCCACAAGCACCTACATCGAGCTTCTCTCTTTGTTCAATGCGGATTGGGTTCGGTGCTTGGGTCCCTTTTGGTCAAACAATTGCTAGTGCTGCATATGTAGTCTTCTTTTGTGGGTGTCTAACTGGGGCCTGGGGACCCCTGTTTGAACAGTGGCACCAATCCGAAACAACAGGGTTGTTCGGTCATTTGGCTCTACAGAACTAAAAAAAGTACCCCGGATTTCACGTATCCATGTTAACAGAAAGTGTCGTGTGATGTGAATTTGCTTTTCACTTTGTGTCTCTGCTACTTTTGTTGCTTCCATTGCATGGATTATTACCATCTTAAGACCAAGCTCCCTGTTAAAAACACACCCCTAAGCTTCAAGTTTAACCATTTCTTGTATAGGCAAATAACCAAGTAACTCTGACTCAGATCCAGGTTCAGTTTGGAGGGTGTTGGGGTATGATATGGGATTGGAATGGAATCAATCAGGGTTATTAGCCACGTGTATGGTGATGGAAGTAGGAGGCATTGTTAGTTAATTTATAATTTTGATAGTACAACATGTGGTTGTGGCTGTGATTGTTTGTTTGCTATTCTTATATATATATATATATATATATATTATATGCTTGCCAAGTGCCAATGGCAAACCCAAGCTCGAGAGTAAACTATCATAATAGAGAACAGCAAGGGACAGAATGTCTGAGGAAAAAGTCAGGTTTCAGAGAAACAGAAAATGGTTTTTATTTTGTAGGGAAAAATGGAGAGAGGTACCTGAAGAGAAAGCAAGGCAGCTCTTAACCCAATACAAGGATGAATCAGGAATCTCTGATCAAACGGCCCTGATTAAAGCCAGTTCTTTGATCTGGAAAACAAAACCCAAGAAAAAAAAAAACCATCCTGAGGAGCCAAAGAACAACGGGAAAAGAGATTGGCGATTGAATATATGACGTTGGTTCATGCAGGAATTGTGGTTTCTGCTCACGAGGAAAGCTTTTTCGGGTCAAAATCCTGTTTACTATGCAGATTAAAGAACAATGGAAATTAGGAATGTCATAATCTTCATACAGAATGAAGGGGAAAAAAGGTGGGATTGCAAAGATATCAATCGTTTTCGAACGAGATTTTCTAAAACAGCAGAAGACTGCTTTTGATGATCAAGACTGAAACAATGGCAGATACAAATATAGTGTACAAAGAATAAACATGCATTCTTTTTCAGTTTAAAAGCTTCTTTGTTCGGGAGAGAAAAAAGATCGAGAGCGAAAGGATATAACTTGGGCAGGTAAAAATCAGCCGTACCTTACAGTTTCCAGGAAAAAAAAAAAAGCAAGAAACTTATTTATCAGAAGCTCAAATTCCTGTAGAACACTAGTTTTTCTTTTTCTGCAAGGGTGAGAGTTTGAAAAAAGGAAGAGAAAGAGTAAGTGTGAAGAAACTTAACCATAACCCGCAAAGCTCCTGGAGTCAATGAGTTTTCTAATGTTATTTTATGGAAAAAGAAAAAGGTTTCACCTTTACTTTGGCAATCCAATTACTTAAAGCTTCATCAAAAGCTTTTCTGGGAGATTATAATAATAAAATCATAAATGGGTAAGATTTATAAGCTTTTAAATGTCTGTTTGGTAAGAAGGAAAAAAGAAGCAGAAGAAATTCAAAACCTTGATCTAATACAAGCTATTAAACTAATCCACCCTTTGCTTTTCTTGAAATGCCAATCACGCCACCCCCACCACCCCACCAAGTTGAAATCTAGCAGTAGCTTGCTAAGAGATAATCAGACAATGTTTAGAGCCCATGTTTAGGGAGGCTGGACTTCAGAGATTTGTTTGATTCTGGGCCCAGAGTTTGCTCTCCGCTCGGCTTCTTTAGGATACAAAAAGGTTTCCTAAAATGTCTGAGATGACAAAAAGGTTCATGTTCTGGGGTTGCTCAAGGGGCCCAATGCCTTGAATCAGTTGACACTTTTTGCTTAATATTTTTCATAATTGGATATATATATATATATATTTATAAAAATTATTACTCAATAGATTCGAAATAAAATTTTTAAATTTTACAAGTAAAATTAAAATAAAATCACGTATGTTTTTAAAAAATAAAATATAATATGTATCATATATGGTATGTTGAATAATAATTTATAAAAAAAATCTTAGAATTTTTATAATTTTATCAATTCTTGAGATCTTATCCTTTTAGATATTTGCTTAATCAAAATTAATTCAACCAAAATTTTCAATCAAGAGAGGTATAGTTCTGTCAATGGTTAGGTTCAAATGTAATTCTCTAAGAAACTAGAGGCAGATTGAGTTGTGGCTAACTTAATTAAGTCTTGGAAAGCTGCTATCAAAGATAATTACATTATGATAATAAAAGTAAATAAAAAAAAAAAAAGAAAGAGAGGAGACAAAATCAAAAAGGAAGAAAGAAAAGAAAAGCAAAGCAATGCTTGAGTGTGTAAAAAAATGAGATGAAAAAGCCAATTCTGATACAATTTTTACAAAAAGCACTTCTTTTTCTGGGGAGGGTTCCAACTTGCATATTAGTTATCAGTTCAAAGAGTAAAATATTTGCAAGGAAGAAGAAAGAAGCCGCATGTCTCTGACAACTGAGTGAAAAAGTAAACTAAAGGCTTAAAAGAAGATGATTTTGTGATGATTGAACCACGTTGTGTGCCGAGAATGAGGGCCCTTTGATTTCTTCTCCTTTCTCTTGTTATCGTGTCAATCCTATATCTCACCACGTTTAGCTTTACAAGCATCCTACGGTACCTAACCTATCTCTGCCATAGCCTTCCCTGTCGTTTCTTACTGTCGGCACATCCTTCTTTCAACGGAATCCTTTACCTTCATACGAAGTACCACGTCGTGAAGTTTTGTACAGTAGAAATGCTTAGCACAACTATTTTCAATGCTAATTTCAATGAACAATCCCTGTTTTCTTCCTACAGTCAGCCCTCGTACCTCTTTTTACCTGTTTTCGATAGTAAATTATGTGACAACGGAAAAAATAGATAGAATTAGTAAAAATTATTCACCTCATTTATAAAGTTTAAATTTAAGTTTACGATCTGTAAATCTTTGTTAAAATTTACAGCATACCTAAATGGTAAACAATGTAACCTGGGTTCATTGTCTGATATTTATAGGAATACTGCAGTTTACAGTTTCTAGTGGCCATGAATGCTTGTATCATCACAAATTTGATAAACTTCATGGCTGCCATGCTGCAGTGCCGAAAGGGAAACCAAGAAAAGGAATACTGCAGCTTGAATGCAGCAGCAGGAACATCCTAATCCAATATGCGAAAAGCAAGATCAAAGCTCGTAGAATTCTGGATAAAGTTGTCGTTTACGCAACAACAATTCGAGTTATATAAGCTTACGCTACATTAATGCAATCGTTATTAACGCATTTTCATTAGAATTTATATGTTGTTGTCTCCAAGGTGTTCATCATCTCCTAGCCTCCGAATTTATTGTTCTTGAGGGACAGAAAGTTGGGGTTCTGTGCTTTTCATTTTCTTAGTGCATGAGTGCATGTTCCTAATTAACTATATATCAGTACTACCGAAAAGTAATTTTTTTTAACATTTAAAATCGTTACAAAATATAAATTTATTATTATTATTAAAACTTATTTTGTCACGTCTTGAATTTTTTACTGTTTACAGAAGCTTGAAAATACGATCTAATTTTTTCACAATTTATTTGTGTAGGCCACCAATCTCGTTTACTTTAAACTAACAAACCTTACTAAATATATTAGATTATATATGTCCAGATCCCAACTCATGATGATTGCTTAATCACCTCTGTACATCAATGTTGTAAATGTCATTTTGATAAGGAGTTATATTGATAAAACATAACCATATATCCACTCGATGCAACTTATTATCACAATGCAATATCAATCGTAACAATTCAATTTCACAAGTAAAGAACCTTGTCTACTTCATTTCGGCATCTACTCAACCAAAACTCAAATGGATTTCTCGCCATTAATGCATTAATTATTTCATTTGACTCAACTTCTAAATTCAATCTTTACTTATCTATTTATCTAGATGTACTCCATACATATGAATGGTTCCACCGATTAGGCTGTTAACCAAATGGAATAATTGTACCATTTGGTCATCACACCTCTAATTGCAAGTTTCCATTTTTATCATCTACTTTATCGATATTTTTGGCCTTTCATGTTCAAAATGGATATGGATATCGTAAGTCTAATGCAACACCCATGGAATTCTTCTTCAAATTCTTCAAACCGTGGCCATATATATATATTTAAAGGATTTCTTGAGGTTTTTGTCAAATATCCGAATGCTTTTACAAGTCTTCCATCATACCTTCAACCAACGTTACATGCAAGGTCTTAGATAATAGTTCCTTAAAAATCCAAGCTTGAACTTCGAAGAAGATGAGTTTCCCCACCTCACAATACCATGGCCGAAACTCTTTCCTCTTAGTTTAAAAAATGCCGAACCAGTACACCTCCCTCTCTTTCTGTTCACGCCACGTAAATTAGTTAATGCGGACTTTAAATCGCTCCAACTTCTTAAGTAGGTGTCAAAATTGATGAATTTGACTTATACACATTTATTTCAAGGTTTCATATCCCCGATATTTATTAAATCTTCCAAATTTAATATGGGGTCAAATTATCGTTATGTCCGCAATTTTGAAATTTGACTAAACTTCTCCTCCGACCATACAATCATAAATCTATATAATTCCTCAAAATTTTACTCAAATTGATCAAATCACTACAAGAAAATGAAACATTAGCAACAAAATTTTCATTGCTAATAAATTATTTAATTTTTTTATTTCATAAAATATCCGTGCTATAAGGCATTGCGTCTAAAGAATATTAGCGACGAAAATTTCGTAGCTAATGTGATGAATTTTGTAACTAATGAGATGAATTTGTCTCCAATGCTATGAATTTATTTTCAAAGTTTTTCCCAAATATACTTAAATCCATATACGAAACACTAAGAGTTCATTTGGAATCAAACAGACTCCGAATGCAGTGCAGTGAGATTTCATACAGCATCGCATTTACAATTTTACCTACTTTATTTTTTTTAAAAAAATTTAATATAATATCTTTAATAATCATTTTATCATTCACTTTATCGTCACCGTTGCAACTAAATCTAAACGTATCACCATTTGACATCAATCTTATCGGAACCAATTGTAATTAATCGCACCACTCATCCAAATTAGCCTTAAATCCATAACTCAATACATACAAAACATTTAAATCCATATATATATATATATATATATATATATATATATATATATATATATATAACATTTAAAACATCCATACGATTCATACATAAATCTATAAAACATAATAAAATCTGTCAACATCCATGAAAGTAATTAAGTTATTAAATATACATAAATATTATCTTAAAAAACAATTAACTAAAAAAATTCATCTCCTCCTCACAATCATCATCCACATCATCATCATCATTTGCAAATAAAAAAGTCATAAAAAAGTAGTCATTAGTATTAAAGTTCATCATAAAATATATAAACATTTAACATAAAAAATAATTAACAACATAACAAACAAAATTAACATAATAAATTTTAAAAAATGGGAAAAATGAAAGGAGAAAGGGAGAAAAATGGAAAAAAGAGGGAAGAATGAGAGAAAAGAAAGAATAGAAGCAATACAAAAATTTTGCATGCATAACAGAGAAATTTTCTATGAAATTATCATCGGAATAGCGATGAAAACTCCATTGAAATTATTTTTTCGGAATATTTTTCATAGTTATGGAAGGAAAAAAATTCATTAATATTGGAATTAACGACGAAATTAGCAACGAACCATTGCTAATTATAATTTAAAGTTAAAAAATAAATTTAAAGAAAATGACAAAGGAGGAAATAGTAACGAAATTCTTGTCGCTAATCCCAATTTAAAGTTAAAACATAAATTTTAAAAATAAAAAAGTTTGGAAGAATTCTGTTGCTAATAGTCATTAGAGACGGATTAGCTGCGGAATTTACAGTTGCTAATCCCAATTTAAAATTGAAAAATCAATTTTAAAAAATGAAAAAATGTGGGTGAAGGAGGAATTAGCAGCGAAATTTTCTATTACTAATGGTCATTAGAGACAGAATTAGCAACGGAAAATTCTTTCGCTATTCCTCCTTCATCCAAATTTAAATTTAAAAAAATTAAAAATAAATAAATTTGGACGAAATGTGAATTAGCAATGAAATTCTGTCGTTAATTCACACAACAAATGAATAATGTTAACATGGCAAAATTTGTGATGGAAATACAAAATTTTTTGTCTCTATTATCAATTTAAAATTAATAAAAAAATTAGATGAAATATAAATTAGCGACAAAATTTTCATTGCTAATTTTCGCGGTAGATGAATAATGTTAACAAATCAAAATTTGCAATGGAATTTGATCTCTAATTCTATCATTATTTTAGAATTTTATCCATCGCTATTTTATGGTTGATACTTCTTTTTAACGACAACAATTTTCATCATTAATCTGTCGCTAATAATTAATTTTTTTAAGTAAATTCTCGATAATTAATTTTATTTGGGATAAAGAAAGTTGCAATTATTACATTTTTGCAACAAGTTTTACTCGTTGTAAAATGGTTACATAAACTTCCATTACTAAAAAAATGCGCAACAATTTTTGTCGTATAAAACGGTATTCCCGAATCTAGATACATTATGCATGTGATCTCCCATCCAAGTGATTCGTCTCAAACCGTTGAATTTCTGTAAGAATCAATTAATGTGACATTTCGATCTTAGCTTCATCTTCCTCTCTTCCTTCATGTATCAGACAAATATGATCTGATCGAAGATTGACAGAATCTTTTCTTACAATGGTTGCAGGTTTTGCAACTTGACAGAATATCGATATCGGAGTGCAGAATTAAGCCCTATCGCCATCTGTTTGTTCAGATTCCAACGACCAAGGCTTAGAAACATGTTTGACAGATAAACCATACGTTTGGGAATCTTGAATCTGATTTCGATGAAGAATCAGAACCCAATACTTAGAACCATGTTTAGGTTGGATTACACTTGAAATTTTTATGCCAATCTTCCAAGTTATTACAGCCACAGCCCACAAGCATAGTTGGCTGGATTTCCATTGTATCTGGCTCGGATTATGGGAAACATACATCTTAGACATTCACCAAGATTGCTATATTCCTCGCCAAATTTCCTAGAGATTGACGAATTGCATGGGAACACTACACCGCCATTTGGTTCGGTGACCAGCAATGGCATTTCCTTTCTCAGCCATATGATAAGCTTGTTGCATGTAATGCATCTAAGCTTGACGTGTCACCTCTCACATGCCTGCTTTGATAATGATGAGATAATAATATTCCTTAATCCACACTCCATGCCTGACCACACGGTTTCTGACTCATGAAGCAAGAAGCCTCGAACAATTTGTGGAATAATTAATACATATATATATATATATATATATATATATATATATATATATATATATAAAGAATCATCAGAATTGACATAAATAATTAAAATTTAATATATAAATATAAAATATTTTTAATTTTATTGTTTTTTGTCACTAAATAATTTATAAATTTAAAAAATGTACAATAAAATTTTTAATATATTCATAAATTTTAATAATAAATTGATGATATACTTACATTTAAAAATAAAGTAATTTATTCCGCTTGAATTTTTTTATAACCAATTAAAAAATTAAGATAAATGTGTCAGATTTTAATGCTTTGACATTCGAACTTTGGTATACTTTATGTTTGATTATTATTCCCACTTTCTATTAATAATTGTATTTTGATATAAGTTTCCTGCTCTCTCTCTCTCTCTCTCTCTCTCTCTCTCTCTCTCTCTCTCTCTCTCTCTCTCTCTCTCTCTCTCTATATATATATATATATATATATATATATATATATATATATATATATATATATATATATATATATATAGAGAGAGAGAGAGAGAGAGAGAGAGAAGTTATAGAAGTTGTACTAATCTTTGAAGAAGAGATCAACATGAATTATTACTTGTTAACTCTTAAGAAGAAACGTGTGTAAAAGATGTCACATCAATCTCAAAATGTTTGATGCTATTTAATTTTTATGTTTATAAAAATATAAAAGTGACAAGTGATTGTATGTAAAGTAATTCATGGATTGAGTTATATTAGATACAATTTATTCTTTTGAGTTCCACAGGAGCCGTTCTTTTAAAAAAATTGTATTTTAATTTAATATTTTAAATATATTTTTAAATTAAAATTTAAACTTAAAACCTTTTATCCAAAACTCAACTTGCAAGCTTGATGAATAGTCTGACTCTTTATTAAAATTTTTAATATTGGCATTTATTTATTATTAAATTTTTTTGTTAAATAAATGAAAAACGTGTTGGTAAAATGGCACTCTTCTATTTATTTTATTTATTTATTTGTTATTATTATTATTATTATTTGTTAAATAAATGAAGAACGTGTTGGTAAAATGACATTATTGTCTCAATGTTACGTGAATACACATGTAACCTTTGGCTTTTTCCTTTCCTTTTTTTCTCTTTGACATGACATTAATTTACATGTATTAACAATGCAAGAAACGAAAAGATTCAACACATTTACAACATTGATATTAATAAAAGATTGCTCAAGTATTTAATTTTTTTGTTAGCGAAACATCTATGACTTATAGCAATGATACAATGTAATTTCATTCATATGATAGTCATTTTCTAAAATAACATTTCATATGCTCAAAAATAGTGGAATTAATTCGTTATCAACAAATGTAAGCACAATCATGGTTTAAGAACCTTTTGTTATTAATTTCTGCAGTGGCATAACTTAATTTAATTTGTAAAATTAAAAAATTTCACCATATATCAAAAAGGAATCTTGTTTTGATTATAATAATTTTGTTTTAAAATTTAATGTAAGATTTTGATTTTTTGATTTGATTAACGTATAAATTAATAATAATTCATGATCTCAATGTGAAAAGCATATGTCAAAGAATAATTTGATTTTGTAGCTGATTATGACATAAATATTATCGAGTCAAGATCTCAATGTTCTCGACTCTCTAAATTGTTCGATCAGCAGTTGAATCTCTCTGTCTAATCACAGCCTAATGTTGAATTTTACCTTAATTCAGGGAGGAATAGAACCTCTCTGGACATCTCCAAGAACGTGATACGGCAGCCGTAGCACCGTTTTGAAAAGCACGTGAACCTCTAGCCTGGCAAGCAATGAAAATGCAACGCTCTAAAACCGTGTCTCCAAAGTCCAAATGAGCTTGTCAAGACCCACAAAGAATTTAAACTATGCAATGCTTATTGGCAGCTTGTTTTTTCAATAATCCAGGTATCTGCCCCACATAGAAATTTCCAAGTCCTCACTCGAGTTCTATATAAACCCATTTTTCCATAGCGGATACCATCCTCAGTTTCCAAATCTAACACTCAGATACTGTACAAGCTGTGAAGAAGTTTCAGCTGTTGGTTGACAAGAATGAAGCTGATTCCAGCTGGAGAAAGAAGATATGCTCTTTTGCAGGCAGCCAGGGACTCTGACTATGTGAAGAAAGTGTATGGGGGTTATTTCAATGTGTTTGTTGCAGCTTTTGGAGAAGAAGGAGAAAGATGGGATTTGTTTAGGGTTGTTGATGGAGAGTTCCCTGACATGAATGAGCTCCATAAGTATGATGGGTTTGTGGTCAGTGGCAGTCCCTATGATGCTTATGGGAATGACCACTGGATTCTCAAGCTTTGCTTCCTGTTGCAAACCCTTGATGCCATGGAGAAGAAAGTTCTTGGGATCTGCTTTGGCCACCAGGTACCAAATCTGGAACCATACGACCTTGATTAATTTCTTTGTAATTTCAATATGTGCACAAGATGCTTGTGAAATCTGAAAACAGTTATACGCCCGTAATTTCCATCTCATAGTAATTAAGAGATTATTTTGATAACTTAAACAAATGATTTTCAAATCACAAAAGAGTTTTTTTTTTTTTTTATTGCACCAAGACTCACTCTCCAACAATCTCTGCATTCCTGAATGTTTATTCCATGTTTCTTTTTCCCACAGGTTTTGTGCAGGTCATTGGGGGGAAAAGTTGGGAAAGCTTGCACTGGATGGGATATTGGACTGAGGAAAGTAAAACTTGTGCAAGACATTTCAGTACCCAGCTTCCTGGAAGACTTGGGTGAAATACCCTCTTCTCTGTCTATTATAGAGTGCCACCAGGATGAGGTATGGGAGGTCCCCATGGAAGCAGAAGTGATTGCTTTCTCAGACAAGACAGGTGTGGAAATGTTTGCAATTGGGCAACACATTCTCGGCATTCAAGGCCACCCTGAGTACACCAAGGACATCCTGTACAACCTCATCGATCGCCTGCTCAATAACAATTCCATCGAGGTAACCAGGCAGCTCCAATCTCTTCAATTCCGATCCCCTTTGAATACTTCTTCTCATCAGTCATCCTCATTTTGGCTGTTTGCTTGATGCTTGTTGAAAACAGAGAGACTTTGCAGAGAACGCCAAAGTTGGACTAGAGATAGCTGAACCTGACAGAAAGTGCTGGGAAAGGATATGCAGGAATTTTCTTAAGAGAAGACAGAATTTGACCTTTGCTTGAATCTGGAAATGGGTTATCTTTGACTTGTTGAAATTTTGTAAGAACAAGTTTCTTGGAACTAACCCAGATGCCGAACACGGTTAAAAGTTCCATACACTCTGTATGGCTCTACGCCTTCTTTTTTTGACCTATAACGAAGTGAACTGCGTTATGTCACCGACAGAATTTCTTTGCGACGTTTGATAATACGAATGGCAACAGTTAAAATTCCAGTTTATTTTTAATATCCGAGCACGATCTTGATTAGAGATTTTTCAGTTCATAATCAACCTTTGATATTATTTGATTAATAAAAGTATTTATTTATTTTTAATTTTCAAATATATTTTAAAATATTAGTAAAATTTCATTTCGTAAATAATTTTATAATATTTTAAAATATTTTGAATACTATCAAACTTAGGATTAGCATTATATATATAATATAACATGTTATATAATATAAACGAGAAAAGATTAAATTACATCAATATAAAATAATTTTGTTTTATGTTATTTTTATAACTTTTTATCAAATTAATATTTATATAAATTAACTGTTAAATTTAATAATTTACTTGTATTTATCATATGTAAAATTTTGAATCAATTTAATATCTTCGTCATTTTTATTGAAAAAATATATTTTTAATATTAAAATTTTATTACTATTAAACTAATAATTTAACATTTTCGATTAATTAAAAATTTTGAATACATATTTTATTTGAATTCAATATAATAACACTCAATAATCAAATAAAAAAATATTTTAAAAAAAATGTAAAACTTGATGCTCCTCAATATATAATATAAGAGGTATCTCTAGGTTCCTCCAATCCATCAAACCCATCCTTCCCATTCCTAAAATAGGGGTGTTCCCCACACAACCTAACTTACTAACCACAGCATTTGAGCAAGTGGTACTTAAAACGAGAATGTGGCTAGGCAGGCTGTGCATGTTTAGCACTGTGATAGATTATTTGTAAGCACCTTTGTATGGGAATATAGGAACCCTATTCTTGGAGATACACCATGAAAAAAGGAAACTGATAAGAGGAAACCACGAATCTTAGGAGACTAATATACGGTAGCTTGCATTGATGCTTGCTTAAATTCTTGCTTTCTTCCTTTATTCTATCGCATGTGATTCCCATGTGGAACCAAAATTAAAACTCTAACATCCGCATAAAAATGAAGTGATTGTTAAGTCATGTGAGCTTATGGACTTTATGCAGAATGTTTGGTACCTGTGAAGTAGGGTACAAGCTTTGATACCATGCGATAAGCCAGCATCTGAGGCAATGAGAAAGGAACCGATTGTTAAGTCATGTGAGCTTATGGACTTTATGCAGAATGTTTGGTACCTGTGAAGTAGGGTACAAGCTTTGATACCATGCGATAAGCCAGCATCTTAGGCAATGAGAAAGGAACCGCGAATCGACCAATCAATCACTGAACATGAATCAGAAACGTGAAACCTGCCATCTAATTCCTATAAAAGAAAACAACAGATAAATTTAAAAAAAAAAAAATACAAACAGTTAGAACAGTTGAGAATTTGATAAACTGTTGAATGAATGCCTCAGACAAGTCATTTTCATTTTCCTCAACCAACCAGCCTGTGTACGAGATCCATTGTTAACAACAAATGGGCAACCCAACATGGGGAGGTTACATAATTCTTACATGATTACAACAAAGCCTATTGAAAGTAAGCGAATTGGCTTGTAGAAGTAAGAAAAATACATTTTTTTCAGAATGTTGATGCTTGACTGATCTTAGTTCTTTCGTTTCGATTTTCTTCTGTTTTCTCAACCATCAGGCATGGTAAAATGATATACAACAAACC
Source organism: Firmiana major (assembly GCA_033439115.1). Lineage (NCBI taxonomy): Eukaryota > Viridiplantae > Streptophyta > Magnoliopsida > Malvales > Malvaceae > Firmiana > Firmiana major. The sequence goes on along the minus strand of CM065900.1, from coordinate 79,929,951 downwards.
AGCCAGTCTAAACAGGCAACTGATACAAACTATACAGCTATGATGGCTAAGCAAGCAGTTGATGTTCTCCTACGCTTTGAGCCCCAGCAAAGGTCCAACTTAACAATCTTTCTTTTGGTCCCAAGATAACCTTGACAATTTGAAGCACCACAATAGCATTTCACTTCTGGACCAAATTGCACAAATCTACGAAAGCAATAGCCAACAAAAATCATTTCATTAGCTCTTCTAGACCTTTAAGCAATAGGCAACTTGCATGAATCCATGACTAGAGTTTGATTAAGAGATGATGTAGCTTTTTCTACCAGAGAACAGTCAACAACAGAAGAAGTGAAGAAGAAACATAAGATATAAACTTACATATTGCACCATTTGAAAACTAACAAGTTTGATATTAGAGTGAATGTTATGACAGATCTTATCACGTGTAGACCTCAAATACCTGACATCATTAATTTTACACTAGATACTTCACTTCTTATGGTTTTCTGCTTTCTTCTATCAGGGTTTGCCCTTGGAACAATTTGCAAGCACCAAAAAACTAAAATTTAGATCCTATTCCTTTAGGAGAATGGTGGAATAAGAAAGACCTCATTTTACTAAATTTCTGATGTGATGATTGCATTGCCTCTGCCATCAACCTACTCAAAAAGAATTAAATGAAGCCAAGAGATCTGGTATCTCAGTCAGAAAACATAAGCATATGGGTTTGTGTCAACACAAACATCATTCAAATCATGTCTAGATAATCATTCTGAAACCCCCAACCCTCTCCAATACAGCGATATAGTATAACCTAATTACTTAACAAATTTTCCTGGGAACACATTCACAAAGCAAAAGGTAATAAGAATCTGATTTAGGCAAGGTTCATAACCAAAGTTTCCACTCATCACAGTCTAATGTTTACTTACCAAAAAAATAAAATAAAAATTAGAATAATAAGTCAATTTTGAGGAATGTGAAGACAAATACCCACATCAATACCAAAAACACAAAATGACAGCAATTTAGGCCCTGCGAACAGTATTGAGACCATGCATACCTGTAGTCATATGTCAGTGGCTCACCAACTGCAATTGATCGAGCAGCAAACACCCCAACACGTGTCTCCCCTTCAACTTGCCTAACAGATAGCAGTTTTATATGGTTAAAACCAAATAATACAAAGTAACTACATTGGCTTTTAGCACATATAGAATCCTGCTGTATGCACAAAATAAACACGTTAACCTGAATATTTTTTATGAGAACATAAGAATCTAAGAGGCGTTATAAAATCTACTACAATGGGATAGTGAAAAAAGAAAAAAGAAAAAAAGAAACTAGACAAAGGCCCAAAAATATCTAAACTGGTCCACTTCCCACTGAGATGTTTGAAAGTTCTTGCCAACAAAATACTGACAGAAATCCACCAAAGAAGTTGTAGATCTAAAATTTGGAATAGCACATAATGAAAGATAAGAGAAGAAAATGCAGTTAACAGCAAATAAAAACTTTTCAAAATTTTTATGAAAGAAAGAGAAAGCAAACAAGGAAAGAAACTGTTGCTACTATTCTCTAACCACATTCTTAAAATATCCAACTAAAATAGGCTAAAGGCATGTCAAATCAAAATCACAAGGGTATTTCCTCTATTTAGACAACATGCAAACAAAGAAAAGAAGATTGAACTTAGCTCTCATCTGTTCTCTCTTTTCACTTCACTCTTTTCTATGGCATATATAATCCAACACAGTCAAGGATAATTGCTGGTGAAATGCATATGGAGTTTCATTGAAAATGAGCATGCCATATTTGCAATAAAAGTTTAACTGGTAAAATAATGCTCTCCAATCTTAAGAAACCATAAGCTTTAACAGATATTTAACAGTGACAATAAAAAGCAATATCATTAAACCAACCACTTCTCCAAAATACAGTTGGGATCACAGCTGTGATTTAGAAAACGAGATGTGTTCCCTTTGAAAGTTGCATCAATTGTGAAGTCTTTTCGAATTTCACACATGTAAAAGTTCTTCACCCCTTTGTATTTCATGTCCCAAAGCCTCTGTTCACATTGAGCATCATCAATAACTGCAAAGAGAGATGGTTATTTAATCAGTATTCAGCTCTCAAATAAAGAAATGGAAAGAAGAAACTGTAAGAAGGAAGGCCATCCATAAAAGTTATGTGATTAAAAATGTGTTTATATTCATTATATATATGAAGTTTCATACTGCAATCAGACAGGTGAAGCAATAAAGTTTCAATGATGCTTGTTAGAAACTGTAATATTAGAGTAAATAAACAATATATTTCTTGTCTAATAGTCAAATTGATTGAGCCTATGCCTATACCGCATCCAAATGGTTAGATTTAAAACTAGAGCAATGTTTCCTAAAGATACATCTATCAAAAGTGTGATGGTCTAATCATCCAAAACTTTAACAGACAACTTGTATCTGAGCATGTTTATCCATGATTAGTGAGTACAAGTGAAACTGTGTTGTTAAAATTTTTTTTACTAATTCCATAACTAAAATTCATTACCACAACACAAAAAAATAAAAAGAAACTTTAAAACTTCATGACAAGTCTACTGCTATGCAGTGTTCATGGAAATAAAGTAAAGAAATAACAAAGCCTTAGGCATAGAATGATAAGCAATAACTATGCAAAGTTGAGTAATATCACGTGGGACACCATGGCCTCGGGAATATTTACTAAAATTATGGTTTTTCATCTCTAAGAGTACAAGACATCATCCAATTCAATAAATGATTCATATCTCTTGGGTTGGTATTATTTTTATGCTACCAAAGCATATAAACATTAGAGAATGATGCTGCACTCAGACAAAGAATACACCTTTTTGATGACAATGATAAACCCATGCTTAATAGGCATTTCTAAAGCAGAGAACTTTTAGGGGATGTTTAAATGCAAGATTTTCATATTTCCATAACAACTATAATTTGAGATTAATATTTAAAAAAAAAAAAATTAAAAGAGTAAAGAACAAAGCTATTATCCAAAAAATTTGAAGTCAGAAGAAGTGAAACTACCTTCCCCAATATACTCAATTACAAAATCTCCTTTTTTAATAGGTTCAGTTGCCTCTACTCCCCAACCACAAAATTCAGTCTGAAATGAAAATAAGAATTTATTCAGAAGAGAAAATTGATGCATCTGTTCATACAAAATAATAATTTGAGATAAAGATAATTGATGCAGTCGGCAACCAATTGTCACCTTGACAATTCTAATCTTTTTCTCCTTGCGAAATGGCCTGTTGTTGCAAGTTTCAGGGCACCGGCAAGCCCTTGAGCAGCTTATGCATTGAACTCTAACATATTGTATACAAACATGTTATATCATAATAAATAGCACATCAGAATATAAAAACAAATATTAACATAATTGCTTTGCATAATACTGCCAACTGGTGCATTCGAATGATATCCCAGAAGGTAGACGAAATATCAAGTTTTTCTACTGGTGAAGAACGTAGAGAATGCGATTATGTAGTCCCAATTTTAGTTATATAGAATTGAGATTCATGGGCAGTACAGTAATATTTAGGGACCTTTCTTATTCTCCTTTCAAATATACTGAGACTATTTAAGTTTTTTCTGTTTGGAATCGTCTCAGGCCTGGTTCCTCTTACTTTGGCTGATTTATTCATAACCGCAAATCCACAATACAGACATGATGATCTGTTAGAAGACCTTTATTAATTAATATCTCTGTTGTCATTTTTACCAACCCCTTTAATTTAATCCAAGGAGATCAAGTTCGAATCACAGTTTTTTTTTTTTTTTTCCAGTTTGGTGTAATCTTTTACCTAAGAAGATTGCAATCAGGCTCTACAGGATTTTAACCAAGGACATTGGCTTTTGGAGAGCCACATTCTAGCAAACTGATTGAGAGAAAGCAAAATAATTCTCAAATATCAAGTTAAAAACAATAACACAAAATCTAACTACAATATGTTATTGCCCAAAAAAAGAGGGGGGAGGGAGGGGACAAATACAAAGTGAAAAACCCAAGATTTAACACATCACTATGGAAGGAAGGAAAAGAAAGGCAATATGTGCAACATGAAATGCATGTGCACAAGTACAGAAATTAATGCACAGACAACCACAAGAATACATAAAGAACTTTTCCTTTTATAAGTTCGCTAATCCATCTGCACATTTCCTCTAGAATGAAAACAAATTTTAAAAAGAAAAATATAATAGATGATATTTTATGAGAAATTTTTGTAGACCTGAAACACTCAGGAACAAATTACTGATCAAGTAGAACGAACCTTGCATGATGATCATTTGTTACTGATAATATTTTAGAAAAAGGTGTATATGGAGTGAGAGGAAAAGCAATTCATTTAATACCCTAGTGTTAGATGTTCATTTATTATAGCTGTGTTAAACTACATAGACTTGAAAGGAAAAAAAAAATACCTGCACACACAATCCTCAGAGCACGAAGAATTACAACTTGTGCATCCAATATCATCATTAACATCATCACGCTTCTTCTTCACTAAGTAAACATCTAGCTTCCTTTAAGGCAGTTCAAACAAGGAGCATACAACAACAATAATTATAATGAAACAAAATTTTCATTTGTAAAACTGGAATATCAATCAACATTTCAAAGGACAAGATAAATCAAGCCCTTATATTTCTACATATCACAAAACATTATGCTTGGCCATCTTATTATCCATATCTTAGGTGGAACAAATAGAATCTATTTAAAATCAGGAAGTATTATTTATCAGCAACTCCTGTTAACATGTAAAATACAATATTTCTTATTTCTCAATCTCTTTTAAGATGTCCCTATCTGGGGGAAAAAAGTAGATATGTTCATAGTTTGTATGTTGTCCAAATTCATTTAATCTGAAAATTTAAAAATAAATAAATAAAAATCCAGAAAATTTAAGGAAATACACTAAGACTTAGATTTAGGTTTTTTAAAACTATGATATCAATTTAATCAAGACGATTGAATAATACATGCTAGAATATAAAAAGCTTAATTACATTAGAAATATTAACCAACACACCACTTGTTGGATCACTCGACACGACAATTATTAGTTTTCTAATATAATACCAGTATCAAAATGATTTCTTTCTCTGTTGATTTTCTTTTTGAGTGTAATGATAATTAGGCATCTATCATCAATGCCTAAATAAACAAAGGAGCAGCACTTTTCAACAACTAAATATTGTAGACACTAACAGATTTCAAGCAACGAAAATTCATTACACAGATAAAGTTGTATTAATTCTTTACGTGGTTTCAATTTAATGTGTATTGAATCTACTAAACATGCAAAATGATGGTAAAGTTATACATGGCATATTAAATTTGCACACAAGATCAAATTCCAAAATTTTCATACTCATAAGAAAATTCTTAAAATATTGCCATCTATAAACTAGTATTAAAATAAGAAAGCCAACTATAGAAGCATGTGACGTAATCATTCAACTCAAACTTAAATTTGGTTTTAATAGAGTAATGGAATGCTTAGGATACTGCGCTTGATGTGGACATATGGAGGTGGCTCCAATTTATTCTCCATTAAATCTCTCCATGTCAGGTCAAGCTTGAACTCCTCATCCGCATAAGGTAAAGGCAATTGACAAAAAATTTCCTAAAATACAAACGATGGAAAAAGTTAACAGATTAAATCTCGATCCACTAAGTGTAATTGACAGATGTCATTAACTGTGATCAACATTTTCCAAGAAAAAGGGCAAATGAGTTGGCATGGTATGAATTATTATTTTACCCTTGAAATTATGGTGACCTTGACAATCTTGAAGAGTTTCTCATACAAAATCAACTTACTAGCTATTATCAAACAACAACAATTAGAACGAACTCCTATGATAAACTTACAAGAAAATTAATGAGGTACAAGTCCTTTTTATGCCTTCTTTGGATAATTTATTGAAGTCAGGTTCTCAAGACAAATTAAAAAGTTAATTTTTTTTTCCAAGGGCTGTCCCAATATAGAATTACATCAAGGTATCAGGTCAATATAACCCTCAAAACTGAAAATACAGGCAAAAGCTCATTGTTGCAAGGTTAAACTGCAATCTTTACCCAATTTTTTTTTTCCAATAAATGAAGTGTGAATGCAACATACATTCTCATTATGGCAAATTGAGAAGCTTCAATTTATGACAGATAATAACTGAACAATGCCACAGTATCAAAGCATTTTGGTCCCACACTTCAAAAAATTGTCTGATAATATTACCTAGTTTCCCATTAACATATATTAAAAATTTATACATTAATAAATATCCACATCGACGAAGTTTGTAACATATAAATTTATATATATATATATATATATATATATATATATATATATATATATATAATAAAATAAAAAATAAAACACTGACCTCTATTTCAGTTGCTGGAACTGCATGCTGCTCATTCAATAAATATATCAGTCCTGTCAGCCAGCCTAATCAATAGAAAATAAGAATGGAGAGATAAACCTCAAGATAAAACACAATCACACCGTTAAAGCTAAAGCAGTAAGTACCATGATCAGGATAATTAAATCATAGACCAATCTATATATCCTATACAATAACCAGCTGGACTAGATTTTGAAAGCTTTTATAGTGCATGCACTATATCAGATGTAAGCATACAGAAAAAGACAAAAAGCTCAAACAACAACAAAGAACAATGAATATCAACATCTCAAATTTGAGAAATAGAATAGGTGTAAGATCTTGCATGCAACTCTTAGCCTACTGAACATAAATACGGTCTTGGATCTGATTTCAAATGACATTTATAACTGGTGAGCCAAAAGCAAGCAAACTCAACTCTGGTATGAGTTTAAAAAAGTCTCAAATTCTGGTATGAGTCAAAGAACTTGCACCGCCTAGAGTTCTATCAATAACATAACAATAGAAAAATTGCATCAAATTAAAATATAATTTGAATCTTGCACCAACAAAGAAAGACAATGCAGTTAAAAACAATTACTTAAGATGCAGTTACTACCATACTAAACAAATCTGCCAAAGGCTTTATCAAAGGTACTTGGAGGCAGCCTTGTCACAGGGAATAATAATATAAGGCAGAAGCCAGAAATAAGACATATCTGATGAAGGAAAGAAGAAATTGACCTTCTTATCAAGCCGCCAATTAGGTGGATGCCTCCAACAAATTGCTCTCCCTGGTTTGTCCTTCAAATGAATCACTGCATCTGGCCATGGGGAGCACTTATCATGAGATGCCATTGTACAACATACACACCGCCATTGTAATCTCTGTCTGCAAACGAAGCATACCTATTCATTGAAAATGCCAAGTAGATAAGAAAACTTCAAGTAATAATTATGAACATGTTTTCAGAAAAGACATTTGCAATCCCCAGATATATTGCATCACAATCATCTAGAATAAAATAAGTCATAATCATAAAAGTGGAGGGCAGGGGGTTCAGAAAAGGCAGTATCTGAGAACAAGCTTCAAACTGGAAACATTTTAAGATACCCGATCAAAACTAATACAAGAACGTGCTTTAGTTTCTGCAGAGGACATCTCAGATCATATCATTATCAAGAGACATGAGCAATAAGTTTTAACGACGACAGCATAAGATGATTTAAAATCATAGAATCTTTTTAAGTTTAGGGTTTAGTCCCAAAATTGAAAAAGTACACATTCAAAAGAAAACATGTAACCTGTGGGTAGTAACTAAATGATCATGTTTACAGTAACAAAAAGGAAAAAGAGAAAATAGCCCTGGCAAACTTTTATCAATTAACAATAACATGCCCCTTTGGAATTTGCCATGACTAAGAAAACAGATGTAAAGAAAGTACATTTGCACAACCCAAAAAAAAAAAAATCCTGAAGGAAAAAAAAGTTCTAATAGTACTTCCTGTTCAGGGAAGAAACTATGATTTGCTCACACACAAATATATAAATATGTAAACAATAAATTAGCAGGTCAGATATTACATGCTGTGGACACTGGAATTTTTTTGTATTGGACATCTTATGTCTTTCTTTGCTGCATATTTCATGATAAACTCCTTGACAACCTCGAACTGAGCATAAGACCTCCTCTCCAGGATAGATGAGCTTATGGCAATCAAGGCATTCAACCTGAGATGAAATTTCAGAATGAAAAGAAAGGAAAAAGAAAACTTATAAACAAACAGTCAAATATCAACAAGCTTAATACAATCATAAGGATATTAGATTCACAATGAGAAACTCAATTTTCACTAAAAAGCTAATACCTAGAATGGACCTAGGCACAAAATATGCAAAAATGTTTCAGTGCCTCAGTCCAAAACATAGCACTACTTCAACTTTCTATCACAATCTTAGAATAATAGTCAATTGCCCTAAGATTTACCATGATTATCTTTAATGCAAAAAGAACAGGCACCTACTTTCTTGTTGGTCCCATAACTGCATCTCATAACCTATATATATGATACATGCATCTTATTGAGCAAACAAAAAGCTTCTTATACAGATTTCCCTATCTCACTTGTCTATTCTCAATGCTTTTTTTGAATTTCCATTCCTAGCTCCACCTCCTACTTCACTCTGTCTACTTGCAATCTCCCTATACATATTTCCTATACGTCACCTTTCTAGTATCCTACTTCCTACCTTTTTCACCTCACAACTCTTAATACCAAGATCTGCATCAATCCTACTCTTGCCACATCTACAACATTCTGAATCACTCGTTTGACACATTCTGAATCGCTTAATTTTTTTACTTATGTGTTTCCTGACATTTTCAATAAAGCAAAAAAAATCAACAAATATAAAAATCCAAAATTCAAACTTAAATTCCATTTATTTCCACAAACACTTTCCAACAACCAACCAAACAGCAAAAGAATTAAAGAAGAAGAAAGACCAGTACCAATTTCTTAGCCCCGACGAGAAATGGAAGAAAACAGCGAGACTTAGGAAGACCAGATTCCATCTTCGACTGAACCCAATCCCTCAAATAATCCTCCAAAACCTTACCATTAGACCCCTTCTTCAGTCTCTTCAAAATCCTAATTCCATTCCCATTGCACTCCACGCGTTTGTGGACCAAACTCCGGTCCCAATTACAGTTTACAGCTAGAGTTTTTAAAGTGGCAGGGTCAAAACCATCGGAGCAATCGGCAGATTCAACAGAGAGAAGCTTCAAGTTAGAGCAACGAGCGAGAGATAGAGATGAAGAGTGAGAAAGATTTCCAAGGTCTGGCATTTTACTAAAAAGATATTTTAAAAATTAGAAGAAAATGAAAACCCTAGATTTTTTTAAGGGGCGGAGAGAGAGGGGGGGAGGGGTGAAGAACTTTTGGGCGGGAAAAGTGAAAATTTGGGAATGGGTGGGAAAGAATAAAATGGAAAAAGAGCAAAATTACCGGAAGGATGGCAGGACAGTAGTGGATTTACGAGATTGCCATTCTCAGCTTTTGTTTTGGATCCGGGCTGGGCCTGGGCGGTCCGAGTTTGTTGTAAATATTTTTGGGTAGCAGTTGGATCTTTGGCAAGTGGATAGTGTTCACCGGCCGGCCCAAAACAGGCATAATCGGGCCTAAATGAACCTGCTCTTTGAAAATTTTGGTTCCTCAATTTTTAAAATTTATAAATTATAATTTTTTTATATTAATTTAAATTCGTTTCTTTTTTAGAAGAAATAATCATAGATAAAATTAAATTCAATTGAAATAAATTTTTATTTTATCTTATGAATTGAAATATGAATCCAAACTGAATATGATAAAAACATAAATTAAGCATCACGACTCAAATATATTTTCAAATTTTTTGTATTTTTCCAGATGCCCTAGTTTGGACTTTCTCATAAATATTTTATTATCAAAATGGTAAAATTTTTTTGAAGTTAATTATTATTGAGAAAGTAACATATTGTTATATAGAATAATTGGTGTATCAATCTGCTGACATTAAGAAATAAATACCTATTAAATTTCCATTTAAATAAGCATGTTGACTTATTAATTTAATTCGATATTAATATTATTACTATTATTCTAATATGTATATATGTGTGTGTATATATGTAGTTCTTATAAAAGGTTTATATATGCAATCAATTGTTTATGTGATTGTTTTGATCAAATAATATAATATTTTGATTGAAGTGAGAATGTTTCCTTATAAATTTGTCCAAAATCATATCTTTTTTCTTCGTCAGCTTGTTGAAATTTCTCATTAAATTAATTCAAACTTTCTTTTCACATCAGTTGCTACTTCCACGTGGCTTAATATTGATTTTGATGAATGATTGTGACCTTCGATTATAGTTTAGAATCATATGCATGAAACATATATATATATATATATGCATGTCTCTTTAGAAAATGATGCTTAAAATTAATTATATAGTAAAATGGAAAGGGAGAGAGTGGAGGAGATTTAATTGTTGATGATGATCAAATCTTATTGATAGAACAAAAAATATATATATCTTAAATACAAATGTTTATTTTCTTCTCTAATCTACAAGAAATGAACCAAATATATTGATCAGACGTCATTTTTCTCCACCTCATGCCCTGCAATAATGAAGAAGCTATAAATATATTCTTCTCATCTAATCTTCTTAGCCTTAGTTTTTCTCCGCTTATAGTATATAAGTGTTTAGTTTCTCGGCTAAGTCAAATCTAAAATCCTACCACCGGCGGCCACCGGCCGGCCTTGCCACTCCATCCAATCCGATCCCTTGGGCCATGACTCTTGTATTCACAGATTGAAGTACCCTACAGATGATCTTTATTGGTTTATATATAATTAATAATAAATAAAGAAAAATGTTGTATAGCCATTAATATTGGCTAATTCCTGTAGCTAGGTATCAAGCTGGTCGCACTGGAACATTGGTGGCATGAAGGAGTTAAGCTCACCAAAAATAATGTCATCATGACCATCTCCGTAGCTGCTTGAATCTTGACATTCGAAGTACGTTTGTATGTCTTCAGGGAAGCTGCATTGCGCTGGCTCCGACGTCGGCGGTGTCAATTGACAGTGATCAGCAGCCGATGTCATCTCCATCATCTCCTTGAACTTTGAAGATTGAAGAAGAAGCCCTAGGGCTGACGTGGCATTTGCAGGCCGCGGTTGAGTCAGCAAGGTTTCACTACTAGGGACATGGGAGGGTCGCAGCTGCTGCTGTTGGTTGTTGTTGCTAAAGAAGCTTAGGTTAAGTTCTTGACTAGGGTTTGGAGTTACTGATGACGTAGTGGTTTCGATATTAGGGTTAGGGTTACTTTCAGAGTTGGTTTGATTAGGCTTAAGCCATTTGATGTAGCGGCTTAAATCAAAGTTTGTGACAGCATTTAATCCCCGGTACTCTATGGCAGCCATATCGTAAGCGGTGGCAGCTTCTTCTTGGGTAGCTGCAAAAGTCAAATGAACACATCATTAATGGATGATTATTTTGCAGTGAGAATAGCATGAAAATGATTCATTCCTAAATAAAAATTTGGTGGGTAGGTTGAAACTTTGTTCACTTTACATATAGTATTAAACAGCAGTTAAGGTCGGTGGAACCAAATTGTACTCTGATTTAATCCTTCTCCTCCAATAATTTAATGCTTATCTAATATATATTCGGCATGCATTCCCTAATTGTCAAGGAAATTATGAAACAGTAGCGAACATATGTAGTTGTTCCTATGATCTCATTTAATTTAAAAATGATCGATAATAGATAGAAGGGTCTAATTTAAATATAGATATGAGATAATATTATCGTATGCAAAGTGAAATATAAAACTTTATTATAGTACAATATGGCATTGCATCACGTATAAGGTGAGTATGAAAACTTATCACAAGATAATTTTGCATCACGTGTAAGTTAAGATATGAAAATTTATCATGTGACAATTTTGAAATGAATTAAAAAAGAATAATCTAATAAAACCTCACATTGTGAAGTTTGAAATGATCATATATACACAACCAATTTTAAAGAAGATAATAAACAGAAATTATAAAACAAAATGTGAGCTCTGATAACATATTAGACATTCATCATATTATTAATAATAATTGAAAGGGTTTAACTTAAATATATAATACGACCAAAAATCTCAATATTTAACACTATACTAACACTTTTACATTCGGAGAGTTAGACTAACAGATTACATATGTAAATGGTTAAGCCTCATATGTTTCTAGTGTAATTGTTTGGCAACCTGAAAAATTCTGATTAACTGATCACTCGTCCTTTTCAAACTCGATTTTGGAGAGTATTTTAATCAATGAATCTGGAAAAAATAAGCTAGCCTTTGGTATTGGGTACGTAGGATTAGGAATGAGTGAGGACATTACCATGTCTATAGGTGATTGTCCACTACACAAATGCCACTAGCTTTGAAAGAGATGGGCAAAAAGAAAAGTACTGTTAAATCCATGTAGGACCAGAACGGTTACAGATTCATTTTGTAATCAGAGATAACTAATAATTAAATCTAAGGTTTTATCTTCTTTCTCTTTGATTTTTCTTTGGGGGTTTTGCTTTCCTACGTAACATTTGGCGAAGGTAGCTCGTTTTGGTATAGCAAAAGGCAAAAAAGACAGAAGAAGAAAACAGATGAGTCAATACCGTATGTCCCAAGGTAAAGGTATTTGTTGCCAAACACTCTGCCAATGCGAGCCTCCCATCTTCCATTATGATGATGTCTGTTCATTGACATGAAAAACAAGTAAATACGACAAGTTTAGTAACAAAATTAAAAGAATGTTGCATTTGCGATGTAGATATCCGAAAGCTGAAGAAATAAGTATAATTCTAAACAAGTACCTGGCAACACCTCTGTATTTCGAAACTCCACGAGAAAAACCACTGGATTTCCTGTAAATTCAAGACCAAATATATTATTTTAACTCCATGTATGTTATTATAAACGCCACTAAATGATAAAACAAACGTCGTTAAATGTCGAAACATGTACTTTGCTTCTCAAATCAATCCTTCTTATTGATCTTAATCAGTACTACTGTAGGACTAGGAAGCTGATCATCAGTCATTAATGGATCTCACCTTCTCAATGATCCAATATACTCTTCTCTAGACTGATCCTCCATTTCTTTCAATTCCTTCTGGTAAGTTGATAACTGCAATATCGTTAATGTTGAATAAGTTAATTTCTTCTTCAATCTTCCAAATAAGAAGTACTGCTACAAGAGATCAAATTACCGGAAAGTTAAGTATGGTGTCTTGGCCCCAATACTTGAGTGCTGCTAAATCATAAGCATGTGCTGCAGCTTCTTCATCATCATAAGCACCTGAAAAAGTAATAAATTTCCCAAATGTGAGGCAAAAGAAGAAACCCAGCACAAAAACAGCATTAGAAAATCCCCTCAAAATAGTAGTTAACAACTTAACATACCAAGGTAGACTGCATTAGCAGCAGCAAACCACAACAGCACCAGAAACCATGAAGGAAGAGAAAAGGAAACCAGTAAGCTCTCAGATCAATCAAGATAATTAAGAAAAGAAAAATAAAAGTGCGTAATGAACCTTGGCGTCCTTTCTTGTTCTGTGATTCATTCCAGCAGTTCTTGTCCCATAGATGAGCTTCATACCGACCTGTCCACCTATGCCTGAGACAGCCAACATAATTAACATGCAAGTGATCAGATGATAGAAAACCCATGATTAAACACTCGCTAGCCAGTAGCCACCATATAATTTCATAACTAAAATGACTTGCCTTGTGACCCCACGATAAATCGAGCTACGTTGAGGAGGTGAGTCTCTTGGAACACTTCGCCTAGTTCTCTTCACCTTAGTAACACCATTACTTGTAGTATTACCCAAACTACTGTTATTAATATTATTCTGTGCATTGTTTTTCTGGTTCAGCTGTGATAGTTTCGCCATGAACAACCTTGTCCAGCTACGTACGTCAAAGGCAAAGAAGATGTTAAAGTCTAAAACTGATGAAAAAAATGGGAAAAGATATGACTGAGTCCTCCAATGAAGAGGGTTTTAAAGGGATGATGAGAAGAGAGGTAAAAGAAATAAAAAACTAAATGGGTTTGGAAGATTGTCAGCTGGCAAATTACAAAAGGCCGGCTATGGAGAGAAAAAATTGCTTTATTGCCGTCTTTAACCGGCATGAACTCTCTTTCTCCCTTGTCTTACCTAACTTCCTGCTGTTTCAATCACATATTAAAGATTTCATTTATGAATTCTTTTACCCCTTTCTCCTACAGATTATAGGCTTCCTTTGTCTTCTTCCCATTCTTTTCAATAATTTTCTCTTAGCTGTATTGATACTGTCACCTTATTAATCTTTAAAACTTTACCGATTGATAGGAAGGAAAAAAAATGGTTGAAAATGAAAAACTTATAAAATGTAAAAAACTGATTAGTAATTCATGTATATAATTTTTTATTTATTTTTTACATCGATTAATTTTGATGGATATTGAGATTTACTCCAATATATGTATTTTGAAAAAATAAAAAAATTAATACTAATAATAAAAAGATAATTTATTAAACAAGTTTTTTTTTTGTATATAGTGTAAATAGTAAAAAGAAAGTCGCTCGTCAATGCCAACCGATGAATCAAATAATTAAAAAAATTATATTAAAATTTGTACTGACACATAAACATAATTTTTTTTATCATATTTATATATAATTTTTATCAAAATTTAATTCACGTCACCTTAATATCATGTCCGAAATAACCAAATAAACCTAATCATTCAATTAACAAATTTTTTTGTCACTTTTACTAACAAAACGCAAATGGATTGAGCTTAAGAAAACGCGTGGAAGCTGATTTGTTTTTGTACAAAAAATAAGACAAACTTTCAATTCAGTTTAGCTGTATTTTGGAAAAGTACATAGTTTTGTAAGATAAATAAATATTTCTAGTGTGATCCATAAAATAATCAGCTTTAACTAGCTAGAGAATTCTAACACTTAAAACCTTTATTAATTAAGTTATTAAAATTTCGACATCTGTAGATGTTCAGTTAAGTTTGGATAACAAAGACTAGTGTAACTTTATGCTAAATAGTTCTAGCCATGATTAATTTCCGACTGCCTTCATTAATTTTTAATTAACCATTTGTTACTTATATTGCTTTAGTTTAAATATTCTAATCACACGTCAACGACCTCTTGATCGGATATTTAAAGAAAAATTATCACATTAAAGTAGATTTTATATCCACCTTCGGGTAAAAATTTTTTACCTAACACATAATAACATTACCATAAACACTAAGATAACTACCAAATGACATTTTTCATTGAGTCATGTACACAGCTTCATATAAGCAACCATATCTACATGGCTACATATTAGTTCATATTATACAAATTTCAATTTATAAAATCACCTGTTTACTTCATAAGTCCAAGCATATTTATTTATTATATAATTTTCTTGCAAAACATATTTATTTCTTTAACTTTTTCCATGACTTGTATTCATAGTTTTTTTTTTTTAATTCATAAGAAGTACAAAAAGAAAGAAAAACTCGAACCTTAAACTTAATCTTATTGAGAAAGAGTAATAATCACTGAATTAAACTTTAAATTATACAATAAGCACATTTTATATTAAAAAATCCATTATTTGTAAGTTATCCACCTTGACTTTTTTTTTTTTTGGATATACGTTCTCGAGCTGCATAGGCACCCTATAAAAGTATAATTGGCAAAGCATTAATTCACTCCTTTTTTAACCATAGCCAAAAATAGTTCCACTAATTAAATTATGAGACTAAAACTTGAGATTTAGCTCATATAGCTTATACAATTAGCATCTAATAAAATTATAATATAATATTTATAATTGAAATTCAAATTTTAATACATGCAATTCCGTAAATAACTTCAGCTGCTATGTGGCGAAGACCTTTGAATCTGACTCTGAAACTAAAATTAGCTTATCGCGTAACTCGGAGCCTGCCTGATATCCCTTTCAGTCCAAAACAAATAGATTTAAGCACACCAAGCAAGACTATGATTGGTTCCCAGTGGAGCTTTCGCCCTTTCGTTTGAGCTCAGTCCACTGAATTTAAGTCCAGATACCAATCACCAACTGGTCCGGAATGCCATAATGTTGCAGGACCTAAGCCCAAATCCGTTTGAAAAAGCTATAGGTGAAGAAAGGATGATCACAAGATTCAACATCCGCATTACAAAGGGAACAAAACAAAAACTGACTTCATTGCTCCAGAGACTAATCCTCTGATTTGCTGGAAGTCTATCTAGAATTGCCATCGAAGCTATCACCGAATGCCAGGGCTGCACCAGATGTAGATATTCCGGCTACAAAATTACTATTGGTAGAATCAGTGCTGGCGTTTGCTAAATAGGTCCTAATTGAACTCCTAATACTGTGAGGGTATGATAGGTTTTATCATAAGATTTAATCCTATAAGGTGATAAGCTACAACTTATCACCAGCACCAGCACCTTTATATACATATATATACCTTATACTTAAGTGGCCTAAGCCTTCAATGACGTGCTTTCACGAACTTTGCAAAATAAACTTTCTCATCCTGCTCCCTGTTTCTAGTAGCTCTGTATTGTTTATCACTACTTGTCTCTTGTAACTCTAGTGCTATAAAACCCTTGGCTATGAATAAACCATTTAGTATCCAAAAATGATCGTGTTTTCTTCAACTTTTAACCTCAACAATCTCAGCTTCACCATCGCTTAAATCTCCCCAACGCTTACCCAATTTTGCATCAACTTGTATTTCAGTGCAAGAATCTTTTGACAGAGTAACACCACCAGTCAAAGGAACCACATCTGCAGGCTTGCCTTCATTTTCAAGAAGCTTGTTTTCATAGTCTAAAGATTGATCTTCTGGTGTTTTTTGATCACTGGATTGGTTTTCACCTTTGACTTCTGTGGAGGAACTCTTTGGAGTCGGCTCTGCTACTGCTTCAGTTTCGTTTTCAGCTCCAATATCAACAGTTACAACAGCTGTTGATTGTACTGATCCTATTGCAGTCGTGAGAAATCCATCTTGAGTCACAGGAACAGTGTTTGGTGTCATTGGAGACATGGGATAACCATTTGGTGAAATTGGCATGCCATTTGAAGAAGCCAATAATCCATTTGGGGATACAGGGTAGATATTGGGAACCACCCAAGGTTGGCAGGGTATAAACTCAGCTGCATGTGGGTTCATTATTCTCGGAGAACTGTAGTAGTTCTCTTCTCCAGAGTGTTCAGTGCTGTGGTAGCTAGACTTGTTGCGTGGAACCCGATTTGCAGATCTGTTATAGCCTCCAGAGAGCCTAGGTCCATATGGGACTCTAGCAGTTGCAGAATGATGAGGTGATATACGGACAGAGTTGACTTGAAGCATTGGAGGCATATTCACTGGTGGGGGCAGGATTCCTACATGATCCTTGAAATCAGGAACTGTAACTGAGCTAAAAACTGGAATTATGGATGGATTAAATGGGGGTGCAGCTGCAGAAAGTTTCTTTGTTTTCTCTTTACCAATTTCTGCTCCATTTTGCTTTTCTCCTTCAGTTGGCAACTGCTTAACACTAACTTCACCACTGGATAGCTCTTGAGGATCTTTTCCTGTGGGAATAGAGGCCTCTTTCTCTGGCGACTGAGTGGCATTCTCAGTTACAGCAACCAAAGGCTCTGAGTTGGAACATGTAACTTGGCATTTGTCTAAAGATCCAGTTTCCAATGCTTCAATTTTTGAACTAACACTATCTGACTCCTTGCAAAAATCAGAATGCGGAAATCTATGTGCAGCTTCTGTTTTTGTGGTTTCAACATCATTTTTGACTTCTACTGTCCCAGCTTCTACTTTTATGTCTTCAATTGCAGCGCCCTTTTTTTCTACCAAAGCTTCTATCATCACTGATTCCCTTGTCTGCACTTTTTTTTCTTCATTGGCTGTGCTTTTCATTTCTATCTCGGAACCTAGAAACTCTTTCTCTCCAGTGGCTTTGGGAACTTCTTCTACAGCGACCATTAGTGTTGCCACATCACTGGATGAGACATCTGAAGCCGCTGTCTCTTTTTCCTGAGCATTTTGTTCTGGAAGAGGATTTCCTTTTGGCAACTGCTCTGCCACTGCCTTTACAATTGTCCCAGGTGGGGCCAAAGCAACTTCCTTGTAGGAGAATAGCTTTCCAGCTGCCTGCACACTGATTGGAGCTGCTATTTGAGTAGGCTTGGTAACTTGATCAGTTGAAGCTGGGCTGGCAGGGGCTGATTTAGCGTTTACCGGTTTCTCCACTCCATCAATTGTACTGCTTGGGCTATTTAGGCTTGGACTGAAGCTAAGACTTTTAACAAATTTTTTTGAAACAAGAGGACAAGGCCCAGCTGAAGCAGTAGGTTCATTTGGGTTTGTTCTTGGAGATGTGAAATTATTGGGCTTTCCCCGGTATCTTGAAGATAGGGACACATTCATAAAGTTTGTATTCAGTTTGGCTGGGCTTGGCCTCCTTGAAGCAGGAGATTTACGAGCTACAGGCAAACGACCTTTAGGAACAGCTTCTTGCCATCCTTCATCTGAGGTGTCATCCTGTTCTTGGCTAACTTTTTTAATCATCACTGGTTGATCTGGTAGAAGTGAATAAGATTTTTCATTACCAGATTCCATGAATTGAGCTTCATATTTTTTTTCTTTATCACTTGAATTCTCCATAACATGAGAGGTCGGTGTCGAAATCTCATCATTCTGATATTCATCAGAGACTGTCTCCCAGTTTTGGCCCGGTTTGCCCTTAATCTGATTGTTGAAGGGAAACTTTGCTTAGATATGTTGTCAATGAAGATGATAAGTAACCAAAGGACAGAAAGGGATTAGTTAGGCGACTAACCTTTGCACGGGCTTTCTTTTGGGCATCTCTTGCTTTCATATCTGTGTCTGGGGTTATATAATCCAAAAGGTCTGATACACTGATCAAATAGGAAACTACTGTAAATAATTCTTACCAGCACATAACACTCAAAGAGAAGATATGTGTAAAACAAGGCGACTCCACAATTAAATTTATCTAAAAAAATAAGAGGTTACCTTGGGGTAAATCATATTCTTTCAGGAAGTTCATTCATTCATTCCCAGTAAGTTATAAATGACAACTAAAAGATGTCCAACAATTTTAACAGCAAAATACAAGCCAACTAAAAATTTGGGCAAACTTTTGAGCCTACAGTTCAAAATTTTTAATTGTCTAGAATTGGACAACGAATAATAAACTATCTATTGAACAACATGGATTCATTAACTGTACGTATTCTACTTGTAGATTATACCTTAAATGGCCTTTGCTGGATATTGATGCATCAGGCTTAGGAGTACCAGTACGCGTGGCTTCTTGCTGCTCTAGAGCCTTAGACTCAAAATACTCAAGCCATGCAGCCGCATCCTACAGAAGACATAGTACATAGATCTGAGGACCAATAATCACTAATAAAATTAGATTTAATCATAAAACTATCAAACATCAAACTACCTGAGTACGTAGGTCCTCAGACCCTAGTTTTGCCTGCAATATTTGTAGTGTAGTTTGTTCATGCTGAACACTTAAGGAGTAAGCTTCCATCAAAGAGAGAGCAATAGCAATGGCATGGTAGCTGGCAGCAGTCTGCAGAAGC
Source organism: Firmiana major (assembly GCA_033439115.1). NCBI lineage: Eukaryota > Viridiplantae > Streptophyta > Magnoliopsida > Malvales > Malvaceae > Firmiana > Firmiana major. The sequence continues at coordinate 79,910,293 of CM065900.1, read as the reverse complement.
CAGAAATGCATTAAGCATGAACCTTAGTATTTCCAAGTTCAGTTGAATTTAAATTGAGATTTTTTTTATTTTTTTTTGGTTAGTTTGATAGAAAGGAGCACAACTTCATAATCAAAAATCCAGATTTTTAAGTTTCAGTTCATTACCTGAATACAGTATTCATTCAATCTTAGCAACTGACATAATTCAATCTAGGCATCTAATTAAAAGATGAACAGACAGATTGCTCTCAGTTGTTAATATGATAGTTTACCTGTATATGATCAGCTCCAAGTAGTCTTTGATTGCATTTGAGAGCCTCATGGAGATATCTAAGAGCAACATGAACATTTCCCAAGCCTTCTTCCATCATTGCTACATTAATATAGGTGGCTGCTGTATTTGGATGAGAAGGCCCACACGTTAAATGCAAAAGATACAATGCTCGATTCACATACCTAGAATGAGAAAAAGACAAGATTAAGCCTTAACTCTAAAAAGTATTCATTCAATGATGTTTCTTGAGAATGAAAATTATCCTACAAAATAATAGAACTTTTGCTTCTCAAAGTCAAGGGCTTTGCTTCTCATGAACCATGTTTCACTTCTCATGAGTAAAGTATCAAGTTTATGTTCTTGGCTAATCAAAGTTAAGTTTTCCCGCTTCTCTCTACCCAAACACTCCTTGGGACACAAATAACATCATTGGAAGAGGCTAATCCTCATCAAATATTAATTTTATGAGGTATAAGTTCTATGATCACCATAAGCATTGACATTTATGAAGTTTGCAATTATAGAAAGATGGTTGTTTGTGAATTTCATTACTATTAGTACCTACACTCTTCAGAACATAGATAATGTTCTGAGAGAGTCTAAACGCAAATTACCTGTCAATTTTTAACGGGATATAAAATTTGATAAAATATACCAAGATCCAGATGCTTCAGGCTGAGTTTATATGAAACAATCACCTAATTAACAATTGAGCAGACCACTGAGATCAGATTGCAGTTGATAAAAGTTATCTCACCCAAAGCAGAAATCCTTGATGTATTGACCAAGTTGTAAATTTGAACTTTTTACAACTATAAGAATTCTTACGCGCTAAACAGAAAAAAAGGGAAATCAACTATCAGCTTTTATCATAGTCATAACCTAAAGACAACCTATCATGTATTCAAATATATGGCATAATTCTGCAGCAATAGGATACCATACAAACATGTATTTTCTATACAGTAAGTGCATCGGCATAACTCATTGTCTTACCTTTCCTGATCAATACCATGCATTCTTTTGATATACAAAACACAAAGAGGATTATTCCACCAGCAAAACCAGCAAAAGTTCCTTTCTCTTTCCACTAAGTCTTTGTACTAATTTTTAATGTCAAAGTTAAAAACAAAGAGAGCTAAAGAAAACAAATAATTAGAAATAAATAAAAGCATACTTCAAAGCTAACTCTGTATGTTGAAGGCGATAATAGAAGACAGCCAGGTCCCCATAACTTTTCATTGTATCTGGATGGTCAAGCCCAAGCTCTCTTTCATTTATATCCAATGCTTTCTGCTGATAAATGGTTGCCTAAATAATTGAAAACATATCAGTATATTGCAAAATACTAAAGGAATTATTAATGCTGGATAGAGATCACACAGAAGCATATGTCTAGCATGCACCATTCCTTGACTCAATACTTCAAAAAACAAATACAGTAAATTTATAAAAAAAAAAAAAGAAAAAAAAAAGAATAGACTACAGGTGCCTAAGAGACAAAATCTCAAAAAATTAATGATGATTTCCACTTTTATTCTATTTTGCATCTTTTGATCATCAATGGATTTCAAAACAGTTCAAATGAGTCATTAAGAAAGCAATGCACATAAATTTGGTCATGTGATGCATGCATAGAAATGTTAACATATTTAAAGCAAGTACCTGATTGAAGTCTCCAGTATGGTAAAGCACAACAGCCAGAAGGCTGTATGCTCCAGCAGTCATCCGATGGTAAGGACCACAGACTGACACAAGTTTTGAAAGTGCCTTGAACGTCAAAGTCAAATATGGTTCAGATGTCAATTATATTGCTGAAGAAAAAGGCCATTTAGAACAGCATAAAGAGAAAAGCTTCTTCATACCTTTGTGCCATAATTGACTGCATCCTCCAATTTACCGTTATCCAGGGAAGTCTTAGATGATTCCAACAATGTGCGCCCATCTGCTGATGAGCATGCAACATGCTGCGCAGAAGAAACAATGTCATCATAGTCCAAAGAACATCATAATTGTAAAACAATTCATTGCCAGTTCTAAATTCAATTCAATGGTTTATTTACCTTGTATACAGGGACCATGCTTATGATATCTGACTTCCTAAAAGGAGATGGAGCATCCATGTCATAGTCCCTAGGAACAAGCTCAAGCCCAACCTGAGAAAATATCATTTCATTTAAAAATGGAGACGGAGAAGCATTCATTCTAAGACTCTTCATACTATGTCAAGATGATTGTACCTTGTGGGACAGTCCGCGAAGAACGGCAAACTTTCTCAAATCCAGGCAGCTTTCTGATTTCCACTGCCACCCAAACCTCTTTGAGAGGAAAGTTTCCACCCATCTCCATTTTAATTTATCATCATTAATGATATCTAAGTCACCATTCTCAATTGATGGTGTTCCCAACAATATGTTTAAACATGCTGCTACTGATGCAGCCAAGTCATCAACACTATCAACTGCTGATACAACAGCCTGTAACACATGTTTGTAGGCTCGAACAACCATTGCATGTATACAGAGTGATTGCACATGAGGTAGCTTGTCTGCAAGCTCAATCTAAAATGACAGGAAAGAAGAAAAGATGGGGAAGAAGATATCGGGGGGAGGGTAGTCAAAATTTTTCATCAGTCTTCTATAGTAGTCATTAATATGGAATAATATAGAACCCTGTCTGCTGTCCAACTTAAATGAGATCTGATACTCTTCGAAAGGATTTTTCATTCCATGATAGTTTGGACAAAATAACACTAACAACTATAACATCTAGTCATTCTGCCTCCACTTACACAAAACTGTTTTTTTGTTCAGAGTACACAAGTGATATTAAAGGAAAAAAGAACAATGTGATTGAGAGTCTGAGAGTGTCTTTTAAAACGTATTAATTGCCACAACTAGGTTGGAAAAAATTACCAATGGATATTGAAAACAATTCAAAACAAAATTCTGTTGAAAATTTTATTACAGGCATAGTAATAGCCTTGGTCGTGGTCCTTTAAGTGGATACCACTCAACAACTTCAAAGAGGTGAAAACAATTGAGACTCTAGCTCTTTTCCTCTTTCCTTTCTTGGCCTTTTGAGGGTGAATTGAATTATTTTAAAAGCAATTTGGATTCACAATTCAAAACAAATTATATTTTCTTCAAACACATCTTACACGATGACCTAATTTTTATCCAACAATCAGTTTTGCAATATATATATATATATATATATATATATATATATATATATATATATATTATCATTTGGTTGACATACTTTCTGATAAAATGGCAGAAGAAAAGCAATACTCCTATATTATCATTAATTATTTGTTGGCTAATTTCAAACCATTAACATTACTATTCTTATTTTTTGCATCTTTATGAAACAGATTATCATTACTACTTTCTACAGGCATAAAGGTATGTGCTATTTGGCGGGGTTAGAAGTAATCAGAAATTCAATAAGAAAGCTGATGAGTGTTTTATATATATATATATATATAATAATGAGATGAATTATTTACCACACGCCCCAGTGAACGCATTTGCAGACCCCTTGTATGCATAAAATCAGTCAAAGTCCTTCCATCAACAGGTGAAAGTTCAAGGGAGCCAAAATCTGCCACCTAAATATGAAGTCACACCTACCAAATATATTAAGTCCAAAATATCTCAGAATAAAAGGAAAAATTGATTGTTGAGGGACTAACCAGTTTTGGAAGAGCAGTATCAGCATAGTATTTATGTGCCATTTCAATCAACTCGTCAGGAGACTGACATATGAACAACCATAGAAATATTAGCAAAAGCTTAAAAAGAAAAAAGATTTACAAGCAACTTTTTTTTTCTTTCTTTTGAGCGGGAGAGAGATAGCACCGTCTTAATACATAAATTTTAAAAGTTAACTTCTACTGGAAGGGAATTCATAAATAAGTTCAAAGAACCCATCAATTGATCAAATTTTAGCAGTCATTCTTTAGAAAAGGTAGAAAATAACCTTGAGGTGAAGGCCTGTTTCTGATTCTTTTAGTCGCAAATATGCTGCTTCAGGAAGCAGTTTTTTCCACATCATTTCCATTTCCTCATCTTGCTTCTCCGGTTCCTTCTGAATACTGGCTTCTGATTTCTTGTTCATATCAAGGTTGTTACCCGGAGAATCCTCCTTACTCTCTTCAGTTCTACCACCCTTGATATCTGTTTTTTTTCTTATCTCCTTAAGCAATACACCTTGCTTTCCAAGACCCTTAACAGCAGGCTCAGGCTTAACATCTTCATTTTTCTTGGACTCGGTTTTTCCAGAAGCCTGATTCTGAAGATGTTGCACCCAGCATGCTCCTAGCTCCCATCTGATAGACCTGGAGTTATTAGGGGGTTCATTCTGCAACTTCTGCAAGCTATCCTCTAACACTTTCCTCACCGAAGCCCTAGCAGAATGCAAGTTCTCAGAATCCACACTCTGTGATCGCTGAGCTGATGCAGGTGTGGCTGACTTGTGCAATAGCATCCTTAGGCTGAAAGGTATTTGTAAGAGATAGACATTAATATCTCACAATCTTATAGTGTAAGCTAGTGTCATAGATACCACTGCCACAACTGATTTCGAATAAATCTGATTGTTTCAAAATTAAGTGTGTATACATTTTCTGTCGCGCATGAATCCATACTTTGATCCTTTCTGTGTGTTTGTGTGTTTTTAAGATATAGTTAGTGCAAAACATGTCTTTGTATATACAATAAGAACTACTTGGTAATGAAATGGATATGATATGAGCTAACCTATTGACATTTAAAGCATTGGCGCCTCCTTCAGGCTGGTCCTCAATTTCAATGTCTTGAGGAATGGGATTCCCCTCCCAATTTAGTTCAGCTGAAACTTTAATTACAGCTGTGTACCCACAATATCTGACAACCACAACTCCTAAAGTAGAAGTATCCTAAAAGACAATAAAAAGTAAGTCAGCAATATATCCCAACTTTCTCAGTTCACCATAGTAAACATTCAGCAAAAATAGTTCACTTACATGAACAGTTGCACTCTCATCAGCAGTTATGCCTTTAAGTAAATTTCTCCGACAGAGCTCCTCTTGTGGCATTCCAAGAACCCGACTCCCATCATTTTTACAATCCAATTTCACACTTGCATCAGGAACATCTCTTGTCACGTTAATAATCAAATCTCCCACTTTTTCTTCTTGCAAAATTGAAGCAGAAGGGTCATTGAAAGTATTCTGATTGGTTTCAGTGATGTTCTTGATTGCTGCAACTGCTTTAAACACTGAAACGTCAACAAATAAACTGTGAAGCAGAAAGGCTTTCCTATCTCGTATTTGCCTCTCTTCTGCTGTTTTGCAAGGCATTGCTGCCAAAATTGCAAACTCTTTTGCCCATTGCCTATTGTCATGTTTACCATCTCTTCCTTGTCCACCACCATTTCCTCCCCAGTTTTCGTCTTCCACTGGAAGTGGGAGAAAAGCTGGTGGGTTATCTGCTACTACAGGAGGAACAACCCATGTATTCGCCCGAAAACCATAAGGAAGGTTGCCGAACTGAGTTGTAAATGTAAAAATAATAATAAAAAAAAGGACAAAAATGAATATAAAACCATCTACTTGTATTAATACCAAAACGCAGCAACTCAATAGAAAATTTACATACTTTATTGTGCTCAGTGAAAGCTTTCATAAGAGCCTTGTATGCCTGCAATGAAAATTAGAGTTCCTCTCAAGTGAATGAATAATGTGTCAAAAAATAAAATAAAAAATTCATTTTCTAGAAAAAGTTAGCATCTCCAAGTAGATACCTAATATACAGAATTCGAAGTTTCGATTTAGAGGTATCAAGTTGGAATTCTTGAGAAGATTGAGGTTCAAGCTTTCGGAAGGTTACATAAAGTCATGTAGTCCAAGTCCGACGGGCTTTTACAGGTACCAAAAATAAACGAAAAAGAGCACGAACAAGAAGAAATGAAAGGAGCTTACAGCATCAAAGACCCTGCTAATTTGCTGCAGAAGAGTGACCAGAGAGTGGCAGAGAAGATGGCGCTTTCCAGCCGGGTAAAACCCTTTTCGAGAAGCAACTATGGTCATCGGTTTCCCACTACAAACCCGAACCTACATTGTTTAGTTCGACCCAAGAATCAAATTATCCTCCATTTCTGAAAGCAACAAATTTGAAAAAATAAAAATAAAACTTTAAGTTAAAGAGTCCCACTTACATCAATTTGGAAAAAGTCATCTTCTGTTTTATCCTCCAAGAACGGACGACTTGACCTTCTAATATCTGTAAAAAATGAAAAAACAAGAGAAGAATTTTAACTTTGGATTAGAAAAAAAAAGAATGAAGAGAGTTCTTGACTACAAATGACCAAAAAAAAACTTACATTGGATAGGAGGGGTGAGGTGAGAGAAGGAGAAGAAATCGTAGAATTGGCCAAGCCGCGGCGGAGGACACATCGACACCGCCGCCGAATCCGCCGCCGCGTCGGTTTTTTCCGCCTTCGAGTTGTCTGAAGATTCAATCCCATGGCTTGGACCGTTGCTTGCAGCAGCTGATTCCTTAGAACCTTGTTCTTTGGGTACGGTTCGACCAGCCGGTTTGGGCGAACCGAAGAAGTGTGTGCAAGCAACGATGTCGAGGAGTCGGCGGATTTGCGAGATCGCTAGATCCTCCGTGTAATCCTCTGCACCATTTTTTTTAAGTTAGATTTTATGGGTTAGGATTAGGTGTAATAAGGGACATGTTTAAGAAAACAGTGATCGCTCGAATGTAAAGGTTACCTTCACTGATGGACAGGTGGCAGGGTTTGAGAGAGGTGATGTCAACAGAGTCCTTGAGTTTAGGTCCTCGTACCTGTAGGAGATTTTGCCCACGAGACATCAAACAGTCTGCCGTTAAATATGCTCTGAACAACATTGAAAAAAATTAAATATTAAATATTTAATTTTAAATAATCAAAATTTGTGATATAAAAAATATTAGATATGTTATTGAAAAATTTAAATATTTAGTATAATTTTATCCAAAAAAATATGATTTTATAATAATTTTTAATTGATAAAATAAATATTTAAAAATATAAAATTAATAAAATTGATTTATAAAACTAAAAATTACTTAATATTTCAATATTTTTATTAAATATTCTATAAAAATAATTTATCAATTTTTTTTAAAAAAATCAATCATAAAATTGTACCATACAATTCAAATAGTAATAATAAGTATAAACCTATACTAGCATTTGAATAAGACCAAAAGACTAATAAGATTTTTTTTTTTTAAACAAGATAAAAAATACTAGTTATTATATTATCATAAATAGTGATGTTGTATTGTAAAAGCATTTACTAATATTAAATTACTCATTTTTATAAGAATACAAGAAAATATATAAATTTTCTTTCAAGTCTTCTTATATTTTCTTAAACAATTTTAATTAAGAAATGCTTTCTCATAAAATTTTCAGCATTTTTAAAATAAAATTATTCCATCATTTTTCTCCCCATTCAACTTGGGAAAATGGTCAATTTTCTTTTATTTAATATTAAAAATGTAACATAATTTTAAGGTTTTAGCTTTTTTTTTTTTTTTTTGTGAGAAATATTTATACTTGATTAACTTTTCTTCTAATCCTCTGCCGTTGATTATTAAATATCCATAAAAGGAAATTGCCTCAAAAATAGTAACCAAACCTCATCCCGTCTTCTCCTCTCACCACAATCAACTGATATTAGAAAATGAACATTAAAATTTATGGCTAAAAGCTGCCCCACTTTTCTATTTTGGCATATCTAAGTGGCGTTGATGTTATATTTCATTATTTATCATTCCCAATTTAGAAATTGATCAGTAATTGATCATTGAAAGTCATGCCCACTCAAATCTTAATCAATCCTAACGTTAACTTTTTTGTCAAGAAATATTTAAATGGAACAATTTTAATTTATATTGTATTTAATCACATGTCAAATATCAAAATATTAAATATAAAATATTTTTTAAAATTTATATATATTTTTTGTTAAAATTTTAACTTATATTATTATTATATCTTACCTCATCATCATACTTAAAATTATTTACGTAAAAACATGTAATTTAAATAAATATATATATATTAAAAAATAGTTATACCTCGTGAGTCAAGGAAATATTGGTCAAATGACATGTCTCAACGTGGACCCCTAGAAGCTTTCTTACATCCAAGATCCTGTCCGTGGATATACCCTGCATAAAATATGACAATGGTATATTTTATTATGCAGATTGCAAGAAAATTGATGAAACTCAGAGCCCAAAAAAAAAAAAAAAACCTTATATTCTAAACTAAGAAATTAATAGTAATTAAAGTAAGAATTAATGCAGTGGAGAGAGTTGATAGATAGAGAATAGAGATACCTTGAGAGTGACTTGGGATTCTTCAGGTGTTTCAATGGTAATTTCAGTTACAGTCGGCAAAACTGTAGAGAAAATGCATGGAGCCAAAAAAAAAAGGAAAGGGATTGAAGATTAATATGGGAAGTGAAAGTTTTTGAACCTATCATTCGTGGATTGTTAAGACTTGTCGAAGCAACAATTACAAATTTTCTTGGGGTTTCCTTCATTTTCTTAGCAGCCAAACGGAAGTAGACATTTATAGGAGAAGAAACAATGGAAAGCAAAGAAAAATAGCAAAAAGTTATATTGTACCTTTCTCTTCTTTCTTCTTCTTCTCTCCCTTGGGTTTGTGTGGTTTGGTCTTGCCTGTCTTGGGAGCCATTTGTGCACCAGAACTATGGGTTGGTTAGACTGCTTCAACTGTAATTCTTTGACGATGATAACTATGACCCAGATTGAATTAATCGACTAAATTTCTCTGCATGCAAATTTTTGAGAGAAAATTCTGCCCAAACATCCAACAACTTAAAATTTCTGTCTATAATAACCGATGACAGCTGACAGTGTACTGGGCAGCAAACTTTCAGCAGAAAACTCAGTGTTTGAACATGAGAAAACAGATGAAAACAAAAGCAGAAGAATAGAGCATTGAATGAGAAGATGAGGTATTATTCTGATTGTGATTATTTATTTATTTTATTATTTTGAACTGAATTACGAGGTTAAAGAGCTTGAAAGCAAACTGGAGAGAAGAGGGAGAGATAGAAGATGTTTGGGAAGAGAGAAAAGGAGAGAAATGCCCAAGTCCTTTGTTGTGAACGAGAACGCAAGTGTAGCGGGGAGAGAATATAGAGAGAGTGCTGTTAATACTTGAGAGATACGGGAGAGAGACGGATTTAGGATAAGGTGATCGTTTTCTTGTACACACAGGCAGGTAGATGAAAATGTAAGGCCAGCGATTCCTGCCTCAACACGTACGGATAGCATATGAGCCATTCGGATTAGATCGAATTAGGTTCTGCCTAATCTCAAATTCGAATTAAATCAAAATTAAAATTATTTTAAATTAGATTAATTTACATTTTAATCAATTTAAATTAGAATTATTTAATTCTAAGATTATTATGGTTTTGAACTATTTAGGGTTGATTTTGGAACATTTGGATATAGATTATTTGGAGTTTAATACTTGAGTTATTAAAGTTTAATTCATTAATTTTTAAAATCAAGTAAACACTTTAAATTATATAAAACTAGTTTATGATATGTTCGATTCACGGTTTTTTACCTTAAATGTGTTTGTTGATAAAAATCATATGTGTATATAATTTAGTTATTTAGATGTAAAAAAGTAAACTATGTAATTAATATAATATAGTGAAAATAAGTAATTAAAATTAAATAATATTTTGAAAATAAATTTCAAAGTTTAAAAAAAATTATAAACAATAAATGATGAATAATGAAATATGTATATAATTCATTTAAATATAAAAGATAATAACATATCCAAAAATGTGTACAACTTTTAAATTAAAAACAAATAGTTCAATTACTGAAAATAATATTTTCACTTTTGCAAATCTTTAGATGCTACCGTTGGATTTATACACCTATAATTTTGTATAAATTATATAAAATTTTAGTTATTTATAAAATATAATAAATTTATCTAACTCAGGTATTAGAAATAAATTGTTTGGTAAGTTTAAAAAAATCTGTAAGATAACATACACAATCAGTTCTCATGTAGTATATTCTTAAGTTGAAGTATTTACATAGCATAGGTAGAATTCGTAGAACATAAATTGCAAATAACTAAATTGTTGAATTTAGAAAAGTCTATAAGATGAAAAAGAAAATCATATAATTATACAGTGTATAAGTAAGTATATAAATTGAAAGAAATTTGAGATAATAAATGAATGGCGTATGTTGATATGAATTGCAAATGATCGTCTTGTTGAATATGATTGAAAATTATAATTATTTAAAACAGAGATGTATTGTCGAGAGAGATAGATAAGGGGTGTTGAATTATGAAAACAATAATATAATGCAAAACTGAGTTACATAAAAGACAATGATATATGTGAGAGAGAAAGAATATTAAACTAAATGATAAGAATTTATATTAATCTTTTAAAATTTATTGTTATTGTTTTAAGTTAAAATTTAAAAGCCGTTATAGTTGAATAACATCGGTTATAAATAGAGAGATTTATTTAAATTAGAATTTAAAAACTATTAGGTTAGATAAAATGTATTGAAGATAAAAATTTAAATAAATTTAAAAGCAAATAATTATATATACTTAAATGTTGACTTTAATTTGCAATAGATAATATGTTTTTTTAAAATTAATTATATAATTAAGAAGCTAGTAAGTGGAGTTAGTGGTAAATTCATTTTCTAATAATATGAATTTCTTTATATTAAATGTAAAAGTTAATTTTATTCATGATAAAAAATTATTAATAATTTTTTATTTGATCGATATTCAATTTTTTTTTCAATATTGTATGGATTAATTACTAATTTAATATTAGTGATATCGATTCATATTGATATTTCATATCACACTCATTCATATATTACTCATTAATAATAAATTAAAAATCTGTAAATAACTAAATATTTCCATTCAAGTTAAATGGTTCAACTTTGAGTTTGAATAGATTGATCAAATATTTCGAATTGCAGTTAACTTACTAAATATATTAAAAAATAACCAATATTCTCTTTTGTTATATATATATATATATATATATATATATATATTTGTTTATTCATGAAAGTTTAGATGTGAGGGAAGTTTTCTTTTTCAAAGTCAAGCAACAATCAATTATTAATATTTACTAATCAATTGAATATTTATTTGAAGATTTTATAAACCATTTATTAATAAAAAAATATAAAAATTCAAACTCAAATAATTTACACTTAATATATAAATAAATTTTAATCACTTATCCAATTCTCTTTGGCGATATTTTTTTATTTTTGGCTCTTCTCTTCTCTTCCTTTATTTTTTCTCCATTTCTCTAGATTTTGGAAGGCAGTTGTTTGAAGAGTGGAAATAGCCAATTGAGCGTTTTATCACCATATGGTTGAGTGAATTTTCAAACCAATGGTGGCATGACACATGGAGTACTTCCTATATATAGTTTGCCAGCTGCTGAATATTTCATGCCTAAAGGCAAAGAGAAAAACTCTTCATATCTAATGATCTTGACTTGAAATGTTGATGTGAGAATGACTTCCACTTGGTTGGATTTGATTCTTTTCAATGGCTCTTGTACTTACCACATGGAAAGAATTAATTCACAAAGAAGTACAACAACATTAGAATTCATACAAACAGCTGTTGTGTGGTCCAAGCAGAAGCCTAAGTAAGAAAAGACAAAATGTGAGAATGAAGCTAAAATGATTAAAAAATTACGATATATTATAAATTTTAAATTTAAATAATTTTATATTTATTTTTAATTATTAAATATTTTTTTAAATAAAAAAATTTATTGGAAACATGAGTCTCTTACGTATTATTTTCATTTGCTATAAGAATAAGACCTTGTTTGCTTTAGGTTTGATGAAATTCAAACTCTACCATGTGTGTGATTTTGTCTGTTTCTATAATTTTTTTAATTAGACATTGATTTATTTGTTTAATTGTTTATTTTAACAGGGATTCTATTTTAACTTTTATTCTGAATATAAATTGGAGACTTTGAAAATAAAATCTTAATTTATCGAAATTAAATCTCATCTATATTGAGTGTTTCCATGTCATTAAACAAATGCAATTTTTTTATATACATATATATACTCAATTATTCCAATGACAAATTCTCTATTAAATATTGATTAATGAAATTAAAAATTCAATGTTTTACCAACGAATTATGTTGTTATAATTATCAAACTTTCATTTCCTTCATTATTTTAAACTATCCAAACAAAGATTACATATTTTTTTTTTCTTTTAACAAGTTTTAATTTTTTAGTTGATAGAGAGATATAAAAAGAAAACGGATTCAAACCTTTAACTTATTATTCCTCAATAAGAGATAACAATTGTTAGGTTAATTTTTAGTTACTCAAACCTTTATTTTGTTTAATTTTCTTTATTTTACTAACATGTTTTCAATCAAGGTAATAGAACTTGCCTTTCTCTCTTTGTAATGTAATATTTTGTGATATTATGAATTATTCAACACACGTCAGTTAAATATTTAGGTTTAATAAGTAAAGTTAAAATTATGGTATATATTTTTATTTTATTTATTTTTATTTTTTAAATATTTTAAATAAATTATATACTATAATCTTATCAAAGCTAAAAATTATGATTAATGTGATAGCGCGTGCAACACATGGAAAGGAGCAAAACATGCAACACATGAAAGGGTGCAAAGGATAGGAATCAATCAAACATCGAAAGCGGGAAAGTTAGCTAATTGTCGTGTTAGGACCGGACCGTCGGGTGCACCGTGCAGGCATGCACGTTCTTAGCTACGGGACAGACTTCTCCTCCTTTTTGGCGGGATCCTTGCTTGACTAATTAAAAAAAGAAAATTGTGAATTTTTATATATGATTGATTTAAGGACAATAATCTTAATTATTATTTATAGAATTTTTTTATTTTATAAGTAAAATTGCGATTATTATATGTATATATATTATTTTATTTATTTTTATTTTTTAACATTTTAAAAAATATATATAATCATTTCAATTTTATTATATAATATTTACAGAGTCAAAAAATTTCACCATAATATATAAAATATTTATCATTGATTTAATGGTAGCTCGAAATATCTTTTGCTTAAAAATATTAACTTTAAATTTCTCTTTTTTAATAAAAAATAAAAAAATAATACTTAAAATCTCGTTGATTTAAATTTGAAGATCTTTACCAGAATTATTTCAAATAAAAAATAAATAATATTATATTTAATCTCTAAACTCTTATTTATATATATTAAAAAAATTATATTTAATGTACTACCTATATAAAAATTTGTATTACCCTATCCATTTAAAACTCTTATCATAAAATCACATATTTAATTTCAAAAAATTATAAACAATGCCATTTCAAATACTATATGATTGTATATATTTTCTTGGTTTATGAAAGATTGTGTATCTTAATTTAACATAAATAAGCAATAGTATATGTTTATCAAAACATAGTAAAAACTTTTATTAGCTCTATGTAATAAAAATAAAGTTAACTCAAATCAATCCAATTTTAAAATTTAAATAATAAAAAATTAAATTTAATTAAATTAATATTTGAAAGCATTGGGTTTAATATATAAAGATATAAAATGATTAAAAGTACACATATCGATCTATTTGGTTTGTGAATCATTTTAAATTTAGATTTATGATTTGATTGTCTATTTAAAAATTGGGCTGGCGAATTTGATCCACATGAAGCGCAATATGTATGGATCAATTCGAGAATCACGATCCAAAACTCCAAATTTAATCTAACCTATTTTCATCGTATTCCAAATCAAAGTGTAAACTCTTACCCTTAGACATTAAGCAAGTACCCAATAAAAAATCAAATTAAGACTTAGCTAAATTTTGGACATATACCTTTAAAAAAAAAATCGAATTGGTAGAATTAGATCAAATTTATTGTCCATGATCTGTTTAAAAATGGATTTAAATAAATTAAATTTGTTTAAATTCATATTCATGCAAACTAAACTAGATTTGATTAGTCCGTTTTACATCTATGTATGTATTCTCACTTAAAGTTGCTGAGTTCATTTTTTTTTTAAATAAAAGTTTATTAACTTTAAAACAAAATTTAAAATGAATTCATTTTTATACAAACATAAAATTTTTTAGATTTAAAATTAAGATTAAGTTTTCATATTTTTTATTATTAAAATATTTTAAAAAATACGTATTATCTTACTAATTTCAGAAAAAAAATTTAAAACTTTACTGATATGTGAAATAATTTTTTAAATCAAAATATAAAATTCTTTTATTTGGCCAAATAAAAAAATAAATGTTAAAATATTTTATTAAAAACGATTTAAGTCAAACCCGACCCAAGCTAAAACGCCGAGCTTCTCATTCCTACCTCCCAAAAGCCCTCCAACGAAAGCCCTCACCATCTCCCCTTCGGTCCAAAATTACAATCCCTCAGAAACCCCTCAAAACCTTGGAATAATGGCAAGTTCAGGACCCCATAACCCCTCACAAATCCATAGATTCTCACAGTCCAAGTACATCGACTCCGTCCGCTGGCTCCCACCGGTTTCCGCCTTCGACAGATTCGCAGCCATCGCGTATTTCGACACCGATTCCAACTCTCCCTCCATCGAAATCCATTATCTAAACCCAAACCTCCAAGACTCGTCTCCAACCTTAACCCCTCAATCCTCATGGAACCTACCTTCCCGCATTTCGTCCCTCAAAACCGCTCAATCCACCACTCAACCCCTCCTCGCTGCCGCAACTTTCGCGGGTTCGCTTCACATTTTGGCATCTGATTTAATCAATGGAGGGGTGATCGAGTCTGAGGCGACGGTTTCGGAGATGGGGTTTCATTCTGGGCCTGTGGCGGCCGTGGATTTGAGGGAGGGTGGGAGTGAGTGCGTGAGTGTTGGGGAAGATGGGAGGGTTAATTTGGTGAGTTTTGTTGGGGATTCCTCGAAGCTGAGTTACCGGAGAATTTTTGACGCGAATGGGCTAGTGGGATATACAGCGGTTAAGTGGGCGTCACCGAGTGAGTTTGTGACTGGTGGATACGGGTTTGGGCTACAATGGTGGGATCAGAGGAAAGCCGGTGGAGCCGTTTTGCAGTTTAAGGGGAACTGGTGAGTGGATTTGCTTGGTTTTATTCTGGAAAAGAAATTATGTAGTTGAATGTAATAACTAGAGCTTATACTTTCTAGTGATCTTAACTAAATTTTTCTTTGCATATATGACATGTTATATGATTAGCCAATTTCCATCAGAATGTTGATACCAGTAAAATAGACATTCTTCACCATGGATGTTAATTTGGCAAATTCCATGGTTGTTTGTGCTGTTATTTTGTTATTTTCTGCTGCTTACACATGTTAATTGGATTTTCATGATCTTTGAAATGTTTATCATGTTTATAGCAGTAGTTGGACAATTTCTATAATGCAAATGATATTCGAATAACAATGTAATCCTATGAAAGATGGACCGTTCCTTTTTCCGCTGATTTCTATTGATGCTCATAAGGATGGTTTTCATAATTTTAGTCCATGGTGTAAATGGAGAAGATTTATCTAAAACATTTTGCAATATAAATGGTAATTGGAGTTTGATATATTAGGTTATTACCACATGTTTTATTATTACCTATCAAGATAGGTCTTTTAACTTATAAGGGAGCTGTCTGTAATCAGATTTCATATTTGTTTATCATGCTGCAACGTATTCATGGTGAGTGATTATGAGTTAGTAGATCAATAATATTCCTCCAAAGATAGCTACTGCTAGTAATGTTCACACAAGATTAATTATAGCCTATAAGGCTATAAATAGGTACAACTATATGATCACCATGTCAATGATGCCAAAATTGTGGTCTTCACATTGCTGGCTTGACCACAATATAACCCCGTTTTGGCTTTTGGTGGCCATTCTACTTTCACCACTGCTAATCTCTTCCAGAGTCCTTTCAACAAGGCATCTTTCTATTGTGATCCTGTGTTATTCAGACTTTGGGGTGGTTACACAGGTAGGTTCAGTTTTTTTTCTAATTAAGTTTCTTCATATATTGGGAGGGTTGGACCTCCATACCCGCATCTGCTGGATATCGTCCACAGATACTTCAAGGAGAAGATGAGGCAGAGCAATACAGATGTTAGCTTCACCATCAGTATTGCCTCATCTCCTATATTAATAACATGCAACTATACAAATATAAGTAGAAACTCTGCAAATAATGTGAAAAAGAAGAAGAAGCAAAAGCAATCATGTGTGAAGGATTACTCCTTGTAGGAGATAACATGGATTATTTATGCGTAGGTGGAAACTCTGCAAATAATGTGAAAAAAAAGGAGTGAAAGCAATCATATGTGAAGGGTTGCTCTCCCTGTTGGCAATTAGCTTCCAATTTGATGATAGAAAATTTGTGGTCTTCTGTTATTCTTGATATCTTGAAAACCAGTCAATTGAACAGATTCTCCTTTTGGCACTTCAGTTCCATGAGATTTGTTTTACTGCATTTTTTCAAACCTTTAGAAGGGGAACACTGTCTGTGTCACTTCTCTACCTTTGAGTATTTACGCTCCTTAACAGTAATATATAGATGGTTCATTAACTGTGATCATGCTGACTATAACTTATAGATTAAACATGGTTATCATTCTATCATACAAAATGATGCTATGCTAATTCCCTTTTTAATGGTTATCTTGCAGGTGCCAAGGAAAAACATCTGGAATTGTACACTCGATTGATATTCATCCATCACGGAAGCACACTTGTCTCGTAAGAATGCTGCTTCTTTTTCATTGTTATCCTTTCCATCTCAGAGATCCGAATGCTGGTTTCGGTAAAATATTTTTGGTTTCTGTTTCCTTTTATTATCTTTTGGTGGAATGACTACAAACTATAGCAGATTGACCAAGTGTTTCTCTGCTTTCTTCTCCTTTTCAAAAATAGAGAGAAAAAAAAAAGGAAAGAAAGAGAGAAAAAAAAAAACAGCATCTATCTTACTTTTTTGTTTTCTGATATTCTTTGATTAGTGTCTGGCGTTTTTTTGGTTTTTTTAGTGTAAGAAAATGAATAAGATGAAGAAAGTAAAGAAAATGGCATTTATCTTTCTTCCTCTTTTATATTTCTAAATATGTTGTTAATTTGATCTGGTGGTTTTCAAGTTTCTCTACTTTCTTTGTTAATATTCTTGTTGATAGAAGTTGCATAAAATAAATGGATGAAATTGAAGACAAACTATAACAACCAAGGGTTGGCCTGGTGAATGTTATGCCTCCTTAGGAGGGAGTAGATCCAAGGTTCGATTCCCTCCTTCTCCCATTATACCTCCCTATGAATCAAAAAGAAAAGGAAGACGAACTATAAACTTAGTCCTGTCTTCCTGCTTTGATGAGTTTAAATGATAGCAAGAGTTAATACTAGCTCGTACTAGGTTGTAGTGGACCGGCTAGTAATTGGTAGAAGAAATTTATGCAGATTTCTGCCGGCTTACACTGTTTGACAGTTACACATTCATACTTACCATAATAATGGATGAGGATCCTACTTTGTAATATAAAATGATTTTTAAACACTGATGTTACTTGAATTGAATACTGTGTATGCAATTGAAATTAATTTTTGGCTACTTAGTTGTTCAGGTCACAACATTGTAGTTCTTTCTGTTGTATCTAAGCAATAGGAAAAGCTTAATGTAGTGATGTCCTAAGATGCTATTAAATTTACAACAAAGGTAATTCATTCATTGACCTCAGTATATTACCTCATTGTAACTTTTTATTCTGAAAAGATTAATCTGATCAATTTACCTGCGTCAAAACCATGTTGGAAAAGCTTTAAGAGGTTGTGTTCTATCAAATTGAAATTGTTGTTTATTGATTCTTTAATGGCTTCTCCATTCTGTGCTAGCCATCTGTTCAATCTAAGATATTAACAATTTCTATTTGCATGAGATTTTTGCTGATTTTCAAATTTTCTTGTATTTTATAGGCAGGAGGCTCTTCAGGCACTGTATTTGCTTGGGATCTTAGAGTGCAACAACAGCCTATTGTTCTTTCTGGTGCTGGGACAGGTGAGGCTGCAACTCCGTTGTTATCTGAAAGTGAGGTTTGGGAAGTTCAGTATGATCGCTACACAAGATCTTCAAACATTAGCAACACTTCTTCCACACGGATTCTACCTGTTATAATCTGCTCAGAAGATGGGATCCTTGCTGTTATTGAACAGGGTGAGCTGTTTAAGTGACTATTATTGAATTGTCATTTGCATTTGGATCAATTTGATGAATGCTATGGTTTATCATGTTCTTTCAAGGAAAAGATCACCTGATAATCGTTTATAATAATCTACCAACTGCATAGGTGAAGAACCCATTGAACTGTTAGCGGAACCCTGTGCAATCAACAACTTTGATGTTGACTGGCAGAACCCCTCGGTAAATATAACTTTACTCTCATCAGGTTTTGACTCTAAAAAGAACAATACGTTTCTTATATTTAATATGCATTACCATGCAGGATGTTATATGTAGCTTGGAATGGGAATCTATAGCCATTTTGACAAGGTCATGATATCAAGAAATGAACATGACGGAGAGAGACATAACTTAAGCTAGCACTAGCAGTCAGCTACACTTACTGTGAGCAGTAACTCGAGGATATCGAATTCTGTCAGGCCATTCTGCACCCTTGTAGAAATAGAACAAGTAATTTCTTTGGGTTCTCAGGGTACATTTGTCTGGGAATATAGCTCAGATTTTTTTTTTTTTTTCCGGTATGCGTACTCTGCAATGTAACTATGCGACAAGCCCAACAAGAGGGTGATATTGAACGCCAGTCACTCAGTTGTCTCGGATGTGTAAGAAAGAAAGCTGAGTAGCCCATTGGTGGGTGTTATTGTATTGTATGGAGCTCTTTCATTTTGGTTGGGAATTAGGATCATTTTCATTAAAGCAAACTTGAGAAACACAAAGAGCCATGGTGAACGAGTTCTCCTGAACCTGCTGGTGCATTACGAAGATCCCAATTCCCTCCCACTGGACCAGCTAAAGCCCATTTAGTTGTACAACGAGGAACATTGTCTTCGTCCCTATTTACGTACATACACTGTACACAACATTCCTACAAGCCTAAATTAGGCGTGCAGCTCCTCCGTGCTAGGAAAATTGCCAACAGGCCGTCTTGCATCAGATTTGATGATAGGACGCAAACAAATTGAGTCTGTCATCAACTCAACCTTTGCTAACATGTAAAAAAGAGTTAATAAGATGTTTTTAAAAGAAAATAATTAGTCAGATATATAAAAATGAGTGTAGCCCACACGAAATTTTGGAATAAACAAATTTACATTTCTGTAATACACACAAAACTGCAAAGCTTTAATCAGCCAAGGAAAGGGTAAACTATAAAACATGTGGGTTACATTTCCGTAATAAACAAATTACAGCCACAAACGCCTATGTTGCGCTGCTCCATAACATCCCATGTGGACGCAACGTCAAGGGACTGCACTTCTCAATTCTATGATTCTATCCAAGTCCGCTTCCCTGCCACAAACATAACCTTAGCTTCAACGAAGCAAAGCAACCCAGTCATCAATGGCTTCTTCCCTGAATTTAACGACCATGTCTTTTAATTTACCCTTTTGCCATTCTTATCCGTCCCCCTCCACTCGACTGTCTCGTGGCTCAATCCAACTCCCCAAATTCAACAAGGTGGAGAAAACCTTGAAGCTCAGTTCTAGTCAAAGCATTTCTGGGTTCCCTTCATTTGCTTCCTTTAAGCTTCCCACTATAACCCCTGTCCCCCAAAGACTCCAATCTCTCACTGTCTTTGCTGCTAAAGGCTACAAAATGAAAACCCACAAGGTACTTCTCTCTTTTCTTCTCTTTGGTTCCTTAGTGAACAAACGAAAGAATTATATTTTGAAACATTAATTTTGTGTTGTTATTGCTATATTGAGTTAAAATCGGTCATAAAGAATCCTCACATTTAGTTGGTAGTTTTAGAATTCAGAGAAGTTTGAAATTTTATCAGCAAATTCGGTTCTTTGCATCCATTCATCCAACTTTTCTTGGCAATCAAGAAGCACAGCTTAAAAGTTGACAAGTTTGTTCTACTTTTTACGCGTATGAATTTGCTTTTCTAATGGATTTCGTGTTGTTGTATGGTCTATTAGGCTTCTGCAAAGCGATTTCGGGTGACAGGAAGAGGGAAAATAGTTAGGAGGAGAGCTGGGAAGCAGCATTTGTTGGCTAAGAAGAACACCAAGCGTAAATTGCGCCTCTCCAAAATGGTCAGCCTTTTTTTTCTCAAACCAACATTTTGCGTTAGCTTGTGCTTTGTTCTTAGTTCTTATTAAATATTTGAGCTTTTAGGTAGTATAAAAAAGTGAGTACTAATTGCTCCAAATTCATGCTCTTTTTGGTTCCTAGTTAGGAAGCTTGTTTTCAAAAGTATATCCTAGATTTTGGTGGATCCTCCCTATCTGCCACACTGCTTCTTATCCCCATATAAATGGGAATTTAGTCCGGCAGTCCTGCTATTCAGTCTCTTGGCTCTAATGCAGTTTCCCAAGTTCAGTTTGGTAGATGAAGTCTGCCTTAGCGTGTCTATATTTTCAATCACAAGGATATAAATTACCATATTTCTTTTAAATTTGTCCTGAGAGAGAAAAGAATCCTGAAGAAGCTGCCGTTTTGTTGCCCTTTATATAGTGACTTTTTTTCAATTTGGATCAATCTGAAAAGGGTGAACTGGAACTTAGCCACCCCATTTAGGCTATTTGTCATCCGCAGTATGTAGGTGCATTTCATATCTTGTATTGAGAAAGGGTTGGGTGAGTCTTGCAGAGTATTTTAGCTTCTTTTAGAGAGAAATAATGAACAGTTGGTCATACTGTGGTATAGCTAAATCAGACTGGTGTTCAGGAGGTTTTGATGGGTGGAATCATGGTTATTGTTTATTACCCATGGTTTCGTGAGTGTAGTGGAATAGAATGCATATTCCTTTTCTGTTTTTCTATTAAGTTGACAGTGTGAGACGACTCAATATTGACCTTAAGAAGTGAGCAAAGGGTATTCAAAAGTAACATGGGTCACCAGCATTTAAATATTTTGCATAAATGCTCAGTTGATAACACGATTTGTTCTTTCTTCATAGGAACTCATATGATGATATCTGGGCTGTAGATGTTGAATACATATTATAAATTGAATGTCGTCTTTATTTATTACTGTATTTCAAGGTGAAATCATTGTTATTTTTTGTTACCCATTGTTTGGTGAGCGTGGTGGATGAGAGGCAGATTGCACCTTTGTTTTTATGATAAGTTGACAGTGTGAATATCACGATCCGAAGGATGCAAATTTTCAATATTTTATTGCGGAAGTATAAAAATTTAGGCTAAATTTTTTATTTTTCTTAACCACTTGTTTGTCATGTGAGTGCAGTCTTACAGTGTTTCTAGGTCTCAAACTATCTAGTTTGTTTTAAGGTTATGAACTTAAAGTTCGAGTCTAATCTTTTATTAACTTTCATAATCATTTCCTAATTCAATACATATCTTGACACATACACTGAAGTGTGACTTTCTAAAATTAAATAAAATTAAACAGTACAAATAAATATATCGATATAAGCTGTGAGATCTCGAAGTATTTACTTCTAAGTCGATACTGATATTGATGCCAATGTACCTCTAGTTTGAACCTGTGATGGAAAATAGAAGGGGGTGAGCTTTAGGGAAAACTCAGTAAGCGAACCTGTAACGGATCAGCCCAGTCGGCCATGGCCACCTGGCCCAAGTCCACTGACCCGTATAGACCCACAACAACGACTGCTGTGACATCGTTACTCAACCGAATTGTCCGCTTTGGGTTAGCCCACTGGCCCCCTCACGGTTTTGTCCTGGCCTCTGCCAGAATTTGCGTTCCTATGGGTTTGAACCTAAGACCTTAAAGTCTTAGTTCTTGCACTCCTGGTACCAATTGAGCCAACTGGGAAGCGAATTAGGGTATTTACCTCGATAAAATCGTGCGGTCAGTGGACCCAAAGCGAACAATATGTTGAGTGAGACTGTGGGGGCAAAAAATTAAAACGTTCAAATCCAACCGCTTAACGGTTTATTCTTAAATCGAGGCATCACAAAATTTTCTCCCTTTTTTCTTTTTCTTTTCTCTTTTTTTTTTTTGGCTCAATTGGTTTGGACTGATTCAGCTTACTTCTTTTCTACTGAACCGGTTTAATCACTATTTTTCTGTTCGGGGCCTCGCCGTCTGGTTCTTGGCTCCATCTTTCGCCAGCAACATCGCGCGGTGGAGGGAAGGCTTCGGTCAGCCTGGCTTGGGGAGATTGGCGGCGGAGACCCTCGGTTTCTCCTTCCTTTCCCGTTCGCCTCTCCCTCTTCGATCTCTTCGTTGCCGGCAAAGCAGGGCTCGTGGCGGCGCACGGGCAACCCCACAGTGCCGATCTTCCTCTCGTCGGCTCCTAACTCTTCTCGTCGCCTCTCTTTCTCAGCCCTTTTCTCTGTCGTCTTCCTCCTCTGTTTTACAGAGAAGAAGCCCGATCCTTCCCTCTTTTTATATATATATATATATATATATATATATTAATATAATATATTATATAACTAAATATCTATATATATAATATATTATATATATATATATAAATATCTACATATATAAATTATTTTGTATATTTCTATATATATATATTTATTTAATATATAAATTTTTTTTTTCTGGAAATATTATCTCGTATTTTCGAGATTAATTCTCTAAGGTGGGAAATTTCAAGTTATCAAAGTGAGAAAGTTCCATGTTAAACGGCTAGGGTATTCAAAAACTTAAAATTTGTTCCATGTAACATGCACCTTGCTTCAAGATGCTTTGGTAGTTGATATATGTGAGAAATTGATCCATTGACTTATTTCGTTTAAACAGACCATTTAAGTTGCTGAGATAATTTGAAATGAAACACTTTGTTTAATAAATAAGTTTAAACCTTTAGGTCTCTATTTCTATATGAAATTTGTTCTTATAATGTATTTGTGTCAATTTCTATCTGCAGCATGAAGTTAGCCGAAGTGACTATGACAATGTGATTGGTGCCTTGCCATATCTCAAAGTGAATAGAAATGCCAAGTAAATCAAGTGTCACGTGAGGACTTATTCATTTTGTTTTCTTGTAATTTTTCAAAATTATGTTAGAGAAAAGTATGTTGATCGTTTTAATCTCCAATGCAATTAGTGGCCATTGATCAATTCTAAGTTGAAATTTATTTTTTCATTCATGTTGGCACTCATTTGATTCCAGTTTAAGACATGGCACATAACATTATATGCATCGAATGCCTATGCCTTGGGAATTGAAAACAGGCTTTGACCACATAAAGCATAAGAATCCTCATCCATTTCTATTCAAAACAAAAGAGATAGAAGAGTTCATCAGATCTCCTGTATTTGCTTTATCATTATCTGATCTTAGGATGATGACCTAGAATCGTGAAATTATTGCTACTGTTGTGTGAAGCCTACCTTGTATTTGTTTTAACCACAAATTCATTGGTAAGCCAGAATTGGTTTCTGGATTGTAATAAGCTCTCGTTGTGACTCAACTTTGGTTAAGGGTAGATGATCGACGAAATGGTAGTTCACAGTGGGCTGCTTTAAGGACAGAAAAAACAAGAACTGCAGCATTTTTCCTTGCATTCATGTAATTGGTAGGGATTTCCACCTTCATGAAGCCTATTCTGTTAACCTTATTTGTTAGTTGTTACCAACTGAAGTTCACAAAGCTAAATAGATAATGTTTCCCAAGCTTTTGCTCATTGGATCCTCCATGAAAAGGCTATCTTTTCAAACCCATCAAATCTTGTTTTCTCGTATTAAGGTTGAGGACATCTGAAGAACATGTCATGTTGCTCTTTTTAGCCTGTAGGGTCTCTCAGTTTCACACCCATCAAAACATTCAGTCCTATTTCAAAACCTAAGTAAAACATTTGACACTTGACAGCTGTCTTTTAATTTGAGGAAAAACCAGAGGAGAAAACATCTTCAGTTTGAACTGTTAGTCATTCAAGAACTCCCAATTATGTTTCCTTCACATCCTACTCTTGGTTTTTAACTTGCTCAATAATGGTGAGACTCCATGGATTCCATTGGGTTGAAACTGAAAGAGCAAGCCTAGAGAGTTTGGCTCTCTTTCCTTGTTTTTTTACCATTATTTTTCAATATGTTCATCGTCAATTCGAAGACAAAGGCTAACTTCCAAACATCACCTGCCTATATATTATCTTTCACTTTTATTTTCCCACCTACCGTTACCAATCTACCATAGTTGTGTGGACATTTTTTTTTTAACAAAAGACGTCGAAGCTTGATAATAAATGTGTGAATTATTTAACTAAATTCGGTAATTTAAATTTTTTATTTGTCGTTTGGTGGACAACCTTGTCTCTCGTCAGGTGGTTTTCAGCGGCATGACTATTTAACCCGTGTTGAATGTGTTAAAATGCGTAAAGACATGGAAGTAGTGGGGAAACCACAGTACCAAACCAAGCCGGCCTTACTTTCTGCACGAGAATGAGTGGGGATCCAAATTAGAGACGTCTACATTCACGCCCCCCGCCAGGCAGCCCCAATGCCAACATGGTTTTGTCTTTCCTCGCAACTTCTGTTTTTCTGAACACAAAATTAATAGTTAGTAACGCGGTTTGGACGGAGGAGATATTTTCACCAATCTCTAATCTTAATTAATTCTCGAAAGTGAATTTTCTCCTCGATTTTCATATGACCAGTTAGACGCTCCCATTATTTAATGATAATGTCAATGATTAAAGTTTCATTTTCAACCAATCAAAAGATTTATATTAATTCAAATTTGTCCTGTTTATAAGTACATTTAAAATTGAATTAAATTATTTGATATTAAGTTTAAATTAAATTTGATTTAAAAATTCAAAACTCGAAATTTAATTCAAATTTGATTAGATTTTATTTTTGAAATTCGATCTCAATTCGATAAAATATTTGAATTGTTTAAACTCGACTCAATAAATTTAATTTGTTAATTTAAACTATATATTATGGAAGTAAAATGATAAATTTACTAAAAAATTCTGATTAGATATACAAACTACTTAAGTTGAATATTAAAATTTTTGAATTCGACTTGATTTACTACTTAAGCAATTTGAATTCAAGTTTAAGTTGAAAATAAATAAGTCAAACTCGCTTAATTATCAAATCGAATTTAAATAATTCATGAATAATTTGATTCTTAAACACCAAGATCATGTTCACACGCATTTATCGTAGATTGAGATTAAACAAAATTTATTTTCATATTTTCTAATAATAATTTATTCATAAAAACATTATAATTAATTTGTTAACCAAAAAAATGTAAAATACTTGTATCTTAATAATAATAACTATAATTTTGTAAATTTTACATGTCGATTTACAAAATAATACGTAATTATCATAATTTTGGATGGAATAAAGTGTCTCATACAAATTTGATATAAAATTTAACATAAAATCTAGAAGGATGAGTTAGTAAAATAACCAATAATCTCAACATTTTAGGTTTTTAACTTTTTAAATTCGACATAAATATTTTAATTTAATTAGTTAAAAATTTATTTTTATGCAATAAAAACTAATTAAAATATTTAAAGATATATTAAAAGTTTAAAAAGATTTAACAATTGTATAAGTTAAATCTAATAATTGTAAACATGACACAAGATAAAAATAAAAATAATACCAAATAAAAATAAATTAAAATGTGATAAAATTTTAATATAAATATAATAAAATCTATAAAAATATATTTAATAATACGAATTTTAATAGAATAATTTATGGTTTTTATGTTTTACGTATTAAAAAAATAATACGAAATATTGGATGTGAACGTCTCGTGTTTTTCTTTGCTTAAAGAATACAATTTTCGCATTAGCTTTTTTCTACAGTGCACGTGTCAATTTCAAAACCAAATGCTAAAAGCTACCGCCGGATCTATAGCCACGTGTCAGACAGCTTAAAACCACCGCCGTCTTTTAAAGAGAACCGCCTAACTCAACTGGGCCCCGGATTTTATCCATGAATGTGTTTACGTGTCTGCCAGCACATGCTCCTCTTTCTCGCTTAATACCCAAAATAACCTCCATTCTCACCCCAATAATTGCCTCAAAGAGAGGGTATTAAAGTAATCTCGGAACTTTGTCGTTTACTTTCGATGGCTCAAATAACGCGGGATCTCGCACGTGCTCGCCGTCAGAAAAGATCCTCTCTTTCTGTTTCTCTCTCCTTTTAACACCGTGAGTTAGATTTCCCCAAAGTAATTTTTCTAGGGTTTTAAGAATTTCCGAAATTAGCTCTCTTTCTTTCAATTGTGAGAGAGAAAAGTAAAATTAGAAATTTCCGCGATTTTTGGGTGGGATTGGGAAAATTTGGATTTCTCGTTGATTGAATGGTACAGTTGATGAGATCGGGGAATCTAAGGCCGGAGCCCGAAACGTCGGCGCGCCGGGATAAGCCGCCGGTGAAATCGGAGATCGTTGAGGATTCTTTAGAGGAAGAACATGGCCCTCTTAATAAACGATCCAAACCTTCTCCAAATTTTGAACAGGTAATTTCTTTTTCATTATTATTTTCCTTTTGTAATGAAATAAAACATTTACCTAATTTCGGAGACAGATCTCAACTATTTGGGGAAAAAAGTGAGAGCTTTATATTAGAGGTTTTTATTTTAAAGATTTTGTTTCTGGGTTTTTTTTTTTTTGTCAGTGGAACTCCGATACCAATTCATTCCCGACCCCGTCATCGCAATACAATCCATTGGATGAGCCGAGTCCACTTGGTTTGAGGCTCAGGAAGAGTCCTTCGCTTTTGGATTTGATCCAAATGCGCCTCTCTCAATCGCAAAGCAGCGCCGCAGCTGCCCAAGCTGAAAACTTGAGCTCTGAAGTCAAAAAGGAGGCTAAAGCTGGTGCCACCAACGATAAACTTAAAGCCTCAAATTTTCCAGCTTCCATTCTTCGAATCGGCCATTGGGAGGTTATTTTTTTTTAAATATAAGATTGATTTAATTGTTTTATAACGTTCAATTAATTTGGGGGTCAAGTAGCTGAAGCATTGTTTACTTGGTGATTTGCAGTACAAGTCGAGGTATGAAGGTGATTTAGTGGCCAAGTGTTATTTTGCAAAGCATAAGCTTGTTTGGGAGGTATTGGAAGGTGGGCTTAAGAGTAAGATTGAAATACAGTGGTCGGATATTATGGCTCTTAAGGCAAATTGTCCTGATAATGGACCAGGAACCTTGAATGTTGTGGTAAACTTTCTTGTGTTTCTTTTGATCTTCTTCTCTGTTTCTCTCTTTCTTTCTTTCTTATATTTCTGCAATCTGAATATGTTTGATTTTGGATCTTTCTTTTTGATGCAGCTGGCTAGACAGCCCCTTTTCTTCCGGGAGACTAATCCTCAGCCCAGAAAACACACCTTATGGCAGGCAACTTCAGATTTTACTGATGGTCAAGCTAGCTTACATAGGTAAAAGTAATATGGAATTATGGATTTAATTCTTATATGTGGAAAGACAAGCTGAATATTGTTGCTTTATCTAAGTTGTTTGCATACGGAAAATTTTATTGTGGCTTTTCAGGCAACATTTTGTGCAGTGTCCCCAAGGATTGCTAAACAAACATTTTGAAAAGCTCATCCAGTGTGATATGCGATTGAACTGCTTAAGCAGAAAGCCAGAAATAATTTTGGATTCACCGTACTTTGAATCACGAACATCAGTGTTTAAGGATCCTGAGGAACAGAAAGAGCTTGATTTTGGCCCAGGGGAGACTGTTAAAATATCCACTGGCTCTGGCTTCCAGAGTACAGCATCACCAGCTGCTGCTCAGTCATCGTCCTTGGAGATTGAGAAAGGGGATTCTGCTGGTATAACCTCAGAAAATATGTCCAGGGACGCTCCTTCCCCCAGTTCAGGTACAATCAAGAGCTGGGGTTTGTTTTTGATTTGCTTATAGATAAAGTTTCCAAGCTATAGTCTTTTTGCATTCTCTTTTATTTACACTTTTGAAGTCCAATGCCTAATACGTTGAAGTGTGTGATCTCTTAGGAATTTTAATACATTTGATTTGAACTATGTATTTTAATTATTGATAATGATATTACACAGGCTTGAAGTTGAAGTTATAATTCTTTTTGTTGATGTTGGTGCTGGTGTAGGCAGTAGTGTAAAGAATGCATTAGCCTATTTTTATTTCTATAAACTCTGTATTCTGCATATCCATGCTAATTGATTTGTTCGGTGTCTGATGGATATGGTATCTGCATTGGTACTGTTCCATTTTTTTCTTGGAATAGACTTATAGCTGAGGTGAAATATGTTTTCTTCATTGTGAAGTAGTATTATATAAACTATTTGTAAAATAGCATTCTTACTTTCTTCTCTTTCTTTTCTAATTGATTTCTTATTTCGCATTAGTGATGGACTCTTGTGCCATTGAAGGCAGTGGAGTTTGTGAAGCAGTGGATTCAAAGGGGCCAAGGAATTGGGACCAGATAAAAGTGCCTGGACTTCACCCATCTATGTCCATGAGTGATCTTATGAACCATATCGGACACTGTATTTCAGAACAGATGACCTCCGGAAATCCATCCTCTGAAAATATACCAGACTGTCAGGAAATGCTGGAGGAGATTGCACAGTACCTTCTGAGTGACACTCAACTTACAACAGCCTCTGATGAGAAATCCCTCATGTCAAGGGTCAATTCTCTCTGTTGTCTTCTGCAAAAGGACACTACAACATGCACAAACACACAGGCTAATGCAGAAAATTACGATGGAACTGATGATGGAAATGATGTTCAGCTATACAAAACTAGTGACTCAGGGATTAATGTTATAGCTAAGGGTGATGTGAAGGCTTTTGAAATGGATACAAAGGAAGTCTCTAGTAGCAAACAACCTCCGGGTATGTCGAGAAAAGATTCATTTGGTGAGTTGCTGCTTCATCTTCCCCGGATTACATCTCTCCCAAAGTTCTTGTTTAACATTTCAGAAGACGATGGAGAGAGTCAAGCTAGATAAGTTGGTTTTCTCGTTTATCGACTGTTTAAAAATGATAAATATCAAGTGAATTTCCCAATCTCCCTCATGTTAGTTGTTAAAAGCTAATGGCTGTCTATATAATCAAATGTATGTGGAGGAGGGAGTGCTTGGAAAATGGGATTTATTAGGATTCGGAAAATTCATTTGATGAAGAATTCTAGTGAAGCCCATGTAAAAAGCTTAGGTGGTTTAGCAAAATTGTTTGATGTAACACTCAAGCAGATTGCTGGTTCTATATTAAATTTGTAAGTAAATTGTAATTGATCTATGCAACTTCTCTTTCTTATCATACATGATTCAAATTAGCAAATTGCTTTTAGCGCATGATTGTTAGGTGGGATTTTTTAACATGTAGGAATTGGGGCGAGTTTGGTTGCCTTGGATATCATTGAATATCGATGATGGATGTTTCATGTAATTAATGCTAGCGATAAGACTTGCTTTTCATGATAAAGTAAAAGGAAAGATTGAAAAGAAAAAGCAGAGTGAGGGATCAAGTTACCTCAACCATGAAGATGGAAGTCTACTGCTGCGACATGGTTCAAGCATGGTCAGCGGTACAAATCTACGTCTATGAATGCATGATTCAGGATGTTTAAGCTGTTGCATTTACCATTTAATTAATTTGCACTTGTTTTCCTTCGATTGCCAAGATTTTAAGAGAATGAAGTATACAAACTCCAAAAGTCGCAGAGAATCTCTGGACTGCTTTTAAGGATGTGACATGTGAATAGGCAATGACCACATTGAAAAGCTAAGCTCCGGAAGCATCTTCTGATCATGACTGCGGCCGGAGGAGGGGAATAATACGTTAAAAGGTGTGCTAGCGGCAACTTTACATTGATGTACCAAGAAAGTGAACAAAGCTTCCCTTCAACTTGTCGCTGAAAAGAAAAAGCCGGGTATAAAAAATGGAAGGAATAAAATAAAAGAAAAAAGATTGTTGATCAATCCTTTAGTATCTTAGGGAGGTTGGACTATTTCCTTTTTCTGTATAACATGTTGATGCCAGAATTCATCTAGGTCCAATATTCTTGACAAAAACCCAGCAGGATCTTTGGGAGGTTGGGGTGTTTCCTTTTTCTGCATAACATTCTTTGATGCCAGAATTGTACTGGTTTCACCATCCTCGACCAAATTGGAGGTTTTTCGGGAGGTTGGGTTGTTTCCTTTTTCTTCATAAAATGCATCCATGCTCGAATTCTACTAATTACACTCTTTTTAGCAAATCCTGCAGGATCTTTGGAGGGGCGGGTTGTTCCCTTGTGTGTAAGCTGCTATGGTTCCGGAATTGCACTAGTTCCTGTCCTCTTGAGCAGACTGGGGATCCTTGGGAATGTGTTTGTTCTTTCTGCTTAGACCACATAGAAATTGGAGTTGCATCGATTCTACTCTTTTCAAACAATGGAACAGAATCTATGTTCATCTTTACCTGGCTAGATTATGCTGTTGAGTATGACCTGGTTTACAAGAAGTAATATATTAGCTTCAATTTCAACCAGAAGAAGCCAAATATGGTCTGTTTACTTTTTATATGTCTGACATGTGACAATGAGGTAGATGAAATTGTTCATAGTAAAGCATGATTTTGCTTTGGGGGTAATATAAACATGGTAAGGAGCCACAATTGCAAAATACTTGATTGACCTTTTACTCAAATGTATCTTGTGGAATCTGTGAGATCTCTAGTTGACAGTGCAGCTCCAACAGCAGGGTTAGAGAATTAAGCATGATCTTAATTCTTTTCTCCCACTTTTCAATCTTACTCCAAGAATTAATAGATGAACATTTTTTAACAAATTGTTTCACTTTTCCAGAATTCTTACCAAGCAAGCAAGCAAGCACATTTGATTGTTTTTTTTTTTTATTAAAAAAAAAAAAAATTCGTCCCTTTCGGTTTCGTTATCCCAATTTTCCATCATTCTACTTTTTTTTCAGTGCTTTATTCCAAGCATAAGTCAAAAGGTTAAATATCTAACAGTTTCTTATTTAAGGGTATATAGATCTTTACTTTAGCTATAATTTCACTTTCTGCGCTTTGAATTTCCTTTCAGTGTTTCTAAAAAACAAGATTTAGTGTTGATAAGCTATGTCATGCAAAGAAGCAACATGAAAGATCCTAAGTGATATCCATATAAACAGTAGTGGAAGTTGATTCCTTGGAAAATTACTTGGGTTTCCAATCAAATTCTTTTCCCTTAGCTTTGTATATGCTTTATTCTTTCCCACCCTCACTATCTATCTCTTTCACACATCTATCAAGTCATGTCAAAAAACCTGCAGAGTTAAGACAAAATTTGCATTTCTTTTGTGGCTCATCAATTATATTTGACTGAACTCAAGATAATGACAGAGTCCAGCTCTCTGGAGTATAGGCCAACATGGGTGGTTGCGGCTGTCTGTTTTCTCATTATTCTTATATCTCTTACGGCTGAACGAGGCCTTAATCACCTCGGAAAGGTATCCTAACATTCTTTTCTCCTTTAAGTTTTACCAAATGTATGAATGATAAAATCACAATTCATTTTTAATTTCAGTTAAATATTTGTCCTGGAATGCAACCTGAACTGGGAAGAGAAACTCAAATTTGTTTAGTTCAATGGCTCCTTATGAGCTTTCATTAAACTACCATAGACTTACAAATGATTTGAGATGTCAAATTCATTAAGTAATTAAATACAAGAGGCTGTAAGACGAATTTCATGCTTCTATTCTAAATAATAACATACCATTTTCTGAAAACCAACCATCTCGTAAACATGACTAGATTTTGAGTCATAAACATTTAGACAGAATTTAAATTCTGTGTAGGATCATACAGCCTATCCAGTCTGCAAAATTTCAAAGAACCCGAACGTAGGAATATTTCTTAGGACTACTGCATATTGCAGTCAGTCAATGGAATCCCTCTATCTCTTGATCTTTCTTTTCCTTTGGTGCTATTCTATAGTGAAAGCTTCCAGCAGGAAAATTTTTAGTACATTGGGTGTCTCACTCCTAAGAAAATCTTCTGTCTGTTTTTGATTTGGCAAATCCAGTGCCTGAGGCGTAACAAACAAGATGCATTATTTGAAGCTCTACAAAAGCTAAAAGCAGGTTTGGCTAAGAACTCCCTATTTCTGTCTTGAACTTCTCATGCATTAGCAGTGTCTTCAAATTTGCTTCATGTAAGTGCATGTTTAAGCAGCTCATGTCACGCTTAGTCATAATTTCTATCACATTGACGAATTGAGCTTTAACCTAACTTTCCTTTATGGCTCTATAATTGAGTTATGCAGTATAACATTAACCAAGAAATATGATGAAAATGAATTTGTTCACATTGTTAAACCCTATATGTTATCGCAGAGTTAAGTTTTTGGGAGTTCCCAAGAAGCACTTTTCACTTGTTACTTTATTTCATGAATGGTCATTCAAGGTGTAGAAATGGTATACATTGATTCCTAACTTACCTCTACCACACCTTAAATTTCCTGAAGTTATATGTTTGGCCTAACCATTGAGCTACTGATGTTTGTTGACAGAACTGATGCTGTTAGGATTCATTTCCCTTCTATTAAATGTCTTTCAAGGTGTAATAAGTCAATTCTGCATCCCAACTCACTTGGAATCCAGTATGCTTCCATGCAAGAAACATACTGAAAGCAAAAGTCATGAAAAATATTTTCCTCAAGTCATAAACAATGGACGTCGCCTGTTTTCTTCTGATAGTTTTTCAGATCATTGTTCTCGTCAGGTACGTTAACATACTTTATTTAAGAAAACATATACTTGTTCAACACCCTGCTGTAGCTGTTTCACTTACCTTTCCGTTTCTTTTTATTTTTTTATTTTATTTGAAAATGCAATAATGAAACTACAGATGAAGCTCACCCTTTCAAGATGGCATTGATTTAAGGTTGATTCTAACATTTTTCGATAATGTTCTGTTTCCAAACTCAGGGGAAGGTTCCCTTATTATCAACAGAAGCGATTCATCAGCTGCACAATTTGATCTTTGTAGTAGCAGTCGTTCACGTGGTATCCTGTGCTACTATATTGGTTCTTGGAGAAGCAAGGGTAATGTGTTGTGCTTCTAACTTTCACTATTTGCTGCACTGTAATTAGATATCTTATTCATTTCAGAAAATGCTATGCCTTAACTGCAACTTGGGTTAGAAATAAGGGTTTGAACTTTGAACAGATGCAATGCAATCAGACTCGATAACGTTTGTAAAAATTGGCAACAGCAATGGTTAAAAAAGCAGAATAATATTTCATCTTATAGGAGTGCTAGGTCAATTTCACTATTGCCTGTTCTTTGAACTGTTGTTATCATTTTAACCGTCAATCTAATCAACTATATAGCTTTATTAATGTAGATACGCCAGTGGAAACCTTGGGAAGAACGGATTTCTAAAGAAGAAATGGGTAACATCAATCAAGTTTCCAAAGATTATAAATCAATTTATCTTTCATCATTAAAGTATTCTGGTTTCCGAGCATGATATAATTCAGAGTTGAGATTCATCTTTTTCTTCAGCTACAGCTATGAACACTCATAAACATCATCTCCATGAATTACTTAAAAAGCATGCATGGGGATATTGGAGAAAGGCAGCAGTTGTAAGCTGGACTGTAAGTCTCACAGCTATCTATTCTTATACATGTAACAGAATTTCCATATAGTCTTCATTTCTACTGTATGCATCCGATCATATTACTTATCTACATTATAGTTATTTCAGCTTCACAAGTTACATCAGCAATGGCACAAACTTATGACTTTCCCCTGTATCAAATCTGTCGTTGAGCTTTGGGAGTTCTAAAATAGAAAAACATTTTTTGACAGCTCTTATTTGTTGTTAAAGATGATAATTCTTATGTTCTTTCGACAGATGTCATTTGTCAAACAATTCTACAGCTCTGTTACCCTGTCAGAATATGTAGCACTTCGAGAAGGATTTATCATGGTTAAGTTCTCATCATCTATCATATGTACTTGAATTTTGGTTTTCGTTTTCTGATTTGTTTCTTTGCAAAAAAGCGTGCAACTTAGCAACTTTCCCTACTGTGACTAGACCCACTGCCCTGGCCATCATGAATTTGATTTTCACAAGCACATGATGCTGTCACTTCAAAGGGAGTTCAGACAGGTCGTTGGCATAAGGTAATTCATAAAATCATGGCAAATTCTTCAACCAAGATCTGTTTAATGTCTAAGATAAATATCATGCACTGATATCCTGTCATATATAGCTGGTACCAATGGCTATTTGTGGTGGTCTTTTTGGCGTTGAATGTGGATGGTAAGTTTTCCTTTAATCTGATTGAAGCAACTGAATTCGTCATGTTGCATTTCACTATAGGATTCTAAGTATTCCATATTTCCAAGCAGGATGGCATACGTATTTTTGGCTATCGTTTCTACCAGTAGTTGTAAGTGAATCAGTTGCATTTCAGTGGATTATTTAAACTGGTTGAGGAATGAGATTCACGTGATTAACAATTGGTGAGGTAAATTGAGTTTTACAGCTTCTACTTCTTGTTGGAGCCAAGTTAGAGCACATTATCGTCCGCTTAGCTCAGGATGTCGATGAAATGAAGAAGCACCATGGACAGGAATCAGCACCAGTGAAACCTTCGGATGAATACTTCTGGTTTAATCGTCCTCACATAGTTCTTGACTTTATTCACTTTATTCTATTCCAGAATGCCTTTGAGATTGCATTCTTCTTCTGGATCTTGGTATGCTGCTTCTGGTAATAAGATAAGCTATCATACTCCATTTTCTTTAACTGCATTAACTTGTTTTAAACTCATTTTCTCTCAGTGGACCTATGGTTTCCATTCATGCATTATGGAAAGAAAAGGCTTCATCATTCCTAGACTTATAATGGGGTATATAATCGAGACCTGAGGCTGTTTCCTGATGTTCATCAGCACTTGTTTTGCATGTTCTCAACCTGTTTTTTGCTTCTGCAGTGGAATCGTTCAGGTTCTATGCAGCTACATCACCTTGCCCTTGTATGCTC
This sequence comes from Firmiana major, assembly GCA_033439115.1. Taxonomy (NCBI): domain Eukaryota; kingdom Viridiplantae; phylum Streptophyta; class Magnoliopsida; order Malvales; family Malvaceae; genus Firmiana; species Firmiana major. The sequence continues at coordinate 79,874,785 of CM065900.1, read as the reverse complement.
TTGTCACAAAGGTGGATTACTGATCCTAGACATGTTAGTATAATCAATGTTATGATCTTTATTTGAAATCTCATTTTGGCATTTCTTTTCATTCTTGTTAAAGATGGGAACGCATTTCGAGTCAATGCCAGTGCAAGTTCAATCACCTGTGGTCATTTAAGTGAAAGTCCGAGATAATTAAGCTGCGAAAGAATCAAAGTGAGGTTCTCAACTTGGAGAGCAAGATAATGATGGGTATTGAAGAAACCACAGATCAAAAACTGAGATGTTGTCTTGTGCAAATCAAATGCATACAGCTTCAACTTAAGTTGCCACGGAAGTCTTTTTCAGCTATTCAGTTTGGCCTTGAGTAGCTGAGTTTCATGTTTTTCCCATTCCTCTCCAACTCCATTGGTGGCCAACAATTGAGGTTTATCTACCTGCTGACCTTACTAATTTAGTGGAAAATTAAATAGAAGTTTACAATTGACAGTGGATTACCATGATTAAGCCGATTAAGCTTTTAAGTTCGGCGATTTTCATTTTTATTTTTTTATTAGCAAGATTTCAAAGTTTAACATGTGTATAAACTACCCATGGTTGACGGCCCAGTAATTTCGAAGTTTTTATTTTATTTTTTTTTATTTTTATCAGGTACAACTTGATATTTAAGACCAAACATTCACAGTGTAAAACAGGATTAGGTTCATAGATTGCAAGATTTTTAGTCTCCAAAGGAGGGATTCCTGATTTTGAGATGGCAAAGCTAAATGATTGCAGTCAAGTAATATTTTACAGATAAAGAGAATAGTAGAAATGGTGCTCAAGCATGCAGAAGCACATTTTTAAATAAACTTTAAACAAATGAGTAAGGTTCTGTTAAACTTAAAGGGCTAATGCTAGGAAAGTATTTACATTTCTTTTTTTTTTTTTCTTTTCTTTTTTACATATTTAGAAAGAGTAGCTTTATGTGCAAAGGAGATAAAACCTGGCTGTACAAAAGGAAATTCTAGTTCATTTGCCACCATGATGGCCTATCTTCTGAATATCTTATAATGTATGTACACTTTGGTTTCTTCCATCATGTAAAATCTGCTTTCAGGGCAGGGATCAGGAAGGAGGTGATGAATGAATGGTGGTATCAGGCAACATGGCTATTGTCACTACGAAGTATTCACATCCAATAGGGAGACTGTAGGGGTTCGAAGTTGAACCACAATTCAAGGTCAACCGCTCTGAACCTGAGTCAGAAGTTGGTTGATCTGCAGGATCCATCCTACCAGGATCGGATCTAGTTGATGGAGGCAGTGGCTTCACAGTTTGGCGCTCGATATGCACAATCAGACCAACTATATAGCTCGGTTGGCTGGGCAGATGATCAGTAAACAAGGCCACGGATTCAGCAGACAAGTAGTAGTTGGAGCAGTTTCGGGTGATTGCCTCATAATGCCCAGCTGGATTTAGTACAAATGCAGCAATTTCATGGACTTGCAAGCGGCTGAAAGATATCTTTTCCTTGTTTGCCTGAAGCAGAAAATTAAGCCACTAGGTTAAAAAAATAAAAAGATGCTATATATCCTCTCTGTACATGAACATGAAAAGAAATAAGTCGTGAATAATATTTAGAATTAATCAGTAAGAATGAATGACAAGCCAACCATTTACTCTACAACAGCTTGCTAAAATTGGTTAATGGCTGAAAGATATCTTTTCCTTGTTTGCCTGAAGCAGAACATTAAGCCACTAGGTTACAAAAATAAAAAGATGCTATATATCCTTTCTGTACATGCACGTGAAAAGAAATAAGTCGCGAATAATATTTAGAATTAATCAGGAAGAATGAATGACAAGCCAACCATTTACTCTACAACAGCTTGCTGAAATTGGTTAATGGCTCTGCAAGAGCAAAAGATAGTAGAAGCTTCTTTTTCAAGGTTCAAGCATATGTATGTATGGTATAAACAAGTCTCATCCACCCAATCTTATTAAGTTGAGAACATTGACGAAACTTTACCTGCTTCTCAAGTTGATGCTTAGTGTACAGAGTTTTAACAAGCTCGGTTTTCTCTTCCAGTTCCTTCCTAAACTGTTCATTTACCGCTTCAACACTAGTGTACTTCTCATGCAGCTCTTCGCGATGCCTGTACAAGGAACCAACTTTTTCGGCAAGGACCCGGATACATTTGCGGAACTCAGCAATGCCATCATCTTCACTATCACTAATGGAACTGAAAATTTCATAGCATAGATATTTGAAACATGGTCATTAAACTGTCAATCATAAAAGTGAAAACTCAAATGGAAAAAAAAAAGATAATGTTATGTCTGTGTATCACCTTAAAACTTCTAAGTAAATAGATTGCAGAAGTTTATTTTTTTCCCCCCAAAAAAATGAGAAGAGCAATGGGCTTGAAAGGGAAGAACAAAATCCATTTCATCACATTCTTATAAAGAAATCCACTTTCCAGACCAAAAAGTTTAATTATGAATAAATGTTTTTTGTGCATGGACTTCAACAACAACATTTGATTAAGCTTTCTCTATGAAGTAACTTATGAATTTGAAAACAAAATTATTGTTTCTAGTTTTCTTCGAGCCCTGAGCCTACCATTCTTTTGCCCTTAATAATGGCCTAGAAGTAGATAGTAGGAGTGGGTGAAGAAGCTTGTGCAAATCCTCACAAGCATTATAGCAAGTAACTTACTTGGCCAAAGACTGAGCCAAAGCACGCAAAGAATCAGCAAAACTGGCCATCCCACCAGGAGTGTAGACACAATTTCGAAGTCTTTCAAACAGACCACGCATCTTAACAGCCGATGCACGCAGTGCACTATATTCTGAGGCTCTCCGATCAGCAGCACAACGATGGCTTTGGGCTTCCTCTCTTGCTTCATGCAAACAATTCTCCAAGTGAACACAGTTCATCTGTAACCCAGGTAGGGAAAATTAGAGTATAGCACATGATAATGATCAAACAGCTAAATTTACACTATAAGGGCAAATCAAATATGTTAGACTTTCCTTCAACATTCCGTCAATTCAAATTTAATTGGCAGCGCAATTAGCTGTAATCTGGATACTATATGGTACATGCATACACTTAATCTTCTAGAAATACCTAGCTCTAAGTGGATTCTTCCCCAGGAAAATAAAATCTTTAAATCAAATAAAAGGAACATGCAGTGTATTAAATTCCATTATACTGATGCTGCATTTTAGTAGTAATACTCAAACAACTAATACTCAATCATATTTACACATAAAACAGCATAGCAATTGCTACTAATTTTCAGATCAACTCCGGCATACCAGAAAAAACTATTAGAAAACATGGTTCCAAATAAAAACATTAAATAAGTTCACCACCTCTTTATGTTATATAAAGGAGCCCTTGAGTTCACCACAAACCCCTTCTAAATTTATATGTTGGTCGGCAATCCAACTTGGAACCTAGTTCAACCTCCTACGTTTTAGGTTTTCTCTCACTTTTGAAAGTTATTTACACCATAAATGTTGCTTTGTTTAGTATGCTCCAATTCTATGTCTCACTATTCACCCAGACTGTATGTTCCACTAGGCTAGTGCAAACAAAAGAATCAACAAATTACTCACTCAAGTAGCCTGGAGAGCATACATAATAAAGAACACTCTAAACATAGAATAAATGAAGCAACAGAACTTAAGTAAAGAATAGGCAGCACAAGGTAATCGATTTCCACATCCATGTTATAATCCAGACAAGTATGACTTTATAATGCCATTTGGAGATAGGTAGCCCAACAAGTCATCCAAGTTTCATCCCCAATTCCCCGTAATATTCCATGTAACATACTGTAATAAGATAAAGTATATGACTTCAAATAATGCAGTTCATAGTGTAAGAAAGAGGGAATCCCAGTAATATCCATGTGTTACCCAACATGGATGCATAAAAAAGAACATGCTAAATGAAGAGCAGTTAAAAAAGCAAATAGAATCAGTTAAATCTATCATAAATCTCTGGAAAACCAAAATGTAAATAGGAAGGGAAGAATTCAATCTGCTACTACCTGTGATTCGTCAAGAAGTTTACGACTCATTTCCATCTCCCTCCTAAGCATGGAAGCCTCATCCAAAGCATCTCTAAGTTTGGTTTCAGTTGCACTTAATTGGTTCAACTTCTCTGCAAGTGCACTTTGCAATTCCAAAACAAGATTCCCCCCAACTTTAGAATCTAAAACCAGCTCAGCTGCTGTCTCACAAGGTAAAGCATTCAGAGGCTCAGGCGTGCTCTCAGCGGTAGAACTGTTAGTGAGAGACATGCCAGACAGTCCCACCATCCTATCTTTTCCATCTTTCTCACCAACTTGCATTTCTTCTCGATGTGGCTCTTGCATTGATGAATCCAACTGAGGGTTGAGCATCCCAGAGGAATCCATCATATTCTCATCAACCCCCTCTCGAACTTTGCTTGATTGTCGTGTAAAAGGTCCCAGCTTTGCCTCCAAAGAATTTGAAATGCATGAAACCTCATCCATGGGCTCAGACATGGATATGCGAGGCACATTCACCTCACAACCTGAGATTTCTGGCTTGCAATCATCAGCCTTTGAAGCCAGAAGGCCAAAGTCAGCGACGTCATTAGTTACAGAAAGCTTCGGCCCCTGTGAATACTGATCAGACAATCTCTGCTCCAGTTCCTGAATGCGCTTTTCGTATGAAACACACTGCATTTGTTTTGCCTTGAGCATAGATTGGAGGTGTTTTCCATACTCATCTTTTAAACGCAAGGCTTCAGCAGTCTTTTCTGCAGTATTTTTCAACAAAGTATTGACTTTACTATCATCAAGTGATTCATATTCAAATTCAGGACCCAAAGAGCTGATCAGAGCAATTGCAGAAGCAAGTTCAGCTTTCAGTTTTGCATTCTCAACTTCCATCTTGCTAGTTCCAGCAATCTCTACCAATTCACATCCCTCAAGGATATCATCAGAATCATCTTTTTCAAGAGTATCTACACCAACCTCTTCAGTATCAGCCGAATGAGAACTCTCATTAGACATGGAAATCGAACTTCTTAAGCTAGAAGCAGCCTTCTCAACCTTGGTAGGCAGTCCTACTAAATACTCAGGAGCATAATGGTCCAGGTCAGGTATATCAATATCAAGCAATGCAGTGTCAAAAGGAGCAATATTGACATCACACTGGTTAGGGGTATCATATAATCCCATGGAAGCCAATACATCCTTGGGTATATACAAACCATGTGCTTTTAGAAACTCCTCTCGTCTCCTGACCTCAGCTTCTCTCTTTATTGCAAGCTTTTCAGCAAGCCGACCAGCCATGCCCATGTAAAGCTTCATAGATGCTTTTCTTCTAACTATTTCAGCAAGACAGGCCCTATATGCAGGACCAATCCCGTGGACCAACTTAAGGTCCATAAATAGATCCTCCTGGAGCATCATCGCCTCTCTAAAAACAGGAAACTGCAACTTGACATCCTTGATGTGATATGTAACATATGTCGTTTTTTGCATGTAGTTGTGAACAAAGATGTTCATTTCATTCTTCTTATCCTTGCAAAAGTCTAGCAGCTTTGATATTGCACGTTCACAAGCCAGCATCCTGGGCAGATGACTCTTGTCATGAACATCATACATAGGACCTAGGGCTGAAACAGCATCATGAGGACGGATGGAGGAAGACAATTGGCAGGACAGACAATCATCTACAAGCTTCTTTACTGTATTGACATCTTTGCTGCAGGAGTAGACACGCAAAGTCATCAATTTCAGACATTTAGGAAATTCTATAAAGACAGTTATTACACAAGATCATTGCAACATAAGCAAACAAAAAAAGTGGAACCATAAAATTCATTATAATATTTCGGATGACTCATGCGGAACAATGGTCAAAAGAATTAACAAAAGCAATGATTTGTCCATAGAGCATGGCGACACTCAAAATCTTAAGTTGATCCACTGTGAGTACTAGTCCAATATATAGAAGGAAAACAAAAAATCAAAAGTTCAAGATTGAAAGAACAAAAATAGCGTAAATAATCAACACTGTGAATCAGAATTTCATAGCCAAGGGGGATGGGGTGTACAAATCAAAATTCCCAAAAAGAAAAAAATGCATAAACCAAAATAGCAAACCTTAAAGATTGCATGATGCTCTTCTGCTCATCCAGGTATCGCCGATGCTCCTTAATGGTTAGATCTAAATTCTTAACAGACAAGGAAGCCCTCAAAGCGAACAACTCCTCTACCTTGCGCTTCACTTCAACAAATATCTGATTGAAGTGTACAACTTTGTTCTCAAACTGCCTGTGGGAGCTGTTACAATTTTCCACTAACTTCCTTAAGTTATCTTCCTTCACAAAATCCAATAAGCATTTCCTAATAGCAGTCTGCAATGTAGGGTGAAGTTTAGTGGATCTCAACTTCTGCAAAACCTTATCAAAGTTTGCCAACAAATCAGTATGATAACGATGTTGCTGTTTATACCGCTTCATGAATTCCGAAGAATTTTGGTGAATCATCCTATAATATTGATCTAAATTACTCCTTGCAACTTCCAATGCCCTCTCCTGAACCTTCTGCTCCCTCAACAGCCTTTCACAATGATCAAACTTTGATAGTGTTCGACTGTATATAGCATGTCCTCGGTGATAATGGTACCTAAATTGCCTCTCATAAGAAGGCAAAGCCTTCAAAGCAGGGTCTGGAGCATCATCCAAAGGATGAGGGTCACTAGACGAAGCAGGCGGCCGGGGTTCTGAAACTTCAACTATATTAACTTGCTCTAGTGGTGGTGGTGGGGAATTAATTTGCAACCTTGACTTGTTAAATACGAAGACTTCGCGGTCACTAGAAGGAAGCTTATATGCAGAAAGTGGCCTTTGCGGTTCAAGTTTCAAGTCTGCACATAGAACAAGCTGATCATTGCAGTTAATGCCTGAAACTGGTTCGATCGATTGCATAACTGCCTCCACCAATGTAGCTTCATCACAATCGAGCTCAATCGAATGTCCATTTTCAGCTATATGAACCAAAAGCTTCCCTACAGGAATCAAATTCTCAGCGATACTTGAACTCATCTTTTCTTCAGCTCCCCAGAAACCACAATAAAAGTCCCAAATAGATCACTCAAAATTCAATATTTTTGCAGATTAACCCACACCCAAATGGGAAAAATTACTAAAATCTCAGCCTTCAATGATAAAACACCCAAAATTTCACCGAATCCACCAATAAAGCTGCAGAGCCCCCAGAAAGGATATATCAAACCAATAAAATTCCCAAATTTAACGTTGAATCCTTCTCAAAAACCCTAAACCGAAGCGCCACCAAAACCCCAATTCTAATCAACCCACCACCAAATACAATTTATTACCACAGACCCAAAAAATAAAAACCTCCTCCCCCAAATCCTCATATAATTCCCAAATTTCCCTTTTTTTCACTAAAAAACAGAAGTTAACCTCCCAAAAGTTAACAGAAAAAAGGGTGTCAAATAGGAAAAGGAAAAGAACCCGGAAGCTGAGAGGAAACGAAAATCAAAAGCGATTACGTAAAGAGAAGGAATCTGGAAAGAGGGATCGTGTTCTTTTTCTAGGGTTGGAAACAAGGTTATCTCCACGAAACCCTTTCGATATAAAATCTTTTTTCTTTAGTTTTCTTAAATATCTACGTCTTCTTCTTTGGGTTTTTATAATGATAATAATAATGGGAAAATCACAGAGAACCTTTCGTGAGAATTAACGATGGCGTTAGCAGAAAAGCTCTCTCTCTCTCTCTCTCTCTCTCTCTCTCTCTTATCTCTGCTTGGAAGAACACAGAAAAGCAAATCAAATTAAATTTACTATGACTTACAGCTTTTTTAATTTGTTTAAGAGACTAATGCCGATTTTTTGTTCGTAAGTTTTCTGAAATTCCAATTTCGTCCCTTGACAACTTGATCAGAAGTTAAAGAGGTTAAAAACTTGTTCTTTTATTTATTTATTTAATGGAATTCCATTCATTGTTGGATACTTGGATTTGGCCTATATATAAACATATATATATAATTAAAAAAGAAAATTTGGATAATTAATTACACCAATTATTATCTCAAAGATTGAGGTACAAAATCCTTTTTAAAAGATAAATAAATCATTAAAAAATAGACTTATATAAGAATTTCATTGTTTGCTAAAGTTCAAAATTCTATTTCATATTTAAAAGGATTTAAACAAAATAGATTTTTTTTTAATTCTTTAATATATTTTATTACTATACTTATATCATATAAATAACAAATGTTATAAAAATATGTATGAAATTATTCATATTATAATTTATAGTCATCAAACCATATATTGAAATAGATTATAATGATACTTAGTTGTTCTTTAATTTTTCTTGGTTGCATTTTGTACCATAACTTCTATATTCATTCATATGATAATAATGGGGATTGATAGCAAGTACCAACTCTACTTATCTTACATCATCATTCATGATTTTGCACCAACATTTCCTCCCAAGTCCCAACATCTCTTATTATCTGTCTTTACAATCATTTCTTCTCATCTCTTTATGTGCACTTGCTACTGTTCTTGGCACTTTCTGTTATCGAATAATGTCAAATAATTGTTAATAAAATTTTATTTTAGTGACAAGGGAAAGTATTGAAATTTTGAAATTTTATATTTTAATTTTATTAAATATGTATTATTATGTATATTTATTAATTTATTAAATTACAATTTATTTAATGTGATATATTGGTTATAACTTTAATCAATAAAAATATTATATTAAATAAAAAACCAATGTCACACAGTTCAATAGCACTGCACAATACACATTTTGTTTGTGGTGTTTCAATATTAATAAATTATAGCCACTAAAAGCAGCTTTAATTATTGCCTTCTTGCATTAACATTTCCTTTTCACCTGCTCAATATTATTGCCAATATATTATCATGGCTGCATGAGATTGAGCAATTATTTTTATAAATCATACTATAAAAATTTTTGCAGCCATAAGACTTAACTCAATCAATTAATAAGATTTTTTTTTAAGAAGAATATTCAAGTATTATGAAAAATATTTTAAAAGTGAAATTTCCAATATATTGTATTATCAATGTAAAAAAAAAAAAAAACAGCTCTTAAAATCACTTAATCAAAAGATACATTTATCGTGTTATAAAATAAATAATATATATATGGACCCAACTTAATAAAAAAAGGGATTTTGTTAAGAAAGAAAAGGATAGAAAGGGAAACAAATAAACTACTAATTAATTAATTAATAAATATAACAAAAATCTAATTGTCAAAAAGCATTGAAGGAAAATAACAGTAAGATATATATATATATATGGAACCCAACTTAATAAAAAAAGGGATTTTGTTAAGAAAGAAAAGGATAGAAAGGGAAACAAATAAACTATTAATTAATTAATTAATAAATATAACAAAAATCTAATTGTCAAAAAGCATTGAAGGAAAATAACAGTAAGATTAATAGGGAAAAGGAATTTAAATCCCAACTCGAAAGCGAATAGACTAGAAAGAGAGAGAGAATTAGAAAACCAAAATCTTCAACTTGTCTTTGCCTCCTTTCGAGTGCAAACAGTGAAGATGCCGAGGAAATTACATGGTAACATCTGGGTACGAAGTAGACCCATCACTCGCATATGCGGCTACACTGTACAACCCAAGTTTGTGGCCGAAATGGAAACAATGGTGACTAGCTAACCTGTCATTTCTTACCATTTGCAACTCTTACCTTCATATTAAAGGAGAAACATAGACGGAATTTATTAAAGCCACCACCGCTGAATTTAGCTGTTTCTTGGCAACTTCCTTGGCCAACACCTACCATCTAGCTAGGCTGCTTTGTTGCAATACCATTTGCACGTGTATTAAAATTATGGAAGGTTGAAATGATAACCATGAGGTAAGGTTTAGAATTTTTTTTTTATTGTTTCATATTTAAATATTTTAATTTTTGAATAATTTGAATTTATATTGTTTTATATATAAATTAATTTGAATTTAAATAATTTTGAATTTGATTAAAATGAAATTTATTTTTTATTTTTTTAACAAATTAAATTGGATAAGATATATTATGATAATTCGAAGTTGGAAGTGACTTTGAATAAGGTTTAAAAAGCTTTTCCATCATATGTAAAAAACAATTTTTAAATTATTAAATGGTTGCCAAATGTCCTATTACTATCAGTGCACGCTTAGCTTATGAAATATCGTTCTTTTTTATATGACCTTTTTTTATATACTCATCTTCATTATTATTATTTATTATTGTTATTATCTACACGTTTGAAATTTGATAGTTAATGATGATGTGATTGGTGGCTAGGAATGTATAAATTATTCGTAATAAATACAAAAGGTTCTGAGCAGGAAATTGAAACCGACTGTAAACATAATTAGTTAATGCGCAAGGAAGTAGATAAATTGCGTTAGCTTGAAGTAAATTATATTTTATAATTTTTCATATTATTCATATTTAAAAAATTAACATTTAAATTTAATAATATTTGTATATTTATCATACTCATAAAGTTATAAATAAATAGTCTTAAAGATTGATCAAGTGATATAAAATTCAATTAAATTTTTAAATAAAAAAAACAATTCTCAACGAGAATAATTTTATAACGATTATAATATGAAAAAAATCTCATGATTTATATTAAAAAGGTTTTGAATCAATTAAATATTTTTATTATTTTAATAAAAAATAATATCATTCTCAATATATTAATTATTAAAATTTTAGTATCAATCAATAAATAATATTAAATATTTTTATTAATTTAAAATTTTATATTCATAATTTATATGAATAAAATATAAAATTTAATTATCAAATTAAAAAATATAAAATATGAAAAATAAAATTAATTTTACGTTAATATAAATAAACTGTTATACGCGACAGTATATAAACCTATAAGGAAAATTGAAGCGTGTAAATTTCTAATTAATCCAAGTGTTACGCATAGCTATTATACCATTTCGGGGAAGCAATGTTGGTCAGCCACGTCATGAATCTGTGGCCTTTCATTGTTCATTAGGTTAATAGGTTTTGAATATGATTGAAAAAGAATGAATAAGCAAAAAAATAAATGCAATTACGCATGTGAGATTATATGGGGGGTCCAGGAAAAACTTGTGATGTCAATTGCAGTGTCATTGAAGATGTAAACGTGTCCATAGGATTAAGGCTTATAAGGGTTATCACCAGGTTTTATCAATAGAAAAGATAAATAAATTTAAGGGTTATCCTTATCCAAATAGGTCTAAAAAACAGTGAAATTTGATCCTGCTTTGGGGATTACAATGCCTTCATGACAGGCTATGAGACACTTTGATGCTGTTTTTAAGGAGAAAGATTAATGTTGGGTAAGATTAAAATTTTATTATTTAATTCAAGGATGATTTATCAATAAAAATTTTATAAGTAAAATTAAAATAATAATACATTTCATTTAATAAATAATAAATAAAATAAAATATGTGTCATTATCATCATTCTATCACTTGTAGAGATAGACTCTACTAATAATATATTTATTTGATAATTATCCTTAATTCAATTGGTTTATGTGGTTTTTTTTAAATATTTTTTTAAAATTTAAAATTTAATTTTGGCACTTGCTTCTTCTTCTATCTTCAAATTATGATTTTTTTTATCAAATAATTAGAATTTTATTTGCATTTCAAAGAATTTGATTCAAATAATTTTTATAATATAATTTAATAATTAATTTTGAATTTTAAAAATAATAATTACTTGAACTTGAGTTAAAAAAAGAATTAATCTAAAATTTGAATTTATGTTTACCTTGTACTCCTCATTCAATTAAAAAAAAATAAAATTGATGAACAGTGAATCATGTCTTATTAGTCATTTTTTTAGTATACATATTTTTTATTTAGTTTTTTATTTTTTAGAAATGAATATTTTAATTTCTAATTAATTCCTCATTCTTAATAAAACAAAATATCGAAGAAAAAATTAATTATATAGTTATTATCTACAATTAATTATATGACAAAAGAGTTTAAATTCACTGAAAAAAATTTTAAAAGTCATTTTTCATAATTTTTTAAAATTTAACGTAAATAAATCTATTTAAAATCTTGCATTAATTTGTAAAAAAAAAAAGTACTTTAAGAACCCTTTGACATAAAAAAACTAATGATGTAAAATATAATATATTAATTCTGAATGTGGAAAAAGTTTAATGAATGCAAGGTGGAAAAATAACGATGTTACAGTGAAATCATTAAGCTTGACAAAAGGAATTTGTTCCCACTAACTTTTGTTCGGTGAAATTGTTAAAATAATAATAATAATAAAAAGACTTGACCAAACCGTTCTATTAGACAGTATATTAATTTAATCTCGTGGAGCAGACCAGACCAATACATATGACTTTGTCGATTTTGGGTTTACGTGTCAAACTTCGAAAGGGTAATTCATTTTCATGAACCAAACCAAGAAAATATCGAAGCTGCTAATATGGAATCTTAAATGTTAAACGTGTAAGAAATGGGAAAGTAAGAAAAATAATTTACGTTTTTATTTGAAGAAAAATATTCGACTTTCACATCTATTTATTATTAAATTAAATATTTAAATTTATAATTTACTTATTTTTTAATATATATTTTTAATAAAAATTACAATCTTAATAAATTTATTACTTTTTTTTAATACGTAATCAAAAAAATCACTCCACTCAAATTGAATTAATAAATAAATAGAACTAATTAAATTTAATAATTTTTTAAATTAGTGGTTAAAAAAAATTGTAACGTATTATAATATTTAAATTTGAATCCAAGTCAACTCCATTCTTAGTTTTAATTATCAAATATTTTATTTATAACAAAAAAAGAACTAATTAAATTATTAAATAACTATATTAAATTCAATATTTAAAAATAAAACTATATTAAATTTAAATTCACACATAAAAAACTTAAACTTTAAATTTTAAAGTCTCAATATTGATATTACTATGAGGTGTATAAATTTGTAATTGCCTCTTGTCATAAAAAATTCGAAATCTATAATTAGAAGACTACCAAATGTTATTAAATGTTTGAATTTCTTCCCCCAATCGCTCTTAAAATCTTCTTTTCTAAATCTTCTTTTCTACTTGTTTCATTATTGTTTTTACAGTGTAGGATTTTAATTAAAAAAAAAAAAGTAATGTTAATATTGAAATTTGAATTTTATACATGAAAAATTATCATATTTTAAAAATATTAAAGAAATAATCATCTAAATTAATATTTAAAAAAATCGATAATCTTATCAATATCAAATGACATCCAAAAGATTATCCTGAAAAGCTTTTCCCAAACACCTTAGTGAGAGAGAATACCTTCAATTAATTTAATTATCATAATTAAATTACTTAAGCAACTCATAAAAAGGTTCCAACGACTATAATTATTTCCTCGAACGAAGAAGAAGATGGCAAACTTTCGTGAAGCAAGTGCAATTGTTGCCTTGGACAAACTAAGAAATGGACAAAAATAGGAACATTCATGGCGAACAAATTGCAATGCAAATACGCTTTTGAAGGTGAGGGTTGGGGGAGCCAGCAGCCACTGGTGTTACATCAAAGCGCCGGGACAGGCACATGGGGGACCTTGGCCTACAGTCCTTGATGCTGATGTTTGACCCATACATCAGGAAGCCTGAAGGGCCACCCAAACAACATCTCCCCTCATGTCCCATTTGCTTGCTCTTCGGCTTAACAATAATTGTCGCAGCCTCACGTGTTCCCCAGACATTGAATCTTGTTGGATCAGAATTCAGAACCAACAGTCCCTTGCATTACTGGTTTTTCTTCAGATTCAACGTAAATGATTTTAGATTTAAATCTTAGAGATGGTGATTGGTTTATGATTAGGAGTAGCATCAGAAAGAGTACTCGTTAATCCCGAACAATCTCATTTTGAATCCAATTATAAATTAGAATATTTGAATAATTTTTAATTATACTACTTAAATTTTATTTTAAAAAATTTAAAAATATTCGAATTCATTTAATTATTTCATAATTTATGTATAAATAAGATTCTACTTTTTTTTAATGTTAAAAATAATTTTTTTGTTACATAAATTAAAAGAATACACAAACTTAGTTCACATAATATTTTATTTTATTCTTTTGCATTCAATGCATTATTTGAATAGAAGATTGTTTAACCAATAAAATTCTCAGCTACCTTATTTGGTCGAATCTGTAGAAGTATCAAAATATTTATTAATTTTTTATAGACACGTGAAATAAATGCCTTATATTATAAAATAATTTGACTAAACAGATCTTTAACTTCTAATTTTCATTCTGATTTCCCATAACCATATCGTGCTGGCTTTATTGATTGAGATATTTCTTAGGTGAAGCTGTCTGTTAATCTAATATAATAAACAAAATGAAGAATTATTATACATTCCAAGTTAATTAGTAGGATGATCAAATAAAATAAAATCATAAAGACTTTACCTTTTTTTTTTGATATCAATGAAAAAAATGGTTAAATGGTCAAAAAAAAATCCTTAAGAAGAAAGGTTTGACATTTGAATTTTTATTTTTTCACAATCAAAATGAGTTCTTATATTTTAATTTTCACTAAATTAAATTTTTTTAAGACGAAATAAAAAAGATAACGGTTTTCATCACAGAAAAACTCAATTGAGTAAAAATTAAAATCTAAAAGCTCAATTAATTGAAAAAAATATAATGGTTCAATCGTTAATTTATTTTCGAGAGTTTTTTTAACCTTTTTGTCTAAAAAATAAAAAAGATATTTTGATAAACAATTAACCTACCGTCTAATAAGGAATATAGATTTGATAGTTCACGCATGAATTTATTTACGTAATATAAAATAAAAAATATCTTATTAAAATTAAAATAAATACCTCAAACAAGTTTTTATTTTATTTTTTATTTTAACAAAAAAGGTGGCCTTCGATATTCCTTTCAAAACCCAATAAGACATTTCCAAGTTCAAGGGTGGAAGAAATACGAAAAGCAAGAGTATATAGTTGTTGGTATGAGAGGAAGTTTCAAAAGAAAAGCAATGATGATTTGAGGCAAAACCAAACTGCTTGGTTCAATCAAGTTTCTCAACTCTACAAGGCAACCAAAGACTAATGTAAAATAAGGTTTTTCTCTTCCTTGGACGGCTTGGAGAAGAGACCGTTTGACTGTCCTGTCTCTCTTCAAAAAACATTGCTACTTCAAACAAATGAATGAAGACATAAATTGCTAACTTATTCCTAAACGAAAACATTAATTATCTATTGAAACTTGGTTTTCAAGCAACAGAATTATTTCTTTCTAGATAGTGGTCTAGTTGTGGTATCACATGCTTTAGATTCAAGCAAGTTTATAACAGAAAAGGATGAGATTCATAGGTTGGGCTCAAATGGGCCTAACTTTAAAATGTTCCCATTGCAAAAATATACACATCACAAAAGTACAAATAGCCATTAGCCCAATACCTTTATGGTTAATTGGATTATTGGTATTATAATTTATATTAAAATATAAAATTTTTTTGTTAAAATTTATTTCGATATAAAATATATAAAATTTTATTTTAATTTTAATTATATTTATATGTAATTTTTATTTAATTTTAATTTATATTATTTTTATATTTTTTTATTCATATTATTTTTATATTTATTATCAAATCGTATTTAAAATTATTAAATTTACCTCATGAATTTAATAAAATTGCGCAACTCACACTTCCTCATCCATTCCGTATATTTTTAAAATACATATATATATATATATATATATATATATATATAAATATTTAAAAATATTTCTCAATTCTCAAAAGAATCTATACTTATATATATATATAATAATATATGTATACACATAAGTCCGTAAGTAGATAAAGAGAGAATTAGAAAGTAGTAAAACTTAAATTATAATTCTTAGTTAAAGTCCCGATCGAAAGAATCAAAATTTTTACATATAAAATTTAAATAATGATTTAAAATGTATCATTTTTTTAAGCATGAGAATTTAAAGTTGTATTATTTTATTTTTTTCTCAAATAAAAAATTTTAATTGTATATATATATATATATATATATAAAATCATACATAATAAAATCATAATGAAATTGGCTAATTTCCCTAAAAAAAATCGAGTATTTTTTCTTATAGAAGAAAAGCAATGACATCCCAAGCAACCCCCAAAATAGCAAAACGAAAAAGAAAAACAGTTTTCGGTTTCTACCTTTTAATCTTTTTTTTTTTTGGCGATAAAACATTCTTCCATGACAGGAGCTAACAAAGCGAGTAACGACATAATAATGGACCCCAGCTTGCTTCCCTGTTTCAACTCTACATCTATAAATCCCAACAGGCCAAACAAAAAGCCGTAACACAATCGTAAACTTAACTAACCTCAACAAATTCATGGCAAATCCGAGATGGGTTTGTGGTTTTAAGACCTTGTTCATCTTTGTCGGCCTCTATCTCACTCTGGGTAGTTGTGTAATTGCAACTTCTTCGGAAGACTCAGTTGCCCAACAATTGCTTGATAAGGTTCATAAGCTTCCAGGGCAGACTTTCAATGTGAACTTTGCACACTATTCTGGTTATGTTACTGTCAATGAAGGCTCCGGGAGAGCTCTCTTTTATTGGTTCTTTGAAGCTGCTGAGGATCCTGATTCCAAGCCTCTTCTTCTTTGGCTTAATGGAGGTCAGAGTTTGAAACATTCTAAGATTCTTGTCTTGTTTTGACTTTTTTTAGCACTATTTTATTTTTTGTTATATGGGTTGTTAGTCCTTTGCTTTTTATGCTGTGATTATTTGGTAATTAATGCTTTTTACTGATCATTGACTATGCTTTTTAATGTCCAATCATTTGTTTTATGATTTCAGTTTCACTGTGTTCTTTTCTGGGTATATTCTATTTCCGATCCTAAAAATCTTATTAGTGATTATGTCATTTGATTAGAGCTTTGTTTCTCTTTGTTTGAGTTGAAATCTTCAGAATTTTTTAAAGAAGAATATATTTTTGATTCATTTATTGTCTATTTTGTGTTGGCTCTTGTATTTCTTATAATCTTGTTTTGTTTTTATAATTATTATTATTATTATTATTATTATTATTATTATTATTATTATTTTTGGTTTTATTCACTATTAATACTCTCATAGGGAAGAAAAACATTACTTATTTTCAGTTTTATGTCCTTAGGTCCTGGATGTTCATCCGTTGCTTATGGCGAAGCAGAGGAAATTGGCCCATTTCACATTAAGCCAGATGGGAAGACCCTTTACTTGAACCCTTACTCTTGGAATCTAGGTAATCAAAACTTCACCATGAAAGTTGATCAAATTAAAGCAGTATTGCAAGACAAAAGTTTCTCTTTAGTGTTCCTGATAGCTGGTGTAAGAAATAGGAAATGGAATTGCTTTACTTCATTTAGTTGAATCTCTAAAATGATGTTATACTTTATTTCTAACATAGAAGACACTGATTCGTTTATGGTGGAGGTGGATGTTGCCATTTAATTCAATTATGATACGATCTACAGAAATTTACTTTTAGGTGAAAGCCATTACATTTTGGGTGCATCATTTCAGCTGGTCAACTTGAAGCTCTTAGGCTATTGTATACTTTTAAAACCCAAATTATTATGAAATCTTACTTAGCACTCAAATCTAAAGTTGTTGGCTGCACTTTTAACCTGCCTTTCCCTCCTCCGGACTCTGACCAATCAACATGTGCATTCATGTGTAGACACCAAAACACAAACTCAAGTGACTAACAAATGTGTATTGGTTGAGCATGTGATTATCATTTTCTATTAGATGTATGGAGTCCTGACCATTTCCTCCTATAACATTGTTAGCTGCATGTCATGCTTGAATGATTTTTAGAAGTTCACTCCTTTCTCCCTAGAATGGCTGTTATGTTTAGGTTTATGTCAACAGTTTTATTTGCACATGGAATACTTTCAGTTTAGTAATTTGTATGTTAGAAATATTCAGTTATTAGTTACATCATCATTGCAAGATTCTTTTACTGCTTTGCAGTTGCCAACATTCTATTTCTTGAGTCTCCTGTTGGAGTTGGTTTCTCGTATTCAAATACTTCCTCTGATTTGCTTAACAATGGTGATAAGAGAACCGGTAAGGCTGGGACATTTTCTATTTCACACCTTGATTTGAATTTTCATTTAGGTTATCTTGTCCAATTTTACTTTCTCTCCCTTTGATGTACAGCTGAGGACTCGTTTACATTTTTGCTAAAGTGGCTTGAGCGCTTTCCTCAGTATAAAGGAAGAGATTTCTACATTTCTGGAGAGAGCTATGGAGGTAAATAGTAATTTTTGGCATTTTTTTTCCTTCAAATGTGCTAAAGCACAATTTCTTTTCCGTTGGCTTATAAAAGCCCATAATTAGTGAAACAGATTGATTTAATGAGGTTTCCTAGCTTTGTTATTCTAGCCAATTAACATGTGGGTCTTATTCGAGGTCCATTTGTCATTAAGTTAAGATTAACAAACTTCTTATTTTGTTTAATCAAGTTACCAATTGGGATATTTGACTTGTTAAACTATTGATAATCACAAATTGGCATAAGTGTCAGGTTTGAGGACAAGAAAGATAATTCTGAATTAAAATATATTGGATTCACTGGAAATTACAACTAGCTCATACCTGTAAAGGAGTCCAAGATGGGTAGAAAGGGAAAAAGCAAGAAAACCGTCTTCACTTGCAGGAGTGTCTCCAACTCTAGGGATGCTCATACGTGCATACGAGTGATTTGCTCATGGTAGGAAGATTTAAAGGAGATAAAGATAGACTGGAAACTACTCATGTTGAAATCATAAAAAATGATTTGGCTGCTTTTTGTCTTCAAAAGATATAACTGAGTGGAATGGAGAAAACATATTCGTGTAGCTGACCCCAACTAGTTTTGGGTTAAGGCTTAGTTGGGTTGAACTATAGGGAGCACTTCCAATGCGATTAGAGAAGGCTACTAGTTGTGGGAGATATAAAATTCTTTACCCACTTTGAAAGCATGTACGGGCTGAAAGGATAGCGTTTTGGTTTCGCAATTTTCTTTCTATTAAAAAGGACTGCTTGCAAAGGGATATTTGATTTGCTCATTTTCATGGCTCAAAGAACTATAAAAAAATTCTTATCTCCACTTACCTAGGTATCCATTGTAAATGTACCAAAAAAAAAAAAAAAAAGGCTGCAAAAGAAATTTTCATTTCATTTTGGAACATATATTGAATGACTCTGCCTGAATTATGCCTAGAGTCAAAAGGCATTAGTAAAAATAAGAGAAGTAACATTCATTGATATCTTTGATGAGTTTGGAACTTTGAAATGATTGTATTTTATACTATATTTTAATTGTTCTCTAAAAACAAATTCATTATGATTTTTTTTTGCTGCTGCTGCTGTTGTTGTTGTTGAGATTTCACATTAAAGAATGTGTTGCAGGGCATTATGTTCCACAGCTAAGCCAAGCCATTGTAAGATACAACTGGGCAACCAAGGAAAAAGCAATTAATCTAAAGGGTTATATGGTAGAGACTCTATTCTTGTAAGAGAAGCAGTTTTGCATCTTTTGAGGAAACTAAAACGTAAACGTCTATATGTAATGCAGGTTGGAAATGCTCTAACTGATGATTACCACGATTATTTGGGGCTCTTTCAATTTATGTGGGCAGCTGGTTTGATTTCTGATGAAACATACAAGCTGCTGAATGTACTATGTGATTCCGAGACATTTATCCACCCCTCAAGTTCTTGTGAAAAGATTCAGGAGGTTGCAAGTGAAGAACTCGGAAATATCGACCCATATAGCATCTTTACTCCTTCCTGCTCTGCCAATGTTAGCCAGTCAAAGTGGCTGCTGAAAAGAAGGCTTGTAAGTAGATGTACCTGCATCCTTAAATTTGTGTTTTTTCCCCTTTTTAAATATCAGTCAAACGATCTTCTAATTAATTCAACTTCAGGCACAAGCATTCTAGTGAAACTATGTCATACAATGCACTGTCTATGATTTAAAAATCATCAGCATTAATGGTCTTTTCCCCATTTCTGTTCTTATTCTTAGGACTTTCAACCACTCATTATCACATATCATCTTCAAAATCATTATATACATATTTGTAGTGACAATTGGTGCAGGGACCTGATACTTCTCATCTGTATTTATGATTTTATATTCCAAGAACTAAGGCTCCCCTTAAGCTATCATAAAGTTCTTGACATGCAGAATGCATTGGCCATAACAATCACCATAACTTACCAGAAATCAAAATTTTAAACTTGTTTTAGACCTGCTTATTTAATTGTCTCTGTATTCCAGAATATTTGACATTTTGTGCGTAATTATTAATGAAATTTGTTATTCTCCAACAGATGGTTGGCCAGCTCAGTGAGAAGTATGATCCTTGCACTGAGAAGCACTCAGAAGTATACTTCAATCTGCCTGAGGTTCAAGAGGCACTACATGTTTTACCGGAAGTTGCACCATCTAAGTGGGAGACTTGCAGGTATGTGGTGTGTTTTCATAGATGTGAATTCGTTCGTTAACTGAAAGTAGCTAGACTACCCAACAAAGTATTATAGCTCTGCTCATATCTATATGAAACTTATTTTAATGTGTTCAAAGGACATCAAATTTCTGATAAGGAAAGCTGTCACAGTTTGGTGCTATGTGTAACTTTAAACTATCTTCCCTTCAACACCATTTATTTTTACCCAATTACTTTGCTAGAAGTCACATGGAGTTTATTAAAAACTTCTGCTTTTATTTCCATTTTGCAGTGATATCGTAAATACCAACTGGAAGGATTCTCCAAGAACTATGCTGGATGTTTACCATGAGCTTATACATGCAGGACTTCGCATATGGATATTCGGGTTTTTCTCTAGATCTGTGATGTTGCTTTTCTCCATAGCTAGAATGTGAGCGTCGGTTTTGTTTTCTTTATTTATCATTTGTAAGGTAGAAGTGTTCATGGTTGCATACCTTTCTGTCCAGAAGACTGCCGTGGTAAAAATTATTTACCATTAGAATAACCATTTAAGATGATTTAGTTGTTTAATTTTGAACGCTAGATTTATGTTTAGGTTCTATTACATTACAGCTCGACATAGCCAACATTGACCGAACATTTTTTGGGAATTTAGACATGTTAACAGTATTTGATAGGAAGATAGCTCTGATACTTCTCATTGTGTTTTTCTACGTAAAAACACAACCCATGTCATTTTACACTATTTAGATTATGGATACAATTTTTCTTTTCTTGTTGAATTGACTTCAGACAATTTTTTCTAATTTGTTTTTTCTTTTTTGCCCCATTCTACCGATTATGATAGTGGTGACACAGATGCTGTGATCCCAATTACATCCACACGCTACAGTATAGATGCTCTCAAGCTTCCAACTGTGAGGCCATGGCGCGCCTGGTACGATGATGGACAGGTAAATCGTTATAGTAACTGCATCATATTCCATAATCTTTCATTTCTCTTGGTAATTTAACTAGTTATTCCTTCAAAAATTTGGATTCGATTCTGTCATATAGTTAGAATTGATAACTACCAGTGTTTTGGGCACTGTCTAGCTTATGGCAGTCATCATGGTGACTAACAATGTAAGTGTCAAACAGGTGGGCGGATGGACTCAAGAGTATGCTGGACTTAACTTTGTTTCAGTTAGGGGAGCTGGGCATGAAGTTCCTTTGCATAGACCCAAACTAGCTCTCACACTCGTCAAAGCATTCCTATCAGGATCCTCAATGCCTGGATTGGAACAAGTCACTGACTCCTCAATTTAGGTTGAATGTTTCTCAAATGAGGGAAAAGACATCTCTATCACTATAATGGGACTTCTAATGTTTATGTGGTGACCATGAACCTCTCTTCCTTCCCCAGACATGTTTCAATTGAAATGTGAACTGTGCTGAAATTATCAGAAATGGATTGATTCAGCTTGTCTTGCCCTTTTGAATTTGGCATTCTCATCTCATCAGGTGTCAGCCATGGTTGCATGGTTCATATAAAAAATTATGTCACCAATAACTTGATTACTACCGTTAATTAAAAAAAAAAAATTTATGATTAATTTAAGGATTTGTTCAGTGGCATGTTACAAATATAATAAGCTTATACATAATCATTTCAATATATATATATATATATATATATATATATATATAAATAATGATATAAGTTATCATCTGTGATATTTATAATTGAATAAAAAATAACTAAATAATTTCAATTTTAATATTACATTTTGAATGATAATTTAAGTTATATAATAAAATGTAAAAATTAAAAAAAAAAACCAAATATATCAATACATTTTCGAGTACTTTCATGTTACAGATTATATATAGTTTATTAATATTTATTTTCCATAAGCTATAACTTTTTTTTCCTAATTTCTTTTTCTTTTTGCTCAAGGATGATACTCAATATGATTGCCATACATTTTTTTTTTTTAAAAAGAGAAACAGTGAATAAATAATTTTATTAGAGTGTAATTTTTTTTTTCAAAATTATTTCAAATCATAAACTCACACAAAAAATAAGCCTTACTCTCAAACAGACAAGTCAAACTTTTGGAATAACAATAATAGCTGGAAGGAACACATTAGTTTTCATCGGTTGATCATGATATATACTTGGGCATAGCTATTCTAAGTGAAAAATGCAAAAGATTTTCTAGTCTTTCAAAATATCAGAGGACAGTTAGTCCATAAGTCTTAAGACTAATCCATGAATCCATTTGTGTATTAACTTTCTATACATCCAAAGTCAATTGATTTCTTACACAGGGTGAAAGATGCCATTGGATCCTTGTCTAACTCCAAACATCTTGTCTTTGGATTGCCGGAAACCATGCAGCTGGCTAAGTTGACAATTCAGCATAAACATCTTCTCGTGTGTCTGTGCGGTTATGACTTTGCCTGTAAGCATCATTTCCATGGTTCCTTTCGTGATAGTATTGTTGCAGGAAGATAGTGCTCCTCTCTGCGATATGCTGACAGCAGGTTGGCTTCACGGCTTCCTTTCCTGCTTTTCTTACCTGAATGAAATAGCAGCAGCAGTCGTAATACTAGAGAGACTAAATGCTTGACACCCAAGTTCCCGTGCACTGTGTGAACATTTGTGCCAGACACTTGGAGCATGAGTTTTATGATATGCTAATGGTTATAAAATTATTTGTCCAAGGACATTGAATCCATAGCAAATTTAATTGATGTGGAAAAATTGCTCTAAATTCGTCAGTTTCCTTTACGGAGCATTCTGTAGCTCAGAGATTAAAGTTTAACACAGAACAATTATTGCATGGATTGCTATTGTCCTTATGTAAGGACATGGAAGACTTGATAACTTATATATTAACTATTTGCATTGATATATATATATATATATATATATATATATATATATATATATATATATATATATACACACACACACACACCAAAGGCAATACTGGACTACTCCGGGCAACACGGCTCTTCTGACAATAAAACAGACAAGTGAAAAGAAAAAAATAAAAAGGGAAATAACTCAACAATTATGAAGCGGTAGATATATATGTGATCACTGCCTCTTCCCTCACTCCCAACCACATAGTGATATCTAGGTTCTTGGCTGAATGATAAGTGTATGTATTCTCTAACTCTTTGAGCTGGATTCATTTCGCTCCTCACCCAAAATTATGAGCTGATAAAAAAAGGGTGTAGACACACTAGAGGGTAGTCTCATCTATGTGGACATTTACCAAAATAGATCCATTTTTCTACAGAGAATTTTCCATTCTTACATGTGAGATCCTCCAATCATCTTTAGACAGAATTCTCATTTATAGGCACAATATTACAAACCAATGCACGGCCAAAATGAATTTATATGTCCAGTGTAGGACACAAACAAGTCCTAATCTTGTTCCAAAATCAGTCCATTGTTTTTCATAATACAAAAACAAGCTTTTCATGTTCCTAGTGCTTAAACTAGACAAATTTAGAATGACAAATTTGTATTATATATTAGCCTCCCCAATGCCAAGCATAAATGAAGTTAAGCTAGATTTTTTACTAACCCATAAGATCCTGGAAAAGAAGTTTGTCCCATTCAGTGCCAATGCCCTGTCAACTGACTCTTTGGTGGTAAAAGTAATGTATGCAGACCTGACGAACCAAAGTCATGTTTAATCATGCCACAAAATACAACACAGCATCCAGGTGACAGTCATACCATTTCTCTTTGATAGTTGATGTGTCAGTCAACTTAATAAGTCTGACAATGGCTCCACAAGTGGCAAAATAAGATCTCAAAGCATCTTGAGAGGCTGCAACATGAACCTAAAAATATTTTAACTGCAAGGAGTTACTTCCATAAATGATTCCCTAATTCGGAACATTATTATTATTATTATTTTTTTTTGCAAAATTTCAAATCAGTAAATAATGAGAAATCCTCAATAATAATACCTACATTCATGATAAAAGAAGCAACAATCCACTATGGTACTTTGTTAAGCACAAATATCAGACAAGTGAAGAAGAAAGAAAGAACTTGCTGCAGCAACCAAACAAAATAATATTCCAAGGTAAAAGAGATATGACTCAAAAGTGATTCATCTCACCCACATTTGTCACAAATACAGTCCTTGACTCAACCCCTTCCTTAAGCAGATCAACTGAACCTGAAATAGCCAAAGTAAACATTATTCAGGCTGAAAAAAGAAATCATGAGTACAAAAAAAAAAAAAAATCATAATTTATAAAATTCCTTCCTGTGTCCTCAACTAAACTGAATCTAGACATCTCCACTGTACACTATATATTTCATTTATTTATTTCTTTATATTTATACAGATCTGTCATTCAGCATTCAAGA
The DNA here is from genome assembly GCA_033439115.1 of Firmiana major. Classification (NCBI taxonomy): domain Eukaryota; kingdom Viridiplantae; phylum Streptophyta; class Magnoliopsida; order Malvales; family Malvaceae; genus Firmiana; species Firmiana major. The sequence continues at coordinate 79,849,839 of CM065900.1, read as the reverse complement.
AACAACAACATTGAAGTTGTTCTGTCAAACTCAAACACAAGAACCAAACTAAAGTTTCAAAAGCATATGGCATATCTTGATGACTTGATGTCACTTTATTTCCATTTCCATACATCAGAAAACAACATAGCCAGGCCACAGGCTATAGCCCACAGGCCATAAACAACTTGATTTCAAATTAAAAGACACAATAGCAAAGACATATAGACAATTCAAAGAAATTATTTAATCAAAGATTATAGACTCATTCATTGAAAAAGCATCTAACCATCTTACCAAAGCTAGAGGATAAGGTATGTTCTCCATCCTTGTTCACTGATTTTGATTTCAGCTTTGAAATTTCTGTTTCAAGTTGTTGTAATCTTAATTTCATATCTACCAATTGCTGCATAAGTCAAAAGCTTAAGCATGTTAATTAGGCAGAATAATTTGAGCTTCAAGAAAGTAACTGATGGTTTAACCAAGCAGGTGTTTCCTTACAGCTTGGACAGGCCCAATTCCTACAGTTGCTGCTGGAAGAGCACTATGTGGAATCAGTGTCTGAGTAGACTCTAGAGCCTCCAAACTCAACTTCTCTTGGGATATTTTTTCTGGCCTGGAGCTTACTGATGCATTAAAACCAAGTTTACAGCATTTATTGTAACTTTCTGACTTTTCTGATTTACATGAAGCACCACTCTCTTTGAGCATATAAGTGAACTTTTCAGATTGCCTTCTAAATTTTCTGGAGTTTTCTTCTTCATGATCCGGAGAATCTGGAGTGCTGCCAGAGATAGGAATGAAATCATTTACTTGCCTCTTTAGACCACCATTGCTACTATAAATTTTCGCGTAACAGTTTTGAGACAGATTTTGTTTGACTTTGTTGTCTTGAACAGTAGCCATAAATGTATCTTGGTTAAGCCCCGGTGAATTCTGTTCTAACTTTTGCCTGTGGATATTATAACCTTCATTTGCATTAACTTTCTTAACCTTCAGAAAGGTGTCATTTTCAGTCAGAATTCCCAATCTATCCCAAACATTACCACGTGTGATTCCATTGATTCCCTTCTGAAGAAATATAGCACCAGCAGCCTTGGAAAATAGCCTCCTTCCACCAACATTAGTCACCTGAGAATGCTTAAAAGGCATGTTTCCTACATAAAAACCCATACACAAACCCTTCAGATTCCAGGTTTCAGGTTAATTTTATACGGATGAACGCCAAGAACATGTATTTGTGCACACATGTACCATTTTCTAAAGCAAAATCTTTAAAATATTCAGTTCCAATAGAAGATTAAAACTTAGGGAGAGCCCTTAATTTCAGATCATTTATGAGTCATAATATTATCAGGGCAAAACACACATGATACCAGGTAAATGCACTATATATGAAGTAATGGTTGAATCCCACCGCATTTCAATTACATATACACACCAACAACAAAAAGTAATGAACCTAAGCAGAGACATCCTTTGACGTTACAATTAGCAGAGGTTTAAGACTTAATATTCCGGGAAAGCAGTTTGTTCTTTGGTCTTTGAGAAGGCTAAGTAGACAACTCATTTATATTTTCAGTCAGTTACGTGGTGTTTCAAAAGCATCCAATTTTCAATAATAAGACACATATAATAGCTATCAATTAATTACAAGCGATTGGGTAATTAAGGCTTACTCTCATGAACCTTCTCGTATTGTATATGTTGCTCATCGGCAAGCAGTAGTTCAGCAGAGGGCTTCGTTTTAAAAGAACAGCCATTTAAGGACCCATCTCGATTATTCTCAAATGATCTGCAGTTTTCGTTAGATTTGCAAGAAAGAGCTGAAGCATTCTTATTATTAGTTTCCCCACCCAAAGTGTTAGAAAAGACTGGAACTTGGCAACAACTCTTAGGAACTCCTGACCTACTTTTCTGAGAATGGTTCTCGGAAGAAGCATCATCAACCTCAGTGGATCTTGCACCAGTGATGTTCTCCAAATCTGACGAGCTCATACGTGTATTTGAATCATTAGAAGCATCTGATAAAATGTTCCATAGCCTATACAAAAGATAACATGCAGACTTACAGCAGCAAACTTAATGTAGAAAAGGAAAAATAAAGAAGAATCGTGATAAGGTTACCAGGATACAAACTCAGTGGTACTATCACCAAGAAACGGTTCCAACTCAGCTTTTGCTTCAGACTGGCACTTGCCATTAGAAACAAGCACAACAACGTACTCCTGAAACAACAAATTTTACCAAATCTTAGAACTTGGATTGGTGTTTTCTTGTTTCCCGGAAGCCAAAGAATCGTGAAAGAAAAAGGAAAGAAAAGAAAGGGAGTAAAAGTGATAAAGATATGGTTACTGTGAGGACTCGGATGCAATCGGGATTGTAGTTGAAGTCTCCAAGCAAATGAAGAAGCTTTTCTGAAACCGAAGCTTTGAGATTGGAGTTCGACGCCATTAATATTGGTGTACTCATCTTTGATTGATTAGGGTTTTCTTCGCTCATTTCTTTTATTTTATTTGTTTGTTTTGTCTTTCAGAGTTTCTGGAGAAAGAGTTTTTGAGTCTACAGAGGACAGTACTGTCGATGGAGGGCGGAGGAAGGAAAGCTGGCGCCTTTTCGTTCCATGGTTACGTGCCGCCTAATTTCCCTTTAATTCCAAATTTACCCTTACAACTGAAAAACTGAAAGTATTTCTGTTAATCCGTTTATAAATAATAAAATTTAAAGTAAAGTATATGAATTAAATTTATATTTTATTTGATAAAACATTTAATCAAATAAATTCAAATAATTCAATTTCTATTTCAAGATGAGTTTGAATTAAAAAAATTAAAAAAAATAAACTCAAATAATTTAATTTAAGATAAGATTCAAGTGTTAAATTTAATTATAAATTCGAACTTTATATTTTATTAATTAGATTTAATTCAATTTAATTATGGTAGTAATTATGAATTAAAATTGAAAGGATATATTTTGGAAGGAAATGACCTTTTCCTTTATTAAAAAATAAAAAATAATGAATAATTTTACATTATTTACTTAGAGATGTAATTCACATTTAATTAGCTCTAAATTTAATGTTCGCTTAATATTTATAATTAATTTTTATTTATATTTTTTAACATAAACTAATTACAAAATTAATTAATCAGTTTTGAATAAGTGATTAAACTTTCGTGATTAGAGTTTTTACCCAATTTCATGAATGTCACTGAATCTGTTTTTTTTTTTTTCTTTTCACTTTGCTTTATGAACTTTAATTCATCCTCAATTATTGTGATGAACAAGTGAGAAATATTTTTGCATTTTCTCTTTTTTATCTTCCTTTTATTTTTTAAATAAATATTTTTCATAAAAAATACAAAAATAAAATATGTAAAATATCAGTAATTAATAACCATCAATGAATCAATTATCAATAATACATACATGATAAAATTATTTTTTATTGAGAAATTATTAAATGCAGTTTTAGATTATAAAGTGACACATATTTTGAAATATATTAGGAAATAAAAAAATTAATTAAAAAAAAAAATATGTGACAACCCTTAAATTTACTTGTACAATAAAACTTTTAATCAAATATAAATTCTTCTTATTTGTTTTAGATATTTTTTATCCATGAAAGGGAAGCTGAAAGCGAAATCTAGGGAAGCTTATAAGTAACATGAAAATCCCGAAACAGTTATTTTGCTCCACTGCTTCAACTTCCTTTATCCCAACAACCCATCTTCAAGGTATGCACAAAGCTTTCTCACTCAAACAAATTTACTCTCTATTGAATCTTCTTTACTTCATTCATCCACAAAAATGATGCATAGATCTTTCTTCTTCTGAGTCAAAATTTGATTAACAGTAACTATAGCAGCTATGGCTTCTTTGAAATTGTCCATTGACACTGTTGATTCAAAGAAATTCAATTTCTATGTAAACCCACTTCAATTAACTGATCAGTGCTCCACTTTTTCATTCACTAGCTGTATTCATGTTGGTAGAGCTGCTTCCTTACTCGGTTCTTTGACTAGGCTCAAGCATAATATTAGAGTGTCTCGCTTTGAAACTGAATTCCCCTACATTCCTGAACCAAACCCTGTCGATAAAGATACCATTTTTTCTGCTCAAAATGATTTAGTTAATGAAAACCCAAAACTTGTTGGGGGCCGGAAAGGTCAAAACCCCAAAAAAGGGATTAAAAAAAATGTGGGTTTCAGGTTTGGTTTCAGACGGAATAGTAATGAAACAGAAAAAGGGGATTTTTTTGTGTATAACAATAGCGGGTTGGATGTTGATTACTCTGCTATTAAGTCTGACTTGAACTTGGAGCATTGTAATTCTATATTGAAAAGGCTTGAGAGGTCTAATGATAGTAATGCTTTGAGATTTTTTGAGTGGATGAGGAGCAATGGGAAATTAGAGAGAAATGTGACTGCTTATAGATTGGTTCTTCGAGTGTTGGGTAGGAGAGAAGATTGGGATACGGCGGAAATGATGGTTAGGCAAGCAAATGGTGATTCAGGCTGTGAGCTTAATTTTCAGGTTTTTAATACAATTATATATGTGTGTTCTAAAAGGGGTCTTGTTGAATTGGGTGAAAAGTGGTTTAGGATGATGCTAGAACATGGGGTTCGGCCAAATGTTGCCACTTTTGGCATGCTTATGGGACTTTACCAAAAGGGCTGGAATGTTAAGGAGGCAGAGTTTGCATTTTCACAAATGAGGAATTCTGGCATTGTTTGTCAATCTGCATACTCTGCAATGATCACTATTTATACACGTTTAAGTTTGTATGACAAAGCAGAAGAGATTATTGGGTTTATGAGAGAGGATAAAGTCATATTGAATCTTGAGAATTGGTTGGTGATGCTTAATGCCTATAGCCAACGGGGCAAGTTGGCGGAGGCTGAGGAGGTTTTGGTCTCAATGCAAGAAGCAGGATTTTCTCCTAATATTGTTGCATATAATACACTGATCACAGGGTATGGAAAATCATCGAATATGGATGCTGCTCAACGTGTATTCCTGAGCATCCGGCAAGTTGGATTAGAACCTGATGAAACAACTTACCGTTCTATGATTGAGGGTTGGGGACGTGCTGACAATTACAGGGAGGCAGGATGGTATTACAAGGAGCTGAAAAAGCTGGGATTCAAACCCAACTCATCCAACTTGTACACGCTAATAACTTTGCAAGCGAAGCATGGGGATGAAGAGGGTGCCATTAGAACACTTGATGATATGCTCAAGATGAAGTGTCAACATTCTTCAATCCTTGGTACTGTTTTGCAAGCATATGAGAGGGCTGGGAGGATTGATAAGGTGCCTCTCATTTTAACTGGGTCTTTTTATCAACATGTCTTAGCTGACCCAACTTCTTGTTCCATTCTACTCATGGCTTACGTGAAAAGTGGATTAGTGGATGATGCAATTGAAGTGTTGAGGAGCAAAAAGTGGAAGGATTCTGGTTTTGAAGATAACCTGTATCATTTATTAATTTGCTCTTGCAAGGAGTTAGGTGATCTTGATAATGCTGTTAAGATATTTTCTCAAATGCCTTGTGCTGAAACCAAGCCAAACTTGCATATAGTGTGTACCATGATTGACATTTATGGTGTCTTGGGTCACTTCACTGAAGCAGAAACACTCTATTTGAAGTTGAAATCTTCTGGAGTTGCCTTGGACATGATTGGCTTTAGCATAGTTGTAAGAATGTATGTTAAAGCTGGATCTTTGAAAGATGCTTGCAGTGTTCTAGAAATGGTGGAGAAGCGGAAAGACATTGTCCCTGACATTTATCTGTTCCGTGACATGCTCCGAATTTACCAAAAGTGCAACAGGCAGGATAAATTAGCTGATCTTTACTATAGAATTTTGAAGAGTGGAATTACTTGGGATCAGGAAATGTACAACTGTGTCATTAACTGTTGTGCACGTGCTCTGCCAATTGATGAGCTTTCCAAGATTTTTAATCGGATGCTTCAGCATGGTTTTGCTCCTAATACTATCACGTTCAATGTCATGCTTGATGTTTATGGTAAAGCCAAACAGTTCAAGAAGGTCAAGAAACTATTCTGTATGGCAAAAACCCGTGGCTTGGTGGATATAATCTCTTATAATACTATTATAGCTGCATATGGTCAAAATAAGGACTTCAAGAATATGTCATCAACTGTCCAAGAAATGCAATTCAATGGTTTTTCAGTTTCCCTTGAAGCTTACAATTGTATGTTGGATGCATATGGGAAAGAAGGCCAAATGGAGAAATTTAGAAGTGTCTTGCTGAGGATGAAGGAAGCAAATTGTGCTTCGAACCACTACACATACAACATTATGATCAATATTTATGGAGGACGGAAATGGATTGATGAAGTTGCTGCTGTTTTGACTGAACTGAAAGCATGTGGATTGGGGCCTGATCTGTGCAGTTATAACACATTGATAAAGGCATATGGAATTGCTGGAATGGTTGAAGATGCCCTGGGTTTGATCAGGGAAATGCGAGGAAATGGGATAGTACCTGATAAGATCACTTACAACAATTTAATCACTGCATTACGAAATAATGATAAGTTCTTAGAAGCTGTTAAGTGGTCTTTGTGGATGAAGCAGATGGGAATGTAAACTGCAGGTGGACCTACATAATTTTTTGTTCTGTCATTTCACATCCAAACTCGTCTTGGGCGTTCTACCTTATACACCGTGTAAAATTGATATTCAAATAGTTATATTTCAGCCTTGTCTGATGATAAACTTTTTTTCAACGAATTTTTTTTTTTTGGGGGTCAAAATGCAGGCTGATATCTGATGTTTGTTGATCTTGCTATCTCTGCATGTTTCTGTGCCTTCTCCATTTGCTGCCAAAGATATCGTGGATTCTTGAAGCGAAACCATCTGTTCTGGAAACTGGTAAGCAGATGCTGTTGGATTCTTAGAGGATCCTTGCGGATGCCACTACCATGGTTTGATATGAGGTTCAAAGAAGTGAAAAGTTGTGTCTTTGAAGCAAGATTAAAGGATGTGAAAGTGTCAAATTAACACAATTGAAGGAGCAAAACCAAGCTCAAGCCAACAAGGAATAAGGTGTAGGTGAGCTTTCCAAAGTTTTACTTCCACAGAGAATTTTACTAATTTGAGGCATTAGATTGTGTTTATTGACATGGCATGCTAGTCCATGAAACAAACTGGGGTATCATCATCAAACAGTGGCTGGATTTGTTCTCTTCATGATATTGGTTTCATGATTATTTGTGCAGCCATACTTCTGGTTAATGAAATTTCAGTACTGTTAAATACAGGGAAGCAGACCCCATCATTCTTCATTTTCTCTTTATTGCATGTAAATATTTGTTTGTATAAGCTGAACAAAATGTATCTGATTTTCCCAGATTATTTCTCATTTCATGTATTAATATCATTTTCTAATTTTCAATCGTTTGGATATTTGCTTGGAGGCAGGCAGGCATGTCATGGAGGTTTAATAGTAAGATTTTCAGTTAGGTCTTACCCATCTTGAGGGCCAAATTGAATAGAATACTAATAATAATAATTCTATATACTATGTATAATAGTAAGATTTTAGTTAGAATAATAATTTGAGGGCCGAACTGAATGATAGACCTTTATTTTTTTTTCCTGTTTTGTCTAGCCAAGGATTCAATTAAGAAAAAAAAAAAAAAACCCAAGATAAGGAATGAGCTGTTAATGCTTCGAGCCCTTTAAGTTCGGTCCAAAATTTGTTTTCTCTGACCCAATTGAATTGGTTCAAGCCCAAGTTTTTTTTTAAAAGAACAACAAAGAGATTATTAGAAAACAAAAGATAATGATATAAAATTAGAATAATATAGAAACAATTAATCATAAATACATAAATTAATGCCTTTTTATCATATCAAGTCAAAGACAAATATAATTTGTAGCCAATTTTTTTATTTTTTACAATGAATATTTTTATTTGACAAACAAAAATAACAAATTTATCTATTTGAATCTCAAATCGAATCTCAAATCTTAAAGATGAAAATATATTTTTTTTTGTTAAAAGTACAAATTTATGTATATATTTTGCATTGTACTAATTAATTTACAGTTTTGAGAGAGTCGAAAAGAAGTTTAACAGGCTTATATTTTGCCTCCAAGTGAAGTAGAAAAGCCATGCAAAGTAAATTACCCAAAGTTCATCTGCCAGTACCCTAGACCCTCCCTTACATGTGAACCCTTGCAACACCCTATATTTGTATATGCATATATACTTTATTGCGAGCAAGCATGATAGTCGACAACGTCAGGCTTTCTGCTTGCATTTTTTAAGCCATTTTTGTCATATGATTCAGAGGCAACGTGCCCTTAATTATGCTGTAATAATGATTGATGTATGAAGAATGAAGACTCTTCAATCCCAGTTGAGCCTTTCTTTTTCGGATTGAAAAAGATGATAGTTGAACTTTGCCAAATTTCGGATTTCCTGTATCATCCAAAAGATTCAGGCGTTGCCTTTTTTCTTTTGCGTATTTCTTTCGGAATCAAAAGCTAAAACCCATTACAAACAAATTTCGCCTCGTGCGTTTTCGAGTTTCTTCTTTCATTTTTTTTTTTCTAGGGTCAATGGAAACTAGCAAGGCTAGCAAGCTTTAAAGCTAGAAAAACTCGAGAACCACGAATTCTTGCCTCGTTTCTTCAAAGCTCAAGCACTTTGTCTCTATTGATTTCATTTTAATATAGAGTGAAAAGGAGAAATTGGCATGGCTAAGTTAATGTTGGTTTTTATATAATGCAAGTGGATCCAAAATGGGAAGAACAACGGAGGCAGCTTCCCCATTGCCATCCTTAAAAAAAATATTTGAGAACTTTTGAAAAAATGTGTCAAAATAATCTTAAAAAAGTATGCTTTTTCTATCAATTAGATTTGGAAATCATGCTTATAGATTGAGGTAATTGCTAGTTAAACTTTAGAGGTGAATTTAAATTCATCCTTGTTGATTTTTTAGTAAAAAAAGCTGTTATTTGATCTAACTTTATATTCAATATCGAAAATTTCTTTTATTTAACTCTTATTATCTACAATTTGTTAATTTTTTTCCTCTATTGAAAAAGACAATGAATTAAATAAATAATTAATGTCATCTTCGGAACCACATGAAACCTAAAAGGCTCATAATATTTCACTAGAAAAAAAAGTGTTACCATAAATAATTTTATTATCGAAACCTTGGTTTATTTATTAATTATGTGATAAGTATTTTTTTTTCTTTGTTTCAAGAAAAATTAAACTTTATCCATCCTTGTAGTTGCTTCTTCTATATGTTAATTTGTTACATATTTTTTAATTTAATTTTTCATACAAATAAATCGATTTACAAATATAAAGAAAAATAAAATTAATTTTCATAAAAAAAAGAAAAAAAATTCTACCCACGTAAAAAGTTTGCAGCTAGAGCTGACCAATATTTTGATTCATCGAACAAAATTCAACCCATGTCAAAATTTCTACCAAATTTTCAGCTAATTTCATGCAACACGTAGAACTTGTATTCACAGAAAAGTTACACGTAGACAGTAACAAGTTTTTCCACAGGGAGAGAGGTTAGTTGCATTGCATTTGCTTGGTGTGCTAGCTGCCTTGTTATCCTTAAATAAACCCTTAATCTCAGTGCAAATTTACCCAATCAGAACAATCAATTACTCGGCTATCTGCCCGTAGACTTCACTCCGGCATTTTCCTGGCTTTCCACACCTCATGCTCTCAGCCGACAAATACAACAAAATCGAGTTGACAACGTCACCTTGCCTCTTTGTATTAACCAAAGATTATCTTTGAGTTTACCTTAACAACGCATCATCCACTAATTTGTCCCAAACTCACAAGCAAACAACATTAGCCAAAAGTGTTAGGCCTGTTTGCTGACATGTACACCACCATTTTTACACCGCTCTTGACGCTGCTGATGTGTCAGGGTTCGTGTCCACACTTGTTGAATTCGGATTGGTCGAGTTCATAGTCAAAGATCATAGGCGCCAAACGTACGTTCACTCCTTCAACGGCAGTTAGGCACGGCCATCAAATTTTCTAGCTACCCTTATCTTCCTTCGTTGTATATATTGCATATTACCTCAATGCTACAGCATCTATCCTTATTAAGAACTTACTGGTGCAAACAAGCACGTTTTTGTACGTCAATTCAACTGTTTTCTAAATGGGGTTCTGCAAATTTTCCAAGTTTAGTTTTCTGTTCCTGATCAGCATTCTCTTTGTATCTACTGCTAAAGAGAATGCTAGAATCGGGAAGGATCGGGCTTCGTTGCTTTTGTTCATGTCAGGCATTGTTTTAAACCCTGAACATTCCCTGGAACATTGGAATGAAACAAATGTGCATGTGTGCAACTGGTCTGGAGTCGGGTGCAACCATGGTAGAGATCAAGTTGTGCAGCTTGTCCTTAGTGGAAGGTCACTTAAAGGCACCATTTCTCCTGCTCTTGCTAATCTTTTTTCTTTGGAGGTTCTTGATTTGTCAGAGAACTTCTTCGAAGGTCATATTCCAGCAGAACTTGGTTCTCTTTCTCAGCTCAAACAACTTAGTCTGTCATGGAATCTTCTTGGCGGAAACATTCCTTCCGAGTTGGGTTTTCTTCACCAACTAGTATACCTTGATTTAGGAAGTAACCGGCTTGTGGGAGATATTCCAGCTCCTCTTTTCTGCAATGGATCGTATTCATTGCAATATATAGATCTTTCTAACAATTCTCTTACTGGTCAAATCCCTTTGAAGAGTGAATGTTCACTTGGGGAGTTGAGGTTTCTGTTACTTTGGTCGAATAGACTAGTTGGTCCTGTACCAAAAGCTCTTTCGAACTCCTCAAAGCTTCAATGGCTTGATTTGGAGTCAAATATGCTAAGTGGGGAGTTGCCATCTGATATTCTACGTAATATGCCGCAGTTGCAGTTCCTCTATTTGTCCTACAATGAGTTTGTTAGCCATGATGGTAACTCTAACCTCGAGCCATTTTTCGCTTCTTTGCTCAATTCTTCTAACTTTCAAGAACTAGAATTAGCCGGAAATAATCTTGGTGGAGAGATACCTTCTATTATTGGTGATCTTTCGACCAAACTTGTACAGATTCAATTAGATGATAACCTTATATACGGTTTGATTCCTCCTCGCATTTCAAACCTTGTGAATCTTACCCTATTGAACTTGTCTAGCAACCTTTTGAATGGAACCATCCCACCTGAACTATGCAGAATGGAAAAACTAGAGAGAGTTTTTCTGTCAAATAATTCACTCTCTGGTGAGATTCCGGCAGCTCTAGGAAACATAACTCATTTAGGTCTCTTAGATTTATCAAAAAACAAGCTTTCAGGTTCAATTCCTGATAGTTTTGCCAATCTCTTCCAGGTGAGAAGACTTCTACTCTATGGAAATCAGCTGTCAGGGAATATTCCTCCGAGCCTTGGAAAATGTGTCAACCTGGAGATTTTAGACCTTTCCCATAATAAACTTTCAGGGATGATTCCCGGTGAAGTTTCTGGATTGAGAAGCTTGAAGTTATACCTGAATTTGTCTAGCAATCACCTCCATGGACCTTTACCATTAGAGCTGAGTAAAATGGATATGGTGTTAGCAATTGATCTGTCTTCAAATAATCTCTCTGGCACAATCCCATCCCAACTCGGGAGCTGCATTGCTTTGGAGCACCTCAACCTTTCTGGTAACTTGTTAGAAGGTGAACTTCCAGCTTCCATTGGACAGTTGCCTTACCTTAAAGAACTAGATGTCGCTTTAAACCAGTTGACTGGAGAAATACCACTGACTTTCCAGGCATCATCAACTCTCAAGGAAATGAACTTCTCTTTCAACAACTTCCACGGAAATATATCAGACAAGGGGGCATTTTCATCGCTGACTATAGACTCTTTCATTGGAAACCATGGATTTTGTGGTTCGATTAAAGGCATGCGGAACTGCCGAAAGAAACATTCTTCTCGTTTGGTAATACTTTTGCCTATCACCCTGTCATTGTTTGCAACTCCTTTATTGTTTATTTTTGGATACCCTCTGGTGCTCAAGTCAAAGTTCAGAAATCGGCTGGCCGTAGTCAATGGAGGGGATTTCGAAGATGAGGAAAAAGATGAGAGGAAAGAGCTCAAGTACCCAAGAATCTCATATCGACAACTCACTGAAGCCACTGGTGGGTTCAGTGCTTCAAGCTTAATTGGTTCAGGCAGGTTTGGTCATGTGTATAAAGGAACTCTTGGGGACAATACAAGAATAGCTGTGAAGGTTTTGGATTCAAAGACAGCTGGAGAAATTTCAGGGAGTTTTAAGAGAGAATGTGAAGTCCTAAAGAGAGCCAGACATAGAAATTTGATCAGGATAATAACAATTTGCAGCAAGCCAGATTTCAAGGCTCTTGTCCTTCCTCTGATGCCGAATGGAAGCCTCGAGAGGCATCTATACCCAAGCCACGGATTAAGATATGGCCTAGATTTGATTCAGTTGGTGAACATCTGCAGCGATGTAGCCGAAGGGATCGCTTATCTGCACCATTACTCACCGGTTAAAGTTGTGCACTGTGATCTTAAACCTAGCAATATTCTTCTTGACGAAGACATGACTGCCTTGGTGACAGATTTTGGAATTGCAAAATTGGTCAGAGGTGAGGGTATTTCTGCAAATAATTCAATCTCCTTTAGCTCAACAGAAGGCTTGCTATGTGGATCAGTTGGCTATATAGCACCTGGTATGTATTTTCTTCTATATTGCTTTCTTTTTTCTTATTATTTTATGCCACTTGTGTTATAATACTCACTGTTATTAGTTTCTCTTTCACTTGATTGAATGCAGAATATGGAATGGGAAAACGAGCTTCTACTCGAGGAGATGTATACAGTTTTGGGGTTCTTTTGCTGGAAATTGTTTCAGGAAGGCGCCCTACTGATCATGAAGGTTCAAGCTTGCATGAATGGATCAAAAGTCACTATCCTAATAAGCTTGAACCCATAGTAAAGCAAGCATTGGTTAGGTGCAGCCCTGCAGCAATGCCAACAGATTATGACAGAATATGGCGTGATGTTATTTTGGAACTGGTTGAACTTGGCCTTATGTGTACTCAGTACAATCCTTCAACAAGACCAACCATGCTAGATGTTGCCCTTGAAATGGGGCGGCTAAAGCAGTATCTGGCTAATCCTGCCTCGATGTTGACCGGAGAAACCTCTTCTAAGGCTGATGTCTGTGGATCACAGAAAGATGTTCCATGAATATTCAACACAGCTCATCATTATATTCATTTGTTTGATTTTTTTTTCACTTGAAATTATTTCCTTTCATTATGTCAACTCTAGCTAAGACCACTTTGTTGCATTTTGCAAACGTTTTACAGCTCCAAGTGAAGTGAACACCAGATGAACATGTCAAGTTCCTTTCCATTTTTTAAGTCATCAACCAACCAAATATGTCCTTTGTCTTCATTATAAAATGATAACTATCAGATAAATTAGGAGATGTAATCAGGAGTGTGTACTATGAATCATTCTTCGTCCAATTATTTTAATCTAACCTTCTCATTAAATATTAGCCTTGTTTCTGTGGCAAGCAATGTGGAAGGATTGCAGTCAGGTCTCTTTTAACCTACCACTGATGCAGGAATATTGCCTAAAACTAGATGCTAGTGGATGGGTATAACCATATTTTATTCCCACTTCAATGTGATAATAAAAAAACCACCTTAAACAATCAATATTGTAATTCACAGCCTTGCACTAGCATCAGCAGAAAGTCATGGAACCACTGCTAGCTTATTGCAGTAGGTCAAATTGTCCCTGGCAAAAGAAAAGATAGGAAGAGCCAGGGATTGGAAAAATATTTAATAGGTGATCTGCTAATCACATCTAGGTCAACTTGGGAACCTACCAGGCTGTGATTATGAGACCAGTTTAGAAATAGGATTAGTGGCTGTGTGTCTTCTATATCAGATATGCAACATCTTCTGCTCTCTTAAATATCTATAGCTTTTTCTCCTCGAAAAACACATTTCACCACCAAATAATCTCTAAATGATTAAAAATGATTATAAATATATTATAAAACTTGAGTTCATATTCAAGTAATCTTACCTCTTGACTTAGATGATATAAAAAAAAAAAACACATTTAACAGTCTGCTGCTTTATCTTCCCAAATAATTTCCTCTCACCACCATAACCTACCAATACTACCTGCACTATTATCTTTTTGAAAATCATTTTTGTAATTAATCATATTATTTATCATTAATATTAAAATATTCAAATAATTACGGATTCAAATTTTTAATTGGTGATATATTATCTTGATAATTGAACAATGAGTCTTATTGCACAATCAATCAAAAATATAAAAGAATAAAGTAAAAACTAATTAGATCTCATAATTCTTGATAAATCCAAATTTTTAATTATCCTTTGGCTGGACTAATTAGATCTCATAATTCTTGATAAACTCAAATTTTTAATTATCTTTTGACTTGACTAAATTGTTTAGTAATCCATGATGTTGAGAGAAAAATACTAAAGAAGAGGAAGTCGTCAATTGCCTAAAAAAATAAAACTATTACCGTCTCCCTTTAGCCTAATATATATATATATTCTAAATAACTTAACCCTAGAATTTTTTTCAAAAAAAACTTTTATGATTGAATTTAATTACAAGTCAACTTTTTTCTTTCCTTGACCATTAATTGTTATTTGCCCAAAAAAGCCATACCACGTCACCTCCTTAATATATCAATAATTAAAATTCTCCACTTGATATCCTCGAATTGGTTAAGTCAAATTTAGTTACAGGTGATAGAATTTGACTTGAATTTATATATTTGAGTTGTATTTCCTGTCATTGCCTTAGATGTGTCCACGCCTAACACTACAACATTCTCCAGTTTTGAGACTTGATTTGTACCAAACAAAATTTGCAATTTTAATCCATTTTGTTATTTTTTTTTCATCCAATAATACAAAATACAAAGTATAAATTAAATCTAAAAATTAAGCATATAAAAAAATTTAAATAATAGAAAAATATGACAATTAACATGTTTAATATGCACCCTATCACTTCCCCCTCTTCCCTCTTCCTTTTTGTTCGATTAATGTACAATCATTAAGCAAATAATAACAAATATGGTTAGAAAATAACAAGCAGAGCATGATATCTACAAGGCAGTATCAGCCCGCTTAACAGTAATGTTACACTCGCTACACACCCAGAAAACTGAAGTGAGAATGCATGCCTTAGCTTCAGAAGAGCTTATTTCTCTTTCATTCCTGGAAAGTTAAAAGCATTAACTATTTCCTATTTAGTAATACTCCAATAAATCTTACAGATGTAGTATATTCATTTGGGGGTTCAATAATCAATATTTAAACCTTTTTAAGTTGAGGCCAACTGGCTGCTCTGGCAACTGAATTGCATAGCTATTCTTATCAGAATCCATGTCATGCCTCTTAATATACTTGATATCAAGAAAAGGGAGCATTTCTTTCCTTAACCACTCAGCAGACAAGCATTCTTTCTGATGATGTGTTAAGGTGTCATTTTGTATTGTACTGTCCTGTCAAGTTGAATACAGAGTTGTGTTTCTCAAAAATGGCAAGACAGTCTTGATAGCTGACTTAAGAATTGCAAAGTTAATTCAGTGCAGTAAATAAGGAACCATATCAGACGTATTAAATCATGGGCACTCTGCTGAGAATACAAGAAAGTATTTTTTGAAGAAGAAATAGCATCAAGTGTAACTTTTCTCCAACAGAAAATTTAAGAACAGGAGAATTATTTTTAGTTCTTGGTTTTCTCCTTCATAGTGACATTTCATGTCCCTGCCATCCGGCTTTAGGTGATCGATGCTGGTGGCTGTTAAGTGTAATCTTCCCCTAATAAAACAATAAAGAAAGAACAGTTGCATACATACAGGATAAGATTTATGTGATTCGACAGTTTATCTATGTCTATGGCTGCACTAAGTTTTTCTTGTTAATTTTCGGCCATGATATCGTCAAACCTCTCTACCCAGGGTCCCCAAAGAAAAGGAAAGGAAAGAATATCTGACGAATAATCTGCAGGAGAGGCTAAGCACCAGTCCAGAACCTATAAGAGATAAGTTAAATTCCAGACAGCATGCTCAGTCATAAAATTTCTGGGAAGGATGATTATTGACTGAATGCTAGAAGCCAGATGCTACAGGGAGCCAAAGTAGGCAGAAATACTTTAAAGAAACACACATAGTGCTGATCCCACTCGTTGTAAAGGAAGCAAACCACACACTCATGCTAAAGAAAATACAAAAAGAAAATATTAAAATAAGGGGAAGTATGATCTAATGCCCCTAGACAAAGACCTCCACAAGGAATATTACTTGAAGCCTACCAATGTATTTGGACAGATAAGATGAAAGCAAACATGTAAAACACAAGTACTGCAGTTTATTATCAGTAATGGTGAATCATAAAACTGCATGGATTAGAAGTACTAAGTCAATAGAAGATCAAGGAGAAGAATCAAAGGGACAATTTTCATGACTCTAAAAAGAGTATGATAATCCAGCCTTAGGTGATTTCCAGGTTAAAACAAGGGATAAATTTTAGTCTCCTAAACAGTAGCAACAGCTCTGATTTCTTTTGTTCCCATCTCATGTATGGAAACAATGTGTCAGAGAGAGAAATTTGGGAAGTGTTCTTGTTTATTAAATTAGAGTTACCACTTACCATTAGTTAATTTGGGCCATCAAATGACAAAGACATGGGTGAAGATATATTTTAATAATGGTTTGATTCTCCAACAAGGCAGGTGAGTGCAGTTTAAAGATATCAAATCATTTTCACACTGTTTTCACTACAGCAAACCGAAAATAAAGAAATGAATCATTGAGTAGAAAATTTCATGCTATATGAAATGCAGCTGGTAAATTTCACTATCTTATTCTTTTCTAAAAGTGGGAAGAAGAGTTTTGAGCACTGACACATTCATCATGCATTCTCACTTAAATCGATCCAAGTGGTCTAGAAAGATAAATGGCTTGTAAATATTGAGCCAAAAATCAAACTGGTTATAGTCAGAAAATCTGTCACATATCACAACTGCAGTTTTGAATCCTCTGTGGAAGAATGACAGAAGGCATCAGAAAAGTACTTTTCTGGATAAAACGATTTCATTAGGTCAGTTCTCTGTCAGTACTGAAAATGCAGATATTAATCCTAAAATTAATAATGAGAATGCAAAATCAATTTAAAGCATTTAAGTTAAGAGCATATGAAATTGCTTCAATAACTATAGATCCAATCTTGCACAAACTATTACCAGTACCATTCAGCAGGGACAAGTTCACAAGAATGCTCTAATGATAAAACATCTTCAATATGATTAAGGAACTCACGGTTATTATTGCACGATTCTCTTCACCACCCATTAGGATTTAACTGTATGAACTCCACCGTAAATCGTTAACCCAAAATTTGTTAATATGAGTAATCTCAGAAATTCAGGACTTACAGCAGTCTGGTTAGTTTATAGGAAATGATAATTTCAGTGTTAATACTTCTCAGTCACTTACTAAGTGGCTCTTTGCAGCTTTATTTTACTTCTTAGTCACTTACTAAGTGGCTCTTTGCAGCTTTATTTCCTCAGTTTAATACCCATATTTTGAGTTACAAAGTCCTTTAAGTACTAAGAAATAAATATACATACATACATACATACATACATACATACATACATACATATGTATATATGAACAAACTACTCAGCTTTACAAAACTATCTCAATTTCAGGAGGAAAATACACACAAGAAAGAGCTCAAACAAACCTCTGAATTCTTTCCTGATGGATGTATGTTATGCAATTTTTGCATTATCTTGATTTTATATGCAAAACAATCTCGACAATAAACAATCTCAACAATAATAAAAAACGAAAACTATCTATTTTATCACAGGCACCCACTAGAAAAACCATAAGAACCATTATACAGTATATGTGCAGAGAAGTTTTGTAGCCCATCATGTCTTAACTTCTCTGGTGCTTGTTGGAGTTGATTCCACATTAATTGCTTTATCACATCCAAAAGTACAGCATTGCCTGTCCACAGAGATCAGTCACATTGTCAAGTTTTGAAGAAAAGGAATATAAACAGAATGAAATCCAGAATGCAGAAAAGAGTAAGCCTTTGCTATACCTGTGGAAATTAACCTTTGCAAGCAGATCAAAGGAATGTAATGCATGTGCATGGAAGAGAGTCATGAAAAGAAAAGGACAATTACAAGAAACGGAGAATACCTCTGTGAGAGGAAGTAGAGACACCTCTTCCGAAGGAGAGGACTTCTTTGGTCTCCAACTTCTCATCTCAGATTGTATTGAATTAAGCTGTACTTGTAGCTTCTTCAACAAATGCATTTCCTCTTCCCTTCCTTCACTAATTTCATGCCTTGTATAGTTTCTGCCACTCTCAAGCTGCTCAACTCTATGAGTCAGCTGTTGCAACTTAGATTGACAGTTAGTAACACCAGTGGCTGAATGAAGAAGAACCGATTTGCAGTCAGCATTCATCTCATCTATCAGTTTATATGATTCCCTCTCAGGCTTTGCACCTAGAAAGTTATTCATCTTTATCCAGTCAATTTCATCTTCTGCAGATGATTCAAAAGTTTTTTCCTGGATCAAGTATGGCTTCTTAAGCCTACGATATCCTTCAAAAGTTAACTTACCCTGACTCTTTTCCTCATTAAAGCAAGCTTTGTCATTTTCACTGGCTTCTGGAACTTCAAATACATCATGAACAGTACTAGAGGAACAGGCAGAACTTGGATTGGCACTTTCCAATGAATCTTCATAAGTTTTTATTTCGTGACATCTAGGGGGAAGATTTGCTCTTGATGGATCAGTGAATGAGCTGGTACTTCGGGACACTGATTCAACCTTTGCATTTGTAAATTTATTTTGACCAAATTCCTTGCAATCTGAAATTTCTCTCACCTTTTCATCTAGCATTCTGATCTGTTCCCAGTTAGAATTGAAGTCTCCAGCTACTGAGTCTACAGAACTCCTCTTTGAATCCGAGCTTTGATCAGAAACTTCCAGGTCGAAATTTTCGGCATCTATGCTTGAACACAAATCTGGCATTGGATTTGGATATTTTTTTCCATCACTAGCACTTTTCTTCTGATAGAAATCTGTTGGTAAAGTTGTAGGCAGAGAGCTGAGTCTTCTCACAGTGGCTTTAATGCCCTTTTCTCCTTGGAATGCATCATTTCTTTCTGCAAATGGAATCCCTGGAAACTGTTTCCGAGTATCATCCAAATCATCACATCCCAAGCTCAGAAGTTTGTATTTGTATGCCTGAATTTGGTACTCAAGAGAAGAAATTTCCATTTCTTTCTGATACATAAGATCTTCAAAAATTGCAAGTGACTCCTCTGCATGGCCAATCTTTTCTTCTGCCAATCTCTTGTATTGACTCGCTTCCATCTTCACCGCAGCCTTTTCACCTTGCAAACGCAATATCATGGACAAAGCTTCATTAGTGGCAGTAGCAGAGGATTCCCTTTCCTCATCTAGCTCAGCATAGAGCTTCTGCAGAAGCTGCTGTTGAGAGTGAAGAGTTTCTTTTAAAACTGTAATGTCCATTTCCTGAATAGGCAAACTTGCGCTACTACCAGCCATGGCACATTAATTTAACTTCATACAAAGTCAAGCAGACTGGATTCTGAGTTCTGAAAGACAAGCATACCAAATTTCTCCTCATCATTTCTCCTTTACATATTCATGTGAAAGGCATCCAAAATAACAAATTGAAGAAAGAGTATCTAGTTATGAAAATAGAATTATAAAAGAACAGATAAGTGGAGAACTGATACATTGGTCAAACACATACATTTCAATAAAATATACTGCTAAGATATATATCCAATCAAGCAAGCGGTAGCAAATAACCAAACACAAATAACACATACAGATTTTTTCCTGTCAAAAATTTCACACTTTTGCTGATAAATTTTCAAGATTACAGTCACCAATTTTTTTCCTATCATTATCATAATCTCACATGCCCAAATCCCATTAACTCTCTCACAATTTCCTAGAGGTGTCTTTCAACACTCTAAAACAACAAAGGTTCAAACTAAGCACAAGCAAATATTTACATGCACAAAAAAGAAATCCTAAACTTATCTACCATGTCAAAAAATTAATTACCAATATAATTCTTAGTAAACATAAATAGATTTGAGTCAAGAAAAGTAATATATATATACACACGCGCGCATACACACTTTCACCATTATATTTTCCCTGGAAAATGTAAACATATAAAAGCATCATATTTCCGGAAAAATACCTGCAGGCATATAAAATTTTACTGACAAGAATCAAAAACCAAAAGAGAAACTAATTCCAAATTCCAGTAACTATCTAAACTCTAGAAGAAGCAAAGGTACCTGACAGTTTGCAGAAAGAAACAAGTTTGAGCTTCAGAGCAGGGCCCCTGATTGACAAAGAAAACAACCAATTCCTATATCCTCAAGACAGTAGCCAGCCCTCAATTACAACACCAATGTTTCTAAACCCGAAATATCAATCACTGCAAGCCCCCCAAAACCAAGAGGAATGGAAACTCAAAACAAAACCTAGTTTTCAACCCTCAATCAATGATAATATGGAAACAAGAAATAAGAGAAGAAGGTTAATGGCAAAGAGAATTGTCTTTTTCTCTCAGAATGAAATCTGGGAAACTACCTAGTCTGTCTGATATGTTAAGAATTATCAGAGACACGGCTTGGCTTCTTTCTCAGCTTTGTAGTTAAGCAAAGAAAACCCAAGTTCAATAGTGTGTGGTTTTAAAAAGACAAGACAAATTACAGAAAAGATTCTGACAAGCAAATCCAATGTTGTCATGATAAAGAGAAGAGACAAGGGGCATTGTTGTTGGTTTGCAGAATTAAAACTAGGGGTAAATATTGGAAATGTCAAGCGTGTGAGTGAGTTAATTGGAATTTCAGTTTTATCAGAATGGAAAATCATTAATTATGGGACCTGCTTTCCTTTTCTTCTTTTTCTTTGTTCAAAGGCTACCATTTTTAAAAAGCCGTTACGATTAAAAGTAATCTTAACGGCTATTAGTAGGTCCACCTATCTCACCGACCACTCCATTTCATTACATTATATTACATGAGAGATTGCCCTGCCCCACGCCACACGCTGTCCTCGCTTTGTGTCACTCAGATATTCTTACCGCATGCCCTTCTGGCCCACAACCTTCAAATCCGAACTTCAAACGATTTATATTTAATGAATATAATAAAAGCCTCTGACCTGGAGAACTTGAATTTTAAAAATAAAGATATAATTATTTGTATTAATGCTTCGGAGACTTTCACACAAATGGAAAAAAAAATGAAAGACCGAGTTGTACTTGTTTAATATTATGCATTGTGACTTTCAATCTTAGTATGGAACGAATGTTCAGATCCAATGTGCCATGGGTTGTAATTTATCATGTTCTTTCAATTAAATCACGTTTTCACATGGTTTCAGCCTTGATTCTTGGGGAACATCTCATTCTTTTATTCAATGCCTTCGCCACTATGTTTTGTTTTATGAGTTATGACAAAGCATTTTTATTTTGGCCCATGATTAACTAGCTTTAGCCTTTTGTTCTGATCAAGAAAATAAAGAATAAACATCCTCGTACTTGAGTCAAATGGAGGATGCAATCGGAAGAATAGGCTGAAAATTCAGGTTGCGGCACATTCGCAATGTTGTAGCAATCGATAATCTTCGGTCAGACACCGCAATGGAACACCCAGGCCTAGTGTTTTTTTACTCTAATGTTATAATATGAGGAGAACAACGGACCTGAAGAGGGCATGGAAAAGCCAAGCAAGCCAACTTTCAACTATCATTAGTTCTCAAAAAAACTTTTGACGCTCACAAAGGAAAAGGAGATAGCTCACTTGATCAAATTCTATTGCAGCATGCGGGTTTACATGCTGAAAATGGAATCATGATCCGGCAGGTGATCTCCAACCTTTGCCTGCATTAAAGGAGGATTTTCATCATGATTAAAAACAAAAAGGACTCGGTCGATTTATTAGAGGAGAGAAAATGGAGGGAGAGGAGAGCGCCAGCTTTCCTGGTTAAAAGTAATTGAGAAGAATAGGAAAAAGAATGTATCCCTTCTGATCCCTCCCGCTAGAGTGTTTTTCAAACAAAGAATAGATAAGAGATGCTACTTCTTTTTGTCCTTCCCAGTAAACAAAGCCCTAAGGAAGACATACCATGAAATAATTAATAGCTTTAAACTGTTTCAAGTTTGGTGACATCTAAAAAGGCTACGCTTTTAAATTTGATGAGCTGACTACATTAGACACGTTACAACGAAAGCATTACAGCACAAATAGTTTTAAGAGAGAAGTCTATGCTGCCAATGCTAGGAATTCACTACTGCATAGAATGGTTACCCTCAGTTTAGTCCACTGGAACCT
Source organism: Firmiana major (assembly GCA_033439115.1). Classification (NCBI taxonomy): domain Eukaryota; kingdom Viridiplantae; phylum Streptophyta; class Magnoliopsida; order Malvales; family Malvaceae; genus Firmiana; species Firmiana major. The sequence continues at coordinate 79,827,356 of CM065900.1, read as the reverse complement.
CAACTTCCATCTTCAAACCAGAGCCCCCAAGAATCTGCAAGAAGTGCAGTCAAATTGCAGGCAATATAAGAGCTTTTCACACATCAATACCAGATTATAAAAATAGAACAAGACGTTAACGTTATCTTCTAGCAGAGTATTATTATAGTAACATGTTCTCAAGAGAAAGAATGTAAAGTGAACCTTGACCAGGCTAATCCTAAAATTGTGTCGATCATCTAAATAGAAGCTACGAATATGCATACGTACTATATATATATATATATATATATATATATACACACACACCCACCTATGTTCTTCCAGAAATTGTGAGAATATAATGCTAAGAGCTAAATGTGAAAGAAATTTGCTAGAAGTGCAGATTGAATCTATGGAAGTTCCAAAATTCAAGCTAAATAAGACTTTGAGCTCTCAGGGTGTAGCTTGATAGGACCCAAATCATGTACTTATAGAGAAAGTGACCGAGTAGGCATGAGCACACTCTATACCATATACTTTGTTCGTATGAGCAGGTTTAATCAAGATTTCACAACATTGCTCTATTCTGTATCAGGTCATGTTGTCCTCCGCTTCCAGTTAACTTGTACTATTAACTATTGCAGGGTACTCCAATTCTATCTCATGCACACATTATCATTTGAGTGAATGGGCATTATAAGAATATTCCAAAATTGACATCATAGCCTAGTAGACAAGTCAAAACAAAATGAAAATAGTTGAATGTTGAAACACGAGAAATATCAGATATAAAGCCAATGGTACCTTCAGAAAGTCTGAAATAACTAACAAGGACTCCTTAGTGTAGCCCGCCTCCTCGAGAACTTGAGTCAAAACTTGCTGTGCCAAACACAAAACAACACATCAATAACAAAGCAACTAGATCTCAACATTGTAATTTCTAGTGATAAAAAAAAATTGTATCTCAGCGGAAGACACATGGTTTGCCAGTCAATAACAAGAGACATTTCTAATATCAACTCAAACTATGAGGAAACAGAAACATTCATATCTGCCACTCTCTTCATTTATATTCGAAGAAAAAACTTTTGCAGATGTGACACAAAAGCGCTTCTGAAGATTGTAATCCGTTTTCTCCAACTACATCAAGTCGTTTTCTTCAACATTCATTTGTTTGATATCGGCGATGATGAGTTAGTAAAAATGTGTGACACTTTAGATGATAATTTGTTTTAGAAAGTGAATTATCTCAAACTTTTCTTAGAAATTCTGCTTATCAATATTTTGCAACTAAAAGAACAATAGAGCGACACAAAACGAACACCGAAGAGCAAAGAAAATAATTGTTTGTATTAAACGTTGAAAGAAAAATGAATCAAGAACTAACCTCCCTCTGCTTTTCAGATATGAAATGGCCAGTCAAATCGTTCAAAACATCCAACAAGTCATTAAAGGTAACTTTCCCATTGCCATCGGAATCATACACCTTAAATATAACTACAAACAAATAAATCGAAACTTGCGAAATTTCAGCCAAAAATGAAAGAAGCAGATATTAACTAAGTTGATTTTAACACAAAGTGAGGAATCAGTACATTCAATTTTGTGCTGTAAAGTTGCACGAGGACTAAATGCAGACAAAAACGCCACGAATTCCTTGAAATTCATTCCATCTAGCATCGGCAACAGTCTCTGCCAGCCAAAATTTTCAAAAACATAACTTCTTCGTGAGAAAGAACCCTAACAACGCACATTCTGAAGACAGGAAATGATCAAATTGAAAAAAAAAAAAAACCTGAGAGAGAGGATTAACAGCAAACTCGGGCACGGATAAAAACTCCTCGCCGGAGATGAAACCACCGCCATTGCGATCCAACTGGCAAAATCTTTTGTACAGCGACACGATCTCCTGCTGCGAAACTGTAGATCAATCAGAAAACCACACAAAGTCAACGACTATGAAACTTAGTAATTACAAGATCAAATCTTAAGAGTTAATTTAGGCATGAGCGAATCACTTACACACGTTGTTACAGTGTTGTTGTACTTCTTCGATGTCGTACTGAGTAAGCATCGACGACGTGTTGCCCATTGATTTTTTCCGGTATAGTTTTTTTGAAAAATTTTGGTAAAATTTGTGAAAAAAGTGTTAGTAGGTTTTGGTTGGATTCAGGATTAATCAACTACCCTTGCCTCTTCCGTAGAGGCCGAGGGCTACCGGGCAGAGAGGAAGCTATTGGCGCGTGCAAGGAAGGCGCGTAACATTGGCGTTCGATTGTGGTAAGTTTAATAATAGTTGTAGTAGTTTACTTTCTCTGAAGATAACGGATACGCCATCTCGAGAGTCGAGAACTCAACAACATGTTAAAAGACTTAAAAGTACCCTCAGTTTGTTTTTATATCTCGTGTCTGTACCATGCTAAAAGGTACATATCTCTGGTAAAATCAACTGACCTCTGCTTTTAGTCGGGCTTGGAAGAAGCTTTTGAAGCTTAAAAGTTTGGCTGCTCTATTCTTTTAAGAGATTGGGGGGTCAAGTGGTATGGGGTTAATTTGGGGGTCAAGTAATATGGATTAATTTAAATAAGTGGTAAAAATAATAAAAATATATTTTTAATAAAATAATTAAAATGTAAAAAAAATGACGGAATGGTAAAAATATAAGTTACTTTTGGATTGAAACGGTGAATTCTTTTGGATTAATCACTTGAGTGGTGAATCTTTAAAAGTATTGATCTTAAAAATTGCTTGGAGTATTCATATTTATTTTATATGAATGGAACATAACATTAGAAGATCTGAGCAAATAAAACGTTCTGCAAAAGATATCTTTTGTTACATTCTTCAAAAGGTCGTAAGATTTTGGCTCACTGATTTGATTAAAGTGAAAACTAATATAAATATAATTTTTATGTCAAAATTGAAATATATGATCTTTTGTTGATGTATAATTAATATATTATTGATGAATATTAGTATAATTTTTTCTAATAAATACTTTTTTCTTGCTTCTTGGATAAATTACTACCATTTATCCCAAAAAATATGGTGTTAAATAATAAAAAAGATTTAAAATTGTGTATTTTTTTAAATTATAATTTATGTATGTAATTTATGTTTGAATTATATATAATGTAAAATATAAAATCTTATATTAAAATTCGTATAAATATATTAAGTATGAAATATTTTTTTAATTTTTATTAAATTCATGTGTAATTTTGTGAAATTTTAATTTATATACCATATTGTGTACCAATTCTAATAAAAAGTATATAGAATCTAAAAATATTCCTATGAAATTTACAACCTAATAGATATACATGCAGCCAAACAGCACCTAAAGAAAAATTGGAAAAAAAATGCAGCCGTACGATTCCAAAGTAACATTCTGCTTCTAAATTTATAAGGGAATCATAAATAGAGAAAGAAAGAAAGCACCAAATTTCTTAACGGAGGTGCTCGCGTTTTTTTCCAGGTTGGTTTCCTATCTTAGCATTATTATATTTTCCCTGATTTTCCCAGTAACAGTAATTTGATTTCACGCCCTCAAAATTTGTTCTTTGAATTTACTTAAAACGCTGTTCATCACTTGGATTTGATTTCAACCGTTTCGGCTCCAGATTATGCTTTTCATCTTCTTCTAGAGAAGGCAATAAATGAAATTCCAGGATTTTATTTCTATTTTTTTGTTAGTTTACCTTTGAATTTAACCATTGTTGCGGCTTACTGTTAGAAAATTGGAAGCAGTGTGTTGACTTCAAGGTAAAAAAATGGTACGTCCATGATCTCTTTTTTGTTTAATTAAATCATGTTAAATGCTTTTCTTATTGTAAATTTAGTTTTTATTCCTTCATTTTTACAGATATAGTTTCTTATTACGAGTCCCTATGAAAAAAAGAGAGAGAAACTGTGGCAATTTCAAGTAATGTTTTTATTAACTTAATCAACTGAGATATATGTTGAAGTTAGAGGAATTTGACGGATTGTGAAGGACATGATAGCCTATAGACACCATAAATGATTTGTAAAAGGATGAAAGTGCTTTAAAAAAAATAGAATTTCTACATCTAGAATAGTCTTAGGTTTAGTATATGATGATTGACGAATTGAAGGTTGGTGAAAGGAGATTGAAACAGGGGAGAGGCGTCAGGGGTTAGGGATGTGGCAGTGGTGATTGGAATCGCTGAGTACTGCATCATGATTAAATCTTGAGAAGTTAAAAACTGGTTTCATTACGCCTTGTTGGGACAAAGAAAAATATTACTTGCTATATAGCTTGTGTTTATCTGAAAGTTCTCTGTCTATTTGGAGTCTCTTTTTTTTTTTTTTGGATAAGCTATTGATTTCATTTATCCAAAGAAGCAGAACGACTGCTACAAGAATTACAAGCTGCTAAGAGCAGGACAGTATCAAGATTTGTATTTACAAAAAAATGAAGAATAAAAGATTAATGGAAGATCTCCTGGGTGATGTTCCAGCTGGGGCAAAGGGCATTGTAGATTTGGTTCTGTACCTGCGAATCTTTCCTCTAACAGTGTCCTCCATACTGGCCAAATAGCTGAATTGCTGCTGGCCTTCTCACCAAATAGCCTATTGTTCCTTTCCCTCCAAGTGTAATAAATGATTGTATTCCCAAGCAATTCAGAGAATAAAATCAATTACAGATTTACTTACCTCAAAGCTTCTTTTCAGCCCACATGAAATCCAAAGACCAATTCCTTACTTTTCTGTCAATACCAGAGTTATGGAGAATTTTGGACCAAAGATACTTAGAAAGAGGACTGGTGAAGAAGGGGTGATCCCTTGTCTTTACTTCACTTGTGTCCTGCCTGGTACTGGAATCCCCCAGCCATGCATGTCAACCGTAGGAAGTCTGTTTAGGATAGCCATCCAAGAGGGTGCATCTGGGATATGGGAAGGGAACCAAATAAGCCTCTGCTAAGCACTTTAGCTTGCTTGTCCCTGATCACTTGCCAAGTAATTCCAGTGTGGTATTTCATAAGCCTCAAATTCAGAGCTATCCCTAAGTTGCAGCAATTTTCTCCAACTCCAACTAGCATATGTCGAGACTGGAGCCTGCCGAAAGCTGCTTCCTTTTAGCATTGCTTTGCTTGAGTCCACCACGTGGTGTGTTTTGGCTTGTGCAAATAGCAACTCTCCTTTATCATCTTGTAAAACTGTGAATATATCCTACAGGTTTCTTGTGCTTGGTGGTGACCATATATTAAGCATTGTGAGCTTAATTGCCTAATGAACATAGTGATCAGGATTCTTAGATCATGAGGGTTTTTTTTTTTTTTTTTTTTTTTTAATGTTGCTGAAAATATATTTTTATCTACAATTTAGCTTTGAAGCAAAGAGATCTGTTCATTTTTTTTTCACCTATATTTTTGCATATTGAAACAACCAATTCCATCTTTTGATGAGCATTGGAAGTGTTAATGTAATTAAATCAAATGAGATGTAAAAGCAAAATAGTCAAATATAGTTTGTTTTATTAGTCAAAGTTATATGTATGGAATGCAAGAAATATGTTGTCACTCGTCATTTCAGTTAAGGCTTTTTTTTTTCCCCAATATGCAGCTTAAAGCATATTACTATTATGTTTAAGTTTATCCTTTGAACATTGGCTTGATTGCCCCAACTTTTATAGGCTATGTACATTCGTGTGAAGCGTAGCAAGACGACATATTTTATCCAATGTGATCCAACTGAGACTACCCTAGACATTAAGCAAAAGTTGCATACCCTCATCGATCAACATGTTAATGATCAGCGTTTGATCCTATTGAATACTAGAGAAATATTAGAGGATTCAAAAACTTTGGCAGATCAGAAGGTACAAGTTATGTTCTCTCTTTCCTTCTCACCTTATGTGTGAAATATTTCCTGGAAGCAGTTTCATATCTTACCACTGATTTATTTGTATGAATCCTCAAAATTTTTTGACATTTAATGTGTTCTGTCGTTTCAGGTTGAAAATGATGCTGTTGTGGCACTGACCTTGAGAAAAGGTTGTTCTTAGTAGTAGTTTTTTCTTCTTTTCCAATTTCCGTTTCTTTTACATGTTTCCTATTTATCATTTTAGGCTAGTTACGATCCATGTACTATAATTCTGGTTCTTAACTGAGGTGTTTTTTATCAAAAGTAGAGGAATTCTGTGAGAACATTTTGTTACCACAAGGGCACAAGTTATAATAGATATATACTTTTTAACTTGAGTCATAGAATATAGGTTGCCATATGTTTTCAAGGAAATACTGTTTCATGAAATTCATTTGGTAGGCTAAAGATGACTTTGTTTTGTATACAATGTTATGCAATAAGTGAAGAAGCTTTTACCATCAGTGGAAGACTTTCAAGCATAAGATAGACTTCTTAGGTTAGTCCTCTTATTGGCAATGAGTCATGGAGGTTTTCTGCCTTAATTGGGAGATGCATTTTATGGTTGTTGCAGTGTTTATTTGACAAGTCAGGTTAATTCCAGTAAACCTAATTCCAAATTAGTCCAGCTTTCTGAGAAATATGACTGTATGACTGGGATGCGCTGTTGTTAACTTGTGCTTTTTTCTCTAGTTTGGCTGAAAAAGAAAGGTGCGTCTGTCTGCTATTGTTCATCATACTAAGAGAATGAGGAATAGGGAGCATACCGTATACTTTGTCTTACAATCTATAACATTTACTACGTCGTACAATCTTTACCATATTCTCTGTTGTCGTACTGCAAATTTGCATGTCTGACTGCATGTTTCATCCAGCATCATGACATGCTTTCTTTCTTGCTTCCAGATGACAATGAGTTCGAGGATGTGAACATAGTACAACCAAACGATTTCTACCAGTCTCGTGATGCGGACAGTGGAAATTGGTGAAACCACAATGTGATTGACAAAGGAAAAGCTGGTGGAAAGGAGGGTCAGCAGTGCGCACATATCGTAGTCGTGATATTTCATTGTTAGCGATCTTTGTGCAATGAAACATAATTTTTACAAGGTAATTTAATGTATTAAGCTTCGTGAAGAAAACCATCATGTATTACGGGAAACTCGTTTCCTTTGTTGGTAGGTTGAGTTTAACTCTTAAAGTCTACTGTGAATGAAGAACGAAACTTATCATGGTTCATATTGTTATATATATATGTCATGATGTCAAACCCACTTTTGTGAGTTCAGTTTCAAAACAGCTAATCATTTTAAAAATTTTCCTATTAAGGGAACTAATGAATGCAGGGAAACTTTCAGCATCTTGACTATCATATCCATCTTCTCTGTTTTGGTTTACAGATACCATGTCAACAGCAGAGTAATCATGTTGGTGAAAATCCCTTATGTATAACTGAAAATGTTAATTAATTTTTTAGGGTTAAATGGTCGCCAACAACTTCTTGCAAGGTGAATAATTCGATGGCCATTAAATATTTTAGGCTTTGAACTTGGAAAACAGAGATAAACAGAGAGATGGTCAAAAATCCTGAGAAAACAGAGATAAGCTTCGATTGTAGAAAAAATTGCATTGCATATACTGATTAATTATTTAATCTCTCGGCATAAAAACTATCCTTCAATAGAAAAACATTACAATTACTAAGAAAGTAATGGCCTAACTAAGCTAGTTGAGATCGGCACATGGGGCAAGATCTTTTCCTCCAGAGCCACTGGGCAATGCAACCACCATGAAAAACATGCGAGCAAGGCGTCTTTCTACAGGTACCCGTGGAGAACCCTTCCAAACAGATAGAACATGTACCGTCTGATTGAAAGGCACCGGCATCGCATAAATCGAATAAATCCAGTCCTGGCACTTTTGTCAAACCCAAAGGTTCAGATGTATCGCTTGGCTCCAACACAGACAACACTGGCACCCTCAGCAAATTTCTCAATCTCAGCAGGATGTTTTCTTCATTAATAATGTCAGCTTCACCATTGGACTGCCTTTCGATTTCACCAGTCTCATAATACTGAAAACCCTTCAAAGCCCAGGTTTTGCTTACTTCAACAACAATGAGAACTTTGGGTGAGTTTGGATTAGAGAATGTGTCAAGCCCGAAACTGTAGTTCTTGACAAGGTATTCTGATATGCCGTTTGCCAGAGCTGCAATATTCCTCTGTTCAAGAAACTGCTGGGTACTCAGTACGGCTTCATAAGCCATTTTTTGTACATTGTTTGTAGAAGACAAGCATTCAGGGTTGAATGGAAAACTGTAGGAAATTGGTTGGGAGAATCTAACATTTGACGTTGCTGGAGCGGAAACGAAGCGGCTCTTGATTAAAAACAGGACTTGTGCCTGAAGAACATGGTTCTCATGGCTCGATTTCACATTCCATTTGAATAGGCGTATCTTCTCCTGAAACATGATCTTTTCCATGACTTCTCTGAGAAATTTTGCCACTAACTTGGATTACAAGGCAGAAGAGGCACTATTAAGTAGATGACAATGACGGTAAGTTAAAGCGGTGTTGGGTTTTAATGAGCTTATCAAGATAACAAACGGTTAATTTTTTTTCCTATAAAAGATGAGCTTTTTTTGTTTTCAATTGTATAGTTTTATTTTTGAATTCGTATTTGTTATATATCTTTTTAATTCAAAATTTTTAAAATAAAACATATTTAAAAAATTCTCTTAATCCACACTATTTAAAGATTAAAGGAAAAATGATTAATTTAAAAAATTTAGGAATCATCCATCCCATGAGATTCTTATCCAAGGTCTTTAGAATAAGGTTTTTTTTTCTTTTCGAAATAACCATATAGTATGTTAATAAAGTGTTAAATTTTTAATTTTAATTATCAAAATTATTTTTTATAACCTCAAATTCAAAAATAATAATTTCTCCCCTTCCGGCATCTTGTTAAATCAACTAAAATTTTTTCTTTTTTTTTTTTTATATAATCATAAGTATCCTCATTTATTCTATAATCTGAAATTAATTATGTTCGACTTAGGAGTGGTATTGTTGCTCGATAATGTAAATCTCATATATTGTTTTCAGTTTCATAATAACTTTAATTTAATTTTAGTCTTTAAAATTTTTTAATTTTAACTTTATTTTATTTTCAATATATTATTGACTAAAATATGACAAATTAAATAATTTTTCAATTTTGAATAAGAGACTTTCAAATAATATATTAGGATAAAAATTCTTTTAATAAAATATTTAAACTAATAAGTATAAATTTTTAAAAAAGTTCAAAACAAGTATTTGTGACAAAATATGATTAAAATTAAAAAAAAAAGGAGTTAAGGAAGTAAAGGATGATAAAAATTAAAGCATACCATAGATTTCTTAGCAATGAGTCATGAAGGTTTTTCGCCGTATTTGGGAGATGTATTTTATATTTTTATTATGTTTGTTGCATTGCTCAATCGAGAAATCAGGTTAATTCTAGTAAATCTTGTTCCAAATTATTCTAGCTTTATGAGAAATATGACTGCACGACGGAAATGAGCTATTGTTAAATTATATTTTTTTTATTTAAGAGTGCAATTGGATGAACAATTTTTTAAATTTTGAAATATTTTCAATAAATATTTTTTTAAAATGAATTTTTAAATATTAAAATTTGACGGAATAAAAAATTATAAAAGGAAATATAAAAAATATGAATTATGGGTATCATTAAAATATTTTGGACTTTGAACTTGGAAAATAAAGAGACGGACAAAAGCAGTAGGAAAACAAAAATGAACAGAGAGATGGCCAAAAAGCCATGGAAAGCAGAGATAAGCCTCGAGTGTAGCAGAAATTGCATGCTCTAATTATTCAGAATCTCTCCGCGTTAAAAACTATTTTTCAAACAGTTAAGTGTGGCATTGAGAAATAAAAGAGATAATGGAAGAAAGGAAATTTCTTCTGTTTTTCGTGTTTAATTAAAATGAGCCTTAGGAATTTTATTTTTTTTCTTATTTTCACATTGGTTTTTAAGGAATAACCAGAGAAAACAAAATAATAAATAAATAAATAAATAAATACGTGAAATTGTTAAAATTATTTGATTTTTGTGTATGCTATTCTACTTGAATGGTGAGAAAGGAAGAAAGTTGGCCGATGTTACCGGCGGAAATCGATGAACAATTGAAATGAAATTTCTAGGAAACATGCATGCGTGATTCATGGAAGCCATTAGCGGAGAAAAGAAGAAACTTGGACGAAATTGCTCGTGGAATTTTATCAAGAACTGAAACGAAATTTACAAGAATCGTGCATGGTTTGGCTTCTCCTATATATAGTGATGTTCCAGCATGCATTAAGGTATATCATCAAGCAATTATTAATTAGCTGAGTGTATGCATCGAGATGGAGGCTTCCGGCTCTAAAAGTTTGGGGGTGGTTTTGGTAGTGGTTTTTGTATTAGGATTAGGAGGGTGGGGTGAGGGCTGTTGGGAGCAAGAAAAACTTGCTCTCTTGCAACTCAAGCCTTTTTTTGATGTTCAGATAGACCCGCTCACCCTTGCTAACCATTCTGCTCTATACGACTGGGTGGAAGAGAGTTCAGATTGTTGTCAATGGGAAAGGGTGGAGTGCGATCCAACCAATGGACGAGTTATTGGACTCTCCCTCACAAACTCATTTATTGTAGATGCAGAAAGGTTAGAGGGTACATATGTTGATCTGAACCAGTATCTCAACGCCTCTTTGTTTCTTCCTTTCGAGGAATTGAAGAGTCTTTCTTTGAGTGGAACCTCACTAGCTGGTTGTATCGACAACGAAGGTCATGCACTCCCTACCATTTTAGTAATTCTTATGTTAATTTGTTTATGTTGAATAGAACAACTAATCCATCCAACCGAATATGTTGTTTTATCTCTTAAGATTCTATAAAAATTTTATGGAGTCCTTAAGTTATAATGTTTCAACTTCAAATTTATGTATTGAATTTATTTGATTTATTAATATTGAAGGTTTATGGATTTGCAGGTTTTGAAAAGTTAGCCCCAAAATTGAAGAAACTAGAGGTCATTGATTTAAGTTTCAACCATTTCAATGATAACGACATTTTATCATCTTTACTTCAAATTTCATCCATCAAGTCTCTAAATTTAGCCCACAATGAACTTAGCGGACCACTCCACACTAATGGTAATTAAATATATATTATATGTTTAATTTTTTTTCAAATTAATACAATATTAATCAATTTTAATGGTTTTGCAATATGTTTCGAAGGATTATCAACGAAATTGAATGGCATTGTAGAGATCCTGGACTTAAGTTTCAACCGTTTCAATGATAGCAACATTTTATCATCTTTGGTTGAGATTTCATCCTTCAAGTCTCTGAATTTATCATTCAACGAATTAAAAGGAGTAACTATGAAATTGAGTGGCGCCGTAGAGATCCTTGACTTACATTGTAATGAGCTGGATGATAATATTTTGGAGCCTTTGAGTGAGCTTTCATATTTAAAGCATTTAGATCTCTCCTACAATCGTATTAATGGATCGATCCATAACAACGATAATATTAATTATTATGTTTACTTTTCATGTATAGCGTTTTAAAAGAATTCATATGCAAGGTAGGCATTTTCTTCGTTATCTACTTTGATTTTTGACGCGCTTTCACATTGTAATTTTGAAACAGAATTGAAAAATCTGAAAAACTTAGAGGGTTTGGATTTAAGCAACAATCAAATTCAGAGCCTTGATTTTGTTAATGGTATGTTTCAGACCCAATTCACTTTGCACTTTGAACAAACGAAATGGTGACTACTAATGGTAAGTTAGTTGCAATGATTTTTATTTTTTATTTTTATTTTTTATTTTTAAGTTAAAAGTATTTACATTTATGTTAGTGGATCCTTGCATTGGTTCAAAACAAATTTAGTTTTATAGTCTTCCATATTTTCTTAAATAATTTATATAATTTAATTAATTTTATTTTTTAATTCGATGGCCATTAAATATTTTAGGCTTTGAACTTGGAAAAACAGAGATAAACAGAGAGATTGCCAAAAATCCTGAGAAAACAGAGATAAGCTTCGATTGTAGCAAAAATTGCATTGCATATACTGATTAATTATTTAATCTCTCGGCATAAAAACTATCCTTCAATAGTAAAACATTACAATTACTAAGAAAGTAATGGCCTAACTAAGCTAGTTGAGATCGGCACATGGGGCAAGATCTTTTCCTCCAGAGCCACTGGGCAATGCAACCACCATGAAAAACATGCGAGCAAGGCGTCTTTCTACAGGTACCCGTGGAGAACCCTTCCAAACAGATAGAACATGTACCGTCTGATTGAAAGGCACCGGCATCGCATAAATCGAATAAATCCAGTCCTGGCACTTTTGTCAAACCCAAAGGTTCAGAGGTATCGCTTGGCTCCAACACAGACAACACTGGCACCCTCAGCAAATTTCTCAATCTCAGCAGGATGTTTTCTTCATTAATAATGTCAGCTTCACCATTGGACTGCCTTTTGATTTCACCAGTCTCATAATACTGAAAACCCTTCAAAGCCCAGGTTTTGCTTACTTCAACAACAATGAGAACTTTGGGTGAGTTTGGATTAGAGAATGTGTCAAGCCCGAAACTGTAGTTCTTGACAAGGTCTTCTGATATGTCGTTTGCCAGAGCTGCAATATTCCTCTGTTCAAGAAACTGCTGGGTACTCAGTACGGCTTCATAAGCCATTTTTTGTACTTTGTTTGTAGAAGACAAGCATTCAGGGTTGAATGGAAAACTGTAGGAAATTGGTTGGGAGAATCTAACATTTGACGTTGCTGGAGCGGAAACGAAGCGGCTCTTGATTAAAAACAGGACTTGTGCCTGAAGAACATGGTTCTCATGGCTCGATTTCACATTCCATTTGAATAGGCGTATCTTCTCCTGAAACATGATCTATTCCATGACTTCTCTGAGAAATTTTGCCACTAACTTGGATTACAAGGCAGAAGAGGCACTATTAAGTAGATGACAATGACGGTAAGCTAAAACAATATTGGGTTTTAATGGGCTTGCCAAGATGACAAACGGTTGATTTTTTTCCTACAAAAAATGGGCATTTTTTGTTTTCAATTGTATATTTTTATTTTTGAATTCGTATTTGTTATATATCTTTTTAATTCAGAATTTTTAAAATAAAACATATTTAAAAAATTCTCTTAATCCACACTATTTAAAGATTAAAGAAAAAATGATTAATTTAAAAAATTTAGGAATCATCCATCCCATGAGATTCTTATCCAAGTTCTTTAGAATAAGGTTTTTTTTTTTTTTTTTCGAAATAACCATATGGTATGTTAATAAAGTGTTAAATTTTTAATTTTAATTATCAAAATTATTTTTTATAATCTCAAATTCAAAAAAAATAATTTCTCCCCTTCCGACATCTTGTTAAATCAACTTAATTTTTTTCTTTTTTTGGGTATAATCATAAGTATCCTCATTTATTCTATAATCTGAAATTAATTATGTTCGACTTAGGAGTGGTATTGTTGCTCGATAATGTAAATCTCATATATTGTTTTCAGTTTCATAATAACTTTAATTTAATTTTAGTCTTTAAAATTTTTTAATTTTAACTTTATTTTATTTTCAATATATTATTGACTAAAATATGACAAATTAAATAATTTTTCAATTTTGAATAAGAGACTTTCAAATAATATATTAGGATAAATATTCTTTTAATAAAATATTTAAACTAATAAGTATAAATTTTTAAAAAAGTTCAAAACAAGTATTTGTGACAAAATATGATTAAAATTAAAAAAAAAAAGAAGTTAAGGAAGTAAAGGATGATAAAAATTAAAGCATAAAATAGATTTCTTAGCAATGCGCCATGGAGGTTTTCTGTCGTATTTGGGAGATGTATTTTATATTTTTATTATGTTTGTTGCAATGCTCAATTGAGAAATCAGGTTAATTCCAGTAAACCTCGTTCCAAATTATTCTAGCTTTATGAGAAATAAGACTGTAGGATGGGAATGAGTCGTATTTTTTTTATAAGAGTGTATTTAGATGAACGATTTTTTTAATTTTGAAATATTTTAAAATAAATATTTTTTTAAAATGAATTTTTAAATATTAAAATTTCATGAAATAAAAAAATTATAAAAGGAAATATAAAAAATATAAATTATGGGTATCATTAGATTGTGGTATCAAGGGAACTAATGAATGCAAGGGAAGCTTTCAACATATTGACCATCATATCCACCTCTCCTTGTTTGGTTTACGGATAATAAGTAAACAGCGGAGTAATCCAATATGTAGGGCTGAAAATATTTTAGGGACTTGTTTGAAAGTTGAATAAATTACAAAGGCATTAAATATTTTGGACTTTGAACTTGGAAAATGAAGAGATGGACTAAAGTAGTTGGAAAACAAAAATGAACAGAGAGATGGCCAGAAAGCCATTAGTGAAAAGGAATCTCTCTTTCAAACAGTTAAGTGGGGCATTGAGAAATAAAAGAGATAATGGAAGAAAGGAAATTTCTTCTGTTTTTCGTGTTTAATTAAAATGAGCCTTAGGAATTTTATTTTTTCCTTATTTTCACATTGGTTTTTAAGGAATAACCAGAGAAAACAAAAAAAAATAAATTAATTAATAAATACCTGAAATTGTTAAAATTATTTGATTTTTGTGTATGCTATTCTACTTGAAGATTGATGTATCCATCTAATTTTATAAATATGTATTTGATTTATTTTTTGGAGCTGAGAAAGTCTTTCGGATGTCAACGTCATTCCTTTGCCTAACATTGTTGACTTTTCAATGGTGAGAAAGGAAGAAAGTTGGACGATATTGCCGGTGGAAATCAATGAACAATTGAAATGAAATTTCTGAGAAACATGCATGGTTTGGCTTCTCCTATATATAGTGATGTTCCAGATTGCATTGAGGTATATCATCAAGCAATTATTAATTAGCTGAGTGTATGCACCGAGATGGAGGCTTCTGGGTCTAAAAGTTTGGGGGTGGTTTTGGTAGTGGTTTTTGTATTAGGATTAGGAGGGTGGGGTGAGGGCTGTTGGGAGCCAGAAAAACTTGCTCTCTTGCAACTCAAGCCATTTTTTGATGTTCAGATAGACCCGTTCACCCTTGGTAACCACTCTGCTCTATACGACTGGATGGAAGAGAGTTCAGACTGTTGTCAATGGGAAAGGGTGGAGTGCGATCCAACCAATGGACGAGTTATTGGACTCTCCCTTACAAACTCATTTATTGTAGATGCAGAAAGGTTAGAGGGTACATATGTTGATCTGAACCAGTATCTCAACGCCTCTTTGTTTCTTCCTTTCGAGGAATTGAAGAGTCTTTCTTTGAGTGGGACTTTACTAGCTGGTTGTATCGACAACGAAGGTCATGCACTTCCTACCATTTTAGTAATTCTTATATTAATTTGTTTCTGTTGAATAGAACGACTAATCCATCCAACTGAATATGTTGTTTTATCTCTTAGAATTCTATAAATTTTTTAAGGAGTCCTTAAGTTATAATGTTTCAGCTTCAAATTTATGTATTGAATTTATTTGATTTATTAATATTTAGGGTTTATGGATTTGCAGGTTTTGAAAAGTTAGCCCCAAAATTGAAGAAACTAGAGGTCATTGATTTAAGTTTCAACAATTTCAATGATAGCGACATTTTATCATCTTTACTTCAAATTTCATCCCTTAAGTCTCTAAATTTAGCCCACAATGAACTTAGTGGACCACTCCACACTAATTGTAATTAAATATATATTATATGTTTAATTTTTTTTTTCAAATTAATACAATTCTAATAAATTTTAATGGTTTTGCAATACGTTTTGAAGGGTTATCAAGGAAATCGAATGGCATTGTAGAGATCCTTGACTTAAGTTTCAACCATTTCAATGATAGCAACATTTTATCATCTTTGGTTGAGATTTCATCCTTCAAGTCTCTAAATTTATCATTCAATGAACTAAAAGGAGTACCTATGAAATTGAGTGGCGTCGTAGAGATCCTTGACTTACATTCTAATGAGCTGGATGATAATATTTTGGAGCCTTTGAGTGAGCTTTCATATTTAAAGCATCTAGATCTCTCCTACAATCGTATTAATGGATCGATCCATAACAACGGTAATATTAATTATTATGTTTACTTTTCATGTATAGCGTTTTAAAATAATTCATATGCAAGGTAAGCATTTTCTTTGTTATCTGCTTTGATTTTGACGCGCTTTCACATTGTGGATTTGAAACAGAATTGAAAAATCTAAAAAACTTGGAGGGGTTGGATTTAAGCTACAATCAAATTCAGAGCCTTGATTTTTTTAATGGTATGTTTCAAACTCAATTCACTTTTTACTTTGTATCTCGTAGTTTTACTTTGTACTGACGAAATGGTGACTATTAATGGTAAGTTAGTTGCATTGATTTTTATTTTTAAGTTAAAAGTATTTACATTTATGTTAGTGGATCCTTACATTGGTTCAAAACAAATTTAGTTTTACAGTCTTCCATATTTTCTTAAATAATTTATATAATTTAATTAATTTTATTTTTTAATTATGACACTCATGCATCTCAAATTTCTAGTTAATTAAAAATGTAAAACTATTTGTTCGATAATAATAAAATTTTAATTGACGATACAAATAGGTTGTTAAATCTAACGATTAATTTGTAAGAATATAAATCCTTTACAAAGTTATAGAAATCGTATAAAATAATTTATTTTACACTAATATAATATGATCACTTAGTAAGTTCCATCCAAGTCCTTGAGGTTTGCATCTAATCAAATTTTAGTTCATTAGTATAAAAAATAGACACTCTGCCTTAAATTTTTCCTATTTCGTAGGACAACTAAGTCATTCGTTAGTCAACCGTTAAGTAAACTCTTAAAAACTTAATTTTAAAACCATTTTATCCCTAAATTATTTGAAATATTTTAAATACCAAAAATCAAACAAAAATAAAAAAGAAATATTGGGTTTTGAAAAGTTTGTATTCTTTTTAACTTCTAATTTATTTTTTGTTTATTTATTTAAAATTATCTTTTATTTATTTATTTTTAATTCTTATTTATTTTTTTATTTATTTACTTCTAATAAAAATGTAAATAAACATAAAATTATTTATATTTAAAATTATTCAAAATCAAAATAATTTAAAATTTGAAAAATTTGAAACATTTATTGAAATTGTTAAAATTTAAATTAAGTAAAATTTTATTTTTAAAAAATAATAAGATTAAATCTAATATGTTTGAAAAAAAAAATCATGCATTGAGCAATACTCGTCAAAAAATAGTGAAAAATTTGTAAAAAATAGTACATAAGAGTAGAATATAGAGGGAAAATAGAAAAAATAAAGAATCAATTATTTTTAAAAGTTTAAAGTTGGATAATTTTGTAATTACTCACATTCTAATAATTTTTGTTAATAATGTTAAGTTATTTTGGGCGGAGTGTTTGTTTTTAATATTAATGAACTCAAATTGAATTAGATTCAAATCTCAATAATTTTTATGAAATTTACCCTAATATATATTATATATAAATGAAACAAGTAGTTTAATAAATCTTGTGGTATGATAATGATAGGATCTTTGTCATTTCAGTTACGGACAAAAGAATGGATAGAATTATCTATTTTTTTTCTAGTATTATGAGAGTATAAGATTTTACGTAGCTAACCTTATGCATACTGTGTATGAATCATAGGATCAATATGGTAGATTCTTGTCGTAAAAGCATTTTATCATTCCATTTAACTTTAAAATATTTTCAATAAATTTATATTGTTGTTGTTGCCATTTCCATAGGTTTATTTCAATTGAAGAATTTAGAATCCTTGAAGATGGACAGAATTTCTCTCCAGGAAAGCTTTCTTGAAAAGATTGGAACAATGACTTCTCTCAAGATTTTGTCATTACGTGATTGTGGACTTAACGGCACCTTCACAGATATTTGTCAACTAAGGCGTCTCGAAGAACTGGATATCAGTTCGAATATGCTAAGGGGTGCATTACCAAATTGCTTCTCAAACCTCACATTTCTTGCACATTTAGATCTCTCCTCCAATCAATTTCATGGTAACTTATCAGCTATATCTATACTTCAGAGTTTGACATACATTGACCTTTCAAACAACCAATTCCAAATCCCAAGCTCATTAGAACCTTTTTTCAACCATTCAAAACTCAAGCATTTCAATGGCAACAACAATAATATCACGTATGCAGAAATTGAGCTACATTCGTTGACCCCAAGATTCCAGTTGAATTATCTCAGTTTGTCTTGTTGCGGAGATGCTGGACCATTGCCAGAGTTCCTCTACCATCAACATGAGTTGCAATTTATCGATCTTTCGAACATTAATTTGATAGGGGAGTTTCCAAGCTGGTTGTTGCAAAACAATACGGAGCTAGACACACTTTTTCTTATCAATAACTCTCTCTCGGGTAATTTTCGATTGCCATTTCATTCACACATGAAATTAGTGGGATTGGATGTCTCCAGCAATTTCTTTGATGGTCACATTCCAATAGAAATTGGACTTTATCTACCAGGTTTAGAGGTTCTAAATATTTCGAACAATTGTTTGGATGGAAGCATTCCCTCTTCGATTGGTGATATGAAGTCACTGAACACACTAGATTTGTCCAACAATAGATTGTCTGGCACAATACCTGAGAATCTTTCCACGGCTTGTTTCTCCTTAGAACGCCTAGTATTATCAAATAACATATTGCAAGGCCGGATTTTCCCTACAAACTTCAACTTGACAAACTTGAGGGAACTATTTCTGGGTGACAATAACTTCACAGGATCGATTCCGAATAGCTTGTCAAACTGCTCGCTGCTCGTAATTGACATCGGTTATAACCATATCTCTGGTGGAATCCCGAGATGGATGGGGAATATGCCACTATTAGAAAATATCATGTTGCCCAATAATCATATTGAAGGTCTCATCCCAAGGGAGCTTTGTCAACTCACATTAATGAGAGTTTTGGACCTTACTATGAACAACTTATCTGGGACGCTACCTGCTTGCTTCAACAACCAATCATCTATCAACCATCTTTATTTGTCGAAAAATAGGCTACAAGGATCAATACCAAATGAAATTTTTAAGAGTTCTGAACTGATGACATTAGATCTCAGTTATAACCAATTAACTGGCAATATCCCAAATTCCATAGGCAACCTTTCTGATTTGGCTTATCTTGTGTTAAAACACAATAATCTTGAAGGTGAGATTCCAAATCAATTTTGCCAGTTCGACAAATTAAGTTTGATTGACCTTTCTCATAATGATCTTTCCGGTCATATCCCTAATTGCCTAAATGTTACGGTATATGAGGAAGCACCTAGAGATTATGTTAGTTGCAACGGATATCGTCATTATTTTCGTTGTGTTTATTCCTTTGATACAAATCAACCATTAGAGTTGACAATAAAGAGTAGATCTTACTCCTATAAGGGAAGAATCCTCAGATACTTGTCTGGCATCGATCTCTCCTCCAACAAGTTGACTGGTGAGATTCCTCATGAAATGGGAAACCTTCACAAAATTATTATGTTGAACCTATCTCATAACAGTTTGAGAGGTTCAATTCCACCATCTTTTTCTAACCTCAAGGCAATTGAGAGTTTAGATCTTTCTTACAACAACTTGAGTGGGAATATCCCTCCTCAATTTGTTGAGTTAAATTTCTTGGTTTTTTTCAATGTGTCGTACAATAATTTATCTGGGAAGCCCCCTCCAAGGCAGGCGCAGTTTTCCACTGACATTGATACGGACAGCTATTGGGGAAATCCTTTTCTTTGTGGGGAACCGTTGCCTAAAAATTGTTCAACAACGCCAAACCAGCCAGTTGAAGATGGAGAAGATGATGAAGATGGTGGCTTAATTGACTTTCAGTCCTTTTATGTAACATTCACTGTGTCTTACATAATGGCGCTATTGTGTATTGCCACAGTTATGTACATAAATCCTCGCTGGAGGCGAGCATGGTTCTATCTTGTAGAAAGAAGCATGACTTCTTGCTTTTATTTTGTGATAGACAATCTCCCCGCACAATTCTGTTGTGGTAAAATTTAATGTAGCCAAGCAATACATATTCATCTTTCTTCAGTTTTGGAAGTGTGAATCTTTTGACTTTTTTAAATCACAGTTTTAGTCCATCTACCTCAAATACTTGGTTCAATTTTGTATTTCTATTTGGAAGTGTGAATCTTTTGACTTTTTTAAATCACAGTTTTAGTCCATCTACCTCAAATACTTGGTTCAATTTTGTATTTCTATTTAAAGTTCATTTAAAGACAATTAATAATGATATTAAAATTACTTAATTTTTTTTTGTTGATGACATGATAAAATTTTAGTTTGAGAAAATACTTAAACCAATGAGATAAAAATTTCCCCTCATTTCGACAGCTGAGTAATCACGTTGGTTAGAATCCCTTATGTACGACTGAAAATTTTTATTCATTTTTCAGGATTAAATGGTCATCAGCAAATTCTTGAAAGTTGATTAAATTACATAGCCATTAAATATTTTAGACTTTGAACTTGGAAAACAGAGAAATGGACAAAACAAGTGGGAAAACAGAGATCACAGAGAGATGGCCAAAAACCTTGGGAAACAAAGATAAGCCTCTATTGTAAATTGCATATCCTGATTAATTAAATAATCTCTCCGCATAAAACTATCCTTCAACCTAAAAACTTAACAGTTAATGGTATTGATTTCATACATGGTGAGTAAATCATAAAACGTCATATCATTAATTAAAAAAAAATTAAAATATTTTTTAAAAAACAAAAACTATTAAATTCCCTAATAAATTGTCATGACATTAATCACTAACCGTCAATACAATTTATGTGCATAAAAAATAAACTCTTTCTAATATATTCATCGTCATTTACTAATATCAACACATAAATTCTAAATATATTGATATATAAAAATGATGTAAGTCAAAAATTAATAAGAATTATCTATAACCATGATATTTCTAAGAGTTTGAATTGCTATATTTTCTTTTTTTTTTAGATAAATTTTGAGTTCAAGTATTAAAATTGAATCAATATGCTTTCTCTTCGCTTGTTAAGAGGTGATTAAATAAGTTATCATCTCACTGAAAAAAAAAATAATGTTAAAATGCAATAATCACTGATGATTTTGCTAAGATTTCTACCAATTTCGTGATGCAGACGGCGGAAATTGGTGAAGCCACAATGTGATTTGAAAAAGGAAAAGTAGTGCAGACTTTGACTACTGGTCGTGATATTTCATTGTTAGCGATCTTTGTGCCACGAAACATAATTTATCGACTAATTTCATGCGCGATTGACGACATCTTTAGACGTACCGCGCGGAATACAATTTTGTATTTTATTATAATATTTTTTTAAAAAATTAATAGCATTTGAATGATTTGAATAGGTTTAAACTTAATCATTATATGTAAAAATTGATTGAGGAAAAAAAATTAGGTCTGAAGAATGGGCTGAATCGAGGTTGGGCACATTTTTATTTCTTCAATTCCTTACTTAATTAATTCATTTTTCAAGGCTTCATTTTTTGTAAACTTATTTTTAATGTAACAAATAAATTTAAATTTGTCCAAACATGTTTTTAAAAAAATTATAATAAAATAAAAAATTAAAACACATAATAATTAATGGTATAACACAATAAATTTTTATAAAACTAAAAGAAATATGAAAATTTAAATAAAATAGTAAAAAAAATATAAATTCAAATTAAATTAAATAAAGAAATCAAAAGTAATTAAAAATACATTAATATAAAAATAATAAAAAATTATAATTATCATACCATGCTTGAACTTGGAACGATGAATCCAACTTTGATATTGTATTTTAG
Organism: Firmiana major; assembly: GCA_033439115.1. Classification (NCBI taxonomy): domain Eukaryota; kingdom Viridiplantae; phylum Streptophyta; class Magnoliopsida; order Malvales; family Malvaceae; genus Firmiana; species Firmiana major. The sequence goes on along the minus strand of CM065900.1, from coordinate 79,805,560 downwards.
TGCACTACATATATTGAATTGTCCAACAATAGATTATGTGGTCTAATACCTGAGAATCTTGCCACGGGTTGTTCCTCCTTAAAGTTCTTGGTATTATCAAACAACAAATTGCAAGGTCAGTTATTCTCTGCAAAAGTTCAACTTGAGAAACTTGAGGCAGTTACATTTGGCCGGCAATAACTTCACAGGGTCAATCCCGAAGAGCTTGTCAAACTGCTCATTATTGGAAACAATCAACATCGGTTATGACCATCTCTCTGGCAAAATCCCTGGATGGGGAATCTGTCGTCACGATCGGAAATTATGATGCCCAATAATCATATTGAAGGTCCCATCCCAATTGAGTATTGTCTACTTGCAATGATAGCAGTTTTGGACCTTGAATAATATATCTGGGACGCTACCTTCTTGCTTCAGGGAATCTTTTATCAGCGATGTTCATTTGTCTAAAAATAGGCTACAAGGACCAATACCAAGTGAAATTTGCATGCCTTTTAAACTGGTGACATTAGATCCCAGTGATAACCAATTAACTTGCAATATCTCAAATTGTATCGGTAACCTTCTGACTTGAGTTATATTGTCTCGAAGCATAATAACTTGAAGGTAAGATTCCAACTCAGATTTGCCAATAGTACAATTTAAAATTGATCTACTTTTCTCATAATAATCTTTCCGATCGTATCCCTAATTGCTTGAATGTTACGGGATACGAGAAAGTAAATAGAGATTCTAAACACCGCAATCCATTTCATTGTTCTGGTTTTTCCAATTTGTTCGGTACAAATCAACCATTAGAGTTGACAACAAAGAGTAGATCTTACTCCTACAAGGGAAGAATCCTCATATACTTGTCTGGCATCGATCTCTCCTCCAACAAGTTGACTGGTGAGATTCCTCATGAAATGGAAAACATTCACAAAATTGTTATGTTGAACCTAATTACTAAAATTAAGAGTTTAGATCTTTCCGATAATAACTTGAACCAGAGTATCTCTCCTCAATTTATTGAGTTATATTTCAACGTGTCATACAATAATTTATTTGGAAAGCCACCTCCAAGGATTGCGCAGTTTACAAGTGATTTTGATGAGAACAGTTATTGGGGAAATCTTTTTCTTTGTGCAGAACCGTTGCCTAAAAATTGTTCAACAACGACTTCATACCAACCAACGGAAGATGGAGAAAAAGATGGCTTAATTGATATTGAAGCCCTAAATGTGACATTCATCGCGTCTTACATAATGTTGTTATTGTGAATTACCACGGTTATGTACATATAAATCCTCACCAGAGGCGAGCATGGTTCTATCTTATAGACAGAGGAATTACTTCTTGCTTTTATTTTGTCATGGACAATCTCCTCACACAATTCCGTTGTGGTAACATTTAATGTAACCCGGCAATATATGCTCATCTTTTTTAAATAAAATTTAGTTTTGTAAGTGTGGGGTGGAATTAAAAAAATAAATTATATGTAACTTTTTTTAGTAATTGAAATGAGGAGGAATTATTTGAATTTAATTTCAAATTTTATATTATGTCAATTATTTTTCATCATTTTATTATATAATTATTTTTTAATCATTCTATTAAAAAGTTATTAATTGTAACTTCATCCACTATAAAGTAATGATCTGATGGACATTTTTTTTTTCAATAGTAACTGCTCTTTCTTATCACTCTATCTCTCCATTTTTTTTCACTGTATAACATTTACTATGTGTCGTTTAATCAATTTAAAGATCAAAGGAAAAAAATAAATAATTAATCTAAAAAATTAGGAACGTTCCATCACATCATCTAATTATAGTAGCTTTGGAGATTTTGTCTACGCTAGTAGACTTCAAAGTCGTCTGAAAAATAAATTTTTCTCGTCAATAACCGTGTGGCACACGTTGATAAAATATTAATTTTTTTATTTTTTATTTTTTACAATTTCTATGAAAAAGGTCTTCTTCGTTTTTCATCATCTAATAAATCAACTTAATTCTCTCTCATCTTTTTTTCTCATTAATTAACAATAATTTGTTAATTAATAATATTTTGTCAATTTTTTTAACAATACCTTTTTGATATTATTAAAAAACGTTTTAATTATTATTAAAATATTAATAATATTTTAATAAATCAACTATCTCAATTAACTAACAATTAATTATAGCTTTGTTTTCTCAGTCAAAGTTAATGCATGCAATAAGAGAAATATTTTGTCAAAAGTCATTATAGCAAAATTGCGTATCCTGAGTAAGTATATAATCTCTTGTTATAAACATTAAGATTAATATTTTATAAATTATCAATCAAATTTTTTGACTTCTCAAACTAGATTAGAATGATAAGATATATTTTATTTTATTTATTTTTTATTTTTATTTTTTAATTTAATTAAAAAATATGTATTATTATTTTAACCTGATTTGTAAATTTAAAAAATTCATTAATTAAATATACATAAAATAATTTTCCTAAAAACTATCCTTCAACATAAAAACATGACAATTACCAAAAAAAATAAAAATGAAGGCCTAATATTAGGCTAATTGAGATCGGCACATCAGGCGAAAATCTTTTCCTCTAGAGCCACTGGACAATGCAAGATCCATTTGAAAAACATGTGAACAAGACTTTCAAAAATTACTCCAAACCATTCATTTAAACTCATTTAATTAAATATTATTAAAATAAAAAATTATATTAATTTTAATATTTTTCCATATATTTTAATTTTCATTGTATGACATGTAATATGAGTCAATTAGTCAACTTAAAAGTTTTCACCAAAAAAAAATCAATTTAAAAATTAAAGAAAAAAAAAAAACCCACTACTCAAAATTTTACCGAAAAAGATAAAAGGTTTCTTCTCTCAAAGTCTCATTCAAAGTAGTTTTGGAGATTTTGTCCGGCGTGCTTTGGAGTCTATTGAAAAAAAGTTGTCGTCAATAGCACGGATAAGAGTGTAGCACGTTGATAAAGTATTAATTTTTTAATAATTATTAAAATTAATTTTTATAATTAAAAAAAAAAATAAGTTTTTTTTTTTTTCCATCAATCATCCAAATAAATCAGCTTATTACCAAACTATAAGAATCTCAAATATCGTCTCAGTTTCAAAATACTATTAAATTGCATTTTAGTCATAATTTTTTTTGTAAGTTTATTTTTGTTTTCAACATATTACTGATTAAAATATGTTAATATAAATTTTAAATTTTGAATAAGAGATTTTTAAATATTATATTATCATAAATTTTAGTTTGTTAATCATAAGAAATTATAATTATAATCAAATATTATATTTATAGAATTCGTAATAATATAAAACTCACTTAACAATATTAGTAAATAATTAAATTTAAATTCATTCTTGGGGAATTAAACCTAAAACGTCTCCAATTTTGAATACTTCTCCAATTCTCCTCCCTATGGAACCAAAGTCACTTTATCGAAGTCTAGTGAAGCAGACTGTGGAAGTTGGTGAAACCGCAATGTGAACTGATAAAGACAAAAAGCTCGTGGAAAGAAGAGTCAAGGATGCAAATATGGTAGTCGCGATATTTCATTGTTAGCGATCATTATGCCGTGAAACAATTTTTACAGAGTAATTTAATGTATTAAACTTCGTCAATAAAGCAATCATATATTAATGTGAAACTCGTTTCCCTTGCTGGCAGATTGAATTTAACTCTTAAAGTTTACTATTGAGAACGAAACATTTCATGGTTCAAATTGTTAGATAATGCATTTTTGTTCATCTGAACAATTGGCTCATACAGTACAACCACGGCTATGCCATGATGTCAAACCCACTGTTGCGAAAAAAACAGCAACTAATGAATGCAAGGGAAGCTTTCAGCATCTTGACTATCATATCTATCTCCCATGTCTTGGTTTACAGATGCCATGCCAACAGCCATTTTTTTCACAAACAGACGCTATTCTACAGTTTCTTTTTCGGCCTAGAATAATGGATACTTTTGATTTGGTCATTCATCAAATCTTTTAATTATGATTTTTTGTTTTAATTTATTTTCATGAGTTAACTTAAGTTTATTAATGTAATTTTTTGATTATATGTTTTAAAATTTATTTTAAATTTAAAAATTAAATTTTAACTGAATAAACAAATATTTAACATATTTAGACCATTAAAAAATATTCTTTATGACAAAAAATACCAATATCTTTCTCGTTATTATCCCTATATATTTGTCCAAACTCAATTGACACATCAAAACACTTTATCCAACTCATTTATTATAATCCATTCAAAACTAATTAACTTAAAAATTATTAAAATACTAAAAAGTATTTTCCATATTAAATATTTTGATATCTTTATATATATTTAGATTAAAAATTGATTATTTGACTTGACTTAAAATTTTTTATTCAAAACCCACTTGATAAACCATAATGAACCCATGAACAAGCTTTTTATCTGCAACTTCACAACATATTTTTTTTTATTTTCAATAGTAACCACTCTTTTTTTATATCTCACTAATTCATTTTTTTTATTGTATAACATTAACATGGCTCATTTAAACAATTCAAAGATTAAAGGGAAAAAAATAATTAATATAAAAAGGCCGGAACCTTCAGGCCCATCTGCCCAAATTTTGCCCAAAAAGATAAAAGGTTTCTTATCTCAATTAAAGTAGCTTTGGAGACCGCCATTGCTAGAATGCTTCAAAGTCTTTTGAAAAACAATTGGTCGATAATAACCGTGTAACACGATTAAATTTTTTTATAATTATTAGTGTTTACATTTTGACAATTTTAAATGAAAAGATTATCATTTTCTACTTTATTAACTAAATTTTCCTCTGCACCGTGGCTTACCGATGCCTATTAATGAGCCAATCGGGCAGTTACTATCCAATATGTCATTAATTTTAGTACAAAGTCAATATAGGACTTTCCTTTCTTATTGCTTGCAAATAAGCATAAATTTTTATAATAATATATATTTATTTATATTTTTTTATTAATATATTATTTAATTAAATTCATTTATTTCGTTTTATTTAATAGAGTGAAAAGAAAAAAACTGAACGAGAGAAAAATTAAAAGATAGAAAGCATATTTTGCTTAATAAAATTGAAAAATAAAAAATGAAATTATATTATTTTATTATTATAATATTAATTTATTAAAATAATAAAATAAAATTTTAAATAATTGAAGATAATTTAGTAAATATATATGCTTGATTTACATTTTTTTCATTTTGTCTCTGTTAACCTTTTTTAATTTGAAAGAATTTATTATTGTTAATAAAGAGAGAAAATAATAATCTTTTTGGTTTTCATTTTCCCTCAATTACACAGTACCAAAAAAATCATTTTTTCTATTTTTTCAAACACCCGTATCTATCGTTCCATTTTTTCACTCTACGAAACATACTGTAAATGTTTTTAAATATGATTTTCAACTTTAATTTATTTTTATGAGTTAACTTATTAATTTAATTTTTTTTTTTACAGAATATGCAGTAAATTTTATATTAAATTTAAATTTGAAAAACAAATTTTGACTTAATAAACAAATATTTAACATATTCAAATAGTTAATAAATATTCTTTATATTATATATATGAATAAGATTTGAATAGCAAAAATCAAAATGATTTGATAATTAATTGGTTTCAAATATTATAAAATATAATAAAATTTGAATTTATCCAAAAATTACCGATACCTTACACATTATAATTCATATATATATTTGCCCTAGAAGTATTATGAGTCAAGTCGGACCGATTGACGCAACAAAATACTTGCTCTAAACTTTATCCAACCATCAATTAAAGTTTTTGTCGTCAATAAACGTGTATCGTGTAGCACGAGGATAAAGTGTTAAGTTTTTAATAATTATTAGTTTTTTTTTTTTTTTGACAATTTCTATTGAAAGAAAAAGTTTTTACCCTTTCAATCATATTGATAAATTAACTTAATTTCCCCCCATTTTTGTTAGGAAACAATATGAATCTTATATACTGTCTCAGTTTAAAAATATTATTTTAAATGAATTTTAATCATTATTTTTAATTTTAACTTTATTTTATATTTAATATATTATTGATTAGAATATGAAAAAATAAGTTTTAAATTTGAATAAGAGATTTCCAAATATTATATTGTGATAAAATTAACATAATATTTATGTGAAAAAATATGATTAAAAATACAAAAATAAAGTTAATGAAGCGAAAAAAAATGATAAAAATTACAGATAAACATTAAAACGTGTGTCAGCGTCAATAATTCATATGAAAAATTATTTCATAAACTACAACGAAGTCAATTCAAGTAAGACTTAAAAAGTGGACTTGGCAAAGACTAGAAGAGCTGTCCAACTTTGAAAGCCATCAGACGTGAGGAATGTATTTCTTCCTTTCAAACAGTCAAGTGGCATTGAGAAAGAAAATTAAGGTGATGGAAGAAACAAAGGAAATTTATTCTGTTTTTCGTGTTTAATTTTATTTTAATTAAAATAAAATTATCTACATCTTTCGTTTTCTTAACATTATTTACTTTTTCTTAGTGGAGAGAATTTCTTAACATTATTTACTAGTCATCAGTGGAGAAAGGAAAGAAAGTTGGACGAAATTGGTGGTGGAAACTTGGAAAATAAAGAGATGGACAAAAGTAGTAGGAAAACAAAAATGAACAGAGAGATGGCCAGAAAGCCATTAGAAAAGAGGAATCTCTCTTTCAAACAGTTAAGTGGGGCATTGAGAAATAAAAGAGATAATGGAAGAAAGAAATTTCTTCTGTTATCCGTGTTTAATTAAAATGAGCCTTGGGAAGTTTTTTTCTTTTTTTTCACATTGGTTTTTAAGGAATAATCAGATAAAACAAAATAAAATAAATAAATAAATACGTGAAATCGTTAAAATTATTTGATTTTGTGTATGCTATTCTACTTGAAGATCGATGTATCCATCTAATTTTATAAATATGTATTTGATTTATTTTTTGGAGCTGAGAAAGTCTTTCGGTTGTCAAAGTCTTTCGTTTTCTTAACATTGTCTACTTTTCAATGGTGAGAAAGGAAGAAAGTTGGACGATATTGCCGGTGGAAATCGAAAGAAGAAACTTGGACGAAATTGCTCGTGGAATTTTATCAAGAACTGAAACGAAATTTACAAGAATCGTGCATGGTTTGGCTTCTCCTATATATAGTGATGTTCCAGCATGCATTGAGGTATATCATCAAGCAATTATTAATTAGCTGAGTATATACATCGAGATGGAGGCTTCCGGATCTAAAAGTTTGGGGGTGGTTTTGATAGTGGTTTTTGTATTAGGATTAGGAGGGTGGGGTGAGGGCTGTTGGGAGCAAGAAAAACTTGCTCTCTTGCAACTCAAGCCTTTTTTTGATGTTCAGATAGACCCGCTCACCCTTGCTAACCATTCTGCTCTATACGACTGGGTGGAAGAGAGTTCAGATTGTTGTCAATGGGAAAGGGTGGAGTGCGATCCAACCAATGGACGAGTTATTGGACTCTCCCTTACAAATTGTGTTAGTCTGAACCAGCATCTCAACACCTCTTTGTTTCTTCCTTTCGAGGAATTGAAGAGTCTTTCTTTGAGTGAGACCTTACTAGCTGGTTGTCTCGACAACGAAGGTCATGCACTCCCTACAATTTTAGTAATTTTTATAGTAATTTGTTTCAGTTGAATAGAACGACGAATCCATGCAACCGAGTATTTTGTTTTATAATTCTATGAATTTTTTATAGAGTCCTTAAGTTATAATGTTTCAACTTCAAATTTATGTATTGAATTTGTTTGATTTATTAATATTTATGGTTTTTGGATTTGCAGGTTTTGAAAAGTTAGCCCTGAAGTTGAAGAAACTAGAAGACCTTGATTTAAGTTTCAATAATTTCAATGATAGCGACATTTTATTATCTTTACTTCAAATTTCATCTCTCAAGTCCCTAAATTTAGCCTATAATGAACTTAATGGACCACTCCACACTAATGGTAATTATATATATATATATATACACATATATTATATGTTTAATTTTTTTTCCAAATTAATACAGTACTAATCAATTTTAATGGTTTTGCATAGATTTCGAAAGATTATCAACGAAATCGGATGTTTTAACTTCAAATTTATGTATTGAATTTGTTTAATTTATTAATATTTATGGTTTTTGGATTTGCAGGTTTTGAAAAGTTAGCCCTGAAGTTGAAGAAACTAGAAGTCCTTGATTTAAGTTTCAACAATTTCAATGATAGCAACATTTTATCATCTTTACTTCAAATTTCATCTCTCAAGTCCCTAAATTTAGCCTATAATGAACTTAATGGACCACTCCACACTAATGGTAATTATATATATATATATATACATATATTATATGTTTAATTTTTTTCCAAATTAATATAGTACTAATCAATTTTAATGGTTTTGCATAGATTTCGAAAGATTATCAACGAAATCGGATGTTTCAACTTCAAATTTATGTATTGAATTTGTTTGATTTATTAATATTTAGGGTTTTTGGATTTGCAGGTTTTGAAAAGTTAGCCCTGAAGTTGAAGAAACTAGAAGACCTTGATTTAAGTTTCAATAATTTCAATGATAGCGACATTTTATTATCTTTACTTCAAATTTCATCTCTCAAGTCCCTAAATTTAGCCTATAATGAATTTAATGGACCACTCTACACTAATGGTAATTAAATATATATATATATATATATACATATTATATGTTTAATTTTTTCCAAATTAATACAGTACTAATCAATTTTAATGGTTTTGCATAGATTTCGAAAGATTATCAACGAAATCGGATGTTTCAACTTCAAATTTATGTATTGAATTTGTTTGATTTATTAATATTTAGGGTTTTTGGATTTGCAGGTTTTGAAAAGTTAGCCCTGAAGTTGAAGAAACTAGAAGACCTTGATTTAAGTTTCAATAATTTCAATGATAGCGACATTTTATTATCTTTACTTCAAATTTCATCTCTCAAGTCCCTAAATTTAGCCTATAATGAACTTAATGGACCACTCCACACTAATGGTAATTTTATATATATATATATATATATATATATATATATATATATATATATATATACACATATATTATATGTTTAATTTTTTTCCAAATTAATACAGTACTAATCAATTTTAATGGTTTTGCATAGATTTCGAAAGATTATCAACGAAATTGGATGTTTCAACTTCAAATTTATGTATTGAATTTGTTTGATTTATTAATATTTAGGGTTTTTGGATTTGCAGGTTTTGAAAAGTTAGCCCTGAAGTTGAAGAAACTAGAAGACCTTGATTTAAGTTTCAATAATTTCAATGATAGCGACATTTTATTATCTTTACTTCAAATTTCATCTCTCAAGTCCCTAAATTTAGCCTATAATGAACTTAATGGACCACTCCACACTAATGGTAATTATATATATATATATACATATATTATATGTTTAATTTTTTTCCAAATTAATACAGTACTTATCAATTTTAATGGTTTTGCATACGTTTCGAAGGATTATCAACGAAATTAGATGTTTCAACTTCAAATTTATGTATTGAATTTGTTTGATTTATTAATATTTAGGGTTTATGGATTTGCAGGTTTTCGATTGCCATTTCATTCTCACATGAAATTAGTGAGATTAGATGTCTCCAGCAATTTCATTGATGGTCACATTCCAATAGAAATTGGACTTTATCTACCAGGTTTAAAGGATCTAAATCTTTCGAACAATTGTTTGGATGGTAGCATTCCCTCTTCGATTGGTGATATGAAGTCATTGAACACATTAGATTTGTCCAACAATAGATTGTCTGGCACAATACCTGAGTATCTTTTCACGGGTTGTTTCTCCTTAGAAAGCCTAGTATTATCAAATAACACATTGCAAGGCTGGATTTTCCCTACAAACTTCAACTTGACAAACTTGAGGGAACTATATCTGGGTAACAATAACTTCACAGGACCGATTCCGAATAGCTTGTCAAACTTCTCGTCCCTGATCGTAATCGACATCGGTTATAACCATATCTCTGGTGGAATCCCAAGGTGGATGGGGAATATGCCACTATTACAATATATCATGTTGCCCAATAATCATATTGAAGGTCTCATCCCAAGGGAGCTTTGTCAACTTACATTAATGAGAGTTTTGGACCTTACTATGAACTACTTATCTGGGACTCTACCTGCTTGCTTCAACAACCAATCATCTATCAACCATCTTCATTTGTCGAAAAATAGGCTACAAGGATCAATACCAAATGAAATTTTCAAGAATGTTAAACTGAGGACATTAGATCTCAGTTATAACAAGTTAACTGGCAATATCCCAAATTGTGTCGGCAACCTTTCTAACTTGGCTTTTCTTGTGTTAAAACACAATAATCTTGGAGGTGAGATTCCAGATCAACTTTGTCAATTGGACGAATTAAGTTTGATTGACCTTTCTCACAATAATCTTTCCGGTCATATCCCTAATTGCCTAAATCTTACGGTACATGGGGAACCACCTAGAGGTCTTTCTATTTTTAATAAAGACTCATATTCTTATTTTAGTGTTACAAATCAACCATTAGAGTTGACAACAAAGAGTAGATCTTACTCCTATAAGGGAAGAATCCTCAGATACTTGTCTGGCATCGATCTCTCCTCCAACAAGTTGACTGGTGAGATTCCTCAAGAAATGGGAAACCTTCACAAAATTGTTATGTTGAACCTATCTCATAACAGTTTGACAGGTTCAATCCCACCATCTTTTTCTAACCTCAAGGAAATTGAGAGTTTAGATCTTTCTTACAACAACTTGAGTGGGAATATCCCTCCTCAATTTGTTGAGTTAAATTTCTTGGATTTTTTCAATGTGTCATACAATAATTTATCTGGGAAGCCCCCTCCAAGGCAAGCGCAGTTTTCCACTGACATTGATACGGACAGCTATTGGGGAAATCCTTTTCTTTGTGGGGAACCGTTGCCTAAAAATTGTTCAACAACGCCAAACCAGCCAGTTGAAGATGGAGAAGATGATGAAGATGGTGGCTTAATTGACTTTCAGTCCTTTTATGTAACATTCACTGTGTCTTACATAATGGCGCTATTGTGTATTACCACAGTTATGTACATAAATCCTCACTGGAGGCGAGCATGGTTCTGTCTTGTAGAAAGAAGCATGACTTCTTGCTTTTATTTTGTGATAGACAATCTCCCCGCACAATTCTGTTGTGGTAAAATTTAATGTAGCCAAGCAATACATATTCATCTTTCTTCAGTTTTGGAAGGGTGAATCTTTTGACTTTTTAAATCACAGTTTTAGTTTAGATCTTTCTTATAACAACTTCAGCGAGAGTATCCCTCATCAATTTGCTGAATTATATTCTTTAGTTTATTTTGATGTGTCATACAACAATTTATCTGGGAAGCCACCTCCAAGGACTGCACAGTTTGCAAGTGATTTTGATGTGAACAACTATTGGGAATCTTTTTTTTTTTTTTTGTGGAGAACCATTGCTTAAAAATTATTCAATAATGCCAAACCAGCTAGTTAAAGATGGAGAAGATGATAAAGATGGTAGCTTAATTGACATTGAAGCTTTTTATGTGACATTCATCGTGTCTTACACAATGGTGGTGTTGTGTATTGCTGCAATTATGTACATAAATCCTCATCGGAGGCAAGCAAGCCTGGTTTCATCTTGTAGAAAGAAGCCTTACTTCTTGCTTTTATTTTGTCATAGACAATCTCCATGCACGATTCGGTTGTGGTAACATTTAATGTAGCCAACTAATATCTATTGGATGTGTGAATCCTGATACTTTTTTGAATTTAGGGTTTTAGTCCATCTACCTCAATTAATTAGGTTTGCATTTATATTTCTATTAAAAGACGGTTGATAATGATGTTAAAATCACATGAAATTTTTTGTTATAACATGACTTGTTAATTGAATTTTTTTTTTTTTTTTTTTGCCATGTGACCTACATTAGCACAAAAATTTCTTTGATTTTAATAAAAAATACTAAAATTATTGTTTAAAATTTTAATAATATTAATTATTATTTAATTTAAGTAAAATATATATATTTTTATGAATGATACTTGTCTTATGGTCAAGATATTAAACCATCTATGTGATCATCCAAATTAACATCAATATAACATCATTATTAACTGTCGTTATTTTTAATTAAAGTTTAATGATTAAATTTATTATAGTGAAGTTAAGGTATTCAAATTAAAAGTGTTTATGGGTTGAATTTGTTGAGCTGAGCTTGGCCGATTAACACATTTAGAGACTTACCAAGGCCTGACACAGCCCCTCGCTTAAGTTCCTTAAATTTAAATTTGAATATTTTTATTATATTTTAAAATTAAAGTTAAATAAACAAGTAATAATAAATCTATTGATCCGAACTTGTGGACTGAGATATTTGTCCACGTTCAAGCCCGCAAATTTAAGTACTGTTTAGCTAAACTCGGGCAGGACTTTGGTTTAGATTTTCGGTCCGAGAATCATACCCGGTAAAAAATTTTATGATAAATAATGATTTATGATTAATTTTAATTTTATAAGCCTCAAATTCAGAGCTATCCCAGCCAAATTCCTAAGTTGCAGCAATTTTCTCCAACTCCAACTAGCATATGTCGAGACTGGAGCCTGCCGAAAGCTGCTTCCTTTTAGCATTGCTTTGCTTGATACCACCACCTGGTGTGTTTTGGCTTCTGCAAATAGCAACTCTCCTTTATCATCTTGTAAAACTGTGAATATGTCCTACAGGTTTCTTGTGCTTGGTGGTGACCATATATTAAGCATTGTGAGCTTAATTGCCTAATGAACATAGTGATCAGGATTCTCAGATCATGAGGGTTTTTTTTTTTTTTTTTTTATGTTGCTGAAAATATATTTTTATCTACAATTTAGCTTTGAAGCAAAGAGATCTGTTCATTTTTTGTTTCACCTATATTTTTGCATATTGAAACAACCAATTCCATCTTTTGATGAGCATTGGAAGCGTTAATGTAATTAATTAAATCAATGAGATGTAAAAGCAAAATAGTCAAATATAGTTTGTTTTATTAGTCAAAGTTATATGTACGGAATGCAAAAATATGTTGTCACTCGTCATTTCAGTTAAGGTTTTTTTTCCCCCAATATGCAACTTAAAGCATATTACTATTATGTTTAAGTTTGTCCTTTGAACATTGGCTTGATTGCCCCAACTTTTATAGGCTATGTACATTCGTGTGAAGCGTAGCAAGACAACATACTTATCCAATGTGATCCAACTGAGACTACCCTAGACATTAAGCAAAAGTTGCATACCCTCATCGATCAACATGTTAATGATCAGCGTTTGATCCTATAGAATACTAGAGAGTTATTAGAGGATTCAAAAACTTTGGCAGATCAGAAGGTACAAGTTATATTCTCTCTTTCCTTCTCACCTTATGTGTGAAATATTTTCTGGAAGCAGTTTCATATCTTACCACTGATTTATTGGTATGAATCCTCAAAATTTTTTGACATTTAATGTGTTCTGTCGTTTCAGGTTGAAAATGATGCTGTTGTGGCACTGACCTTGAGAAAAGGTTGTTCTTAGTAGTAGTTTTTTCTTCTTTTCCAATTTCCGTTTCTTTTACATGTTTCCTATTTATCATTTTAGGCTAGTTACGATCCATGTACTATAATTCTGGTTCTTAACTGAGGTGTTTTTTTATCAAAAGTAGAGGAATTCTGTGAGAACATTTTGTTACCACAAGGGCACAAGTTATAATAGATATATACTTGCGTCATAAAATATAGGTTGCCATATGTTTTTAAGGAAACACTGTTTCATGAAATTCATTTGGTAGGCTAAAGATGACTTTGTTTTGTATACAATGTTATGCAATAAGTGAAGAAGCTTTTACCATCAGTGGAAGACTTTCAAGCATAAGATAGACTTCTTAGGTTAGTCCTCTTATTGGCAATGAGTCATGGAGGTTTTCTGCCTTAATTGGGATATGCATTTTATGGTTGTTGCAGTGTTTAGTTGACAAGTCAGGTTAATTCCAGTAAACCTAATTCCAAATTAGTCCAGCTTTCTGAGAAATATGACTGTATGACTGGGATGCGCTGTTGTTAACTTGTGCTTTTTTCTCTAGTTTGGCTGAAAAAGAAAGGTGCGCCAGTCTGCTATTCTTCATCATACTAAGAGAATGAGGAATAGGAAGCATACCATATACTTTGTCTTACAATCTATGCCATTTACTATGTCGTACAATCTTTACCATATTCTGTGTCGTCGTACTGCAAATTTGCATGTCTGACTGCATGTTTCATCCAGCATCATGACATGCTTTCTTTCTTGCTTCCAGATGACAATGAGTTTGAGGATGTGAACATAGTACAACCAAACGATTTCTACCAGTCTCGTGATGCGGACAGTGGAAATTGGTGAAACCACAATGTGATTGACAAAGGAAAAGCTGGTGGAAAGGAGAGTCAGCAGTGCGCACATATCGTAGTCGTGATATTTCATTGTTAGCGATCTTTGTGCAATGAAACATAATTTTTACAAGGTGATTTAATGTATTAAGCTTCGTGAAGAAAACCATCATGTATTACGGGGAAACTCGTTTCCTTTGTTGGTAGGTTGAGTTTAACTCTTAAAGTCTACTGTGAATGAAGAACGAAACTTATCATGGTTCATATTGTTATATATATATGGCATGATGTCAAACCCACTTTTGTGAGTTCAGTTTCAAAACAGCTAATCATTTTAAAAATTTTCCTATTAAGGGAACTAATGAATACAGGGAAACTTTCAGCATCTTGACTATCATATCCATCTCCCCTGTTTTGATTTACAGATACCATGTCAACAGCAGAGTAATCATGTTGGTGAAAATCCCTTATGTATAACAGAAAATTTTAATTCATTTTTTAGGGTTAAATGGTCGCCAACAACTTCTTGCAAGGTGAATAATTCGATGGCCATTAAAGATTTTAGGCTTTGAACTTGGAAAACAGAGATAAACAGAGAGATGGCCAAAAATCCTTAGAAAACAGAGATAAGCTTCGATTGTAGCAAAAATTGCATTGCATATACTGATTAATTATTTAATCTCTCGGCATAAAAACTATCCTTCAATAGAAAAACATTACAATTACTAAGAAAGTAATGGCCTAACTAAGCTAATTGAGATCGGCACATGGGGCAAGATCTTTTCCTCCAGAGCCACTGGGCAATGCAACCGCCATGAAAAACATGCGAGCAAGGCGTCTTTCTACAGGTACCCGTGGAGAACCCTTCCAAACAGATAGAACATGTACCGTCTGATTGAAAGGCACTGGCATCGCATAAATCGAATAAATTCAGTCCTGGCACTTGTGTCAAACCCAAAGGTTCAGAGGTATCGCTTGGCTCCAACACAGACAACACTGGCACCCTCAGCAAATTTCTCAATCTCAGCAGGATGTTTTCTTCATTAATAATGTCAGCTTCACCATTGGACTGCCTTTTGATTTCACCAGTCTCATAATACTGAAAACCCTTCAAAGCCCAGGTTTTGCTTACTTCAACGACAATGAGAACTTTGGGTGCGTTTGGATTAGAGAATGTGTCAAGCCCGAAACTGTAGTTCTTGACGAGGTATTCTGATATGCCGTTTGCCAAAGCTGCAATATTCCTCTGTTCAAGAAACTGCTGGGTACTCAGTACGGCTTCATAAGCCATTTTTTGTACATTGTTTGTACAAGACAAGCATTCAGGGTTGAATGGAAAACTGTAGGAAATTGGTTGGGAGAATCTAACATTTGACGTTGCTGGAGCGGAAACGAAGCGGCTCTTGATTAAAAACAGGACTTGTGCCTGAAGAACATGGTTCTCATGGCTCGATTTCACATTCCATTTGAATAGGCGTATCTTCTCCTGAAACATGATCTCTTCCATGACTTCTCTGAGAAATTTTGCCACTAACTTGGATTACAAGGCAGAAGAGGCACTATTAAGTAGATGACAATGACGGTAAGCTAAAGCGGTATTGGGTTTTAATGGGCTTGTCAAATGATAAACGGTTGATTTTTTTCTACAAAAGATGGGCCTTTTTTGTTTTCAATTGTATATTTTTATTTTTGAATTCGTATTTGTTATATATCTTTTTAATTCAGAATTTTTAAAATAAAACATATTTAAAAAATTCTCTTAATCCACACTATTTAAAGATTAAAGGAAAAATGATTAATTTTAAAAATTTAGGAATCATCCATCCCATGAGATTCTTATCCAAGGTCTTTAGAATAAGTTTTTTTTTTTTCGAAATAACCATATAGTATGTTAATAAAGTGTTAAATTTTTAATTTTAATTATCAAAATTATTTTTTATAACCTCAAATTCAAAAATAATAATTTCTCCGCTTCCAGCATCTTGTTAAATCAACTTAATTTTCATAGGTATCCTTATTTATTTTATAATCTGAAATTAATTATGTTCGACTTAGGAGTGATATTGTTGCTCGATAATGTAAATCTCATATATTGTTTTCAGTTTCATAATAACTTTAATTGAATTTTAGTCTCTAAAATTTTTTAATTTTAACTTTATTTTATTTTCAATATATTATTGACTAAAATATGACAAATTAAATAATTTTTCAATTTTGAATAAGAGACTTTCAAATAATAAAAGTTCAAAATAAGTATTTGTGACAAAATATGATTAAAATTAAAAAAAGGAGTTAAGGAAGTAAAAGATGATAAAAATTAAAGCATACCATAGATTTTTTAGCAATGAGTCATGGAGGTTTTTCGTCGTATTTGGGAGATGTATTTTATATGTTTATTATATTTGTTGCAGTGCTCAATTGAGAAATTAGGTTAATTCCAGTAAATCTCGTTCCAAATTATTCTAGTTTTATGAGAAATATGACTGTACGACGGGAATGAGCTGTTGTTAAGTTATATTTTTTTTTATTTAAGAGTGCATTTGGATGAACAATTTTTTAAATTTTGAAATATTTTCAATAAATATTTTTTTAAAATAAATTTTTAAATATTAAAATTTGATGGAATAAAAAAATTATGAAAGGAAATATAAAAAATATGAATTATGGGTATCATTAGATTGTGGTCCCAAGGGAACTAATGAATGCAAGGGAAGCATTCAACATATTGACCATCATATCCACCTCTCCCCGTTTAGTTCACGGATAATAAGTAAACAGCGGAGTAATCACGTTGGCGAAAATCCAATATGTAGGGCTGAAAATACTTTAGGGACTTAAATGGTCATCAACGAATTTTTTTGAAAGTTGAATAAATTACAAAGCCATTAAATATTTTGGACTTTGAACTTGGAAAATGAAGAGATGGACTAAAAAAATGGACAGAGAGATGACCAGAAAGCCATTAGTGAAGAGGAGTCTCTCTTTCAAACAGTTAAGTGGGGCATTGAGAAATAAAAGCGATAATGGAAGGAAGGAAATTTCTTCTGTTTTTCGTGTTTAATTAAAATGAGCCTTAGGAATTTTTTTTTTCTCATTTTCACATTGGTTTTTAAGGAATAACCAGAGAAAACAAAATAAATAAATAAATAAATACGTGAAATTGTTAAAATTATTTGATTTTTGTGGATGCTATTCTACTTGAAGATCGATGTATCAATCTAATTTTATAAATACGTATTTGATTTATTTTTTGGAGCTGAGAAAGTCTTTCGGATGCCAACGTCTTTCGTTTTCTTAACATTATTTACTAGTCATTAGTGGAGAAAGGAAGAAAGTTGGACGAAATTGCCGGTGGAAATCGAAAGAAGAAACTTGGACGAAATTGCTCGTGGAATTTTATCAAGAACTGAAACGAAATTTACAAGAATCGTGCATTGTTTGGCTTCTCCTATATATAGTGATGCTCCAGCATGCATTGAGGTATATCATCAAGCAATTATTCATTAGCTGAGTATATACATCGAGATGGAGGCTTCCGGGTCTAAAAGTTTGGGGGTGGTTTTGGTAGTGGTTTTTGTATTAGGATTAGGAGGGTGGGGTGAGGGCTGTTGGGAGCAAGAAAAACTTGCTCTCTTGCAACTCAAGCCTTTTTTTGATGTTCAGATAGACCCGCTCACCCTTGCTAACCATTCTGCTCTATACGACTGGGTGGAAGAGAGTTCAGATTGTTGTCAATGGGAAAGGGTGGAGTGCGATCCAACCAATGGACGAGTTATTGGACTCTCCCTTACAAACTCATTTATTGTAGATGCAGAAAGGTTAGAGGATACATATGTTGATCTGAACCAGTATCTCAACGCCTCTTTGTTTCTTCCTTTCGAGGAATTGAAGAGTCTTTCTTTGAGTGGGACCTTACTAGCTGGTTGTCTCGACAACGAAGGTCATGCACTCCCTACCATTTTAGTAATTCTTATATTAATTTGTTTCTGTTGAATAGAACGACTAATCCATGCAACCGAGTATTTTGTTTTATAATTCTATGAATTTTTTATAGAGTCCTTAAGTTATAATGTTTCAACTTCAAATTTATGTATTGAATTTGTTTGATTTATTAATATTTATGGTTTTTGGATTTGCAGGTTTTGAAAAGTTAGCCCTGAAGTTGAAGAAATTAGAAGTCCTTGATTTAAGTTTCAATAATTTCAATGATAGCGACATTTTATTATCTTTACTTCAAATTTCATCTCTCAAGTCCCTAAATTTAACATATAATGAACTTAATGGACCACTCCACACTAATGGTAATTATATATATATATATATATATATACATATATTATATGTTTAATTTTTTTCCAAATTAATACAGTACTAATCAATTTTAATGGTTTTGCATACGTTTCGAAAGATTATCAACGAAATCAGATGTTTCAACTTCAAATTTATGTATTGAATTTGTTTGATTTATTAATATTTATGGTTTTTGGATTTGCAGGTTTTGAAAAGTTAGCCCTGAAGTTGAAGAAATTAGAAGTCCTTGATTTAAGTTTCAATAATTTCAATGATAGCGACATTTTATTATCTTTACTTCAAATTTCATCTCTCAAGTCCTTAAATTTAGCCTATAATGAACTTAATGGACCACTCCACACTAATGGTAATTATATATATATATATATATACATATATTATATGTTTAATTTTTTTCCAAATTAATACAGTACTAATCAATTTTAATGGTTTTGCATACGTTTCGAAAGATTATCAACGAAATAAGATGTTTCAACTTCAAATTTATGTATTGAATTTGTTTGATTTATTAATATTTAGGGTTTATGGATTTGCAAGTTTTGAAAAGTTAGCCTTGAAGTTGAAGAAACTAGAAGTCCTTGATTTAAGTTCCAATAATTTCAATGATAGCAACATTTTATCATCTTTATTTCAAATTTCATCTCTCAAATCCCTAAATTTAGCCGACAATGAACTTAATGGACCAATCCACACTAATGGTAATTAAATATATATTATATGTTTAATTTTTTTCAAATTAATATAATACTAATCAATTTTAACGGTTTTGCAATACGTTTCGAAGGATTATCAACGAAATCGAATGGCATTGTAGAGATCCTTGACTTAAGTTTCAACAATTTCAATGATAGCAACATTTTATCATCTTTGGTTGAGATTTCATCCTTCAAGTCTCTGGATTTATCGTGGAACAAACTGAAAGGAGTACCTATGAAATTGAGTGGCGTCGTAGAGATCCTTGACTTACACGGCAATAAGCTGGATGATAATATTTTTGAGCCTTTGAGTGAGCTTTCATATTTAAAGCATCTAGATCTCTCCTCCAATCGTATTAATGTATCGATCCATAACAACGGTAATATTAATTATTATGTTTACTTTTCATGTATAGCATTTTAAAAGAATTCATATGCAAGGTAGGCATTTTCTTATCTTTTTCCTGCTTTGACTTTTGACGCGCTTTCATATTGTGGATTTGAAACAGAATTGAAAATTTTGAAAAACTTGAAGGAGTTGGATTTAAGCTACAATCAAATTCAGAGCCTTGATTTTTTTAATGGTATGTTTCAAACTCAATTCACTTTGCGCTTTATATCTCGTAGTTTTACTTTGTACAAACGAAATGGTGACTACTAATGGTAAGTTAGTTGCAATGATTTTTATTTTTTATTTTTTATATTTTATTTTTAAGTTAAGAGTATTTACATTTATGTTAGTGGATCCTTGCATTGGTTCAAAACAAATTTAGTTTTACAGTCTTCCATATTTTCTTAAATAATTTATATAATTTTATTAATTTTATTTTTTAATTAAGAAACTCATGCATCTCAAATTTCTAGTTAATTAAAAATGTAAAACTATTTGTTCCATAATAATAAAAGTTTAACTGACGATACTAGTAGGTTGTTAAACCTAACGATTAATTTGTAAGAATACAAATCCTTCACAAAGTTATAGAAATCGTATAAAATAATTTATTTTACACTAATATAATATGATCACTTGGTAAGTTCCATCCAAATCCCTAAGGTTTACATCTAATCTAATTTTAATTCATTAGTATAAAAAATAGACATTCTGCCCTAAATTTTTCCTATTTCATAGGACAACTAAGTCCTTCGTTAGTCAACCATTAAGTAAACTGTTAAAAACGTAATTTTAAGATCATTTTATCCCTAAATTATTTGAAATATTTTAAATACCAAAAATCAAACAAAAATAAAAAAGAACTATTGGGTTTTGAAATGTTTGTATTATTTTTAACTTCTAATTTATTTTTTGTTTATTTATTTAAAATTATCTTTTATTTATTTATTTTTAATTCTAATTTATTTATTTATTTATTTATTTACTTCTAATAAAAATGTAAATAAACATAAAATTATTTATATTTAAAATTATTCAAAATCAAAATAATTTAAAATTTGAAAATTTTGAAACATTTATTGAAATTGTTAAAATTTAAATTAAGTAAAATTTTATTTTTAATAAATAATAAGATTAAATCTAATATATTTGAAAAAAAAATCATGCATTGAGCAATGCTCGTAAAGAAATAGTGAAAAAATTGTAAAAAAGAGTACATAAGAGTAGAATATAGAGGGAAAATAGAAAAATGAAGAATCATTTATATTTAAAAGTTTAAAGTTGGATAATTTTGTAATTACTCACATTCTAATAATTTTTGTTAACAATGTTAAGTTATTTTGGGTGGAGTGTTTGTTTTTAATATTAATGAACTAAAATTGAATTAGATTCAAATCTCAATAATTTTTATGAAATTTACCTTAATTTTTATGAAATTTACCCTAATATATATTATATATAAATGAAACAAGTAGTTTAATAAATCTTGTGGTATGATAATGATAGGATCTTTGTCATTTCAGTTACGGACAAAAGAATGGATAGATTTATCTATTTTTTTTTTCTAGTATTATGAGAGTATAAGATTTTACGTAGCTAACCTTATGCATACTGTGTATAAATCATAGGATTAATATGGTAGATTCTTGTCGTAAAAGCATTTTATCATTCCATTTCACTTTAAAATATTTTCAATAAATTTATGTTGTTGTTGTTGCCATTTCCATAGGTTTATTTCAATTGAAGAATTTAGAATCTTTGAAGATGGACGGAATTTCTCTCCAAGAAAGCTTTCTTGAAAAGATTGGAACAATGACTTCTCTCAAGATTTTGTCATTACGTGATTGTGGACTTAACGGCACCTTCACAGATATTTGTCAACTAAGGCGTCTCGAAGAACTGGATATCAGTGAGAATATGCGAAGGGGTGCCTTACCAGATTGCTTCTCAAACCTCACATTTCTTGCACATTTAGATCTCTCCTCCAATCAATTTCATGGTGACTTATCAGCTATATCTATACTTCAAAGTTTGGCATACATTGACCTTTCAAACAACCAATTCCAAATCCCAAGCTCATTAAAACCCTTTTTCAACCATTCAAAACTCAAGCATTTCTATGGCGACAACAATAATATCACGTATGCAGAAATTGAGCTACATTCGTTGACCCCAAGATTCCAGTTGAATTATCTCAGTTTGTCTTATTGCGGAGATGCCGGACCATTGCCAAAGTTCCTCTACCATCAACATGAGTTGCAATTTATTGATCTTTCGAACATTAATTTGATAGGGGAGTTTCCAAGCTGGTTGTTGCAAAACAATACGGAGCTAGATGCGCTTTTTCTTATCAATAACTCTCTCTCGGGTAATTTTCGATTGCCATTTCATTCACACATGAAATTAGTGGGATTAGATGTCTCCAGCAATTTCATTGATGGCCACATTCCAATAGAAATTGGACTTTATCTACCAGGTTTAAAGGATCTAAATCTTTCGAACAATTGTTTGGATGGTAGCATTCCCTCTTCGATTGGTGATATGAAGTCATTGAACACTTTAGATTTGTCCAACAATAGATTGTCTGGCACAATACCTGAGTATCTTTTCACGGGTTGTTTCTCCTTAGAAAGCCTAGTATTATCAAATAACACATTGCAAGGCCGGATTTTCCCTACAAACTTCAACTTGACAAACTTGAGGGAACTATATCTGGGTAACAATAACTTCACAGGACCGATTCCGAATAGCTCGTCAAACTTCTCGTCCCTGGTCGTAATCGACATCGGTTATAACCATATCTCTGGTGGAATCCCAAGGTGGATGGGGAATATGCCACGATTAGAAAAGATCATGTTGCCCAATAATCATATTGAAGGTCTCATCCCAAGGGAGCTTTGTCAACTTACATTAATGAGAGTTTTGGACCTTACTATGAACAACTTATCTGGGACGCTACCTGCTTGCTTCAACAACCAATTATCTATCAACCATCTTCATTTGTCGAAAAATAGGCTACAAGGATCAATACCAAATGAAATTTTCAAGAGTTCTGAACTGATAACATTAGATCTCAGTTATAACAAGTTAACTGGCAATATCCCAAATTGTGTCGACAACCTTTCTAACTTGGTTTTTCTTGTATTAAAACACAATAATCTTGGAGGTGAGATTCCAGATCAACTTTGTCAATTGGACGAATTAAGTTTGATTGACCTTTCTCATAATAATCTTTCCGGTCATATCCCTAATTGCCTAAATCTTACGGTACATGGGGAACCACCTAGAGGTCTTTCTATTTATAATAGAGACTCATATTCTTATTTTGGTGTTACAAATCAACCATTAGAGTTGACAACAAAGAGTAGATCTTACTCCTATAAGGGAAGAATCCTCAGATACTTGTCTGGCATCGATCTCTCCTCCAACAAGTTGACTGGTGAGATTCCTCATGAAATGGGAAACCTTTCCAGAATTGTTATGTTGAACCTATCTCATAACAGTTTGAGAGGTTCAATCCCACCATCTTTTTCTAACCTCAAGGAAATTGAGAGTTTAGATCTTTCTTACAACAACTTGAGTGGGAATATCCCTCCTCAATTTGTTGAGTTAAATTTTTTGGTTTTTTTCAATGTGTCATACAATAATTTATCTGGGAAGCCCCCTCCAAGGCAGGCGCAGTTTTCCACTGACATTGATACGGACAGCTATTGGGGAAATCCTTTTCTTTGTGGGGAACCGTTGCCTAAAAATTGTTCAACAACGCCAAACCAGCCAGTTGAAGATGAAGAAGATGATGAAGATGGTGGCTTAATTGACTTTCAGTCCTTTTATGTAACATTCACTGTGTCTTACATAATGGCGCTATTGTGTATTACCACAGTTATGTACATAAATCCTCACTGGAGGCGAGCATGGTTCTGTCTTGTAGAAAGAAGCATGACTTCTTGCTTTTATTTTGTGATAGACAATCTCCCCGCACGATTCTGTTGTGGTAAAATTTAATGTAGCCAAGCAATACATATTCATCTTTCTTCAGTTTTGGAAGTGTGAATCTTTTGACTTTTTTAAATCACAGTTTTAGTCCATCTACCTCAAATACTTGGTTCAATTTTGTATGTCTATTAAAAGTTTATTTAAAGACAATTAATAATGATATTAAAATTACTTAATTTTTTTTGGTTGATGACATGATAAAATTTTAGTTTGAGAAAATACTTAAACCAATGAGATAAAAATTTAAAAACAACACAATTTAAGATTATTTTTATGAGAAAAAAATATATAATTAACAATAAAAAAAGACTTAAGGAAGACAAAAATTATAAATGAAATTTTAAAATTTTCCTATCAAGGGAAGTAAAGAATGCAAGGGAAACTTTAAGCATCTGGACTAATATCATATCAATTTCCCCTCATTTCGACAGCTGAGTAATCACGTTGGTTAGAATCCCTTCCCTTATGTACGACTGAAAATTTTTATTCATTTTTCAGGATTAAATGGTCATCAGCAAATTCTTGAAAGTTGATTAAATTACATAGCCTTACTTCTTGCAATCTTGTAGAAAGAAGCCTTACTTCTTGCTTTTATTTTGTCATAGACAATCTCCTTCCGCGATTCGGTTGTGGTAACATTTAATGTAGCCAACCAATATATATTGGATGTGTGAATCCTGATACTTTTTGAATTTAGGGTTTTAGTCCATCTACCTCAATTAATTAGGTTTGCATTTATATTTCTATTAAAAGACGGTTGATAATGATGTTAAAATCACGTAAAATTTTTTGTTATAACATGACTTGTTAATTGAATTTTTTTTTTTTTTTTTTGCCATGTGACCTACATTAGCACAAAAATTTCTTTGATTTTAATAAAAAATACTAAAATTATTGTTTAAAAGTTTAATAATATTAATTATTATTTAATTTAAGTAAAATATATATTTTTTTATGAATGATACTTGTCTTATGGTCAAGATATTAAACCATCTATGTGATCATCCAAATTAACATCAATATATCATCATTATTAACTGTCGTTATTTTTAATTAAAGTTTAATGATTAAATTTATTATAGTGAAGTTAAGGTATTCAAATTAAAAGTGTTTATGGGTTGAATTTGTTGAGCTGAGCTTGGCCGATTAACACATTTAGAGACTTACCAAGGCCTGACACAGCCCCTCGCTTAAGTTCCTTAAATTTAAATTTGAATATTTTTATTATATTTTAAAATTAAAGTTAAATATACAACAAGTTATTAATAATAAATCTATTGATCTGAACTTGTGGATTGAGATATTTGTCCACGTTCAAGCCCGCAAATTTAAGATCTGTTTAGCTAAACTCGGGCAGGACTTTGGTTTAGATTTTCGGTCCGAGAATCATACCCGGTAAAAAATTTTATGATAAATAATGATTTATGATTAATTTTAATTTTATAATATATTTGAAAATAATAACATATAATTAGTATAAAACAATTATTTGTCATTCTCAACAATAAATTAATAATATATAAGAAGATGGGCCCATAGGGTCTTAGCTTGGACTCGGCTTTAATATACGAGGCCTCAGCCTTGCTTTAATATCACTTCTCATGCATTTCTCTTTCAAGTTACATGTTATTTGACAAGATAAAAATATTCTTTTCTTCTTTGTCGAGTTACAATTTAATTTCACTTTTCTTATGCATTTCTCAGTCTTAACCATATATGTTTCTAGCATATATTAAGTTCAAATTGGCCTTTCAAAGTACCATTTGAAGGATTGGCTTAGCTAAATCTTGCTCATAGTAAAAAAAAAAAATACCATTTGAAGGATTGGCTTAGCTAAATCTTGCTCATAGTAAAAAAAAAAAATACACACACAGGAAGAGTTTATATTATTGAATTTTATGATCATGAGTGAATAAAAAATATTACATATGATATAATGTCAAATCTCAGCTTATTCTTAGGCTGTCGGTTGGCATCCTTTAGAGTTTAAATCTCTAAATTTTTTGAAACCCGTACAGTTTTATCAAAATAAATATTTCAATTCACGTTCTCATTGTGGTTTGAACATGAGACCCTTAAATACTTAAACCTTATATACATGATACCATTTAATCCAATGAAACAAATTGTACCATGTGTGTAAGGTTTGGGTACTTAAGGGTCCTAGGTTCGAGCCACAATGGAGACGCGAATTAAGGTATTTACCTCGATAAAATCGTGCGGATCAGTGGATCAAAGCCGACAGTACAGATGAGTCAAGACAAACCTGAGGATCTAAACCCCAAAAGGATGCCAACTGACGGTTTAGGAACGGGTTGGGTCTTGACAATAAAACAACGATTTCATTTTACTTACTAATTAAATGATTGAGTTATGAGTCAATGTTACTTCAGACAAATTACTTACATTAATGTTAATTCTCATATCACACCATCAAACGGTATTTCATAAGCCTCAAATTCAGAGCTATCCCAGCCAAATTCCTAAGTTGCAGCAATTTTCTCCAACTCCAACTAGCATATGTCGAGACTGGAGCCTGCCGAAAGCTGCTTCCTTTTAGCATTGCTTTGCTTGATACCACCACGTGGTGTGTTTTGGCTTCTGCAAATAGCAACTCTCCTTTATCATCTTGTAAAACTGTGAATATGTCCTACAGGTTTCTTGTGCTTGGTGGTGACCATATATTAAGCATTGTGAGCTTAATTGCCTAATGAACATAGTGATCAGGATTCTCAGATCATGAGGGTTTTTTTTTTTTTTTTTTTTATGTTGCTGAAAATATATTTTTATCTACAATTTAGCTTTGAAGCAAAGAGATCTGTTCATTTTTTTTTTCACCTATATTTTTGCATATTGAAACAACCAATTCCATCTTTTGATGAGCATTGGAAGCGTTAATGTAATTAAATCAATGAGATGTAAAAGCAAAATAGTCAAATATAGTTTGTTTTATTAGTCAAAGTTATATGTACGGAATACAAAAATATGTTGTCACTCGTCATTTCAGTTAAGGTTTTTTTTTCCCCCAATATGCAACTTAAAGCATATTACTATTATGTTTAAGTTTATCCTTTGAACATTGGCTTGATTGCCCCAACTTTTATAGGCTTTGTACATTCGTGTGAAGCGTAGCAAGACAACATACTTTATCCAATGTGATCCAACTGAGACTACCCTAGACATTAAGCAAAATGTTGCATACCCTCATCGATCAACATGTTAATGATCAGCGTTTGATCCTATTGAATACTAGAGAGATATTAGAGGATTCAAAAACTTTGGCAGATCAGAAGGTACAAGTTATATTCTCTCTTTCCTTCTCACCTTATGTGTGAAATATTTTCTGGAAGCAGTTTCATATCTTACAACTGATTTATTGGTATGAATCCTCAAAATTTTTTGACATTTAATGTGTTCTGTCCTTTCAGGTTGAAAATGATGCTGTTGTGGCTCTGACCTTGAGAAAAGGTTGTTCTTAGTAGTAGTTTTTTCTTCTTTTCCAATTTCCGTTTCTTTTATATGTTTCCTATTTATCATTTTAGGCTAGTTACGATCCATGTACTATAATTCTGGTTCTTAACTGAGGTGTTTTTTTATCAAAAGTAGAGGAATTCTGTGAGAACATTTTGTTACCACAAGGGCACAAGTTATAATAGATATATACTTTTTAACTTGCGTCATAGAATATAGGTTGCCATAAGTTTTTAAGGAAATACTGTTTCATGGAATTCATTTGGTAGGCTAAAGATGACTTTGTGTTGTATACAATGTTATGCAATAAGTGAAGAAGGTTTTACCATCAGTGGAAGACTTTCAAGCATAAGATAGACTTCATAGGTTAGTCCCCTTATTGGCAATGAGTCATGGAGGTTTTCTGCCTTAATTGGGAGATGCATTTTATGGTGGTTGCAGTGTTTATTTGACAAGTCAGGTTAATTCCAGTAAACCTAATTCCAAATTAGTCCAGCTTTCTGAGAAATATGACTGTATGACTGGGATGCGCTGTTGTTAACTTGTGCTTTTTTCTCTAGTTTGGCTGAAAAAGAAAGGTGCGTCTGTCTGCTATTGTTCATCATACTAAGAGAATGAGGAATAGGAAGCATACCGTATACTTTGTCTTACAATCTATACCATGTACTACGTCGTACAGTCTTTACCATATTCTGTGTTTTCGTACTGCAAATTTGCATGTTTCATCCAGCATCATGACATGCTTTCTTTCTTGCTTCCAGATGACAATGAGTTTGAGGATGTGAACATAGTACAACCAAACGATTTCTACCAGTCTCGTGATGCGGACAGTGGAAATTGGTGAAACCACAATGTGACTGACAAAGGAAAAGCTGGTGGAAAGGAGAGTCAGCAGTGCGCACATATCGTAGTCGTGATATTTCATTGTTAGCAATCTTTGTGCAATGAAACATAATTTTTACAAGGTAATTTAATGTATTAAGCTTCGTGAAGAAAACCATCATGTATTACGGGGAAACTCGTTTCGTTTGTTGGTAGGTTGAGTTTAACTCTTAAAGTCTACTGTGAATGTAGAACGAAACTTATCATGGTTCATATTGTTATATATATATATGGCATGATGTCAAACCCACTTTTGTGAGTTCAGTTTCAAAACAGCTAATCATTTTAAAAATTTTCCTAGTAAGGGAACTAATGAATGCAGGGAAACTTTCAGCATCTTGACTATCAAATCCATCTCCTCTGTTTTGGTTTACAGATACCATGTCAACAGCAGAGTAATCATGTTGGTGAAAATCCCTTATGTATAACTGAAAATGTTAATTCATTTTTTAGGGTTAAATGGTCGCCAACAACTTCTTGCAAGGTGAATAATTCGATGGCCATTAAATATTTTAGGCTTTGAACTTGGAAAACAGAGATAAACAGAGAGATGGCCAAAAATCCTTAGAAAACAGAGATAAGCTTCGATTGCAGCAAAAATTGCATTGCATATACTGATTAATTATTTAATCTCTCGGCATAAAAACTATCCTTCAATAGAAAAACATTACAATTACTAAGAAAGTAATGGCCTAACTAAGCTAGTTGAGATCGGCACATGGGGCAAGATCTTTTCCTCCAGAGCCACTGGGCAATGCAACCACCATGAAAAACATGCGAGCAAGGCGTCTTTCTACAGGTACCCGTGGAGAACCCTTCCAAACAGATAGAACATGTACCGTCTGATTGAAAGGCACCGGCATCGCATAAATCGAATAAATCCAGTCCTGGCACTTTTGTCAAACCCAAAGGTTCAGAGGTATCGCTTGGCTCCAACACAGACAACACTGGCACCCTCAGCAAATTTCTCAATCTCAGCAGGATGTTTTCTTCATTAATAATGTCAGCTTCACCATTGGACTGCCTTTTGATTTCACCAGTCTCATAATACTGAAAACCCTTCAAAGCCCAGGTTTTGCTTACTTCAACAACAATGAGAACTTTGGGTGCGTTTGGATTAGAGAATGTGTCAAGCCCGAAACTGTAGTTCTTGACGAGGTATTCTGATATGCCGTTTGCCAAAGCTGCAATATTCCTCTGTTCAAGAAACTGCTGGGTACTCAGTACGGCTTCATAAGCCATTTTTTGTACATTGTTTGTACAAGACAAGCATTCAGGGTTGAATGGAAAACTGTAGGAAATTGGTTGGGAGAATCTAACATTTGACGTTGCTGGAGCGGAAACGAAGCGGCTCTTGATTAAAAACAGGACTTGTGCCTGAAGAACATGGTTCTCATGGCTCGATTTCACATTCCATTTGAATAGGCGTATCTTCTCCTGAAACATGATCTCTTCATGACTTCTCTGAGAAATTTTGCCACTAACTTGGATTACAAGGCAGAAGAGGCACTATTAAGTAGATGACAATGGCGGTAAGCTAAAGCGGTGGCTTCTTCAACGGCTATTTTTATGTTTGGTTTTAATGGGCTTACCAAGATGACATACGGTTGATTTTTTTCCTACAAAAGATGGGCCTTTTTTGTTTTCAATTGTATATTTTTATTTTTGAATTCTTATTTGTTATATATCTTTTTAATTCAGAATTTTTAAAATAAAACATATTTAAAAAATTCTCTTAATCCACACAATTTAAAGATTAAAGGAAAAATGATTAATTTAAAAAATTTAGGAATCATCCATCCCATGAGATTCTTATCCAAGGTCTTTAGAATAAGGTTTTTTTTTTTTTCCGAAATAACCATATAGTATGTTAATAGTGTGTTAAATTTTAATTTTAATTATCAAAATTATTTTTTATAACCTCAAATTCAAAAATAATAATTTCTCCCCTTCCAGCATCTTGTTAAATCAACTTAATTTTTTTTTTTTTTTGGTATAATCATAGGTATCCTTATTTATTCTATAATCTGAAATTAATTATATTCGACTTAGGAGTGGTATTGTTGCTCGATAATGTAAATCTCATATATTGTTTTCAGTTTCATAATAACTTTAATTGAATTTTAGTCTTTAAAATTTTTTAATTTTAACTTTATTTTATTTTCAATATATTATTGACTAAAATATGACAAATTAAATAATTTTTCAATTTTGAATAAGAGACTTTCAAATAATAAAAGTTCAAAACAAGTATTTGTGACAAAATATGATTAAAATTAAAAAAATGAGTTAAGGAAGTAAAAGATGATAAAAATTAAAGCATACCATAGATTTCTTAGCAATGAATCATGAAAGTTTTTCGCCGTATTTGGGAGATGTATTTTATATTTTTATTATGTTTGTTGCAGTGCTCAATCGAGAAATCAGGTTAATTCTAGTAAATCTTATTTCAAATTATTCTAGCTTTATGAGAAATATGACTGTACGATGGGAATGAGCTGTTGTTAAGTTATATTTTTTTTTATTTATTTAAGAGTGCATTTGGATGAACGATTTTTTAAATTTTAAAATATTTTCGATAAATATTTTTTTAAAATGAATTTTTAAATATTAAAATTTGATGGAATAAAAAAATTATAAAAGGAAATATAAAAAATATGAATTATGGGTATCATTAGATTGTGGTCTCAAGGGAACTAATGAATGCAAGGGAAGCATTCAACATATTGACCATCATATCCACCTCTCCTCGTTTGGTTCACGGATAATAAGTAAACAGCGGAGTAATCACGTTGGCGAAAATCCAATATGTAGGGCTGAAAATATTTTAGGGACTTAAATGGTCATCAACGAATTTTTTTGAAAGTTGAATAAATTACAAAGCCATTAAATATTTTGGACTTTGAACTTGGAAAATGAAGAGATGGACTAAAAAAATGAACAGATAGATGACCAGAAAGCCATTAGTGAAGAGGAGTCTCTCTTTCAAACAGTTAAGTGGGGCATTGAGAAATAAAAGCGATAATGGAAGGAAGGAAATTTCTTTTGTTTTTCGTGTTTAATTAAAATGAGCCTTAGGAATTTTTTTTTCCTCATTTTCACATTGGTTTTTAAGGAATAACCAGAGAAAACAAAATAAATAAATAAATAAATACGTAAAATCGTTAAAATTATTTGATTTTGTGTATGCTATTCTACTTGAAGATCGATGTATCCATCTAATTTTATAAATATGTTTTTGATTTATTTTTTGGAGCTGAGAAAGTCTTTCGGATGTCAACGTCTTTCGTTTTCTTAACATTGTCTACTTTTCAACGGTGAGAAAGGAAGAAAGTTGGACGATATTGCCGGTGGAAATCAATGAACAACTGAAATGAAATTTCTGAGAAACATGCATGGTTTGGCTTCTCCTATATATAGTGACGTTCCAAATTGCATTGAGGTATATCATCAAGCAATTATTAATTAGCTTAGTGTATGCATCGAGATGGAGGCTTCCGGGTCTAAAAGTTTGGGGGTGGTTTTGGTAGTGGTTTTTGTATTAGGATTAGGAGGGTGGGGTGAGGGCTGTTGGGAGCCAGAAAAACTTGCTCTCTTGCAACTCAAGCCTTTTTTTGATGTTCAGATAGACCCGTTCACCCTTGCTAACCACTCTGCTCTATACGACTGGGTGGAAGAGAGTTCAGATTGTTGTCAATGGGAAAGGGTGGAGTGCGATCCAACCAATGGACGAGTTATTGGACTCTCCCTTACAAACTCATTTATTGTAGATGCAGAAAGGTTAGAGGGTACATATGTTGATCTGAACCAGTATCTCAACGCCTCTTTGTTTCTTCGTTTCAAGGAATTGAAGAGTCTCTTTTTGAGTGGGACCTTACTAGCTGGTTGTATCGACAACGAAGGTCATGCACTCCCTACCATTTTAGTAATTCTTATATTAATTTGTTTCTGTTGAATAGAATGACTGATCCATCCAACCGAGTATTTTGTTTTATCTCTTAAAATTCTATGAATTTTTTATAGAGTCCTTAAGTTATAATGTTTCAACTTCAAAATTATGTATTGAATTTGTTTGATTTATTAATATTTAGGGTTTACGGATATGCAGGTTTTGAAAAATTAGCCAGGTTGAAGAAACTAGAAGTCCTTGATTTAAGTTTCAACAATTTCAATGATAGCAACATTTTATCATCTTTACTTCAAATTTCATCTCTCAAATCCCTAAATTTAGCCCACAATGAACTTAATGGACCACTCCACACTAATGGTAATTAAATATATATTATATGTTTAATTTTTTTTTCAAATTAATACAATACTAATCAATTTTAATGGTTTTGTAATACGTTTTGAAGGATTATCAACGAAATTGAATGGCATTGTAGAGATCCTTGACTTAAGTTTCAACCGTTTCAATGATAGCAACATTTTATCATCTTTGGTTGAGATTTCATCCTTCAAGTCTCTGAATTTATCGTGGAACGAACTGAAAGGAGTACCTATGAAATTGAGTGGCGCCGTAGAGATCCTTGACCTACATTCTAATGAGCTGGATGATAATATTTTGGAGCCTTTGAGTGAGCTTTCATATTTAAAGCATCTAGATCTCTCCTACAATCGTATTAATGAATCGATTCATAACAACGGTAATATTAATTATTATGTTTACTTTTCATGTATAGCGTTTTGAAATAATTCATATGCAATGTAGGCATTTTCTTCGTTATCTGCTTTGATTTTTGACGCGCTTTCACATTGTGGGTTTGAAACAGAATTGAAAAATCTGAAAAACTTAGAGGTGTTGGATTTAAGCAACAATCAAATTCAAAGCATTGATTTTTTTAATGGTATGTTTCAAACTCAATTCACTTTGCACTTTGTATCACGTAGTTTTACTTTGTACAAACGAAATGGTGACTACTAATGGTAAGTTAGTTACAATGATTTTTATTTTTTATTTTTAAGTTAAAAGTATTTACATTTATGTTAGTGGATCCTTGCATTAGTTCAAAACAAATTTAGTTTTACAGTCTTCCATATTTTCTAAAATAATTTATATAATTTAATTAATTTTATTTTTTAATTATGAAACTCATGCATCTCAAATTTCTAGTTAATTAAAAATGTAAAACTATTTGCTCCATAATAATAAAATTTTAACTGACGATACAAGTAGGTTGTTAAATCTAACGATTAATTTGTAAGAATACAAATCCTTCACAAAGTTATAGAAATCGTATAAAATAATTTATTTTACACTAATATAATATGATCACTTGGTAAGTTCCATCCAAGTCCCTAAGGTTTACATCTAATCTAATTTTAGTTCATTAATATAAAAAATAGACACTCTGCCCTAAATTTTTCCTATTTTGTAGGACAACTAAGTCTTTCGTTAGTTAACCGTTAAGTAAACTGTTAAAAATGTAATTTTAAGATCATTTTATCCCTAAATTATTTGAAATATTTTAAATACCAAAAATCAAACAAAAATAAAAAAGAACTATAGGGTTTTGAAAAGTTTGTATTATTTTTAACTTCTAATTTATTTTTTGTTTATTTATTTAAAATTATCTTTTATTTATTTATTTTTAATTCTAATTTATTTTTTATCTATTTACTTCTAATAAAAATGTAAACAAACATAAAATTATTTATATTTAAAATTATTCAAAATCAAAATAATTTAAAATTTGAAAAATTTAAAACATTTATTGAAATTGTTAAAATTAAAATTAAGTAAAAGTTTATTTTTAATAAATAATAAGATTAAATCTAATATATTTGAGAAAAAAATCATGCATTGAGCAATGCTCATAAAGAAATAGTGAAAAAATTGTAAAAAAGAGTACATAAGAGTAGAATATAAAGGGAAAATAGAAAAATGAAGAATCATTTATATTTAAAAGTTTAAAGTTGGATAATTTTGTAATTACTCACATTCTAATAATTTTTGTTAACAATGTTAAGTTATTTTGGGAGGAGTGTTTGTTTTTAATATTTGTGAACTAAAATTGAATTAGATTCAAATCTCAATAATTTTTATGAAATTTACCCTAAAATATATTATATATAAATGAAACAAGTAGTTTAATAAATCTTGTGGTATGATAATGATAGGATCTTTGTCATTTCAGTTACGAACAAAAGAATGGATAGATTTATCTATTTTTTTTCTAGTATTATGAGAGTATAAGATTTTACGTAGCTAACCTTATGCATACTGTGTATAAATCATAGGATCAATATGGTAGATTCTTGTCGTAAAAGCATTTTATCATTCCATTTAAAAATATTTTCAATAAATTTATATTGTTGTTGTTGCTATTTCCATAGGTTTATTTCAATTGAAGAATTTAGAATCCTTGAAGATGGACAGAATTTCTCTCCAAGAAAGCTTTCTTGAAAAGATTGGAACAATGACTTCTCTCAAGATTTTGTCATTACGTGATTGTGGACTTAACGGCACCTTCACAGATATTTGTCAATTAAGGCGTCTCAAAGAACTGGATATCAGTTCGAATATGCTAAGGGGTGCCTTACCAAATTGCTTCTCAAACCTCACATTTCTTGCACATTTAGATCTCTCCTCCAATCAATTTCATGGTAACTTATCAGCTATATCTATACTTCAGAGTTTGACATACATTGACCTTTCAAACAACCAATTCCAAATCCCAAGCTCATTAGAACCTTTTTTCAACCATTCAAAACTCAAGCATTTCAATGGCAATAACAATAATATCACGTATGCAGAAATTGAGCTACATTCGTTGACCCCAAGATTCCAGTTGAATTATCTCAGTTTGTCTTGTTGCGGAGATGCTGGACCATTGCCAAAGTTCCTCTACCATCAACATGAGTTGCAATTTATCGATCTTTCGAACATTAATTTGACAGGGGAGTTTCCAAGCTGGTTGTTGCAAAACAATACGGAGCTAGACACACTTTTTCTTATCAATAACTCTCTCTCGGGTAATTTTCGATTGCCATTTCATTCACACATGAAATTAGTGGGATTGGATGTCTCCAGCAATTTCTTTGATGGTCACATTCCAATAGAAATTGGACTTTATCTACCAGGTTTAGAGGTTCTAAATATTTCGAACAATTGTTTGGATGGTAGCATTCCCTCTTCGATTGGTGATATGAAGTCATTGAACACATTAGATTTGTCCAACAATAGATTGTCTGGCACAATACCTGAGAATCTTTCCACGGCTTGTTTCTCCTTAGAACGCCTAGTATTATCAAATAACACATTGCAGGGCCGGATTTTCCCTACAGACTTCAACTTGACAAACTTGAGGGAACTATATTTGGGTGACAATAACTTCACAGGATCGATTCCGAATAGCTTGTCAAACTGCTCGTTCCTGCTCGTAATCGACATCGGTTATAACCATATCTCTGGTGGAATCCCGAGGTGGATGGGGAATATGACACTATTAGAAAATATCATGTTGCCCAATAATCATATTGAAGGTCTCATCCCAAGGGAGCTTTGTCAACTTACATTAATGAGAGTTTTGGACCTTACTATGAACAACTTATCTGGGACACTACCTGCTTGCTTCAACAACCAATCATTTATCAACCATCTTCATTTGTCGAAAAATAGGCTACAAGGATCAATACCAAATGAAATTTTTAAAAGTTCTGAACTGATGACATTAGATCTCAGTTATAACCAATTAATTGGCAATATTCCAAATTGCGTCGGCAACCGTTCTGATTTGGCTTATCTTGTGTTAAAACACAATAATCTTGAAGGTGAGATTCCAAATCAATTTTGCCAGTTCGACAAATTAAGTTTGATTGACCTTTCTCATAATGATCTTTCCGGTCATATCCCTAATTGCCTAAATGTTACGGTGTATGAGGAAGCACCTAGAGATTATGTTAGTTGCAACGGATATCGTCATTATTTTCGTTGTGTTTATTCCTTTGATACAAATCAACCATTAGAGTTGACAACAAAGAGTAGATCTTACTCCTATAAGGGAAGAATCCTCAGATACTTGTCTGGCATCGATCTCTCCTCCAACAAGTTGACTGGTGAGATTCCTCATGAAATGGGAAACCTTCACAACATTATTATGTTGAACCTATCTCATAACAGTTTGAGAGGTTCAATCCCACCATCTTTTTCTAATCTCAAGAAAATTGAGAGTTTAGATCTTTCTTACAACAACTTGAGTGGGAATATCCCTCCTCAATTTGTTGAGTTAAATTTTTTGGTTTTTTTCAATGTGTCATACAATAATTTATCTGGGAAGCCCCCTCCAAGGCAGGCGCAGTTTTCCACTGACATTGATACGGACAGCTATTGGGGAAATCCTTTTCTTTGTGGGGAACCGTTGCCTAAAAATTGTTCAACAACGCCAAACCAGCCAGTTGAAGATGAAGAAGATGATGAAGATGGTGGCTTAATTGACTTTCAGTCCTTTTATGTAACATTCACTGTGTCTTACATAATGGCGCTATTGTGTATTACCACAGTTATGTACATAAATCCTCACTGGAGGCGAGCATGGTTCTGTCTTGTAGAAAGAAGCATGCCTTCTTGCTTTTATTTTGTGATAGACAATCTCCCCGCACGATTCTGTTGTGGTAAAATTTAATGTAGCCAAGCAATACATATTCATCTTTCTTCAGTTTTGGAAGTGTGAATCTTTTGACTTTTTTAAATCACAGTTTTAGTCCATCTACCTCAAATACTTGGTTCAATTTTGTATGTCTATTAAAAGTTTATTTAAAGACAATTAATAATGATATTAAAATTACTTAATTTTTTTTGGTTGATGACATGATAAAATTTTAGTTTGAGAAAATACTTAAACCAATGAGATAAAAATTTAAAAACAACACAATTTAAGATTATTTTTATGAGAAAAAAATATATAATTAACAATAAAAAAAGACTTAAGGAAGACAAAAATTATAAATGAAATTTTAAAATTTTCCTATCAAGGGAAGTAAAGAATGCAAGGGAAACTTTAAGCATCTGGACTAATATCATATCAATTTCCCCTCATTTCGACAGCTGAGTAATCACGTTGGTTAGAATCCCTTCCCTTATGTACGACTGAAAATTTTTATTCATTTTTCAGGATTAAATGGTCATCAGCAAATTCTTGAAAGTTGATTAAATTACATAGCCATTAAATATTTTAGACTTTGAACTTGGAAAACAGAGAGATGACAAAACAAGTGGGAAAACAGAGATCACAGAGAGATGGCCAAAAACCTTGGGAAACAAAGATAAGCCTCGATTGTAAATTGCATATCCTGATTAATTAAATAATCTCTCCGCATAAAACTATCCTTCAACCTAAAAACCTAACAGTTAATAAACGTAACATAGACGAACAGAGCGATGGGCGGATGGTCAAAATACCATCGATAACAGAGATGTTTAGCCATGATATTTCTAAGAGTTTGAATTGCTATATTTTCTTTTTTTTAGATAAATTTTGACTTCAAGTATTAAAATTGAATCAATATGCTTTCTCTTCGCTTGTTAAGAGGTGATTAAATAAGTTATCATCTCACTGATGATTTTGCTAAGATTTCTACCAATTTCGTGATGCAGACGGCGGAAATTGGTGAAGCCACAATGTGATTTGAAAAAGGAAAAGTAGTGCAGACTTTGACTACTGGTCGTGATATTTCATTGTTAGCGATCTTTGTGCCACGAAACATAATTTATCGACTAATTTCATGCGCGATTGACGACGTCTTTAGACGTACTGTGCGGAATACAATTTTGTATTTTATTATAATATTTTTTAAAAAAATTAATAGCATTTGGATTATTTGAATAGTTTTAAATTTAATCATTATATGTAAAAAGTGATTGAGTAAAAAAAATTAGGTCTGAAGAATGGGCTGAATCGAGGTTGAGCACATTTTTATTTCTTCAATTCCTTACTTAAGGTCGTTTTATTCTGATCCATGAGCAAATCTATTAGTTGGATCCTGTCGGTAGCTCGGGTTTAAGTGAAGTGTTAAAAAATTGAAAATGAGTTTAGGTTCTTCTTAATTCATTTTTCAAGGCTTCATTTTTTGTAAACTTATTTTTAATGTAACAAATAAATTTAAATTTGTCCAAACATGTTTTTAAAAAAATTATAATAATAAAAAATTAAAACACATAATAATTAATAGTATAACACAATAAATTTTTATAAAACTAACAGAAAGATGAAAATTTAAATAAAATAGTAAAAAAATATAAATTCAAATTAAATTGAATAAAAAAAATCAAAAGTAATTAAAAATACATTAATATAAAAATAATAAAAAATTATAATTATCATACCATACTTGAACTGGGAACGATGAATTCAACGTTGTTATTGTATTTTAGTGCACTACATATATTGAATTGTCCAACAATAGATTATGTGGTCTAATACCTGAGAATCTTGCCACGGGTTGTTCCTTCTTAAAGTTCTTGGTATTATCAAACAACAAATTGCAAGGTCAGTTATTCTCTGCAAAAGTTCAACTTGACAAACTTGAGGCAGTTACATTTGGCCGGCAATAACTTCACAGGGTCAATCCCGAAGAGCTTGTCAAACTGCTCATTATTGGAAACAATCAACATCGGTTATGACCATCTCTCTGGCAAAATCCCTGGATGGGGAATCTGTCGTCACGATCGGAAATTATGATGCCCAATAATCATATTGAAGGTCCCATCCCAATTGAGTATTGTCTACTTGCAATGATAGCAGTTTTGGACCTTGAATAATATATCTGGGACGCTACCTTCTTGCTTCAGGGAATCTTTTATCAGCGATGTTCATTTGTCTAAAAATAGGCTACAAGGACCAATACCAAGTGAAATTTGCATGCCTTTTAAACTGGTGACATTAGATCCCAGTGATAACCAATTAACTTGCAATATCTCAAATTGTATCGGCAACCTTCTGACTTGAGTTATATTGTCTCGAAGCATAATAACTTGAAGGTAAGATTCCAACTCAGATTTGCCAATAGTACAATTTAAAATTGATCTACTTTTCTCATAATAATCTTTCCGATCGTATCCCTAATTGCTTGAATGTTACGGGATACGAGAAAGTAAATAGAGATTCTAAACACCGCAATCCATTTCATTGTTCTGGTTTTTCCAATTTGTTCGGTACAAATCAACCATTAGAGTTGACAACAAAGAGTAGATCTTACTCCTATAAGGGAAGAATCCTCATATACAAAGATTCCTCATGAAATGGGAAACATTCACAAAATTGTTATGTTGAACCTATCTCATAATAGTTTAGTAGGACTTATCCCACCATCACTTTCTAATATTACTAAAATTAAGAGCTTAGATCTTTCTGATAATAACTTGAATGAGAGTATCTCTCCTCAATTTATTGAGTTATATTTTAATGTGTCATACAATAATTTATTTGGAAAGCCACCTCCAAGGATTGCGCAGTTTACAAGTGATTTTGATGAGAACAGTTATTGGGGATATCCTTTTCTTTGTGGAGAACCGTTGCCTAAAAATTGTTCAACAACGACTTCATACCAACCAACGGAAGATGGAGAAAAAGATGGCTTAATTGATATTGAAGCCCTAAATGTGACATTCATCGCGTCTTACATAATGTTGTTATTGTGAATTACCACGGTTATGTACATAAATCCTCACCCGAGGCGAGCATGGTTCTATCTTATAGACAGAGGAATTACTTCTTGCTTTTATTTTGTCATGGACAATCTCCTCACACAATTCCGTTGTGGTAACATTTAATGTAACCCGGCATTATATGCTCATCTTTTTTAAATAAAATTTAGTTTTGTAAGTGTGGGGTGGAATTAAAAAAATAAATTATATGTAACTTTTTTTAGTAATTGAAATGAGGAGGAATTATTTGAATTTAATTTCAAATTTTATATTATGTCAATTATTTTTCATCATTTTATTATATAATTATTTTTAAATCATTCTATTGAAAAGTTATTAATTGTAACTTCATCCACTATAAAGTAATGATCTGTTGGACTTTTTTTTTTTCAATAGTAACTGCTCTTTCTTATCACTCTATCTCTCCATTTTTTTTCACTGTATAACATTTACTATGTGTCGTTTAATCAATTTAAAGATCAAAGGAAAAAAATGAATAATTAATCTAAAAAATTAGGAACGTTCCATCACATCATCTAATTATAGTAGCTTTGGAGATTTTGTCTACGCTAGTAGACTTCAAAGTCGTCTGAAAAATAAATTTTTCTCGTCAATAACCGTGTGGCACACGTTGATAAAATATTAATTTTTTTATTTTTTATTTTTTACAATTTCTATGAAAATGGTCTTCTTCGTTTTTCATCATCTAATAAATCAACTTAATTCTCTCTCATCTTTTTTTCTCATTAATTAACAATAATTTGTTAATTAATAATATTTTGTCAATTTTTTTAACAATACCTTTTTGATATTATTAAAAAACCTTTTAATTATTATTAAAATATTAATAATATTTTAATAAATCAACTATCTCAATTAACTAACAATTAATTATGGCTTTGTTTTCTCAGTCAAAGTTATATGCATGCAATGCAAGAAATATTTTGTCGAAAGTCATTATAGCAAAATTGCGTATCCTGAGTAATTATATAATCTCTTGTTATAAACATTAAGATTAATATTTTATAAACTATCAATAGAGTTT
Source organism: Firmiana major (assembly GCA_033439115.1). Taxonomy (NCBI): domain Eukaryota; kingdom Viridiplantae; phylum Streptophyta; class Magnoliopsida; order Malvales; family Malvaceae; genus Firmiana; species Firmiana major. The sequence goes on along the minus strand of CM065900.1, from coordinate 79,764,675 downwards.
TTTGACTTCTCAAACTAGATTAGGATGATAACATATATTTTATTTTATTTATTTTTTATTTTTTATTTTTATTTTTTAATTTATTTAAAAAATATGTATTATTATTTTACTCTGACTTGTAAATTTAAAAAATTTCATTAACTAAATATACATAAAATAATTTTCCTAAAAACTATCCTTCAACATAAAAACATGACAATTAATTAAAAAAAAAGGCCTAATATTAGGCTAATTGAGATCGGCACATCAGGCGAAAATCTTTTCCTCTAGAGCCACTGGACAATGCAAGATCCATTTGAAAAACATGTGAACAAGACGTCTTTCAAAAATTTCTCCAATCCATTCATTTAAACTCATTTAATCAAATATTATTAAAATAAAAAATTATATTAATTTTAATATTTTTCCATATATTTTAATTTTCATTGTATGACATGTAATATGAGTCAATTAGTCAACTTAAAAGTTTTCACCAAAAAAAATCAATTTAAAAATTAAAGAAAAAAAAAAACCCACTACTCAAAATTTTACAGAAAAAGATAAAAGGTTTCTTCTCTCAAAGTCTCATTCAAAGTAGTTTTGGAGATTTTGTCCGGCGTGCTTTGGAGTCTATTGAAAAAAAGTTGTCGTCAATAGCACGGATAAGAGTGTAGCACGTTGATAAAGTATTAATTTTTTAATAATTATTAAAATTAATTTTTATAATTACAAATAAAAAATAAGTTTTTTTTTTTTTTTCCATCAATCATCCAAATAAATCAGCTTATTACCAAACTATAAGAATCTCAAATATCGTCTCAGTTTCAAAATACTATTAAATTGCATTTTAGTCATAATTTTTTTTGTAAGTTTATTTTTGTTTTCAACATATTACTGATTAAAATATGTTAATATAAATTTTAAATTTTGAATAAGAGATTTTTAAATATTATATTATCATAAATTTTAGTTTGTTAATCATAAGAAATTATAATTATAATCAAATATTATATTTATAGAATTCGTAATAATATAAAACTCACTTAACAATATTAGTAAATAATTAAATTTAAATTCATTCTTGGGGAATTAAACCTAAAACGTCTCCAATTTTGAATACTTCTCCAATTCTCCTCCCTATGGAACCAAAGTCACTTTATCGAAGTCTAGTGATGCAGACTGTGGAAGTTGGTGAAACCGCAATGTGAACTGATAAAGATAAAAAGCTCGTGGAAAGAAGAGTCTAAGGGTGCAAATATGGCAGTCGCGATATTTCATTGTTAGCGATCATTATGCCATGAAACAATTTTTACAGAGTAATTTAATGTATTAAGCTTCGTCAATAAAGCAATCATATATTAATGTTAAACTCGTTTCCCTTGCTGGCAGATTGAATTTAACTCTTAAAATTTACTATTGAGAACGAAACATTTCATGGTTCAAATTGTTATATAATGCATTTTTGTTCATCTGAACAATTGGCTCATACGGTACAACCACGGCTATGCCATGATGTCAAACCCATTGTTGCGAAAAAAACAGCAACTAATGAATGCAAGGGAAGCTTTCAGCATCTTGACTATCATATTCATATCTATCTCCCATGTCTTGGTTTACAGATGCCATGGCAACAGCAGAGTATTCATTTTTAGGGTTAAATGGTTATTAACAAATTCTTGAAAGCTGAATAAATTTCTTTGTATAACATTTACGATGAGTCATTCAATTAAATTAAAGATTAAAGGAAAAAATATTTAATCTCAGAAATTAGGAACCTTCCGTCCCATGTTACCATGCATGTAGCCAAATTTTGCCCAAAAGATAAAGGTTTCTTATCCCTTTAGTCTCATTTTTCTTTTCGTCCCTTTAGTCTCATTTGATATAGCTTTTGAGACTTTGTCTATGCCTGAAATTTTTCACCAAAAAAAAAAAGTCTGTTGGAAAAAGTTTTGTCGTCAATAAAGTGTATAACCGAGTAGCAATGTTGATAAAGTATTAGTTTTTTTAATTAATTATTAATTTTAGCTTTATTTTATTTTAATATATTATAGATTAAATATTATAGAGTAAATTTTGAATTTATTAAGCCTAAAAATTTTGTTTTAATCTATTTATTACATTCAATATTTTTATCCAAATTCAATCAAGTATCGAGTGAACATGACTCTTTGAGCAACTCTAGTAAGTCAATAACAAGGGATGACACACGGCTATTTTTTTCACAAACAGACGCTATTCTACAGTTTCTTTTTCGGCCAAGAATAATGGATACTTTTGATTTGGTCATTCATCAAATCTTTTAATTATGATTTTTTGTTTTAATTTATTTTTATGAGTTAACTTAAGTTTATTAATGTAATTTTTTGATTATATGTTTTAAAATTTATTTTAAATTTAAAAATTAAATTTTAACTCAATAAACAAATATTTAACATATTTAGACCATTAAAAAATATTCTTTATGACAAAAAATACCAATATCTTTCTCGTTATTATCCCTATATATTTGTCCAAACTCAATTGACACATCAAAACACTTTATCCAACTCATTTATTATAATCCATTCAAAACTAATTAACTTAAAAATTATTAAAATACTAAAAAGTATTTTCCATATTAAATATTTTGATATCTTTATATATATTTAGATTAAAATTTGATTATTTGACTTGACTTAAAATTTTTTATTCAAAACCCACTTGATAAACCATAATGAACAAGTTCTTTATCTGCAACTTCACAACATATTTTTTTTAATTTTCAATAGTAACCACTCTTTTTTTATATCTCACTAATTCATTTTTTTTTTATTGTATAACATTAACATGACTCATTTAAACGATTCAAAGATTAAAGGGAAAAAATTAATTAATCTAAAAAGGCAGGAACCTTCAGGCCCATCTGCCCAAATTTTGCCCAAAAAGATAAAAGGTTTCTTATCTCAATTAAAGTAGCTTTGGAGACCGCCATTGCTAGAATGCTTCAAAGTCTTTTGATTTATTAAAAGGTTTCTACTTTATTAACTAAATTTTCCTCTGCACCGTGGCTTACCGGTGCCTGTTAATGAGCCAATCGGGCAGTTAATATCCAATATGTCATTAATTTTAGTACAAAGTCAATATAAGACTTTCCTTTCATATTGCTGGCAAATAAGCATAAATTTTTATAATAATATTTATTGATTTATAATTTTTTTATTAATATATTATTTAATTAAATTCATTTATTTCGTTTTATTTAATAGAGTGAAAAGAAAAATGAAAAGAAAAAAACTGAACGAGAGAAAAATTAAAAGATAGAAAGCATATTTTGCTTAATAAAATTGAAAAATAAAAAATGAAATTATATTATTTTATTATTATAATATTAATTTATTAAAATAATAAAATAAAATTTTAAATAATTGAAGATAATTTAGTAAATATATATGCTGGATTTACATTTTTTTCATTTTGTCTCTGTTAACCTTTTTTAATTTGAAAGAATTTATTATTGTTAAAAAAGAGAGAAAATAATAATTTTTTTGTTTTTATTTTCCCTCAATTACACAGTACCAATAAAAATCATTTTTTCTATTTTTTCAAACACCCGTATCTATCGTTCCATTTTTTCACTCTACGAAACATACTGTAAATGTTTTTAAATATGATTTTCAACTTTAATTTATTTTTATGAGTTAGCTTATTAATTTATTTATTTTTTACAGAATATGCCTTAAATTTTATATTAAATTTAAATTTAAAAAACAAAATTTTAACTTAATAAACAAATATTTAACATATTCAAATAGTTAATAAATATTCTTTATATTATATATATGAATAAGATTTGAATAGAAAAATCAAAATGATTTGATAGTTAATTGGTTTCAAGTATTATTAAAATATAATAAAATTTGAATTCATCCAAAAATTACCGATACCTTACACATTATAATTCATATATATATTTGCCCTAGAAGTATTATGAGTCAAGTCGGACCGATTGACGCAACAAAATACTTGCTCTAAACTTTATCCAACCATCAATTAAAGTTTTTGTCGTCAATAAACGTGTATCGTGTAGCACGAGGATAAAGTGTTAAGTTTTTAATAATTATTAGTTTTTTTTTTTTTGACAATTTCTATTGAAAAAAAAAGTTTTTACCCTTTCAATCTTATTGATAAATTAACTTAATTTCCCCCCATTTTTGTTAGGAAACAATATGAATCTTATATACTGTCTCAGTTTAAAAATATTATTTTAAATGAATTTTAATCATTATTTTTAATTTTAACTTTATTTTATATTTAATATATTATTGATTAGAATATGTAAAAATAAGTTTTAAATTTGAATAAGAGATTTCCAAATATTATATTGTGATAAAATTAAGATAATATTTATGAGAAAAAATATGATTAAAAAAAATAAAGTTAATGAAGCGAAAAAAATGATAAAAATTACAGATAAACATTAAAACGTGTGTCAGTGTCAATAATTCATATGAAAAATTATTTCATAAACTACAACGAAGTCAATTCAAGTAAGGCTTAAAAAGTGGACTTGGCAAAGACTAGAAGAGCTGTCCAACTTTGAAAGCCATCAGACGTGAGGAATGTATTTCTTCCTTTCAAACAGTCAAGTGGCATTGAGAAAGAAAAGGTGATGGAAGAAACAAAGGAAATTTATTCTGTTTTTCGTGTTTAATTAAAATGAGCCTTAGGAATTTTTTTTTTCTTATTTTCACATTGGTTTTTAAGGAATAACCAGAGAAAACAAAATAATAAATAAATAAATACGTGAAATTGTTAAAATTATTTGATTTTTGTGTATGCTATTCTACTTGAATGGTGAGAAAGGAAGAAAGTTGGCTGATATTACCGGCGGAAATCGATGAACGACTGAAATGAAATTTGTAGGAAACATGCATGCGTGATTCATGGAAGCCATTAGCGGAGAAAAGAAGAAACTTGGATGAAATTGCTCGTGGAATTTTATCAAGAACTGAAACGAAATTTACAAGAATCGTGCATGGTTTGGCTTCTCCTATATATATAGTGATGTTCCAGCATGCATTGAGGTATATCATCAAGCAATTATTAATTAGCTGAGTATATACATCGAGATGGAGGCTTCCGGGTCTAAAAGTTTGGGGGTGGTTTTGGTAGTGGTTTTTGTATTAGGATTAGGAGGGTGGGGTGAGGGCTGTTGGGAGCAAGAAAAACTTGCTCTCTTGCAACTCAAGCCTTTTTTTGATCTTCAGATAGACCCGCTCACCCTTGCTGACCATTCTGCTCTATACGACTGGGTGGAAGAGAGTTCAGATTGTTGTCAATGGGAAAGGGTGGAGTGCGATCCAACCAATGGACGAGTTATTGGACTCTCCCTTACAAACTCATTTATTGTAGATGCAGGGTTTAAATATGTTAGACTGAACCAGCAGCATCTCAACGCCTCTTTGTTTCTTCCTTTTGAGGAATTGAAGAGTCTTTCTTTGAGTGGGACCTTACTAGTTGATTGTATCGACAATGAAGGTCATGCACTCCCTACCACTTTAGTAATTTTTATATTAATTTGTATCTGTTGAATAGAACAACTAATCTATCCAACCGAATATGTTGTTTTGTCTCTTAAAATTCTATGAATTTTTTATGGAGTCCTTAAGTTATAATGTTTTAACTTCAAATTTATGTATTGAATTTGTTTCATTTATTAATATTTAGGGTTTATGGATTTGCAGGTTTTGAAAAGTTAGCCCTGAAGTTGAAGAAACTAGAAGTCCTTGATTTAAGTTTCAACAATTTCAATGATAACGACATTTTATCATCTTTACTTCAAATTTCATCTCTCAAGTCCCTAAATTTAGCCAATAATGAACTTAATGGACCACTCCACACTAATGGTAATTATATATATATATATATATATATATATACATATATTATATGTTTAATTTTTTCCAAATTAATACAGTACTAATCAATTTTAATGGTTTTGCATACGTTTCGAAAGATTATCAACGAAATCGGATGTTTCAACTTCAAATTTTTGTATTGAATTTGTTTGATTTATTAATATTTAGGGTTTATGGATTTGCAGGTTTTGAAAAGTTAGCCCTGAAGTTGAAGAAACTAGAGATCCTTGATTTAAGTTTCAACAATTTCAATGATAGCAGCATTCTATCATCTTTACTTGAAATTCCGTCTCTCAAATTTCTAAATTTAACTAACAACAAACTTAATGGACCACTTCACACTAGTGGTAATTAAATATACATTATATGTTTAATTTTTTGCAAATTAATACAGTACTGATCAATTTTAATGCTTTTGCAGTACGTTTCGAAGGATTATCAACGAAATTGAATGGCGTTGTAGAGATCCTTGACTTAAGTTTCAACAATCTCAATGATAGCAGTATTCTATCATCTCTACTTGAAATTTCGTCCCTCAAATTTCTAAATTTAGCCTTCAACGAACTTAGGGGACCAGTCGACACTAGTGGTAATTAAATATACATTATACGTTAATTTTTTTCCAAATTAATATAGTACTAATCAATTTTAATAATTTTGCAATACGTTTCAAGAGATTATCAACAAAATCAAATGACGTCTTAGAGATTCTTAACTTAAGTTTCAACTCTTTCAATGATAGCAATATTTTATTATATTTAGTTGAAATTTCTTTATTCAAGTCTCTGCATTTATCATAGAACCAACTTAAAGGAATACCTATGAAATTGAGTGGCGACATAGAGATCCTTAACTTAAATGATAATGAGTTGGATGATAATATTTTGGAGCCTTTGAATGAGCTTTCATATTTAAAGCATCTAGATCTCTCCTCCAGTCGTATTAATGGATCAATCCATAACAACGGTAAAATTAATTATTATGTTTATTTTTCATGTATAGTGTTTTAAAAGAATTCATATGCAAGGTAGGCATTTTCTTCATTATCTTTTTCCTGCTTTGATTTTTGACGCGCCTTTCACATTGTGGGTTTGAAACAGAATTGAAAAATCTGAAAAACTTGAAGGAGTTGGATTTAAGCTACAATCAAATTCAGAGCCTTGATTTTTTTAATGGTATGTTTCAAACTCAATTCGCTCTTTACTTTGTATGCCGTAGTTTTACTTTGTATTTACGACATGGTGACTACTAATGGTGAGTTAGTTGCAGTGATTTTTATTTTTTATTTTTAAGTTAAAAGTATTTATATTTATGTTAGTGGATCCTTGCATTGGTTCAAAACAAATTTAGTTTTACAGTATTCCATATTTTCTTAAATAATTTATATAATTTAACTAATTTTATTTTTTAATTATGAAACTCATGCATCTCAAATTTCTAGTTAATTAAAAATTTAAAACAATTTGTTCAATAATAATAAAATTTTAACTGACGATACAAGTAGGCTATTAAATCTAACAATTAATTTATAAGAATACAAATCCTTCACAAAGTTATAGAAATCGTATAAAATAATTTATTTTACACTAATTTAATATGATCACTTGGTAAGTTCCATCCAAGTCCCTGAGGTTTGCATCTAATCCACTTTTAGTTCATTAATATAAAAAATAGACACTCTGCCCTAAATTTTTCCTATTTCGTAGGAACTAAGTTCTTCGTTAATCAACCGTTAAGTAAACTCTTAAAAACTTAATTTCAAGATCATTTTATGCCTAAATTATTTGAAATATTTTAAATACCAAAAATAAAACAAAAATAAAAAAAGAACTATTGGGTTTTAAAAAGTTTGTATTCTTTTTAACTTCTAATTTATTTTTTGTTTATTTATTTAAAATTATCTTTTATTTATTTATTTTTTTATTTATTTACTTCTAATAAAAATGTAAATAAACATAAAATTATTTATATTTAAAATTATTCAAAATCAAAATAATTTAAAATTTGAAAATTTTGAAACATTTATTGAAATTGTTAAAATTTAAATTAAGTTAAATTTTATTTTTAATAAATAATAGAATTAAATCTAATACATTTGAGAAGAAAAATTAAGCATTGAGCAATGCTCGTAAAAAAGTAGTGAAAAATTGTAAAAAATAGTACATAAGAGTAGAATATAGAGGAAAAATATAATAATGAAGAATCATTTATATTTAAAAGTTTAAGGTTGGTTAATTTTATAATTACTCATATTTTATTAACTTTTGTAAATAGTGTTAAATTATTTGGGGAGGAGTATTTGTTTTTAATACTAAAAAACTAAAATTGAACTAAGTTCAAATCTCAATAATTTTTATGAAATTTACCGCAATATATATTATATTTAAATGAAATAAGTAGTTTAATAAATCTTGTGGTATGATAATGATAGGATCTTTATCATTTCAGTTACGAACAAAAGAATTGATAGATTTATCTATTTTTTTTCTAGTATTATAAGAGTATAAGATTTTACGTAGCTAACCTTATGCATATTGTGTATAAATCATAGGATTAATATGGTAGATTCTTGTCGTAAAAGCATTTTCTCATTCCATTTAACTTTAAAATATTTTCAATAAATTTATATTGTTGTTTTTGCCATTTCCATAGGTTTATTTCAATTGAAGAATTTAGAATCCTTGAAGATGGACAGAATTTCTCTCCAAGCAAGCTTTCTTGAAAAGATTGGAACAATGACTTCTCTCAAGATTTTGTCATTACGTGGTTGTGGACTCAACGGCACCTTACGCACTCAAGGTCAAGAGAGAATTACCCTTTCTTTCTGCTTTCTTTTTCTATTGGTTACAATAAAGATTTAGTAAATAATAATAACAACATAAGTTCGCAGATATTTGTCAACTAAAGCATCTCGAAGAATTGGATATCAGCTGGAATATGTTAAGGGGCGCCTTACCAGATTGCTTCTCAAACCTCACATTTCTTGCACATTTAGATCTTTCCTACAATCAATTTCATGGTAACTTATCAGCTATATCTATACTTCAAAATTTGGCATACATTGACCTTTCAAACAACCAATTCCAAATCCCAAGCTCATTAAAACCCTTTTTCAACCATTCAAAACTCAAGCATTTCAATGGCGACGGCAAGAATATCATGTATGCAGAAATTGAGCTACATTCGTTGACCCCAAGATTCCAGTTGAATTATCTCAGTTTGTCTTGTTGCGGAGATGCTGGACCATTGCCAAAGTTCCTCTACCATCAACATGAGTTGCAATTTGTCGATCTTTCAAACATTAATTTGACAGGGGAATTTCCAAGCTGGTTGTTGGAAAACAATACAGAGCTAGACACACTTTTTCTTACCAATAACTCTCTCTCGGGTAATTTTCGATTGCCATTTCATTCACACATGAAATTAGTGGGATTAGATGTCTCCAGCAATTTCATTGATGGTCACATTCCAATAGAAATTGGACTTTATCTACCAGGTTTAGAGGATCTAAATCTTTCGAACAATTGTTTGGATGGTAGCATTCCCTCTTCGATTGGTGATATGAAGTCATTGAAGACATTAGATTTGTCTAACAATAGATTGTCTGGCACAATACCTGAGAATCTTTCCACGGGTTGTTTCTCCTTAGAAAGCCTAGAATTATCAAATAACACATTGCAAGGCCGGATTTTCCCTACAAACTTCAACTTGACAAACTTGCAGGTACTTTATCTGGGTGACAATAACTTCACAGGATCGATTCCGAATAGCTTGTCAAACTGCTTTTCCCTGCTCGTAATCGACATCGGTTATAACCATATCTCTGGTGGAATCCCAAGGTGGATGGGGAATATGTCATTGTTAGAAAATATCATATTGCCCAATAATCATATTGAAGGTCTCATCCCAAGGGAGCTTTGTCAACTTGCATTAATAATTTTGGACCTTACTATGAACAACTTATCTGGGACACTATCTGCTTGCTTCAACAACCAATCATCTATCAGCTATCTTCATTTGTCAAAAAATAGGCTACACGGATCAATACCAAATGAAATTTTCAAGAGTTCTGAACTGATGACATTAGATCTCAGTTATAACCAATTAACTGGCAATATCCCAAATTGCATCGGCAACTTTTCTAATTTGGCTTTTCTTATGTTAAAACATAATAATCTTGAAGGTGAGATTCCAAATCAATTTTGTCAGTTGGACGAATTAAGTTTGATTGACCTTTCTGATAACAATCTTTCCGGTCATATCCCTAATTGCCTAAAAGTTACGGTATTTGATGAAGCATATATAGTTCATGGTGGTTGCTTCGTATGTATTTATCCGTTTGAAACAGTTCAACCATTAGAGTTGACAACAAAGAGTAGATCTTACTCCTATAAAGGAAGAATCCTCAGATACTTGTCTGGCATCGATCTCTCCTCCAACAAGTTGACTGGTGAGATTCCTCAAGAAATGGGAAACCTTCACAAAATTGTTATGTTGAACCTATCTCATAACAGTTTGATAGGTTCAATCCCACCATCTTTTTCTAACCTCAAGGAAATTGAGAGTTTAGATCTTTCTTACAACAACTTGAGTGGGAATATCCCTCCTCAATTTGTTGAGTTAAATTTCTTGGATTTTTTCAATGTGTCATACAATAATTTATCTGGGAAGCCCCCTCCAAGGCAGGCGCAGTTTTCCACTGACATTGATACGGACAGCTATTGGGGAAATCCTTTTCTTTGTGGGGAACCGTTGCCTAAAAATTGTTCAACAACGCCAAACCAGCCAGTTGAAGATGGAGAAGATGATGAAGATGTTGGCTTAATTGACTTTCAGTCCTTTTATGTAACATTCACTGTGTCTTACATAATGGCGCTATTGTGTATTACCACAGTTATGTACATAAATCCTCACTGGAGGCGAGCATGGTTCTATCTTGTAGAAAGAAGCATGACTTCTTGCTTTTATTTTGTCATAGACAATCTCCCCGCACAATTCTGTTGTGGTAAAATTTAATGTAGCCGAGCAATACATATTCATCTTTCTTCAGTTTTGGAAGGGTGAATCTTTTGACTTTTTAAATCACAGTTTTAGTCCATCTACCTCAAATAGTTGGTTCATAGTTGTATGTCTATTAAAAGTTGATTTAAAGACAATTAATAATGATATTAAAATTACTCAAATTTTTTTTTGTTGGTGACATGATAAAATTTTAGTTTGAGAAAATACTTAAACCAATAAGATAAAAAATTTAAAAACAACACAAATTAAGATTATATTTATGAGAAAAAATATATAATTAACAATAAAAATAGACTTAAGGAAGCGAAAGATGACAAAAATTATAAATGAAATTTTAAAATTTTCCTATCAAGGGAAGTAATGGTATTTGAAAAATACCATATCAATTTCAAATCAATTTCCCCTAATTGCCAAAATGTTATGGTATTTGAAAAAACACCTAGAGATTATGGTAGTTGCACCGGATATGCTTATTATTTTCGTTGTATTAATTCGTTTGATACAAATCAACCATTAGAGATGACAACAAAGAATATATCTTACTCCTACAAGAGAAGAATCCTTAGATACTTTTCTGCAATTAATCTGTCCTCCAACAAACTGTTTGGTGAAATTTATCGAGAAATTGGAAACTTAAACAAGATTCGTATGTTGAACCTATCTCATAATAGTTTGGCAGGACCAATCTTATCATCCCACTCTAATCTCAATAAAATTGAGAGTTTAGATCTTTCTTATAACAACTTAAGCGGGAGTATCCGTCATCAATTTGTTGAATTATATTCTTTAGTTTATTTTAATGTGTCATACAACAATTTATCTGGGAAGCCACCTCCAAGGACTGCACAGTTTGCAAGTGATTTTGATGTGAACAACTATTGGGGAATCTTTTTTTTTTTTTGTGTGGAGAACCATTGCTCAAAAATTATTCAATAATGCCAAACCAGCTAGTTAAAGATGGAGAAGATGATAAAGATGATAGCTTAATTGACATTGAAGCTTTTTATGTGACATTAATCGTGTCTTACACAATGGTGTTGTTGTGTATTGCTGCAATTATGTACATAAATCCTCATCGGAGGCAAGCAAGCATGGTTTCATCTTGTAGAAAAAAGCCTTACTTCTTGCTTTTATTTTGTCATAGACAATCTCCATGCACGATTCGGTTGTGGTAACATTTAATGTAGCCAACCAATATCTATTGGATGTGTGAATCCTGATACTTTTTGAATTTAGGGTTTTAGTCCATCTAACTCAATTAATTAGGTTTGCATTTATATTTCTATTAAAAGACGGTTGATAATGATGTTAAAATCACGTAAAATTTTTTGTTATAACATGATTTGTTAATTGAATTTTTTTTTTTTTTTGCCATGTGACCTACATTAGCACAAAAATTTCTTTGATTTTAATAAAAAATACTAAAATTATTGTTTAAAATTTTAATAATATTAATTATTATTTAATTTAAGTAAAATATATATTTTTTTTATGAATGATACTTGTCTTACGGTCAAGTTATTAAACCATCTATGTGATCATCCAAATTAACATCAATATAACATCATTATTAACTGTCGTTATTTTTAATAAAAGTTTAATGATTAAATTTATTATAGTGAAGTTAAGGTATTCAAATTAAAAGTGTTTATGGGTTGAATTTGTTGAGCTGAGCTTGGCCGATTAACACATTTAGAGACTTACCAAGGCCTGACACAGCCCCTCGCTTAAGTTCCTTAAATTTAAATTTGAATATTTTTATTATATTTTAAAATTAAAGTTAAATATACAACAAGTTATTAATAATAAATCTATTGATCCGAACTTGTGGATTGAGATATTTGTCCATGTTCAAGCCCGCAAATTTAAGATCTGTTTAGCTAAACTCGGGCAGGACTTTGGTTTAGATTTTCGGTCCGAGAATCATACCCGGTAAAAAATTTTATGATAAATAATGATTTATGATTAATTTTAATTTTATAATATATTTGAAAATAATAACATATAATTAGTATAAAACAATTATTTGTCATTCTCAACAATAAATTAATAATATATAAGAAGATAGGCCCATAGGGTCTTAGCTTGGACTTGGCTTTAATATACGAGGCCTCAGCCTTGCTTTAATATCACTTCTCATGCATTTCTCTTTCAAGTTACATGTTATTTGACAAGATAAAAATATTATTTTCTTCTTTGTCGAGTTACATTTTAATTTCACTTTTCTTATGCATTTCTCAGCCTTAACCATATATGTTTCTAGCATATATTAAGTTCAAATTGGCCTTTCAAAGTACCATTTGAAGGATTGGCTTAGCTAAATCTTGCTCATAGTAAAAAAAAAAAAATACACACACATGAAGAGTTTATATTATTGAATTGTTTATATTATGGAATTTTATGATCATGAGTGAATAAAAAATATTACATATGATATAATGTCAAATCTCAGCTTATTCTTAGGTCGTCGGTTGGCATCCTTTAGAGTCTAAATCTCTAAATTTTTTGAAACCCATACAGTTTTATCAAAATAAATATTTCAGTTCACATTCTCATTGTGGTTTGAACATGAGACCCTTAAATACTTAAACCTTATACACATGATACCATTTAATCCAATGAAACAAATTATACCATGTGTGTAAGGTTTGGGTACTTAAGGGTCCTAGGTTCGAGCCACAATGGAGACTCGAATTATGGTATTTACCTCAATAAAACCGTGCGGATCAGTGGATCAAAACCGACAGTACAGATGAGTCAAGACAAACCTGAGCATCTAAACCCCAAAAGGATGTCAGCTGACGGTTTAGGAACGGGCTGGATCTTGACAATAAAACAACGATTTCATTTTACTTACTAATTAAATGATTGAGTTATGAATCAATGTTACTTGGACAAATTACTTACATTAATGTTAATTCTCATATCACACCATCAAACGGTATTTCATAAGCCTCAAATTCAGAGCTATCCCAGCCAAATTCCTAAGTTGCAGCAATTTTCTCCAACTCCAACTAGCATATGTCGAGACTGGAGCCTGCCGAAAGCTGCTTCCTTTTAGCATTGCTTTGCTTGATACCACCACGTGGTGTGTTTTGGCTTCTGCAAATAGCGACTCTCATTTATCATCTTGCAAAACTGTGAATAAGTCCTACAGGTTTCTTGTGCTTGGTGGTGACCATATATTAAGCATTGTGAGCTTAATTGCCTAATGAACATAGTGATCAGGATTCTCAGATCATGAGGGTTTTTTTTTTTTTTTTTTTTTATGTTGCTGAAAATATATTTTTATCTACAATTTAGCTTTGAAGCAAAGAGATCTGTTCATTTTTTTTTTCACCTATATTCTTGCACCTATATTTTTGCATATTGAAACAACCAATTCCATCTTTTGATGAGCATTGGAAGCGTTAATGTAATTAAATCAATGAGATGTAAAAGCAAAATAGTCAAATATAGTTTGTTTTATTAGTCAAAGTTATATGTACGGAATGCAAAAATATGTTGTCACTCGTCATTTCAGTTAAGGTTTTTTTTTCCCCCAATATGCAACTTAAAGCATATTACTATTATGTTTAAGTTTATCCTTTGAACATTGGCTTGATTGCCCCAACTTTTAAAGGCTTTGTACATTCGTGTGAAGCGTAGCAAGACAACATACTTTATCCAATGTGATCCAACTGAGACTACCCTAGACATTAAGCAAAAGTTGCATACCCTCATCGATCAACATGTTAATGATCAGCGTTTGATCCTATTGAATACTAGAGAGATATTAGAGGATTCAAAAACTTTGGCAGATCAGAAGGTACAAGTTATATTCTCTCTTTCCTTCTCACCTTATGTGTGAAATATTTTCTGGAAGCAGTTTCATATCTTACAACTGATTTATTGGTATGAATCCTCAAAATTTTTTGACATTTAATGTGTTCTGTCCTTTCAGGTTGAAAATGATGCTGTTGTGGCTCTGACCTTGAGAAAAGGTTGTTCTTAGTAGTAGTTTTTTCTTCTTTTCCAATTTCCGTTTCTTTTATATGTTTCCTATTTATCATTTTAGGCTAGTTACGATCCATGTACTATAATTCTGGTTCTTAACTGAGGTGTTTTTTTATCAAAAGTAGAGGAATTCTGTGAGAACATTTTGTTACCACAAGGGCACAAGTTATAATAGATATATACTTTTTAACTTGAGTCATAGAATATAGGTTGCCATATGTTTTTAAGGAAATACTGTTTCATGAAATTCATTTGGTAGGCTAAAGATGACTTTGTTTTGTATACAATGTTATGCAATAAGTGAAGAAGCTTTTACCATCAGTGGAAGACTTTCAAGCATAAGATAGACTTCTTAGGTTAGTCCTCTTATTGGCAATGAGTCATGGAGGTTTTCTGCCTTAATTGGGAGATGCATTTTATGGTTGTTGCAGTGTTTATTTGACAAGTCAGGTTAATTCCAGTAAACCTAATTCCAAATTAGTCCAGCTTTCTGAGAAATATGACTGTATGACTGGGATGCGCTGTTGTTAACTTGTGCTTTTTTTCTCTAGTTTGGCTGAAAAAGAAAGGTGCGTCTGTCTGCTATTGTTCATCATACTAAGAGAATGAGGAATAGGAAGCATACCGTATACTTTGTCTTACAATCTATACCATTTACTACGTCGTACAATCTTTACCATATTCTGTGTCGTCGTACTGCAAATTTGCATGTCTGACTGCATGTTTCATCCAGCATCATGACATGCTTTCTTTCTTGCTTCCAGATGACAATGAGTTTGAGGATGTGAACATAGTACAACCAAACGATTTCTACCAGTCTCGTGATGCAGACAGTGGAAATTGGTGAAACCACAATGTGACTGACAAAGGAAAAGCTGGTGGAAAGGAGAGTCAGCAGTGCGCACATATCGTAGTCGTGATATTTCATTGTTAGCGATCTTTGTGCAATGAAACATAATTTTTACAAGGTAATCTAATGTATTAAGCTTCGTGAAGAAAACCATCATGTATTACGGGGAAACTCGTTTCCTTTGTTGGTAGGTTGAGTTTAACTCTTAAAGTCTACTGTGAATGAAGAACGAAACTTATCATGGTTCATATTGTTATATATATATATGGCATGATGTCAAACCCACTTTTGTGAGTTCAGTTTCAAAGCAGCTAATCATTTTAAAAAATTTCCTATTAAGGGAACTAATGAATGCAGGGAAACTTTCAGCATTTGACTATCATATCCATCTCCCCTGTTTTGGTTTACAGATACCATGTCAACAGCAGAGTAATCATGTTGGTGAAAATCCCTTATGTATAACTGAAAATGTTGATTAATTTTTTAGGGTTAAATGGTCGCCAACAACTTCTTGCAAGGTGAATAATTCGATGGCCATTAAATATTTTAGGCTTTGAACTTGGAAAACAGAGATAAACAGAGAGATGGCCAAAAATCCTGAGAAAACAGAGATAAGCTTCGATTGTAGAAAAAATTGCATTGCATATACTGATTAATTATTTAATCTCTTGGCATAAAAACTATCCTTCAAAATAGAAAAACATTACAATTACTAAGAAAGTAATGGCCTAACTAAGCTAGTTGAGATCGGCACATGGGGCAAGATCTTTTCCTCCAGAGCCACTGGGCAATGCAACCACCATGAAAAACATGCGAGCAAGGCGTCTTTCTACAGGTACCCGTGGAGAACCTTTCCAAACAGATAGAACATGTACCGTCTGATTGAAAGGCACTGGCATCGCATAAATCGAATAAATTCAGTCCTGGCACTTGTGTCAAACCCAAAGGTTCAGAGGTATCGCTTGGCTCCAACACAGACAACACTGGCACTCTCAGCAAATTTCTCAATCTCAGCAGGATGTTTTCTTCATTAATAATGTCAGCTTCACCATTGGACTGCCTTTTGATTTCACCAGTCTCATAATACTGAAAACCCTTCAAAGCCCAGGTTTTGCTTACTTCAACAACAATGAGAACTTTGGGTGCGTTTGGATTAGAGAATGTGTCAAGCCCGAAAGTGTAGTTCTTGACGAGGTATTCTGATATGCCGTTTGCCAAAGCTGCAATATTCCTCTGTTCAAGAAACTGCTGGGTACTCAGTACGGCTTCATAAGCCATTTTTTGTACATTGTTTGTACAAGACAAGCATTCAGGGTTGAATGGAAAACTGTAGGAAATTGGGTGGGAGAATCTAACATTTGACGTTGCTGGAGCGGAAACGAAGCGGCTCTTGATTAAAAACAGGACTTGTGCCTGAAGAACATGGTTCTCATGGCTCGATTTCACATTCCATTTGAATAGGCGTATCTTCTCCTGAAACATGATCTCTTCCATGACTTCTCTGAGAAATTTTGCCACTAACTTGGATTACAAGGCAGAAGAGGCACTACTAACTTGGATTACAAGGCAGAAGAGGCACTATTAAGTAGATGACAATGACGGTAAGCTAAAGCGGTGTTGGGTTTTAATGGGTTTTAATGGGCTTGCCAAGATGATAAACGGTTGATTTTTTTCCTACAAAAGATGGGCTTTTTTTGTTTTCAATTATATATTTTTATTTTTGATTTCGTATTTGTTATATATATATCTTTTTAATTCAGAATTTTTAAAATAAAACATATTTAAAAAATTCTCTTAATCCACACTATTTAAAGATTAAAGGAAAAATGATTACTTTAAAAAATTTAGGAATCATCCATCCCATGAGATTCTTATCCAAGGTCTTTAGAATAAGGTTTTTTTTTTTTTTTCCGAAATAACCATATAGTATGTTAATAAAGTGTTAAATTTTTAATTTTAATTATCAAAATTATTTTTTATAACCTCAAATTCAAAAATAATAATTTCTCCCCTTCCGGCATCTTGTTAAATCAACTTAATTTTTTTTTTGGTATAATCATAGGTATCCTCATTTATTCTATAATCTGAAATTAATTATGTTCGACTTAGGAGTGGTATTGTTGCTCGATAATGTAAATCTCATATATTGTTTTCAGTTTCATAATAACTTTAATTTAATTTTAGTCTTTGAAATGTTTTAATTTTAACTTTATTTTATTTCAATATATTATTGACTAAATATGACAAATTAAATAATTTTTCAAGTTTGAATAAGAGACTTTCAAATAATAAAAGTTCAAAATAAGTATTTGTGACAAAATATGATTAAAATTAAAAAAAGGAGTTAAGGAAGTAAAAGATGATAAAAATTAAAGCATACCATAGATTTTTTAGCAATGAGTCATGGAGGTTTTTTGCGGTATTTGGGAGATGTATTTTATATTTTTATTATGTTTGTTGCAGTGCTCAATCGAGAAATCAGGTTAATTCCAGTAAATCTCGTTCCAAATTATTCTAGCTTTATGAGAAATATAACTGTACGACGGGAATGATCTGTTGTTAAGTTATATTTTTTTTATTTAAGAGTGCATTTGGATGAACAATTTTTTAAATTTTGAAATATTTTCAATAAATATTTTTTTAAATGAATTTTTAAATATTAAAATTTGATGGAATAAAAAAATTATAAAAGGAAATATAAAAAATATGAATTATGGGTATCATTAAAATATTTTGGACTTTGAACTTGGAAAATAAAGAGACGGACAAAAGTAGTAGGAAAACAAAAATGAACAGAGAGATGGCCAAAAAGCCATGGAAAGCAGAGATAAGCCTCGAGTGTAGCAGAAATTGCATGTTCTGATTATTCAGAATCTCTCCGCGTTAAAAACAATCTTTCAAACAGTTAAGTGCTGCATTGAGAAATAAGAGAGATAATGGAAGAAAGGAAATTTCTTCTGTTTTCCGTGTTTAATTAAAATGAGCCTTAGGAGTTTTTTTTTTCTTTCTTATTTTCACATTGGTTTTTAAAGAATAACCAGAGAAAACAAAATAAATAAATAAATACGTGAAATTGTTAAAATTATTTGATTTTTGTGTAAGCTATTCTACTTGAAGATCGATGTATCCCATCAAAATTTATAAATATGTATTTGATTTATTTTTTGGAGCTGAGAAAGTCTTTCGTTTTCTTAACATTGTTGACTTTTCAATGGTGAGAGAGGAAGAAAGTTGGACGATATTGCCGGTGGAAATCAATGAACAATTGAAATGAAATTTCTGAGAAACATGCATGGTTTGGCTTCTCCTATATATAGTGATGTTCCAGATTGCATTGAGGTATATCATCAAGCAATTATTAATTAGCTGAGTGTATGCATCGAGATGGAGGCTTCCGGGTCTAAAAGTTTGGGGGTGGTTTTGGTAGTGGTTTTTGTATTAGGATTAGGAGGGTGGGGTGAGGGCTGTTGGGAGCTAGAAAAACTTGCTATCTTGCAACTCAAGCCTTTTTTTGATGTTCAGATAGACCCGTTCACCCTTGGTAACCACTCTGCTCTATACGACTGGGTGGAAGAGAGTTCCGATTGTTGTCAATGGGAAAGGGTGGAGTGCGATCCAACCAATGGACGAGTTATTGGACTCTCCCTTACAAACTCATTTATTGTAGATGCAGAATGGTTAGAGGGTACATATGTTGATCTGAACCAGTATCTCAACGCCTCTTTGTTTCTTCCTTTCGAGGAATTGAAGAGTCTTTCTTTGAGTGGGACTTTACTAGCTGGTTGTATCGACAACGAAGGTCATGCACTTCCTACCATTTTAATAATTCTTATATTAATTTGTTTCTGTTTGTTGAATAGATCGACTAATCCATCCAACTGAATATGTTGTTTTTTCTCTTAGAATTCTATGAATTTTTTAAGGAGTCCTTAAGTTATAATGTTTCAACTTCAAATTTATGTATTGAATTTATTTGATTTATTAATATTTAGGGTTTATGGATTTGCAGGTTTTGAAAAGTTAGTCCTAAAATTGAAGAAACTAGAGGTCATTGATTTAAGTTTCAACAATTTCAATGACAGCAACATTTTATCACCTTTACTTCAAATTTCATCTCTCAAGTCTCTAAATTTAGCCCACAATGAACTTAGTGGACCACTCCACACTAATGGTAATTAAATATATATTATATGTTTAATTTTTTTTCAAATTAATACAATACTAATCAATTTTAATGGTTTTGCAATACGTTTCAAATGATTATCAACGAAATTGAATGGCATTGTAGAGATCCTTGACTTAAGTTTCAATCGTTTCAATGATAGCAACATTTTATCATCTTTGGTTGAGATTTCATCCTTCAAGTCTCTGAATTTATCATTCAACGAACTAAAAGGAGTACCTATGAAATTGAGTGGCGCCGTAGAGATCCTTGACTTACATTGTAATGAGCTGGATGATAATATTTTGGAGCCTTTGAGTGAGCTTTCATATTTTAAAGCATTTAGATCTCTCTTACAATCGTATTAATGGATCGATCCATAACAACGGTAATATTAATTATTATGTTTACTTTTCATGTATAGCGTTTTAAAAGAATTCATATGCAAGGTAGGCGTTTTCTTCGTTATCTGCTTTGATTTTGACGCGCTTTCACATTGTGGGTTTGAAACAGAATTGAAAAATCTGAAAAACTTGGAGGGGTTGGATTTAAGCAACAATCAAGTTCAGAGCCTTGATTTTGTTAATGGTATGTTTCAAACTCAATTCACTTTGCACTTTGTACAAACGAAATGGTGACTACTAATGGTAAGTTAGTTGCAATGACTTTTGACTTTTATTTTTTATTTTTTATTTTTTATTTTTAAGTTAAAAGTATTTACATTTATGTTGGTGGATCCTTGCATTGGTTCAAAACAAATTTAGTTTTATAGTCTTCCATATTTTCTTAAATAATTTATATAATTTAATTAATTTAAGGTGAATAATTCGATGGCCATTAAATATTTTAGGCTTGGAACTTGGAAAACAGAGATAAACAGGGAGATGGCCAAAAATCCTGAGAAAACAGAGATAAGCTTCGATTGTAGCAAAAATTGCATTGCATATACTGATTAATTATTTAATCTCTCGGCATAAAAACTATCCTTCAATAGAAAAACATTACAATTACTAAGAAAGTAATGGCCTAACTAAGCTAGTTGAGATCGGCACATGGGGCAAGATCTTTTCCTCCAGAGCCACTGGGCAATGCAACCACCATGAAAAACATGCGAGCAAGGCGTCTTTCTACAGGTACCCGTGGAGAACCTTTCCAAACAGATAGAACATGTACCGTCTGATTGAAAGGCACTGGCATCGCATAAATCGAATAAATTCAGTCCTGGCACTTGTGTCAAACCCAAAGGTTCAGAGGTATCGCTTGGCTCCAACACAGACAACACTGGCACTCTCAGCAAATTTCTCAATCTCAGCAGGATGTTTTCTTCATTAATAATGTCAGCTTCACCATTGGACTGCCTTTTGATTTCACCAGTCTCATAATACTGAAAACCCTTCAAAGCCCAGGTTTTGCTTACTTCAACAACAATGAGAACTTTGGGTGCGTTTGGATTAGAGAATGTGTCAAGCCCGAAAGTGTAGTTCTTGACGAGGTATTCTGATATGCCGTTTGCCAAAGCTGCAATATTCCTCTGTTCAAGAAACTGCTGGGTACTCAGTACGGCT
Organism: Firmiana major; assembly: GCA_033439115.1. NCBI lineage: Eukaryota > Viridiplantae > Streptophyta > Magnoliopsida > Malvales > Malvaceae > Firmiana > Firmiana major. Next base: position 79,743,204 of record CM065900.1, on the reverse strand, counting down.
TCATAAGCCATTTTTTGTACATTGTTTGTAGAAGACAAGCATTCAGGGTTGAATGGAAAACTGTAGGAAATTGGGTGGGAGAATCTAACATTTGACGTTGCTGGAGCGGAAACGAAGCGGCTCTTGATTAAAAACAGGACTTGTGCCTGAAGAACATGGTTCTCATGGCTCGATTTCACATTCCATTTGAATAGGCGTATCTTCTCCTGAAACATGATCTCTTCCATGACTTCTCTGAGAAATTTTGCCACCAACTTGGATTACAAGGCAGAAGAGGCACTATTAAGTAGATGACAATGACGGTAAGCTAAAGCGGTGGCTTCTTCAACGGCTATTTTTATGTTGGGTTTTAATGGGCTTGTCAAGATGACATACGGTTGCTTTTTTTCCTACAAAAGATGGGCTTTTTTGTTTTTAATTGTATATTTTTATTTTTTGAATTCGTATTTGTTATATATCTTTTAAATTCAGAATTTTTAAAATAAAACATAATTAAAAAATTCTCTTAATCCACACTATTTAAAGATTAAAGGAAAAATGATTAATTTAAAAAATTTAGGAATCATTCATCCCATGAGATTCTTATCCAAGGTCTTTAGAATAAGGTTTTTTTTTTTTTCCGAAATAACCATATAGTATGTTAATAAAGTGTTAAATTTTTAATTTTAATTATCAAAATTATTTTTTATAACCTCAAATTCAAAAAAAATAATTTCTCCCCTCCCAGCATCTTGTTAAATCAACTTAATTTTTTCTTTTTTTTGGTATAATCATAGGTATCCTCATTTATTCTATAATCTGAAATTGATTATGTTCGACTTAGGAGTGGTATTGTTGCTTGATAATGTAAATCTCATATATTGTTTTCAGTTTCATAATAACTTTAATTGAATTTTAGTCTTTAAAATTTTTTAATTTTAACTTTATTTTATTTTCAATATATTATTGACTAAAATATGACAAATTAAATAAATTTTCAATTTTGAATAAGAGACTTTCAAATAATAAAAGTTCAAAATAAGTATTTGTGACAAAATATGATTAAAATTAAAAAAAGGAGTTAAGGAAGTAAAAGATGATAAAAATTAATGCATACCATAGATTTCTTAGCAATGAGTCATGGAGGTTTTTCGCCGTATTTGGGAGATGTATTTTATATGTTTATTATGTTTGTTGCAGTGCTAAATTGAGAAATCAGGTTAATTCCAATAAATCTCGTTTCAAATTATTCTAGTTTTATGAGAAATATGATTGTACGACGGGAATGAGTTGTTGTTAAGTTATTTTTTTTTTATTTAAGAGTGCATTTGGATGAACGATTTTTTAAATTTTAAAATATTTTCAATAAATATTTTTTTAAAATGAATTTTTAAATATTAAAATTTGATGGAATAAAAAAATTATAAAAGGAAATATAAAAAATATGAATTATGGGTATCATTAGATTGTGGTCTCAAGGGAACTAATGAATGCAAGGGAAGCATTCAACATATTGACCATCATATCCACCTCTCGTCGTTTGGTTCACGGATAATAAGTAAACAGCGGAGTAATCACGTTGGCGAAAATCCAATATGTAGGGCTGAAAAAATTTTAGGGACTTAAATGGTCATCAACGAATTTTTGGACTTTGAACTTGGAAAATGAAGAGATGGACTAAAAAAATGAACAGAGAGATGACCAGAAAGCCATTAGTGAAGAGGAGTCTCTCTTTCAAACAGTTAAGTGGGGCATTGAGAAATAAAAGCGATAATGGAAGGAAGGAAATTTCTTTTGTTTTTCGTGTTTAATTAAAATGAGCCTTAGGAATTTTTTTTTCTCATTTTCACATTGGTTTTTAAGGAATAACCAGAGAAAACAAAATAAATAAATAAATACGTGAAATTGTTAAAATTATTTGATTTTTGTGGATATGCTATTCTACTTGAAGATCGATGTATCCATCTAATTTTATAAATATGTATTTGATTTATTTTTTGGAGCTGATAAAGTCTTTCGGATGTCAACGTCTTTCGTTTTCTTAACATTGTTGACTTTTCAATGGTGAGAAAGGAGGAAAGTTGGACGATATTGCCGGTGGAAATCGAAAGAAGAAACTTGGACGAAATTGCTCGTGGAATTTTATCAAGAACTGAAACGAAATTTACAAGAATCGTTCATTGTTTGGCTTCTCCTATATATAGTGATGCTCCAGCATGCATTGAGGTATATCATCAAGCAATTATTCATTAGCTGAGTATATACATCGAGATGGAGGCTTCCGGGTCTAAAAGTTTGGGGGTGGTTTTGGTAGTGGTTTTTGTATTAGGATTAGGAGGGTGGGGTGAGGGCTGTTGGGAGCAAGAAAAACTTGCTCTCTTGCAACTCAAGCCTTTTTTTGATGTTCAGATAGACCCGCTCACCCTTGCTAACCATTCTGCTCTATACGACTGGGTGGAAGAGAGTTCAGATTGTTGTCAATGGGAAAGGGTGGAGTGCGATCCAACCAATGGACGAGTTATTGGACTCTCCCTTACAAACTCATTTATTGTAGATGCAGAAAGGTTAGAGGATACATATGTTGATCTGAACCAGTATCTCAACGCCTCTTTGTTTCTTCCTTTCGAGGAATTGAAGAGTCTTTCTTTGAGTGGGACCTTACTAGCTGGTTGTCTCGACAACGAAGGTCATGCACTCCCTACCATTTTAGTAATTCTTATATTAATTTGTTTCTGTTGAATAGAACGACTAATCCTTGCAACCGAGTATTTTGTTTTATAATTCTATGAATTTTTTATAGAGTCCTTAAGTTATAATGTTTCAACTTCAAATTTATGTATTGAATTTGTTTGATTTATTAATATTTATGGTTTTTGGATTTGCAGGTTTTGAAAAGTTAGCCCTGAAGTTGAAGAAATTAGAAGTCCTTGATTTAAGTTTCAATAATTTCAATGATAGCGACATTTTATTATCTTTACTTCAAATTTCATCTCTCAAGTCCCTAAATTTAACATATAATGAACTTAATGGACCACTCCACACTAATGGTAATTTTATATATATATATATATATATATATATATATATATATATATATATATATATATATATATATACATATATTATATGTTTAATTTTTTTCCAAATTAATACAGTACTAATCAATTTTAATGGTTTTGCATACGTTTCGAAAGATTATCAACGAAATCAGATGTTTCAACTTCAAATTTATGTATTGAATTTGTTTGATTTATTAATAGTTATGGTTTTTGGATTTGCAGGTTTTGAAAAGTTAGCCCTGAAGTTGAAGAAATTAGAAGTCCTTGATTTAAGTTTCAATAATTTCAATGATAGCGACATTTTATTATCTTTACTTCAAATTTCATCTCTCAAGTCCTTAAATTTAGCCTATAATGAACTTAATGGACCACTCCACACTAATGGTAATTATATATATATATATACATATATTATATGTTTAATTTTTTTCCAAATTAATACAGTACTAATCAATTTTAATGTTTTGCATACGTTTCGAAAGATTATCAACGAAATCAGATGTTTCAACTTCAAATTTATGTATTGAATTTGTTTGATTTATTAATATTTATGGTTTTTGGATTTGCAGGTTTTGAAAAGTTAGCCCTGAAGTTGAAGAAATTAGAAGTCCTTGATTTAAGTTTCAATAATTTCAATGATAGCGACATTTTATTATCTTTACTTCAAATTTCATCTCTCAAGTCCTTAAATTTAGCCTATAATGAACTTAATGGACCACTCCACACTAATGGTAATTATATATATATATATATATATATATATACATATATTATATGTTTAATTTTTTTCCAAATTAATACAGTACTAATCAATTTTAATGGTTTTGCATACGTTTCGAAAGATTATCAACGAAATAAGATGTTTCAACTTCAAATTTATGTATTGAATTTGTTTGATTTATTAATATTTAGGGTTTATGGATTTGCAAGTTTTGAAAAGTTAGCCTTGAAGTTGAAGAAACTAGAAGTCCTTGATTTAAGTTCCAATAATTTCAATGATAGCAACATTTTATCATCTTTATTTCAAATTTCATCTCTCAAATCCCTAAATTTAGCCGACAATGAACTTAATGGACCAATCCACACTAATGGTAATTAAATATATATTATATGTTTAATTTTTTTCAAATTAATATAATACTAATCAATTTTAACGGTTTTGCAATACGTTTCGAAGGATTATCAACGAAATCGAATGGCATTGTAGAGATCCTTGACTTAAGTTTCAACAATTTCAATGATAGCAACATTTTATCATCTTTGGTTGAGATTTCATCCTTCAAGTCTCTGGATTTATCGTGGAACAAACTGAAAGGAGTACCTATGAAATTGAGTGGCGTCGTAGAGATCCTTGACTTACACGGCAATAAGCTGGATGATAATATTTTTGAGCCTTTGAGTGAGCTTTCATATTTAAAGCATCTAGATCTCTCCTCCAATCGTATTAATGGATCGATCCATAACAACGGTAATATTAATTATTATGTTTACTTTTCATGTATAGCATTTTAAAAGAATTCATATGCAAGGTAGGCATTTTCTTATCTTTTTCCTGCTTTGACTTTTGACGCGCTTTCATATTGTGGATTTGAAACAGAATTGAAAATTTTGAAAAACTTGAAGGAGTTGGATTTAAGCTACAATCAAATTCAGAGCCTTGATTTTTTTAATGGTATGTTTCAAACTCAATTCACTTTGCGCTTTATATCTCGTAGTTTTACTTTGTACAAACGAAATGGTGACTACTAATGGTAAGTTAGTTGCAATGATTTTTATTTTTTATTTTTTATATTTTATTTTTAAGTTAAGAGTATTTACATTTATGTTAGTGGATCCTTGCATTGGTTCAAAACAAATTTAGTTTTACAGTCTTCCATATTTTCTTAAATAATTTATATAATTTTATTAATTTTATTTTTTAATTAAGAAACTCATGCATCTCAAATTTCTAGTTAATTAAAAATGTAAAACTATTTGTTCCATAATAATAAAAGTTTAACTGACGATACTAGTAGGTTGTTAAACCTAACGATTAATTTGTAAGAATACAAATCCTTCACAAAGTTATAGAAATCGTATAAAATAATTTATTTTACACTAATATAATATGATCACTTGGTAAGTTCCATCCAAATCCCTAAGGTTTACATCTAATCTAATTTTAATTCATTAGTATAAAAAATAGACATTCTGCCCTAAATTTTTCCTATTTCATAGGACAACTAAGTCCTTCGTTAGTCAACCATTAAGTAAACTGTTAAAAACGTAATTTTAAGATCATTTTATCCCTAAATTATTTGAAATATTTTAAATACCAAAAATCAAACAAAAATAAAAAAGAACTATTGGGTTTTGAAATGTTTGTATTATTTTTAACTTCTAATTTATTTTTTGTTTATTTATTTAAAATTATCTTTTATTTATTTATTTTTAATTCTAATTTATTTATTTATTTATTTATTTACTTCTAATAAAAATGTAAATAAACATAAAATTATTTATATTTAAAATTATTCAAAATCAAAATAATTTAAAATTTGAAAATTTTGAAACATTTATTGAAATTGTTAAAATTTAAATTAAGTAAAATTTTATTTTTAATAAATAATAAGATTAAATCTAATATATTTGAAAAAAAAATCATGCATTGAGCAATGCTCGTAAAGAAATAGTGAAAAAATTGTAAAAAAGAGTACATAAGAGTAGAATATAGAGGGAAAATAGAAAAATGAAGAATCATTTATATTTAAAAGTTTAAAGTTGGATAATTTTGTAATTACTCACATTCTAATAATTTTTGTTAACAATGTTAAGTTATTTTGGGTGGAGTGTTTGTTTTTAATATTAATGAACTAAAATTGAATTAGATTCAAATCTCAATAATTTTTATGAAATTTACCCTAATTTTTATGAAATTTACCCTAATATATATTATATATAAATGAAACAAGTAGTTTAATATATCTTGTGGTATGATAATGATAGGATCTTTGTCATTTCAGTTACGGACAAAAGAATGGATAAATTTATCTATTTTTTTTTCTAGTATTATGAGAGTATAAGATTTTACGTAGCTAACCTTATGCATACTGTGTATAAATCATAGGATTAATATGGTAGATTCTTGTCGTAAAAGCATTTTATCATTCCATTTCACTTTAAAATATTTTCAATAAATTTATGTTGTTATTGTTGCCATTTCCATAGGTTTATTTCAATTGAGGAATTTAGAATCCTTGAAGATGGACGGAATTTCTCTCCAAGAAAGCTTTCTTGAAAAGATTGGAGCAATGACTTCTCTCAAGATTTTGTCATTAAGTGATTGTGGACTTAACGACACCTTCACAGATATTTGTCAACTAAGGCGTCTCGAAGAACTGGATATCAGTTGGAATATGTTAAGGGGTGCCTTACCAAATTGCCTCTCAAACCTCACATTTCTTGCACATTTAGATCTCTCCTCCAATCAATTTCATGGTGACTTATCAGCTATATCTATACTTCAAAGTTTGGCATACATTGACCTTTCAAACAACCAATTCCAAATCCCAAGCTCATTAAAACCCTTTTTCAACCATTCAAAACTCAAGCATTTCAATGGCTTTGCATAGATTTTAATGGTTTTGCATAGATTTCGAAAGATTATCAACGAAATCGGATGTTTCAACTTCAAATTTATGTATTGAATTTGTTTGATTTATTAATATTTAGGGTTTTTGGATTTGCAGGTTTTGAAAAGTTAGCCCTGAAGTTGAAGAAACTAGAAGACCTTGATTTAAGTTTCAATAATTTCAATGATAGCGACATTTTATTATCTTTACTTCAAATTTCATCTCTCAAGTCCCTAAATTTAGCCTATAATGAACTTAATGGACCACTCCACACTAATGGTAATTAAATATATATATATATATATATATACATATTATATGTTTAATTTTTTCCAAATTAATACAGTACTAATCAATTTTAATGGTTTTGCATAGATTTCGAAAGATTATCAACGAAATCGGATGTTTCAACTTCAAATTTATGTATTGAATTTGTTTGATTTATTAATATTTAGGGTTTTTGGATTTGCAGGTTTTGAAAAGTTAGCCCTGAAGTTGAAGAAACTAGAAGACCTTGATTTAAGTTTCAATAATTTCAATGATAGCGACATTTTATTATCTTTACTTCAAATTTCATCTCTCAAGTCCCTAAATTTAGCCTATAATGAACTTAATGGACCACTCCACACTAATGGTAATTAAATATATATATATATATATATACATATTATATGTTTAATTTTTTCCAAATTAATACAGTACTAATCAATTTTAATGGTTTTGCATAGATTTCGAAAGATTATCAACGAAATCGGATGTTTCAACTTCAAATTTATGTATTGAATTTGTTTGATTTATTAATATTTAGGGTTTTTGGATTTGCAGGTTTTGAAAAGTTAGCCCTGAAGTTGAAGAAACTAGAAGACCTTGATTTAAGTTTCAATAATTTCAATGATAGCGACATTTTATTATCTTTACTTCAAATTTCCTCTCTCAAGTCCCTAAATTTAGCCTATAATGAACTTAATGGACCACTCCACACTAATGGTAATTATATATATATATATATACATATATTATATGTTTAATTTTTTTCCAAATTAATACAGTACTAATCAATTTTAATGGTTTTGCATAGATTTCGAAAGATTATCAACGAAATCGGATGTTTCAACTTCAAATTTATGTATTGAATTTGTTTGATTTATTAATATTTAGGGTTTTTGGATTTGCAGGTTTTGAAAAGTTAGCCCTGAAGTTGAAGAAACTAGAAGTCCTTGATTTAAGTTTCAACAATTTCAATGATAGCGACATTTTATCATCTTTACTTCAAATTTCATCTCTTAAGTCCCTAAATTTAGCCAATAATGAACTTAATGGACCACTCCACACTAATGGTAATTAAATATATATATATATAGATACATATTATATGTTTAATTTTTTTCCAAATTAATACAGTACTAATCAATTTTAATGGTTTTGCATAGATTTCGAAAGATTATCAACGAAATCGGATGTTTCAACTTCAAATTTATGTATTGAATTTGTTTGATTTATTAATATTTAGGGTTTTTGGATTTGCAGGTTTTGAAAAGTTAGCCCTGAAGTTGAAGAAACTAGAAGACCTTGATTTAAGTTTCAATAATTTCAATGATAGCGACATTTTATTATCTTTACTTCAAATTTCATCTCTCAAGTCCCTAAATTTAGCCTATAATGAACTTAATGGACCACTCCACACTAATGGTAATTATATATATATATATATATATATATACATATTATATGTTTAATTTTTTTCCAAATTAATACAGTACTAATTAATTTTAATGGTTTTGCATACGTTTCGAAGGATTATCAACGAGATTAGATGTTTCAACTTCAAATTTATGTATTGAATTTGTTTGATTTATTAATATTTAGGGTTTATGGATTTGCAGGTTTTCGATTGCCATTTCATTCTCACATGAAATTAGTGAGATTAGATGTCTCCAGCAATTTCATTGATGGTCACATTCCAATAGAAATTGGACTTTATCTACCAGGTTTAAAGGATCTAAATCTTTCGAACAATTGTTTGGATGGTAGCATTCCCTCTTCGATTGGTGATATGAAGTCATTGAACACATTAGATTTGTCCAACAATAGATTGTCTGGCACAATACCTGAGTATCTTTTCACGGGTTGTTTCTCCTTAGAAAGCCTAGTATTATCAAATAACACATTGCAAGGCCGAATTTTCCCTACAAACTTCAACTTGACAAACTTGAGGGAACTATATCTGGGTAACAATAACTTCACAGGACCGATTCCGAATAGCTTGTCAAACTTCTCGTCCCTGATCGTAATCGACATCGGTTATAACCATATCTCTGGTGGAATCCCAAGGTGGATGGGGAATATGCCACGATTAGAAAAGATCATGTTGCCCAATAATCATATTGAAGGTCTCATCCCAAGGGAGCTTTGTCAACTTACATTAATGAGAGTTTTGGACCTTACTATGAACAACTTATCTGGGACGCTACCTGCTTGCTTCAACAACCAATCATCTATCAACCATCTTCATTTGTCGAAAAATAGGCTACAAGGATCAATACCAAATGAAATTTTCAAGAATGTTAAACTGAGGACATTAGATCTCAGTTATAACAAGTTAACTGGCAATATCCCAAATTGTGTCGGCAACCTTTCTAACTTGGCTTTTCTTGTGTTAAAACACAATAATCTTGGAGGTGAGATTCCAGATCAACTTTGTCAATTGGACGAATTAAGTTTGATTGACCTTTCTCATAATAATCTTTCCGGTCATATCCCTAATTGCCTAAATGTTACGGTACATGGGGAACCACTTAGAGGTTTTTCTATTTATAATAGAGACTCATATTCTTCTTATTTTGGTGTTACAAATCAACCATTAGAGTTGACAACAAAGAGTAGATCTTACTCCTATAAGGGAAGAATCCTCAGATACTTGTCTGGCATCGATCTCTCCTCCAACAAGTTGACTGGTGAGATTCCTCAAGAAATGGGAAACCTTCACAAAATTGTTATGTTGAACCTATCTCATAACAGTTTGACAGGTTCAATCCCACCATCTTTTTCTAACCTCAAGGAAATTGAGAGTTTAGATCTTTCTTACAACAACTTGAGTGGGAATATCCCTCCTCAATTTGTTGAGTTAAATTTCTTGGATTTTTTCAATGTGTCATACAATAATTTATCTGGGAAGCCCCCTCCAAGGCAAGCGCAGTTTTCCACTGACATTGATACGGACAGCTATTGGGGAAATCCTTTTCTTTGTGGGGAACCGTTGCCTAAAAATTGTTCAACAACGCCAAACCAGCCAGTTGAAGATGGAGAAGATGATGAAGATGGTGGCTTAATTGACTTTCAGTCCTTTTATGTAACATTCACTGTGTCTTACATAATGGCGCTATTGTGTATTACCACAGTTATGTACATAAATCCTCACTGGAGGCGAGCATGGTTCTGTCTTGTAGAAAGAAGCATGACTTCTTGCTTTTATTTTGTGATAGACAATCTCCCCGCACAATTCTGTTGTGGTAAAATTTAATGTAGCCAAGCAATACATATTCATCTTTCTTCAGTTTTGGAAGGGTGAATCTTTTGACTTTTTAAATCACAGTTTTAGTTTAGATCTTTCTTATAACAACTTCAGCGGGAGTATCCCTCATCAATTTGTTGAATTATATTCTTTAGTTTATTTTGATGTGTCATACAACAATTTATCTGGGAAGCCACCTCCAAGGACTGCACAGTTTGCAAGTGATTTTGATGTGAACAACTATTGGGGAATCTTTTTTTTTTTTTTTGTGGAGAACCATTGCTTAAAAATTATTCAATAATGCCAAACCAGCTAGTTAAAGATGGAGAAGATGATAAAGATGATAGCTTAATTGACATTGAAGCTTTTTATGTAACATTCATCGTGTCTTACACAATGGTGGTGTTGTGTATTGCTGCAATTATGTACATAAATCCTCATCGGAGGCAAGCAAGCATGGTTTCATCTTGTAGAAAGAAGCCTTACTTCTTGCTTTTATTTTGTCATAGACAATCTCCATGCACGATTCGGTTGTGGTAACATTTAATGTAGCCAACTAATATCTATTGGATGTGTGAATCCTGATACTTTTTTGAATTTAGGGTTTTAGTCCATCTACCTCAATTAATTAGGTTTGCATTTATATTTCTATTAAAAGACGGTTGATAATGATGTTAAAATCACGTGAAATTTTTTGTTATAACATGACTTGTTAATTGAATTTTTTTTTTTTTTTTTTTTTGCCATGTGACCTACATTAGCACAAAAATTTCTTTGATTTTAATAAAAAAATACTAAAATTATTGTTTAAAATTTTAATAATATTAATTATTATTTAATTTAAGTAAAATATATATATTTTTATGAATGATACTTGTCTTATGGCCAAGATATTAAACCATCTATGTGATCATCCAAATTAACATCAATATAACATCATTATTAACTGTCGTTATTTTTAATAAAAGTTTAATGATTAAATTTATTATAGTGAAGTTAAGGTATTCAAATTAAAAGTGTTTATTGATTGAATTTGTTGAGCTGAGCTTGGCCGATTAACACATTTAGAGACTTACCAAGGCCTGACCCAGCCCCTCGCTTAAGTTCCTTAAATTTAAATTTGAATATTTTTATTATATTTTAAAATTAAAGTTAAATATACAACAAGTTATTAATAATAAATCTATTGTTCCGAACTTGTGGATTGAGATATTTGTCCACGTTCAAGCCCGCAAATTTAAGATCTGTTTAGCTAAACTCGGGCAGGACTTTGGTTTAGATTTTCGGTCCGAGAATCATACCCGGTAAAATAATGATTTATGATTAATTTTAATTTTATAATATATTTGAAAATAATAACATATAATTAGTATAAAACTATTATTTGTCATTCTCAACAATAAATAATATATAAGAAGATAGGCCCATAGGGTCTTAGCTTGGACTTGGCTTTAATATACGAGGCCTCAGCCTTGCTTTAATATCACTTCTCTTATGCATTTCTGTTTCAAGTTACATGTTATTTGACAAGGTAAAAATATTATTTTCTTCTTTATCGAGTTACATTTTAATTTCACTTTTCTTATGCATTTCTTAGTCTTAACCATATATGTCTCTAGCATATATTAAGTTCAAATTGGCCTTTCAAAGTACTATTTGAAGGATTGGCTTAGCTAAATCTTGCTCATAGTAAAAAAAAAATACACACACAGGAAGGGTCTATATTATTGAATTTTATGATCATGAGTGAATAAAAAATATTACATATGATATAATGTTAAGTCTCAGCCTATTCCTAAGCCGTCGGCTGGCATCCCTTATAGTTTAAATCTTCAAATTTTTGAAACCCGCACGGTCATATCGAAATAAATACTTCAATTCACATCTTCATTGTGATTCGAACATGAGACCCTTAAATACCTAAATCTTACACACATGATACCATTTAATCCAATGAAATAAATTGTACCATGTGTGTAAGGTTTGAGTACTTAAGGGTTCTAGGTTCGAGCCACAATGGAGACACGAATTGGGGTATTTATTTCGATAAAATCGTGTGGATCAGTGGACCAAAGCTGACAATACAGATGAGTCAAGACAAACTTGAAGATCTAAGCCCCAAAGGGATGCCAGCCGACGGTTTAGGAACGGGCTGGGTCTTAACAATAAAACAACGATTTCATTTTACTTACTAATTAAATGATTGAGTTATGAGTCAATATTACTTCGACAGATTATTTATATTAATGTTAATTCTCACATCTCACCATCAAACGGAAATTAACTTTTATTAAACTTTGTACGGATTTTGAGAAAAACGAAGCAATACATATAATAAGTTTTAAAATAGTTGATCACACTTTAATTTCTAATGTTTCTCAATAAAGCAAAATATTGGGAAACTTTATTTGTTATATGGATGTCTTTCAAACTTTCCATTTTTCTTAGAATATTGGTGGGGGAGATAACCCACCCTAACCATGTAGTTTCTCCCTTTAACTTGACCATCAAATTAGAACTAGTGATTCGATTAACAATCTAGCATTTCATTATAAAAGATTGCTATATAGTTTGAAAATTTTACAAGTTTTACCATGATATAATACTTTTCATTAATTTTAAAAATAAAAAATTATATCTCAGCTGGAACTCTGTTGTAGTTTTTTTTTTGGAAATAAGATGGTACTATTTCTGTCCATTATATATGAGGATGACCTACAATCTCATTACCCCTTTTCACAAAAAGGAAAAAAAAAATACACGAATTTCATATATATCGAACTTGGGAAATTGCTTGACTTGGGCCGGGTCAGCCAGCTTGTAAGATTTATGACTGAGCTTATTGTTGAATCCAGATAGGCTTTAATGGAAGTAATGATTTTCAATCGAGGCTTAAGCAAAATAGCTGTAAAATGGGCCACTTTTCCTTTCAAGTCTCAGACGAAAGCTGTGGTCCAAGAAAAAAAGTGTAAAAGGCCATCATCGATGGGGAAAGGGACTCATGTCATGTGCCGTGATGCCCTCAATGGCACATTCATCTTTTGCCCTTCAAAAATATGGACCTACCATCTACTGTGTGACCTTTGTGTCATGGCTGCCTGGTCTGGCATGCATGAATATGCAATGATTAATGATGATTTTTCAAAGATTAGTTAATGAGTTATAAATGATAATTAGAGAATAGATAGGATTATAAGGATGATTTTTTTTTTTTAGTTAAAAAGAACAAGACACAATTATATACACGACTTATATTGTTTTAATTATCAATCTTTTTCCTTATTAACAATATAAAATTATCAATCATATTGTTAATGGAGTTTATTCAAAATTAATCATGCATGTGCTCATAATTATAATTGTTTGTGAAAGCATGCACTTTATATTGCTTAAAAAAGTTTAAAAAAGCAAGATAAACAATAAAAAGAGGCAAAAGTGAAATGGCAAAATGATGCATTTGGCCATGAAAAATGATGTTTGTCTTTATTTTTCCAATTGATTTTCTTTAGCCAAGCTAGAAATGGACAGTGTTGAAGCAAAATAATTAATTGGTAATTAGAAAATGGGAGGCAAAGAAACTCCATTTATGCCTTTGCTCGCAAGCATTGCTTGGCCTTTTTTTTCCCACAAAGTCTTAATTAGCTATAATTATTAGAAGTTTTCCGAACGTAAGTTCATGTCATCTTACATTATTTCAATTTCATCATTAAGGTATCTTCAATTTCATACCAATAAATTATAACGGGTCTTCAAATTATTTATTTTTATAATGTGAGAAAAGTAAAGTTGTTGTTACTCAGTTACAACGGTAACGAATTGGTGACGTATTCGTCTTAATTTTTGTGTCATGTTCTACTGAAAATTTTGTAAGAAAATGAATAATCGGAGAGAAGTAGAGATTGTTCCTTAAGTAAGTAGTTCGATATTTAAGTCAGAACGAAATTTTAACAGAGTCTCAGTAAAAAAATAGAGACTTTGTTTCATAAATCATATTTGACCCTTATTTATAAAGATTAATTTCACATTTAATTACGTAGTTGTACACTAATTAAGTATTTTTTACTGATTTACGGGTCTTGCAGAATCAAAAATATTTAAGGATAAAATTGTCCAAATAGCATAATTTATGTCTCCCATAATATTGTTTTCAAGACGATAAATCCAATTTTCTACATATTTTCTTTATGTACCACGTAACGCATTTTTATTATTTTTTATTTTATTAATTTTTTTATCATTCAAAACAAAAATAACTCAATTATTTTTATCAAAATAAATAAATTTTCACCCACAATCCATATATATATATATATATATATATATATATATATATATATATATATATATATATATATATATATAGTCCGACAAATCAAGCAATCGAAACAAAGAAAACAACTCCGTTTTCGAGAAAAGCCAATTGTACAACTGTGCTCTGCTCAACTAAGCTACGGAATTTGCGTGTGAAAAGGATAAGACAAACCATCAATACTACCTAATTCATAGGTCCAAAATAAAAAATTAAAAAATGATTTTAATTATTTATAAATTAATATTTCATGATTTTTAATAAAAAAGTGTTGAAATTTATAATTGCGAATTATATATTTCCTCCAAAATATTCATTAGCATTTCTTCTTCTTTTGTTCTTCTTTATATGTAGCCTGCGTCTCCTTCGACTTTGACCTAGACGTTCAATTTTACAAGTCCTTTTTTCTCATGAATTAATGGGCCAATAAATGAGGACCACGTCATATTTTCATTTGGGACTCTGATTTTCAATGTTGACTGGTGTAGACTGTAGAGTGGGAAGCAATCATTGGTCTCAGCCATGTTATTATGTGGTCACCAACACACACCCAACCCAAACTTTTACTAGGTAGGAAAGGGAAAGTGATATAAAATTTGGGTTAAAATTAGAAAAAAAAATGGTGTTGGTTGCGGCTAATTTGTGAGAATTCCTCACAAATATATTTTTTTAATAAAAAAAATTGAAAAATGAGAATATAAATTATAAGTATTAAATTTATTAAAAATTATTTTTTTAAAAAAATTATATGAATCAATTGAATTAATTTTACTTAAATCAAGAATGTCAGTTATTAAATAAAGTTTTTAATAAAAATTTTATCATAGTAAACACAAATTTTGGAAACAGTTCTATCTTAGCTACCTAAAAATGAGTTTTCAATTCATGAACTCAATACCATAAAAATTATAATGAAATATTGATGTGACTTAATTACAAATAATAAAAATCCTAATTTATAATAAATATATATTTCTGTTTTAATTTTTTTTATAATTATTTAATAATTATAATTAAGCCATGTCAAAATTTCAGGACAACTCTCAAAGAATCCAGTTTATAAGATCAGAACTCATGACACGTCACAAATTGTAATTTTTTTTTTTTGTAAAGTTGTGCTTGCAATTTAAAAACTGATTTATTTACATATCTTTATGTTTGGTTTGGGATTTGGACAAAGGGAATTAGACAAACAGACAAAGAGAATTGCTTCCCAAAACAGAAGAGAATTTTCGGCTCTTGATAATGACAGGTGATATATATTGCTAAATCCTGCTTTGCTTCATATGAGGACCGAATTCGATACCAATATTCACATTTATAATATATAATGTACCTAATCAATAAAATCTAACATTATCTAATCACATCTTCTTTTTTTTTTAAAATAGCATGTGTAATTTAGTCAATTTAATTGAACAATACACACTAAATTTTAGTTTAAACATAAACTCGAAGGTTCGAATTTAACTTGAGTTACGTTGATTTTCATGTTCAAAAATATAAATTGACTCAAGATAAAAATAAATTCGCTTGAATTTAATTCAAAATTTAAATTCAATTTATATACATACAGTACAATATATTTTTTATAAATATTTAAAATTGATTTAATTATACTTGAACTAAATGTGATGAACATAAAATTGAGTTCAAATACCTTTTTCAAGTTGGATCTGAATAGCTCGTAATTTTAACTAATTAGACTACATTAAAAAAAAAACTTGAACATGGTGTTGTACAGGTATGAAGCAATCCGACACACAGCAAAAGTTAGGTTAGGTTGGGTGGTGGGATTCGAAAGATCGATGCTTACGATGGTCTTTTTACAAAATGTTATAAAGTAAACATAATTACAGGATTAGTTACAGGGTTAACATAAATGTAAGAAATGAGACACATTATAGGCTCAATGATTATATTTATTTATATATTATGTCATGAATTATTCTAAATTGCTAAGTAGAAATTTGTATGATTCAAGCTTAGGGCATAGGCTTCCACAGTAGTATTTCTTAAAATGCAAAACGAAACCTAACCTATGAGCAAGACTCGAGATCCACCCTTCACAATTCGAGACAAATCGACAAATTAAATGAGTTAATTCAGTGCAATCGAAAGAAAAGAGACAAAATTTGAATCCCTTTCAGCTGCTACCACAAACAAAGAATTACAAACTATAATTCAACTTAATCATAATAGAGTAGTTGATATTTGGTTAACTTTATTCTAAAATATATATATATATATAGTATATTTGTTAAATTGTCTGATTAACTAAAAACAAAAGCAACGGATTATTTAGCAAACTTTTTTTAATTTCAAAATTATTTTAAAGGTACGTTATTTGTTTAAATAATTAGATATGAAAATATTTTTTTTAATTTGTAATTATGTAAACACGTATTATACATTTGAAGTCACTTGTAAATATAATAATTAAAGCGCACATTAAATATCATTTGAGATTGGAGTTTCATAGAAATCCCTCCTTTCCCACTAAAAAGAAAAAAGATCAATACTTTAAGTAACTGAATAGTTATATATATAAGTATATATAAAGAGAAGAGTTTTTATTTACATTATTGTAAAATTAATTTAGTTTTACACTTTATTATTTTTTTATACAATTTATATTTTTTAATTTAACTATTGAATTTTTACATTTTTTCATGTAAATCATACATATTAAATTTCAAGTTAATAAAAAATTTCTAATTATTAGTTCGATAATAATAAAATGTTACTAACTAATGTTATTTTCAATTGAAATTATTGAGATATAAGATCAATTTGAAATTTTACATGTATTACGAATATAAACAGGTTGTTAAATTTAAAAATTAGTTTTTTAAAATATTAATCTTATATATAATTATAAAACACGTTTTATATATATATATATATATATATATATATATATTAAAAAAAAACAAAAAAAGGTTGAAATAGTGGGGGAGATTAAATCTAAACCTTGCAAAAATCCACTTATTGAAGAAGGTGAGTAAATCATTTCAACTCATCTCAATCCGAGTTCAAGAACATACTTAAATAAGTTACATGATGACAACAATTAATCGAAATTTTGAAATGCTAATCATTTGCTTAGGTTACTTGCTGAAGTTCATTGTTCCCCTAATAAGGTATCAAATCTAAATCAAAATGGTTTGCGACTAGTTCATTTCCTAGATTTGGGGCCATCCATAAGCAACAAAGTTTAATGAATTTAGGGACGGTTTTTGGTTCAGAAGGAATACATGATCTAAATGGGTGATTAATGCTTTCAATGCTTATAGCTGGCGGGTTTGAATGCAACTTTAAGTAATGTTATAATTAGCAACGATTTTAATGTTTGTTGGTGGAGATTTTGATGCGCGGCTAAATTCTTGTTGATATTGCGTGTATAAATTCAAATTACAATTATCATTAAGCAATTTTCCTTTTATACAAAATAATTAGGACACTCAAGAGAAAAAAATAAAAAACAATTAAACAAATTACTTAATTGATGGAGTAGCCAATAAGAGATATATAATTCAACAAAAATTAAAAAAAAATCATTTTGTGTAATTTGAATTTAAAACTTAAAACAATATCTCAACATATTTTTCATTATATAATACATTTTTCGATAATACGATTAATGGTATTTTCTAAGTTTGTTGAGATTTAATCATTTTCTTAATAATTTAACAGCGTGAATAATTCTTAATATTTTACTTTTAAAATACCTCCCATAAATATTAAATCTAAATTTACAAAAAAAAAAACCCTTATCAGTTAAGTTAACCCATTCATTATATAATTTTTTTGTTTTTACTAAATTACTTAAGTTAATCATAAATTTAAATTCTTGATTAATTGGATAGCTTAGAAAAACCCTTGTAGCAACTTCATTAATTTTATTTATACTCTTATAATTTAATGGTAATTACAATTTTTTTCTAAATAAATTTAGGCAATTTAAAAAAAAAAACAACTAATTAATAGTTTAATAAATAACTATCAGCAAGTACATTTTCATAATTTAAAATTTGATCATAAGTTGGGTTATATCTATTTTCATACCACAATCAAATACACTTTTTATCCATATCTAATATATAAGTTAGTATGATTAAATCTCAATTATTTAATTCAATTGATTCGTGTAATATTTTTATTTTGCAGTTTAATTTGCACCAAAAAAAATTAACTAGTTATATATATATATATATTAATGCAACTTAATAAAAAGGAGTCATATACGTCTTAAATGTTGATTATTGAGTTAATTTTATTTAATTATTCTCCCATTTTACATGCTCCATATTTTCTAATAAAGTCACATTATACCTACCACTTTTTTTTTTCTTTCCATTTTTGTTTATTGTTCCAAAATTCATTAATTCATTCTTTCATTGTGTAGTTAACAACTTCAAGCAATACAAGTAAAGTATTGGCACAGATAAGATCAACGGTCTCTGTAATTGAAATTTTAATATCATATTTTTAAATAAAAGAATAAGATTTAATTATCAAATAAAACGAAAAAATTGCATTTATCAATTGAAATTAAGTATTTTTAAATAATTATAAATTAATAAAAAAAATGCTTTTCTTCAAGAAAAATAACTTGACAGAAGAAAACTTCTTATTTTCTTCTTCTTCTAAGCTGTAAGTTCAGAAAAGCCCAATAAAGTAGGTGGCGCGAAAACAACGTCCTTCTTACTTCCTCTCAACTGAAAAACCGTTTTCTTTTCCCTCATCTTTTTTTTTCAAACTTTTTTCTTTTTCTTTTTCTTTTATTTTTCCTTCCTTTCGCTTTTAAATTTAATTTCTTTTTATTTCTTTTCTTCCCGAAATTATCTCTCTCTATTTCTCTTTTCCATCTACCACTTGAATATTCGCTCTCCGACTGATCGCCGGCGATCTTTCCTTTCCTCTCCTACGGACTCCCCCTGATTCATTTTCATCTTGAATTTCAAAGAATTAACGAATTTCCTAGGGTTAATTTTTTGCGATCGAATCGTTTTGGGAGATTTTTGAGATCGATAAGGTGAGTTTTTTTTTTTATATATATATATATAAAATAATTTTTCTTTCTTCTTTGTTGTGAGATTGATGTTGCAATTAATTTCCAGCTTTCTGCTTTGATCTTGTTTTTTGATCACCGAATTAGGATAAAACAAAAATAAAAAAATAAAAGGCAATTTTTTAACATTAAATTAGTTTAAAGTATTCCTTTTTGTTGCTATTTATAGCAGTTAGATTCAATGAACAATCTCTGCAATTTCTTACAAATAGATTTACATGAAACAGTTTTTTCTTTAATCACTGTACTTTTGTCTTCAATTTTAGCGACATAACCGTCTTTAATACAGACACTTATGATTTTGTATTCTTTTTATTTTTTTTTTAAATTTAAAGCCATCTTAATTATTGCAATTTTAATATAATTTTAAAGCCATGATCTTACTGTGGTTTCCATCGATCTTCGTTCCTTAATCTGGAAATACAAAATAAAGAAAATACCCAGATGGCAAATTCAAAAATATTTGTTTAATTCAGAAACGTTTTTTTTTTTTTTTAGGAATTACTACTGTGTTTTTATCTGTATATTATAGTTCTTACTGTTAAGTCATAGGGATGGACAATGATCTTCGCACGTGGTCCTCCATGTCTCTTCCCATATCTTCAACAACATTAGCACTGCAAAACTTCAATCTTTTTTTTTCAGCAATTATTTAAATGTCTTAAACAAATATATGAATACAAACAAACAAACTTACATTATTTACTAATTTATTAATTGCATTTGAAGTTTTTAATTGCCATGTTAATCTTACTGTCATTTAGTTAATCAAACATGTGATCCCAAGGTAAAACTACCATGTGATTAATTTTTTCTCTTTCCTGCAATTTTTGTTGGGATCATTGTCATTGAATTCCTTTTCATGGAAAGCGGAAGGGAAGGAAGGGAGAAGCAGAGTGGGGCTGCATATTTGTTTTGCGAGTGAGAATCAGTGAACCCCATTGTGGTTTTTCTTCCAGCCCAGCCGACCATGGCATTCCCGTGAGAAGGACAAAAGAGAAATATTTAACATTACAAAATTAGTGACCTTTAGAGAGAGGAGTGAAACCCTTCTCTTTCTTCCATTCTCTTTCTCTCACTCTTTATTCTACGCACCTTTCTTCTAGCTGTCTTCTTATCCTACACCCCACCACCATGGACAAAATACCGGTACAGACGTAACAGTATAGTTTCTCAACTCTTCCCATTGGGGACCCTTTGGTACATTGCATTTGCAATTTCTGTGTGAAATTTAACCAACAGCCAAAGTAGTGATGACCGTCAATGTACGTTTGATAGAATTGCATTGAATTTCTTGACCCCCCGTTGTACCTGTTGCTGTTTTATCACTTCTTA
This sequence comes from Firmiana major, assembly GCA_033439115.1. Classification (NCBI taxonomy): domain Eukaryota; kingdom Viridiplantae; phylum Streptophyta; class Magnoliopsida; order Malvales; family Malvaceae; genus Firmiana; species Firmiana major. Next base: position 79,722,326 of record CM065900.1, on the reverse strand, counting down.
GACTCATTGTTATGGCTTGATCTGCTTGGATTTGGGCTTTTCTTGATGAGTAACCAATGCCCATTTCAGTTAATTTCTTGTAATTCTCTAACTCTTCATCAGTCAGATCTGGGCATCTGTAAAGATGTACTCTTTTCAGTTTTTTCCTGTTTCTTTGGTGTTTATAATTATTCCTTTGCTTTCTGCCATTCTGTAAGCATCTAACTTTTGGTTTGTGAATTTGTGGCAGATTTATTGCTGGGAAAAGTATCTTCTTTTTGAGCAGCTGGTGTTATTCCAATTACATGTGGGATTTGTGTAAAGGTTAGGCTGTTAAATGTAGTTTTGGCTTTTGTTTGGAAAATCCCATCAATGTGGTCTAGCTTGGAGAGTTTGGATGGATGTATGTGAATCAGAGCAACGATTACACAAGCTTGCTGCTGTGGATACCACAAGACCACCCCTTGTTCCTGCTGAAAAGAACAATGCACCACTCACTACCAGACGTCCTCGAACAAGGGAAGTTAGTTCGAGGTATAAATCACCCACTCCATCAACACCTTCAAGTCCCAGGCGTTGCCCATCTCCAAACCTCAGTAGAACAACCCCTACACCTTCCCTATTGGTGCAAAAAAGAGCTGTATCAGCTGAGAGGAAGCGTCCATCAACACCACCTTCACCTCGAAGTCCGTCTACTCCACTTCATGATTCATCAATAGCTGTGCAGATATCATCTAGAAGGCTATCAACTGGCCGTATACCAGAAAGTTTATGGCCTTCTACAATGAGAAGTCTTAGTGTTTCATTTCAGTCTGACACTATTTCTATTCCTGTTAGCAAAAAGGAAAAGGAAAAATCCGTTAGTAATGTTTCCTTGGATCGCACTTTGAGACCTTCTTCAAATGTGGCTCATAGACTACAGTCAGAGACATCTACCTTATCACGGAAGCCTACTCCAGAGAGAAAGAGAAGTCCTCTTAAAGGGAAAAATGCACCTGATCAATCTGAAAATGCAAAACCAGTTGATGGTTTGCCTAGCCGATTGATAGATCAGCATCGATGGCCTAGTAGAATTGGTGGGAAATTATCTTCAAATTCATTTAACAGAAGTGTGGATCTGAGTGATAAGACTGTTAAAATTTTATCTACACCAATTCCAGGAATTGGATTATCGTCACTGAAGAGAATGCCAATGTCTGATAGTTTGGGTAAACCTCTACAGAAATCTGCTACTGACGCTGCAAGATTATTATCACCCGATGAAATTGGTCGAGTAGGGTCTGATGCAATTTCAATTGATGATAAGTCTCTGCGGGTATCTGGACCTGCTGGACTCCTTTCTGCAGGTTCATTGGATAAAATGACATTAACAACTCATGGGGTCAAATCTCAGTCTTTGTCTGCTCCTGGATCACGACCTCAGTCACCAAGTAGGACCTCTGTTTCTAGGGGTGTCAGTCCATCTCGGGCAAGACCTTCCACTCCACCTTCAAGAGGAGTCAGTCCAACTCCAAGGGGAGTCAGTCCAACACCGAGGGGAGTCAGTCCATCTCGGATCAGGACATCCACTTCATCTAGTCAATCCCATAGCTCAACTTCAGTTCTCAGTTTTATCGCAGATTTTAAGAAGGGAAGAAAAAGCGCAAGCGACATAGAGGATGCTCATCAACTGCGGCTTCTTTACAATCGTTATTTGCAATGGCGACTTGCAAATGCCAGGGCAGAAGCTGTATTGTATATTCAGAAAGTTACTGTGGAGGTAGGTTTCTTCTCTGAATGAACTACACTATGTTGACAAATATTAGCGTATGTTTAAGGACATAAACTTTGATTATTTGAATAGGAAAATTCCATGATGCATTTGTGCAATTATTGAAACATTAAATTTTGTCAGATTGTTTGCTTATTTGCTTCACAGTCAACAATGATCAGTTTCCTACTGTTAAGAATTTCATGACAGCGTTGTATGCATATTAATAGCTTTACATGGACAGTGAATGTCCACTTATATAGTGTGTTAACTCTTTTATCAAAGAAAAATTTGATCGTTGTTGCAGGAAACTTTGTACAATGTTTGGAATGCTACTTTGAGTCTGTGGGAAGCTGTGACCAAGAAAAAGATCAACTTCCAACAGTTGAAGTTAGAGCTCAAGCTGAACACAGTTTTGAATGATCAAGTAATGCCTCTCTCTATATCAACATTGTTCTCTCATAGCAGACTTTTATTCCACTCATACATTCTCGATGTTAGAAATGCTTTTATGTTCTTATTTTGATATTTTTGTTATAGTTTATGTGCATTTTTAATTGTGCAACTCCTGCTGAAGACACAGAGAGGTATTCAGTGTATACTACTTATGTATCTTCTTTCATCTGAAGGCCTAAATTGTTATATTTTAGGGAAAGGTGGATATCACTAAGCTAAGCCCTGTTCCACTCTACAAGTCTAATTTTTATAGTAATAAAATGTTTATTATCCTATCAGCATAGCTTTTCAAAGCAGCACTTAGATGAGTAGAGGACCTACTTTACTTTACATGTTTATGGTTAAAATGATATATAGCATTGTTGTGGGTTTCCAAGCTTCTTAAATATGGGTGAGATACTAATTAGAATCAACTTAGAGGTCTTGTAGAATTGTAAATCATAATCTTCAAGTCGTGCTAGCCTTTTAATGGGATGAAGAAAGTCAAAACTAAAAGGTACTTGGAAGCCATGACTAGACTGTGCATTTTGCCCCAAGCTTTAGCGTTTGAGGAATTAGATGGTTGTTTACATTTGGATCCAGTCCATATCTTGGTGCAATCAGAACAAAGTATCAGCAACTCCTGACATCTAATTCCAGTTAGATCGACTCTAAAAAAATCTTTCATGTAAGAACTTTCCCATGAAAAAGGGGTTGGAAGGAGAAAGACTTGAATGGAAGTCATCGAGAAAGATATTGTGGAACGAGAGTTGGAATAGAAAATTTGCTTTAGATAAAAATGAATGGAGGAGAAGAATTTACGTTGAGGACTTAGCGTGAATTCATATGTAGATTCACGTAGCCTACCCCCTTTGAGATAAAGGCTCTGATAATTGATGATGTTTGAACTTTCCTATCTTATTAGATTCAAATATACTCTGCATCCCCATATTTAAAATGCTTACTTATATAGCAAGTTTTAGTGGATAAGGCAAACTATAAAATCTTAAGACCTAAAAATATTGGAGGAAGCTTGGTGAGAAAATTTTTCCGTTAAATGCAACAAAGTATCACAAATGACTCTCTGTTGCATAAACATGGAAAGTATGTAAAGAAGACTAGGTGTCAAGTGTGCATCTGGTACCTTTGACTGTCAGACATGTTAATAAGATTTCGAAGTGGCCTTCACTTGACAACTGTTATGTGTTATAATTATCACTATTAAAATTAAATTACAGTAACAAATTTAGATGAACATTTTTTATCAAACTTTTTTTATGTCTATTAATATAGAATTGATGGAAGGGAAACAATTTACTATCCACATGAATGGTATATTTCATGTCTTACACCTGGAACAATTGCTTATGATCAACTGCTTATGTCTCCAAAAGTTATGTAAGGAGTTATCTTTCATCCATATGGAAACATCTTCTCATCTAAAAAATTAGAACTAAATTAGCTATCTCAGTCATTCAAGATTATTTTCTGACTTGTGCAAAAAGACAAGGAATATTTTTTTGACAATCAGAATATGAGTATAGATTCTTTCCATTGCATGCTTTCCCTTCTAAGCATTTTGCCATAGCATATAGAATATAGATGTACCAATATTTGCTGTTAGAGGTTATCTAGATTGGATTTCCTAAGTTGTACTGACCTGTCTGTCTTCAACACGTCGCAGCTAAATAAAGATGGAGCTCTAAGTTTGATTCCATTCTTTTTTTTTTTTGACTTTCAAATAATTATTATTTTACGACCTGGATAACAAAGTGAGCAGTGGAGGACCATATCTCTCTTTCCACTCTTCTTCACCACTTGTTCCTGAGTTGGGGTTGTATGTTGAAATTTCAGATGTTTTGATGTCATTCCATCTGTCTAAGAAAAGAGGATACAGTTAATGACAAAACAAAACAACAATAAACTATTTAATTTTCATCTATAATCTATCAAATGAGAGATAAATTCCAAGCATGCCTATTATGCTTAGAAGAGAGGCAATGTTTGTGTAGAAATGTATTCAGCTTTCAGTCATGCTTTCGAATACCCATTTGTAGTTTTCTTATGTCAGTCCACAGAATTTCCATTGTCTAAATGCATGTGTATACATGATACGCAGATGGGATACCTCAATGATTGGGCATTACTTGAAAGAGATCATATAAATTCTTTAGCTGGAGCAATAGAAGATCTGGAGGCAAGCACTCTGCGTCTTCCCGTAACTGGAGGGGCAAGGGTAAGTTAGTTTAGAAAAATACATTGGATTGATATCTGAAGAGAGAAAGCTTGACACCTTACTGGATTTTGTACTCTTCAGGCGGATATTGAATCATTGAAAGCTGCAATTTGCTCTGCTGTTGACGTGATGCAGGCAATGGGATCTTCCATTTGTTCTTTACTCTCAAAGGTATTTTGCTTCCCAAGCCACTTTTTCGCCTTTTTTTGGACATAAATGCTGACATTATAAGCAGTTAGAACAAATATCATTGCGGTAGTCTTTACTTCCCGCTACTATTTTTGACTGAATGTCCATCATGTCTTAAAAATGACTTTGAATCTTGCTTTTTATTCCTTCTGCTTAGTGCTGGAAACCTTTGACATTTTCTGTTATTTGATATTGAAATTTAAGTGTTGAGATAAGAGTTTCTAGCAGTTTCAACTTTGAGGATGTCTGAATTTTGAAATGATTTTTGTTTCTAACGTTATGGTGAGAGCATATATGCCTCCTAATGACTCCAAATTTCACATCTACAACTTGGGTTTTGGTCCTGTGCTGCTCCAATGTGCAACCAACTCTGGATTCTGATGTTAGAATGCAGTTCTATTGCTGATAAGTCTTTTTTTTATATCTTTGATTTCATTCCGGATGCTTAACTGTATCTCAATATTTTCTGCGTTGTAGGTGGAAGGGATAAACAATTTGGTTTCTGAGCTTGCTGCAATAGCTGCACAAGAGAAAAACATGCTTGACCAATGTGAAGCTCTGTTGGCTTCAACAGCAGCTATGCAGGTGAGGACGCATTACTGGCTTACTTACAGAACTTGAATTCTTGGTTTAAATACGAGTACAACTTGCATCGACAAACAATTAACTAACATATTTTGCTTTGACCTGGAACTTCCATTTGCATGGATCAAAGTTACATAGGACGATGCCATAATTTACTTCTGGAGCTGCATATGGTATTTGTGATGGGTTAATTAATTCATTTCAAAATTTAATAGATCTAGGAATACAAGGGCATAAAACATTAACTAGGCATGCCTTAAAAAAAAAATGATATTTCTTCCTGAGTTGACCTTTTAAACTCCTCCAAATCTCAGATTGGTGATGTTTATTCTGTTACAAAGACTAGTAAATATAGTCTGTAACGAGAAATCTGATAAAGCATGAGGATAAGATTTTCAGTTATTTTCTTTTCGAGGAAGAGAGAGAGAGAAGTTAGGGAGAGTTGAATTTGAATTTCAGCTGATGAGTTAGCTCTTGGCTCACACGGAACAATGACATCATAAGATCTGTGTGGTCAGAGCCAACCTTATTGTGGCAGAAAGGATTTAATTTGGTTATTGAGTTGACTTAATTCTGGTTGATTGCGCTGACATGGAAATTTGTTTCATGCCTTCGTGGGGACAGGTAAGCATTTTAGTTATGAAGCTGATCATGCTCAAACGTGCATGTATGTGGGGATTGTAGGTCAGGTCTTTCCGTATTTGCTTGAAACTGACCCTACTTAGACATGGGTGCACAATCAGTTATTAACTGTTAAATGTTTTAGCCTTTTCTACTTTAGCTAAACATTAACGTGGCTATATTTGAAGAGTGTGGAGCCAATTAATGCTGATTGTCAATGCTTAACCATTCTCTATTCATTTATGCAAATTGCTATAATTAATGTGGCCAACCAATGTCATCCCTATAGCACTGGCTGGCTAATGTCAGCTCATCGTATTCAAGTAACTTCAACCCCACCCACCAATCATTTAAAAAAAAAAAAGAGATTGTGCAATTGCAAAGTTTCGTTTATATTTTCTTGTGTTTATATTTACTTAGTCCTTTTTCTTATGCCTATCTTTTGACAATATTTTTGCTGTTGTTCTTGAACAGTTAGAAGAGTACAGCCTTAGGTCTCATCTCATACAAACAAAACAACCTTTGGAGAGGAAAAAGCAGCCAATCTTGGCGGCCAAAACATTTCCATGGCCCTGACCAGCTGGTATGCTAACAATCTGCCAATATATAATTTAAGTGAGATAAATTACAAAATCTGCTCACTTCCCAGTAAATGTAAATTGTCCCTTATTTTAATTTTCTTAACTTAAATGGTAATTTTTTTCTTCTTTAATTATTTTTCCCTGTCAAAAGATGGAGCTACTGGCTCCGTATTTTCTACATGTAATTTTTGTATCAAGCATATGAAAAGAAAATACAAAGGACGCAAATGATTTGAAATTCAGTGTAGAGGCAAAGCTTAAGAGGGAAAAATGTACCATAAAAGAGTTTTAAGATTGAAAAAAAGATGTAGAGCTAGTTTCTTATAGATTTGAATGGAAGTTTTTGTTGTAGAACAGGATAGAGAAGCACTCTTAACTGTCATATGTTGTTAATGTTAGTCACTTAGTCATCACCAAATTTGCACTTCCAATATTCCAAGTTGAGATTATGGAGAAACAATGCAATTCTTTTTAGTACAATGAAGTCCTTTAGTTCGAGAAAAGGGAAAATGCAGATGTTCAAACTCAAATTTTAGATGTACAGAATTTTCATATTTTACAGATAAAGACATAACCATTTGAGGTAATGTTCAAAACAAAGCAATTTTAATTTTGTAGTATGCTGGCCATGAATTCTTGGACTGTTTATCCATGTAGTTACTAACTTTTCATGTTAGTTTAATTTGATCCTTAAATTTCAAGAAAGCTTCATTTTGGTCCCCAACTATATAAAATTGTCTGAGGTTTGATTGAAATAATTCAGAAGTTTGGAATCAAACTAAAACTTTTCGTAGGGGGTGAGGAACTTATGGTGCATTTACATCAATCATCGGCCATAAATGAGATTGGCAATGTTTGATGAGGAAAGTTGGTATAATTCAAAGCCCTGGGCTGGGAGAAGACCATGGCTCAAGCCTTCCTCATCATGGACTTGACTTGAAACCATGGTCTTGATCTTCAATAACAATCAACAATCAAAATCACGGATTTTGTAAACATTCACATCAAACTTATATGGAATGGAATCCATTAGAGTTGTCGACCACAAACTTACAGACTGGGCTTAACTAAAATTGAAGTGGGTATAAAGTCCTTCGTGTTTATACTGTCCAAATCCAGCACCGCCGGCGCCGGCTATGGACATTTCTATCCTTCCACCTCCTCTCTGTTTCCCGCCATTTTTTCCTCAGGTTTGAGTTTGACTCTGAGAGCTCTCAAAAAACCAAAGGCAACTCTGAGTTACGGAAGAAGGCAGATGTTTGTCAAATCCGCAATAACAAGCACATACTCACCATCAAGAAGTCGAAACTTTTTCCTGAACCTCCTCAAGAAATCCACCACTCTTTCTCATCTGACCCAAACCCATGCCCAAATCATCCTTAACGGCTTCCAGAACGACCTCTCCACCGTTACCAAACTTACCCACAGGCTCTTCGACCTTAAGGCCACGTCATACGCACGTGACCTCTTCGTCTCCATACCAAACCCTGATCTCTTCCTCTTCAACGTCCTCATTAGAGGCTTCTCTAACGCGCATTCCATTTCGCTCTATACCCATTTGAGGAAATGCACTCATCTCAACCCTGATAACTTTACTTACGCCTTTGCTATCAACTCGGCTTCGACGCTTTTGGATGAGACGGTGGGGATTTTGCTACACGAACATGCGATTGTTGATGGGTATGGATTTGATTTGTTTGTGGGCACTGCTGTTGTCGACTTCTACTATAAGATTTGGCGGGTTGACCTGGCGCGAAAGGTGTTTGATAAAATGCCTAAAAGAGATACGGTGTTGCGGAATTCGATGATTTCTGGGTTGGTTAAAAATTGTTGCTTTGAGGATGCGATTCAGGTTTTGGATGATATGCTTAAAGATGGTGGGATTCGATTGGATTCAACTACTGTGGCAGCTGTTTTACCTGCTTTGGCGGAGTTGCAAGATTTGACTTTGGGGATGGAGGTTCAGTGTTTGGCTTTAAAACTCGGTTTTCATCCCCATGTTTTTGTGCTTACAGGGCTTATTTCGATGTATTCAAAATGTGGGGAGATTGAGGCGGCTAAGTTATTGTTTGGAGAGATTGGCAGACCAGATTTGGTTTCTTTTAATGCAATGATTTCAGGGTATACCATTAACGGTGAGAGTGAGTGGTCGGTGAGGCTCTTTAAACAACTCCTTGGTTCTGGGGAAAAGGTCAATTCAAGCACAATTGTGGGGTTGATTCCTGTCTTTTCTCCCTTTGGTTATTTAAGTCTTACTAACTGTATTCATAGTTTCTGTGTGAAAACTGGTATTGATTCACAATCTTCTGTTTCAACGGCATTAACTACTGCTTATAGCAGACTAAATGAGATTGAATCTGCGAGGCTGCTTTTTGATGAGTCCTCAGAGAAAACTCCAGCATCTTGGAATGCTATGATCTCAGGTTACACCCAAAATGGGTTGACAGAAGCAGCAATTTCTCTATTCCAGGAAATGCAGATGTACAAAGTTAGTCCCAATCCTGTCACAGTTACAAGCATTCTTTCAGCTTGTGCTCAGCTTGGAGCTATAAGTCTGGGGAAATGGGTACATGGCCTAGTTAAAAGCAAGAGTTTTGAGTCTAACATATATGTGTCAACTGCTTTGATTGATATGTATGCAAAATGTGGTAGCATTACAGAGGCTCGACAATTGTTTGACTTGATGCTGGGGAAGAATGTGGTGACTTGGAATGCAATGATTTCAGGTTATGGTCTTCATGGTCAGGGCAAGGATGCACTTAAGCTCTTCTCAGAGATGTCGCAATCTGGGGTTTCACCAAATGGTGTTACATTTCTTTCTCTCCTGTATGCTTGTAGTCATGCTGGCTTGGTAAAAGAAGGAGAGGAAATATTTCATTCTATGGTCCATGCTTATCACTTGGAGCCATTAGCTGAACACTATGCATGCATGGTTGACATCCTTGGCCGAGCTGGCCAATTAGAGAAGGCCTTCAAGTTTATAAAGGAAATGCCAGTTGAGCCAGGTCCTGCTGAGTGGGGTGCATTGCTTGGTGCTTGCATGATCCACAAGGATAAAAAGCTTGCCCGTGTGGCTTCTCAAAGGCTATTTGAAATGGACCCAGAAAATGTAGGATATTATGTTTTACTGTCAAATTTATACTCAGCTGAGAGGAACTATCCACTGGCTGCTTCAGTCCGACAAGATGTTAAGAAAAGAAAGCTGGCAAAGGTTCCTGGATGCACTCTAATTGAGATTGGTGCAACCCCACATGTATTTACGTCTGGTGATCGGTCCCATCCTCAAGCATCAGCAATTTATGCGATGCTAGAAAAATTAATAAGGAAAATGAAAGAGGCAGGGTTTCAGACTGAGACTGATACGGCATTGCATGATGTAGAAGAGGAAGAGAAGGAGCTAATGATAAATGTTCACAGTGAGAAATTGGCCATTGCTTTTGGTCTTATAGCTACAGAATCTGGAACTGAAATTAGGATTTTTAAGAATCTTCGAGTTTGTTTAGATTGCCATTCTGCCACTAAATTTATATCCAAGATTACTGAGAGAGTCATTGTGGTTAGGGATGCTAATCGGTTCCATCATTTTAAAGATGGTGCGTGTTCTTGTGGAGACTATTGGTGATAAAATAACTATTCAGTTCATTGAATGAGATGGTTTGGAGAAATCAACAAATCAAATTGAGTTCCTGTCATCCAATTGAGGCACGTCTTTCAAGCCCACCAGTCATCTTGGATGGAATCATTTATGCCAAAATTAGTGCAATTTTCTATGATTGGCTGGTTTTCTAACTACAGAGCTAGGAGAAAACCAATAGTATACGGACCATTCAGTTGTTCAACATGAGTCTCAAGCTTTTGGCAATCTTAGATTTTCGGCAGTCTCTGCTTCCTGTTCCTTTTGTTCCTTGAAGAAACGTTGTGCATAAACAGATTTCAGAATAACTGTTTCATGGAAGAGGTATTCTTGAATTTTTGACATCTTAGAAGATGTAATTTAAACAGGAAAATTTGTAACTTACTTTCATTGATGTACTTTTTATGTTAGTAATATTTTTCTATGTGCACTAGTTTTGATTCTTGTTAAATACTTGTGTATTTGTGCTTTATGTGTGTGTGTGGTGTGGTTTTGTGAGAAGTCAAAATTATCATCAGATCTCAGATTCCATGTCCTGAGTACCAGAAAATTAAACATACCATAGTTTTTCCTTGCTTACATATTTTACTTATTATTTTGATTAATTTTTTGGGAAAGCCCCAACATGGACCATCTTGACATCTATTTTTCTTTTTAGTGTTGTTATGGTTGGACTCTACAAGTACATTTACTCAGTGCTACTTTGAATATATGGTAAGATTAGTTCTGATGAGATTGAAAAATAAATTGATGATTGAGTACTGATAATTTTAGTATAATATTAAAGAGAAAGATAATTTTATAATTTAATCCCTCAAATTTTTTGTCATTTGTTAAAAGATTCCACCACGGTGCGGTGGAATCCAAATGGGGTCTCAAAAGTCAATGAATTGATGTTACCAAACTCAAAAGAAAAGAAGAAGAAAATGAAATGCTACATAGTTTGAGACACCGGAACGAGAACTTGGTAATTAAACAGAGGTGATCACAAAGTAGAGCTAGTTTCAATTCAATGACAAAACTTGGTACAATGCATACAACTACACAAAAATTTTCACTTTAATTTATTCTTTCTTGTATATCTCCATTTTGCTTGTTCATACATCACATACCATGTACACATAAGAGAAAGAATGTAGGTGTATAATCTTGAGAATCACGCATGCATCAAAGAAGAAAGGGAAACAAACTTTTCAGCAGTTGATGCCACATTGTGTGGTGTCTGGTCCCTTCGTTTTCAACACAAAAGGGTCAATTCGGACCCAAAGCAAGGAGAAGATAGAAGCCAATAGCACTGACCATATAACAACAATGGTTGGCGTCCTGTTTTGCTTCCCCATTAGACCTTTAAGGAATGGGTAGAGATGGACAATCACCCAGAAGGAGAAGAAGAGCTTTCCAAAGAGAGGTCCCCAAGATTGGTATCCATTGTTTATGGCATCTGAGATGCCTGCAACAACTCCAACTAGGTTGATGATTAAGACAGTGGTTGGAGGAATCAAGAGGGTTGTCCATTTGAAGGCGTACAATTCTCCAAACTCCTCATCATCTGTTGCCTTGGATGTGACAGTGAAGTTGGTGTCAATACCAGCTAGAACCTTCAGCAGACCTTGGACAACAGCAAACAGATGTGCTGAGATACCACCAATGACCCAAAATTGCTCGTTTCTCCACCATTCCTCAATGCTCACTCCACTCCACCTTAGCTCAAGGATACCCGTTGCGAAGATCGAAAGAAACAAGGCAATGAAGAACAGACTTGCAAAGGTGCTTATCTGTCATAGGAGAGAATTAAGAACAAGTTAAATTAGCAGATAAGTTCAAGTTCCTACATCTATACTTTAATGGTTAAATGAGATTCTTTACTTACCGGTGGCATGATGAATTTGTCCGTAAGCAAACAGATTGCTGGAAGGGTACAATAGGCAAGGAGTGGTAAGGATGTGAACGGATATATGGTTGTGTTGACATATGCAAATCGCTCAAGCCACCTCAACTTTCCTCCCTTGAAGCCATACCAAGCAGGGCAGTGACGACTGAAGAAAATTTCCACAGAACCAAGCGCCCATCGAAGGACTTGATTGAGACGATCTGAGAGATTGATGGGAGCTGAACCCTTAAATGCAGGCAATGCTGGCATGCAGTATATGGACCTCCATCCTCGGCAGTGCATCTTGAAACCTGTTAGGATATCCTCTGTAATTGAACCATAAATCCAGCCAAGCTGCACATATAGAAGGCACAAAAGTCTTCAGATGACAGTGCTTAAACTTAAAAAACTAACTATAAGCAATAAGAAATACTACTCCTCCAAAATCAGAAGTGGAATGTCATATGAAATTTCAAGAGGCTGGCAGTACCTCGCTACCCCATTCCGTTTTGTCTTCATAACCACAACTAATTACATGAATGGCTTCTTTTAGCAAAGCTGCAGGGCTTGAAGAAGGAGGGACACCACCTTGCTCCATCAGAGTTGAAGTTACAAATATGGCTGACTGTCCAAATTTCTTTTCAAAGTTCATCTGGGACATCAATAACTCTTTATCATCTTCAGCAGCTGTTTATCACAAGAAATAGAACTTAGGTGAAGTGAAGAAACAATATCTAGTGAAGCAGCTCAAAGAATAAGAAAAAAAAAAGTTATCTTAAACACCTTCCAGGCTTGTCCCATTTGCATTTCCACCATCCTTAGAATACTTTCTGTCCTTTCTGCGGCGTCCGAAGCAAGGGCAGCAACCACAGCTTACCATCTTTGGGCGCTTAGGGCCCTTGGGAGGTTCATAACCATAGAGAGCTTGCCTTCTGAAAACACACCCTGTACCGACGTATACTGGGCCTTGAATACCATCTAGACCTTTCATGTTAATCTGCAGACACCAGAGAAAAAGAATTAAAAAACTGATTCGTAGCAATACAAAATAAGCATAAAGCACCATGGGCCATGTGAAATAGTGGGAATCTAGAATTTCTGCTGCACTTACATCAAAGAAAACTGTGTTTCTATTGGCATATCGATCGTGCCTGTCAATACCATCGAATCTTTGAGGGAATTGGACATAGCAGACCTTTCTTCCAATTTGTGGGTCCATCAAGAAACACATAGCCTCTCTTGCAGCCTTGCTGTTGTTTATATAATGGTCACAATCCAAGTTCAACATAAAAGGAGCATTTGTAAGCACTCCAGAGACGCGAACCTGAAATTTTGCATAGGTTTAACATAATTATTATATAAGATAAAGCAGGGCCTAGAAATGAAGGGAATCTGAATGTAACAGAAGTTATCAAGTGTTTTAGTGGATCTTTACAAGGGCATTCATGGCACCGGCTTTCTTGTGATGCAAGAAACCAGGCCTTTTCTCTCGAGATACATAAACAAGGCGAGGAAGCTCGTTTCCTTCGGTATCATGGCCTCCACTTTGACCAAGAAATACTTGAATCATACCAGGGTGATCTTTAACATTGTTTCCTGGCCATGGTGTCCCATCTTGCATGATCCACCCCTCCGGAGGAACCTTCTGGGCTTTTGCTACAGATGCATTTATCCTTACCTTGAATTCTTCATATTCTCTCTGTTAAAAACCAAGAAAAAATAAACTTTAAATGAATTAGCTCAAAAACTCAGATCTCTGTCAAGTTCATTTATGCAAACCTTCATAGCTCGACGCTCCTTAACAAATGTAGGCTGGACTTTGTCCTTGAGGTAATCAACCTTCAAAGCAAAGTACCATTCAGGAGCTCGGGGTTCTATAGCAAATTTCTTACAGAATGGCACCCATTTTCTAGCAAATTCAGCTGTTTCCGACAATGCTTCGAAGGTGAGCATGGAAGCACCATCATCAGAAATGTAGCAAGAAATCTTATCCACCGGATAGTCCATGGCCAAGATCGACAGAATTGTATTAGCTGTAACAAGAGGAGGCTCCTTCATGGGATCCACCGTACTGACAAAGATATCTACAGGAGCAAGCAAGTTGGGCTCACCTTCCCTCTCGTACCTGCATCAAGCATTATAACAAAGGTTGTTCTTGAAGCGTGTAGTTTTAGAAGATACATAAATACTCTCTGAAGGTGTAAAATTTGATTTCTGGTGTCAGGAATTCTAGTTGTTTACCTCAGGGAAAGTCGATCAAGATATGTCTCACGATCAATAGGAAACCACTTAGGGAACTGATCGAGTATCCATGAAAACGCAAACCAGATTTCACAGATAACAGAAGTTAGCCACAGCCCAATTGCATCATGCACCGGGTTCAGAATTCGATAGCGGAGGAAGAAAGCCAGGATAACTAGACGAGCCACAATCACCATACGGTAAGGATTAACCTTGCTAGATGCAATTGGCACCTTCCTTGATAGCGGCTGCCTAGCTTCATCAAGCCTGTATAAGAAAATTTACATGAGAAAACACATCGGTTAACAACTGTCTCAGGCACATACAAGCCTGTATAAGCACTTACATGGCCATGTCAGGGTCATTGGCGTCATCAGCTTCAGGACCCAGATTCCCTTGCTGCATTTTCCAATCATCCATCCTCTCTTTCCATCCTCCCTCTTTCTTTTCATCCCATCTTGCGCTTCCTTTTGTTTGCAATTATATATGCAGTGCAAAACAAACAATGAGACAATTTGCACTACTTGGATGGAATTGTGAGCATGTAAAAGAAAAGTTGATCTCAAGTTTTGTGGTTAACATCTAAGAAATCAGCTGAAAGTGTGCAGAATCTGCAGATTTTCACAGACTTTCCTCCCTAATTGCTGCTAAAACTTACAGGATAACATTAAAAACATACCAGGTTCAGACATGGGATATGGGTGCACTCGTTTATGAAGGGAAGAGTTTGACATGTGTTCCCCATAAGCAAGAGCGCCGCCTCCTACAGGGAATTCCCCACTCACCTGCAGAAACAGGAAAAAGATGATATTCTTGAAGGTTTTTCAAGGCAACAGGAAAATGTTTTCATGGTGTAAGTGACAAACAGAGAACTTTGTTTACCTGTCTAGATCGGCCACCTGTTATAACTGGTGGGATTTGAGGATTTTCATCATCTTCCAGGCCTCTTCCATAGCTCATCTTCCCATGAAGCATCGATTCTACCACATTCCTATGCTTGTTCTGTTCATCGTCAATGTTAAATTCGTGTTCAATATCATCCACATCCTCTTCATCTTCATCTCCCTCCACTCTAGCACTCCCTTCACGACATAATTCAAGCAAAAAATGTCAGTTCAGTTCACTTACTACAAGAATTAATAGCAGTTGCATGCACCAAAGCATGTTTTGGCATACCTTTGAGACGCTTGTATCTAGTTTTGCACTGAGGACATTGTTGAGTTCCTTCCCTCCTTTCATACTCATAGCAAGGCCTACAAACAGGAAAACCACACTCGTTGCAGGCCACAAACAGATCTCCATCTACTGTCAGCCCAATCTCATCCCCACAAATCTCACAAACTTGACCATCCAGGTTCTTCAGAGGTTTAGGCTGCACGCACCAAAGCACAATAAAACCACATTCCTCAAGTAAAATAAAAGTGGGGTTTAACTGTTTCATTAAATTACCTCTTCATGGCCATGAATGACAACAAGTTCATTGCGGTTGTGAGAACCGGCAACAAGTCCAGCGCTGGCTTCCATTGAAGGTGAAGGGAAGAGGAACACGGCAATGGAGAAAGGAGAGGGCAGAGAGGGAGTGTTTTATGAATGAAAAGTAGGAGATTGGGAGCTGGAAGTGTGGCTCTCTTACCTAATGTGTCCACATAAAGGATGGTGTTGTTGGTTGCAGAGTCTCCATTGCCTTGAAGTTAAGCTTTCGTCTGTTTTTTCCAACTACCGTTGCCCTTCTCTCCCGGCTTTTGCAAGTTTCAAGCTTCAACGACCTCCTATCTGTCTATTGTCATCTCTGTCTTTACCACTTCCAAACTTCTAATCATATACTGTAAAAATATTTTCAATTTTCAAATTTCCTTTTCAGGATTCCACGTATTTTCATTGAGTAATTTAGCAGTAATCCATGTTTGATTGGTGTAGAAGTGAAATAGTCAAAAGTGATGTGACAGAATGGATTATCTTCATCAAACAGCATGAAATTTTAATGTGCTTTGCTTATGTGAAATTTTTCGAAGTATAAATTGTGTAATAGATATTTCAGTATGCCTGTATCATGAAGGAAAACATGGGTCTTCCAGCAATTTTGTTTCTGATTAAAGGAAAACTCCATTAGCATTCATGAAGGTAGAAATGTAATTCCATTTGATTTTTCTACGAGTGAAAGTTCTAATTACTACTATACTAGTATGATAATACTTGTAATCCATAATAAAGAGAAGGTGTTAGCAGATATCCAGGCAGTTGTGTTTCATGCAGGTGGAGAGAGAATTAAAATGCAAGTAAAATTTGATAGCGAGAGGCCTCCATTGATTTATTTGGTGGTAAAAATGGAGATGCAAAAGAAGAAAAAGCAAAAACGTGAAGAGTATGCTTGGGGAACTTAAAACCAAAGCTAAAGTTCCAATCGTTAGGTAGATATGTTGAAATCTCTCCATCTTCTAGACAGACAAGTCCTCCCAACTTTTATATACTGACAATTTTTATATACAAAATGAAGCCCCTGTTACGTGCATCAGGTTTTAATTCTAACAGCAATGCAACATAGCGTCTGCCCAGCAGATCTTTCTCTTGAGAGGAGATGTCTTATCTGAATCCCCAGGATTAGCTACTCCGATTCCTACCCACGGTCCTTTCTTTTTTCTTCTGTGAGTGGCCACTGACCAGAGATTTCTTCCAGTTTGGAAAAACATGCATAAGTCAGTAGCACCGCCCAAGATTAATTTGGAGAGCTTCCATTTGTTCTTACCGTGGGCACATTTGGCGGGTTCAGACAGAAGTTACCTCCTCTTTGGACTTTCCTTTCTCTTCTAAATTTTCCAAAACTAGCAAAATACCTAGGTTCCTGCAAGTCACTGTCCAAATCCAGGCTTAAGTTCCGTCAGACCAAAACCAATTCATACTCAGTTCTCTCACATTATACAGTCTGAAGAGGATCATATATACACGATTTTCTCTCCACGTTAACAAAAAAAATATTTTCATGACTTAAGCACATAATCTTTAGATCACAAATCAATAATATTTATCGTTGCACAAAGACTCACCTTATCGAGGCCTTAATAGTACATACAGCAAAAACTCCCATATAAGTGCTATGCTTGCAAAGATGGCAAAGACCATTTAAAAAATTTACCCTTTAAGCTCACGTCATACATTACTAAATTCGTTTGAAATGGAAACGATGAAGGCTAAGAGAAATTCAATTATGGTACCAAAGGGTTGCTTCTGTTACTAAAAAATAACAAGCATTTGCTGCAGATTGTCAGTTGTGGCACACTAATATACTACACAAGACTTCTTCCAAGGACAAGGCACAACCCCATGGTGGAAGAATATAAATCTACCTACCGATTGTTATACTGCCAAAAACATATTCTCTTTGACATTTGATACTCAGACACCAGCTGAGACTTCATCTTTGGTTGGTTTATCTTTTTTCTTTCCTGGATCTTGAGTTTTTTGCAGAACAGCCTTGTTTGGAACCAAAACTATGAATACATTCCTGTCCCTGAAGTTTTTGCTCTCCTCAGTTGCAAGCTGCAGATTAGGATTGAGATTTGAATTTTGAGTTCAGTGAAGCTTTAAGGTAAAGGAATATGAATGGTAAATGAAACTACAACAGATTCATTAAACAGCTTAAAGATGCATGAAGGGAACAAACAACATTGAATAGTGAAAATCCAAAAACCACAACCAAAGAAGAGTTGCCGACTATTCTAAGTTGTTGAAAGACCAATTTCCTGTCTACAATCTTATCATCCAGCTGCACATATTATCAAATCTGCTAAAGAACATTCAGTGACAATCATCTGCAGGTAACCTTCTGATGACATTTTTCAAAACAAAAAAATACCAAGAAGACCTAAAAGAAAATCACAATGCAAGGTTTTATGCGGCCTCTGATTCTGGAATAAAAAAAAAAAAATTCCATTTCAACTTCGGCTAATTCAGGTGCAAGAGCTTGAAATTTCCCACCTAACCATAATGGTCAATTCATAATTTAATCTAAAAACAATCAACAGTATCACACTGTTGGAAAGTTGAGAGCCTTGTATGATGATATTTACTCATTTATCCTTAAAAAGTTGAATATTCATTATTCATGGAAGAATAAGATATTGCTTTGATGTACCTCCCCTACATCATTCTGGAAACGCCTGATGAGCTCCATAGCCATATTTCTAAACTCATTTTCTCGCCCTTTCAGGTTCACTATGACCTTCACCTGAAAGCACAGATCAAAATACTTCAATGCTATTGAACACTGAAGCATAATATCACCTACATGTATCAATTCAAGCATATGAATTGCAACCATCATAAGAAAACTGAGCAACCTTGTCACCATCTGTCAGAAACTTCCTTGCAGCTTTCAAACGTACAGAATAATCATGTTGATCAATGTTATAACTGTTCAAAACAAACAACAGCAATTTAGAAAGGCAATAAGCATACCAAGAGCCCAATATTAGATACATTATAGCTTTAGAAGACATTTTACAGAAACCACAGTCAAATGAGTTTTTCTTGCAACCTTCTATCCCAACTGTGGATCAAGAAGATAGATCTGATAGAATTAAGGCGCTTGTATATACTAAGGAAGAGACTAGGCAATGTTGGATTCAAACACCAAGTACTCTTCATTTTACTAAAAATCATTGGCAGTTTAACACTACCACAGAAAATGATCACAATTTTCTAGCTCAGTGTTAATAAAAGATGATAGAATGAAGGCATTTCTTTATAGAGGAAGTCACTAGCCTAAAGCCCTATAAATATCAGGCTTTTTTTTTTTGGGGGGGGGGGGGGGGGGGGGGGGGGGGTGGGGGGTGGGGTTGTTGTGGTAACTCAACAGAGGAAATACTCAGCCTCCAGATAACAGCCCAAAATAGGTTAAATCCCAAGCCTCATATTTGGTTTATGCATGGGGGAAGATTGTGCATATGCTTCCTGACACTACTAATAAACTGGAGGCATCAGATTAACATGTAATCTTTCTTTCCAAGGAGAGAATCATTTTATGATAACAAACTAAACTGCAGATAAATGATAAAACATCTGTAACTTATAACAACCAAAGTTCAAGATATTAAGTAGCAGTATTATAGTTCATTCAGCAAGTCATCAGCCTTTGAAAGCAAAATTAGACACCCAGACAACTTATATGTGGTCACACTAGCATCATCTGTCATCAGTGTTTAAATAACAGCAAGCAGATATCATGAAGTGCAATTGAAATGATTTTGCCAAGAGAAACTTGTTTTGTAACCATGGATGATAATTAGCCATTAATAAAAACCATACGAGAAGTAATATAATAAACACCAAAAAGTCGCAAGATTAAAGACAAATAACTACATAAAAGCATAATTGCAAAACCCTTACCCCATTTTCAGCTCCTTCAAATCCATGCGAAGGGCTGAAGTTAAAACCATAGTTTAGTTAGCATCCTCCGTCAAAAAGAAGAGCTGAATAATGAATCAAAGAGAAATACGGAGGGAAGTGCTAAATCCAACATGCTGGCTGGTCCACAGAATTATATCATACAGATATTAAATTAGAACAGAGCTGCTTCCCCACCAGCCTGATGGCATTTGACTTTAGCACTTCCCAAAGACAAAACTCTAACAGAGGACATTCACACGCACTTTTTTTCTGCTGTACTTTCTTCTTCTTTTGCTGTTCATATCTATACTTACTGAGGAAAAGGTAAAAGCAAGTATTAATACACTTCAAAATGAAATTTCAGGGGGAAAAGATATAGAAATCAAGAGTTTTAATTTAGCAGGTTTTCTTGAATCAATCTAATAGAGCTGTGTTCATGAAAAGTAGACAAGACTAATAGATACCAATTATCATAAAAGTACATATTCGAAGTTCAAATTCTTCAGTATGGTAGATGAAAAGGCCTGCTAGACTCAACTGATTGTTCCCCCACCCTTTATTTAAGAGAGTCCATAGTGTACTATACTTTTCTCTCATCTAAATGGATGCTCCAAGCTTAATCTCTCTTTCTCCAAATTAAATAAAAAAAATAGTTTGTCAATTGCTTTTATTTGCATGACCATTTCCTCTATATTAATAGGAGATGAATCATAAATCTAAATCAATTTTTATACTAATTCATACTATTTCTCACAGTATAGCATAAAGCATATCATACTTATAATCCATAATTCTGACAACAGGAGGATCTGCATCAGGGGATAATATCACCTGCAAAAGTGGTATTAAAACGAATTTCAATATCAAAATTATCCATTCAAAAGAAATCTTTGCTTTCTAAAAGAGAAAATAAAAGAACTATAGGCTACTTAAGTAAATTCTTATCACTTAAGAAATAAAACACACACACACACAAACACACAAAGCAAAAGTGAGTCAATGAACAGATGAGAGCATACTGAAATACCATCAGAACGTCCTAAACAACCTTAAGTGTTTGATTCTAAGGGATCTACTTAGAGCAAAGTGGATTGTATGTTCATGGCGCCCTTATCAAAAGACCAGCATTTAGCACAATTACGTTGCTTGAACATATAGTTGACAGTTTAATATTATTTTCTTTTTACTCGACCATTTTGGCACCAAGTTCCCTCACAATAGAAGTAAAATAATCAACCAAAATTACCTGCATTGAACTTTGAGGATATAAGCTAGCATCAAGAGAAATATACAGCAGCAGAAAAATTGGCAAAACCAAAACCAAGATAATTCAGAACTAATGAATT
Source organism: Firmiana major (assembly GCA_033439115.1). NCBI lineage: Eukaryota > Viridiplantae > Streptophyta > Magnoliopsida > Malvales > Malvaceae > Firmiana > Firmiana major. The sequence continues at coordinate 79,701,477 of CM065900.1, read as the reverse complement.
TAATCATGATAATATTTAACACAGATGAAAACCAAGGAAGAAGAACTACAATAACAACAAAACCTACTCGAGCATGTTTCTGATCATATGCTTACTCAAGCATGCAAAGCAACTATGAATTTGTCCTCCCTAGCTCTAGCCATTTACATCAAACTTTCCCCACTAGTAAACAGAACAAAGGTATCAAACAAGCACTTTGCATAACCTTCATGTAGCCACAGAGGAAGAAGAACTACAATAATACTGATACCTAAAAGCATGAAGGCTAAGTTACAAAATATAATTTTTTTTTTTTGTCTACTATTTACTATAAGGGTGCGTTTGGTTCGGGGAATAAAAAATTACCTTGAAAAATAAAATTACCTTTTATCAAAAAAAAATTTTAAGGGATAAATTCTAGGAAAAAAATTACTTTAGATCCAAAAAAAAAATTTAACTCAGATAATCTAAAAATACCTCAGGATCCGAAAGTAATCATTTTCCTCTAGATTTTCTCTAATTGAACACTGTAGATAAAATAAGATGACTGACAAAAAGAAAAAAAATAACCAAACGGAGGAATCGAATGATCAAAAAAAAAAATCCGCGCGGGGAATCCCCAACCAAACGCCCCCTAAGTTTATAGCAATTTTTAACAAGAAAAAGGCAAATATGCAAAATCAAGTAGTAAAAGCAAGAAACCACAGAAATTTAACAATATAAAATGGTACATTTTCAACCGAGAAATACATACCAAATCAAGCTCTGCATCTTCAGCCATTTGAATGGCCTGGCTTTTAGACACTATCCCAACCTACACATCAACAAATTAAATCAATTTCACAACGAAAAGAAGAATCTCAAGATAATGCAGTTGCCTTCTTGGCAGCTTAAACCTAAAAAAGAGATAATTGAAAGGAAAATCCTACTAACCATATTCTGCTGCTCATCAATAAGCCTGACAGAATCTGACCTGAACCAGAGCAAATAGGCACTTTTTAAATTAAAAAAAAAAAGTAGAGAAATAAAGCTACCCAGAAGTTGCAATTAATCAAATAACATAAATAAATAAAAACCTGATGCCAGATAAATCAAGGGCCTGGTCTTCACCATTCTTCTTGGACCGACCGGGACCTGAAAACCGAGAATCACCACCGTAACGGGAAGTTATAGCAGCAGAGCAGTGAAGAGAAGAAGAGGAGAGATTATTTGGGTTGCAGAAATGGAGCCCAAAGAGCTTGGATTGGAGGGAAGAGAGAAGTAAAGGTATCGTCCTGCTGGGTCTAGTTGGGAGGGGCTTGAAAGGGATGCTGGTGGCGATCCCAGCCATGGCTTTGGTTCTTCTACTTCTACACTTCTATTCTGTGCTATGCGAGGGGTGGGAATTTGGCACTCGCGAAAACGGTTATATGCTTATCCAGAAAAATAAAGTTACGAATTTTGTGCACCTTTGACTATGAAAGACCCTTTGGGCCATGAAAAGTCCAACCCATTTTGCAAATTGCAGTGATTTTCGAGTTTCTTTTGTTTTTTATATAGCGAAAGTCGAAAATTTTCCGGTTACAATGACAAAATTACAAAGGTAACTGAACTTGCAACAAGTGCATGATTAAGGTAAGCGAGTGATATTAGTAAATTATTTAAATTTGATTTAAGTAAAATTTAAATTCGATTCGATTTTAATCGAATTAAATTTGAACTTAAATTTGAATTACTAGAATTATTGATCGAATCGAATTTAAGCATTTAGATACTCGACTCGAATAACTCATGAACTTAATCGAGTCTCAAAATTTTATATATTTTAATAATATATATTATTATATAATAAAAAAATTTATATAATAAATGTAACAATAAATTCGAGTCAAACCTTATAATCGAATTTGAATTCGAACAAAAAATTGAATTTATATAATCGAATTTAATCAATCAAACTCAAGTCAAGTACTGAATATCGAATTTTCGTGCTGAATTTAAATTAAAATATTTTACCTCAATTCTACTTAATTACTCCTTTATGCCGTGCAGGTTTCCATGGAACATAACAAGTTAGAGTTTATTTTATTTTACGGATTTACGAACAAAACTCGAAACTGATCTTAGACGACAAAACTATCCCCGACAAACCAGCCCCGCCATGAAAATGACAAAAGCTTTCTCTTTGCTTCAACTTCAATCCACCTCCTCAATCTTCGGCCCAGGACCAGAACCGGACCCAGCGTATCCACCACCGGGCATATTACCACCCATAGGCACATCACCATCAGCTGTACCACCCTGATACATCTTTGCAATTATGGGATTGCAGCGGCTTTCTAGCTCCTTAAGCCTGTCTTCTAGCTCATCAACTTCAGCCAATTGGTTCCTATCCAGCCATTCAATTGTCTCCTCCGGCGCCTTCTCGATCTTCTCCCTGTCTTCAGGGCTCAGCTTCGCTTCAAATTTCTCATCCCTCACTGTGTTCCTCATGTTGTATGCATAATTCTCCAATGCATTCTTGGCATCCACTTTCTTCTTCACTTCCTCATCCTCTGCCTTGTACCTCTCTGCATCTTTCACCATCTTCTCAATCTCTTCCTTGCTCAGCCTTCCCTTATCATTGGTGATCGTAATCTTGTTTTTAACACCTGCTGTCTTATCCTCTGCAGTTACATTCAGTATACCATTTGCATCTATATCAAACGTGACATTAATTTGAGGCACACCTCTTGGAGCTGGAGGGATACCAGTAAGCTCAAATTTGCCAAGCAAATTGTTATCCTTGGTTCGAGCTCGCTCTCCCTCATAAACTTGGATCAAAACACCTGGTTGATTATCAGAATAAGTTGAGAAAATCTGTTCTTTCTTGGTTGGAATCGTAGTGTTTCTGGGAATCAAGACAGTCATCACCCCACCAGCAGTTTCCAATCCAAGACTGAGAGGTGTAACATCAAGCAGCAGTAAATCTTGCACCTTCTCATCGCCTTCACCAGAAAGAATTGCAGCTTGAACTGCAGCCCCATATGCAACAGCTTCATCAGGATTTATACTCTTGCAAAGCTCTTTGCCATTGAAAAAATCTTGCAACATTTGTTGAATTTTGGGAATCCTAGTTGAACCTCCGACCAGAACCACCTCATGAACATGACCTTTATCAATCTTAGCATCTTTCAAGCACTTCTCCACTGGCACCATACATTTCCTAAACAAATCCATGTTCAACTCCTCGAACCTCGCCCTTGTTATCGTAGCATAAAAATCAATCCCTTTAAACAAAGAGTCAATCTCAATAGTCGTCTGAGTAGTCGAAGACAAAGTCCTCTTAGCCCTCTCGCAAGCCGTCCTTAACCTCCTCAAAGCTCTAGCGTTTCCACTGATATCTTTCTTATGCTTCCTTCTAAACTCAGCAACAAAATGATTAACCAACCTGTTATCAAAATCTTCACCACCAAGATGGGTGTCACCAGCGGTTGCTTTAACTTCAAAAATCCCTTCTTCGATCGTCAGCAATGAGACATCAAAAGTACCACCTCCGAGATCAAAGATGAGAATATTTAGCTCACCTTTTCTCGAAGCCTTCTTATCCAAGCCATAAGCGATAGCAGCTGCCGTTGGCTCATTGATAATCCTCATTACATTAAGACCGGATATAGCACCAGCATCCTTCGTTGCTTGCCTTTGCGAGTCATTGAAATAAGCAGGAACCGTGACCACAGCGTTCTTCACAGGATGCCCAAGAAAAGCTTCAGCGACTTCCTTCATCTTAGTCAAGACCATGGACGAAACTTCCTCTGCAGAGGACTGCTTCTCTTCCCCTTTATAACGAACCACAATCATGGGTTTATCTCCAGGGCCAGGGATAACCCTGAAAGGCCAGAGTTTGACGTCGCTTTGAACGGAAGGGTCGGAGAAACGACGACCAATGAGCCTTTTAGCGTCGAAAACGGTGTTCTCTGGATTCATGGCGACTTGGTTCTTAGCTGCGTCGCCTATTAAACTCTCGGTGTCTGTGAAAGCTACGTAAGAAGGAGTGGTTCGGTTGCCTTGGTCGTTGGGGATGATCTCGACACGGTCGTTCATCCATACCCCGACACAGCTGTAAGTTGTCCCCAGGTCTATGCCTATCGCCTTGCCTTCAGTTTTTGTTGCCATTGCTGAAAAGCTAAGAAGAACAAAATCAAAGAAACAAAAAGCAAGAGTTACAGATTTACTTGTTGATTTTTTCTGAATAGAATGCAGAATCTGAGGTCGGTCCGGGACAGAACTAATAGTGTTACAGTGTTTACAGAAAAAAATTTTCCTAGAAAATTAAGGATGCAAGCTAGAGAGTTCTGGTGAGTTTGATCTTGCGTTAGTAGAGTCGGGACGAATGGTTTTAAGTTAGAGAAAACGGGATTCATTTACTTTGAATTTACGTTTATACCATGGATTATACGACGTAATTTTGGGTTGAAATGGAGGGTAGTCAAGGAAATTTGAGATCTAAACGATGTTGTTACGATGGGGTGTTAAATTCTTTGGAAGGATTGAGTTGCGCCATTTTGACGTGGCGAAAAGAAAACAATTGGATGGAAATTGTAAAGCGGTGTCAGGTGAAAAATTGAATTGATTCCACGTGGCTTTTGGGTGTTAAACCAGGTTTTGGCTCGTACATAAACGTGGCGAAAGGCGGCCAAAAGTTGACGTGAAAATTTTGTCGGTGGCACAGAGAAAAGAAAATATAAAAGTAATATAATTTAAAATTTTAATAGAAGTTATGCATTAATTTCTTAAAAATTAAAAAATTGATATAATATTTATTGAGTTGATAAAGATTTATATTATGATAACTTATTTTTTTATGTTATTGTTAAATGAATTATTGGATAGATATTTTATTTACATCATTTAATAAAATATTGATACACAAATTATTAAATTTAATTAAAATAAAAAAAACTGAATAAAATATCATAATATTTTTTATCAATAAATCACATTGCTATTAACAAATTAGAATATTAAATTGAAACAAAATAAATTTCTATTGTTAAAGCCCAATAAAAATATAAACTTAACAAGGGACGCTAAACAACAAATATATCATAGTAATCAAATCACATATATTAATATTCGAAAGATAAAAAATAACGTAACAACAAAAAATAAAAAATAAAAACCCTACAAACAGAACACATGAAAGACAGCAAATTATCCCTGCAACTTTTTTTCTTTACTTTTTATTTATTATTATTATTATTATTATTATTATTTTATATTTTGTGCATAGCCAGCAAACTGTTTTCTTTGCTCGTAAATGAATTATTCAACAAACGAAATAAAATTTTTCCCATAAAAAACAAATTCTTCAAAAATAATTCTTTCTCTTGTACTATTTTTCCACTTATTCTTACCAAAAAAAAAAAAAATCTAGGAGAAAGATTTACTCGAAGCATATACTTTTTTTTTTTTTTTAACTTCCATTTATCAATGATTGCAATTGCAGGCTCCTTTGAACGTCATTGCAGACCAAATCTTTTAAAAGTCAAATAGGTATATTCTCATTGTCATTTGCCCACCTAGAAAAGCTATGCAAAAACTAACACTTGGTTTGGCTTTAATTTGGAAAAATATTAAAAATTCTTTATAAAAACAAAAACAACAACCCATATTTTATGCACTAAATATAGATGTGTTAATTTGATTGCGGTATGAAAATAATATAAATTAAAATTTTAATAAAATTAAAAATTATTTTGTATTATGATTATATAAAAATCAAATAATTAAAATTTAAATGACTAATTATTTTTAGAGGAATTCGATAAAAATATTATGTTTATTAAATAAATTTGAAGTTAAAAATTAATCCCATTGAAAAATGAGCCAAAGTTTGAGTGTAATGTAAGTCCAAACTCCATTAGTTAATTATAATTTTTTGTTATTTTTTATATTAATGCATTTTTAATTATTTTTAATTCTTTTATACAATGCAATTTGAGTTTATATTTTTAGGCTTTAAATTTTTCATATTTTTTAAATCTTTTTGTAAAAAAAATTCAAAGTTCTTGTGTTATATTTTTTAATTATTTTATCTTTTATTAATTTTTTAATAATAATTAATAGTATTTAGACAAACTTAGATGAACTTGAATTTTTTTCATTATAGGTAAAGATGAATTTGAATAAAAAATTAAGCCCAACAATAAGGTCAAGCCAAGTTTGCACTTATTTTCGATTTAATTTGAATTGTATTTTTAGATTTTAATTTAAAATTTTACATTTTTTTTATTTTTTTATAAAAATAAAAATTTATTCAAAATTATTATGTTATACCTATTAATAATTATATGTTAATATTTTATATTTTATTGTATTTTTTAAAACCAATAATAATATTTGGTAAACTTGAATGGATATAAATTTATTAATTCCATATAAACAATTTAGACAAAAAATTCAAGTGTGAGTTACTTTCAATTTCTTGATATATTTTTAAGTTCAATCCCAATTGAAATAAATTTATTTTATATTCAACGTATCAATTTAAATTATAATTCAATAATTTTTATATTATATATATTTAAAATGAAATAGATAACACATAATTATACAAACTATCATATCAAACTAAAATTTAATAATAAATTAAATTGATAAAATAATTCGTCTAAAAATCCACTTCAGAATTCACCAAACAGTGAATAGAATAGCAAAATTCCCTAGCTGTCACGACGGTGTAACTCACTGAGTTCTGTAGATTAATAAGTGATTAAGTGAAAGCCAAGGGGAAGATTTGAATCAGCCCGACACGTGTAAGTAAGGAAGTTGCTGTCGCGGTTTGATTCGGTCAAGACCAGAGAGTACAAGGTGAGGGCCCACAGACGGTAACCGGTAAAAGTTAGGGCAAGAACATGAACGCACGCTGCTTCGTGTTATGTTTGGTAGCGCAAGGGTAAGGCCGCCAAGGGGAAGGAGAGTTTTATTATCTATAAAAAAAATAACTGAGTAAATAGAGCAGTATTTTAACGAGTTTTAATTTTCAATGTACTACCAATTTTGTCCTTCTGTTATTCCCCCATCTGGATATGCAAGTGATAAGTTGATTCACGAAATTACCTCTTTGCCCTTCCAAGATTGTCAATGGAAAGGAATTGCTTAAAGCTTTTAATATTTTAATAAGAGTTCGTGAGCATGAAAAAAATTAAAGTATTTTAAAATAAAAATATTTTAAATTTTATCAATATAAAATATTAATATTTATGGTTGTATCATTTGGATAAATATTTGTGTAGAAAAAATTTTTTAATCTTAAAATTTGCTAAAATAAAAAATAAATTTAAGAAAAAATGATAGTATATATTAGAAAAAGAAATATATCAAATAAAATATATAATATTGACATCATTAGATTTATAAAAATATATAGATATTATTAATAATATAAAAAGTAAAAATATATATTATATTAAATAAAATAATATTTTTTAGATTTTAGTTTTATATTCAATAGTAAAAAATTTTGAAGAAATTTAAAAAAACTGACTCTTTAGGTGGATTTTCAAAAGAATATTCGAGTATTTCAAATTTCTTCTTGAAATTCCTCTCAAATTTTGAAATTTTTTAAAATTTTTACCAAACTAAATGGATTTTAAACTTTTAAATATATTCAATTGAAATGAAATATTCTCTTGAAATCCCTCATTGAAACAAATTTTAAGAGTGGATTTGGATGAAAGATTTTAACGAAAAAATGATATTTTTGATAAAAGATTTCAAGAGGAGAATTTATTTTAATCAAGATATTCAAAAAATTCAAAACTCAATTTCCTTATTTGGTAAATTTTTTTGAAAAGTTTCAAAATTTGGAGGGTTTGCAAATAAAACTTTACCTGAAAAGATGATTTTTCAAAATTTCTCTACCATATAACCCACAATTAAATATAATATTAAAAAGAAATATATTATTTTAGTTAATATGATATATATTTTTTACGTTTTTATATTATTAAAATATTTACTTTTTTTTAAATCTAATGATATTCATATTACATATTTTTCATGATATTTTTTCTTATATATAATATAATTATTTTTCTTTTGTAATAATTTTTTTATTTAATCAAATTTTAGTATTCAAAAATTATTTCTAAAAAAATATTTATCCAAATAAGATAGTTATAAATGCTAGTATTTTAAATTGATACATTTTAAAATGATTCAAAAATTTAAATTTTCTCGTCCAAACACACTGTAAAAAATTTTTAATTTTTCAAAATTTTTAATAAGGTTGAACTATTGCATTACGTTCTAATTTATTCTTTCATTTAGCCTAAAATAATAAAAAAATCACTATTTTAATTCACACAACCTTACCATCATAACAAAATTTATAAATAATTTTGAGTCCATTAATTTTCATAAAAAGGTGAAGCATATGGGGTATATAAGAGATCGAAATTACTTTAAGCGTTTTATTGTTCGACTTTGTTACTTTGTTTATAGAATAAAACGTTCGAAGAGTCTTCAATTCTTTCTCTTTTTGAAATTAAGATTCTTCAGTTTTTGAATTTTGCTTACATTTAAGTTAATTATGACTTTATGATGAAAAAAGATTTGATTTATAAGTAATAATAAAATCCTTCGAGCTATTATTTTAACAGCCAAATTTAATTACCAAATTTAAAAAATATTATTTAAATGAGAAATGAAATTTACATAACGGTCTCTAAAGCATATAAAAAAAAATTAGAAATGAAGATTATGTGAAAAACAAATTCTGATTCTTATAGTGAGAAGGTAAAGAAGGAAGGGTAAAGTTGTCAGTCAAGCCAAAGAAATCCAGGCGAGTCCGAATCCAACCAGGACAATGATGTAATTACGAATATAAAATTAAAAAAAAAAGGGGAAGCACACTCCAAAAGAAGGGTTTGTTTTTCCTCTCTACCGTCTTGCACATATTTTCTCCTCTCTACTCTTCTCCTCTTCTTAGCTCTCCGCAGAAGAGAGAGAAAAACTCACTTTCATTCCTCTCTCTCTAGAGACCGATTCCTCTTTTCTTTCGTTTCATATTCGGATTCAGCGTTTTACATATCGCTGAGTTCTTTGTTCTTTTGTTTTTGATCGGACGGCGGAGATTGAATCTCACGTGATTAGATCGAGGTATGCAGCAGGGTGATCAGACGGTGTTGAACTTAAGGCCTGGTGGTGGTCGAGGGGGCAGACTCCTTGGTGGTCCTTCTTCTTCTTCGTCATCCTCTTCGTCGTTAGCCTTTGGTTCCCTTTCTTCTGATCTTCCTCTCTTTCGTCCCCATGGCGCCGCTCCTGCACCCTTTTCTATTAAGGTTCAGTCATTTTATCCCTTTCTCTTCAAAACCCATATCTCAGTTATTTCGGATCTAACCTCTTTGATTTGTTCTTTTATTGGTTTTTGATTGATCCGGGTTGGGTTCGTCTTTTAGATGTTTCTCTGTTGGATGTACATGGTTTTTCTCTGTTCGTCTTAGTGTAGCTGCTGTTAGCTATTGCTCTTTTCAAGATTGGATCCTTAGCAAGTAGATTTGATTTTATCATTGTTATTGTTGATTCTATAACTTATCTTTGAAATAAGCAGTGCATTTAGTTTTCGTCTGAAAGGCTCTAGATTTATTCCTTTGTGCTCTTAAATAGAAACATTGGTATTTGCCGATTGTCTTTGATATTGACCAATAGAAGAATATGCAATTATATATTACATTAGACCTTTAAAAGAGGAGGAATGAGATTAGCTTTGTCCTAATTCTTGGTGGGGCACTTAGTATGTGTACTTGCTATAAATATGGACGAAGAAAAATATGTAGGCTTTAGGTGGGTATTCTATGAGTTTCTAATTGCCCAAAAGGACCTAAAAACATATAGGATCTTATATATTTTGAAACAAATAGAGGTGTTCCATTGATCAAAGATCAATTAACTTGTTCTGATTGTGGGTCAATCCTATTAGGTGTGTTTCAATGGTTATATATGGATGATATTTTGATTTATTGGTGGTGGAGTTTAAAAACTCTTTAAGCTAGTTTAATTGATTGTCACATATCTGTTTAAGTACAAACAAACTAGTTAACATGTATAGTAAAATGGACACATGGCAATTAGTTAAACCCACTTTTGTAGTTTTTAAACTCCACTGCTGGTGTGCAAGATAATAATTTATAGTTAATATATTTTCCTGTTATATTTACATCTGGATCCTCCTAATTGGAAAAGAATAACTTCTATTAATGAGCTGAATTTTGTCAAGTGTAAGACATTTTTGCATTGATTAACTAAGTCATATTGAAGATTGTGAATTAGAACCTCCGTATGATAAAAAATCTATAGATTTCAACTATGTGATGTCCTATTATTGGGATATTATTTAAGATTTATGGAGTTTATTCTTTTGTTTTTGATAGATAAATAAGTTAACTTTTTGATAGACGAGTGAGGGATATGCCTTACGGGTCTGTCATTATTAGAACTTGCTTCTTACATGCTGCATATAGAAATATTTTTGGGCTGCAGAATCTGAAGTTACCAATTGCTTTACTGTTGTAGGCTGGAGACTCTCGATTTGAGGGTCGTGAACGTGTGCGGTACACTAAGGACCAGCTTCTACAGCTTAGGGAGGTAATTGTACAAACTTTTGCTTAGTAGTATAATTCAATTGTGAATTGGCAAGCTATTGTTGCATTTTGCTTCCAAAACAAACCAGAAAAGTACAAGTGTATACTTTTTATTTGCATGCAAGGAACTCGTTCAATGTTGTTTGCATTTTGTTACAATTATATTGAGTTGGTCAAATAACTTGTTCAATGTTGTTCGTACTTTGTTTCAGTTTTATTGAGTTGAGATTAAACAATGGCACTTTTATTATTGTTTGACACAATATCTGATTATGCTTCTTGCCTCCTCTTTAGGCTGTAGAAGTTCCTGATGAGATTCTTAAAATCAAACGAGAAATCGAAGTTGAACTCTTCGGTGAAGATCAAAATTGGGGTCGTGGAGAAACCAATGTAAGCTCCAAGTGCTCCTTTGCTTTTGTACTTTTCAATTCACTTATTTAGTAGCAATTAACTGCCTTGATGAAATTCTTGCATTTTAAAATATTACTGCCTAGCATCATTCTTTGGTAACACTTGTTGCTCCATTTTCTGAACTTTTTGCTAGCCACCAAATCAGAGTCAGAACCGATACTCCGAGCCCGACAATCGCGATTGGCGTAACCGTTCAGCACAGTTTCCTCCTTCTGGAGAGGAGAGGTCCTGGGAATCTCTTCGGGATAGAGAATTGGGAAACCGATATGACTCCAGACAGCCAGAAGCTAATCAATTTAATCGCCAAGATCAACTCAACTCTCAGTTCGCTAGGGCACAAATATCTTCTAACCAAGGGGTAATTGACAGAAAAAGATCAAATCATTTTGTCTATATAAGATTTCTTGTTTCTTCACCTGTCTATTGCTTGTGTTGGCTGTTAGCAGAATTATTAAAATGCTACTTTGTTTGTTCTTCGAGTTGCTGGGCAGTATTCGAAGCATCTTGTGTCATATTCCTTAGTTAATAAAACTTTTATAGATGAACTTTGATTAGGCATTAGTTCTGGAATAGGAAGTCCTGCTCCAGTTAACGTCTAAACTGTTGGTTTTTATATTAATCAGAGAGGAATGGTTCAATAAGTTGCACCAGTCATGATTGTGTTGAATTTTCTTTAAATTTGTTTTATGTATAATGACAAGATGGTTCAACAACTTTAGTAACTTTACATTTAGGATTATATTTTAGTTTATTTATCAACTTATCTGCTCGATTTCCATTGTACATTAGTTAGTAAGCACATCAGTTGCTCGGCTTTGGTACCAATTTCAGTAATTCTTTAGTTTTTGCATAATGATAAAATTCAAGGAACTCTCACATAGTATCTTCATATTAACTTTGTATGTGTTCTTGTACGAACCAAGTATATCCCTGCTCATTTGGCTTTGACATTAACATAGGGTTTCCTTTGTTGAACCAGGGAGGACCAGCTCCAGCTTTGGTCAAGGCCGAGGCTCCATGGTCAGCTAGAAGGGGGAATCTTTCTGAGAACGAGCGTGTTCTAAAGACTGTTAAAGGGTAAATATATTAAAAAGATTTTTCTTGCATCTCTATGTGTGTCTGATATTTTATTGACAAACCATTGCATCATATATGTAAAGACCTTGCTTTTGTTTATCTTATTCTGGATAGTTTTAGATTAAGCATAATGGTTGCCTGATAATATATGTACCAAACTTGTGATAGGAACTTTTTTTTCTTAATAAGTTACTGAAACAAGGCATTACTGTGAACTTGCAACATTGGTATTTATCAAGGTCTATCAAGTTCTTAACTTCAGAGTTTAACATATCCTTTAGCATGGTTGGTATTAGAACTTTTAGTTTTGGAAGCTGCTGAATATTTGATGCTTTCGTGATGACAAAATTTGACGGTTGTGAAAGATGCAAATGTATCATCTTATTCCCTTGCAAGCCATGGCTTCCATTTCTATGGATCTTTCAAACTTGCTAAATGGTTTTCCTTTTTTTTTTTTGGGGGGGGGGGTTGTAAGAATGATAGGGAGAGGCAATCCTTTTCTTCATGGTATTATGAAGTTAACAATGAATTACTGGTTTTTTTGAATGGTTCCATTCTCTGTGCAGGATACTTAACAAGCTTACTCCTGAGAAGTATGATCTTCTGAAGGGCCAACTTATTGATTCTGGTATCACATCAGCTGATATCTTGAAGGTTATTTCCTACATTTCTGTTATTCTATTTGACAATGCTACACCTTCTTTATGTATTTGTATATATATTTGTGTGTATAGCCGTACACACTTTTATAAATTTCATGTATTTTGTGTTCTTTCTAGTTACTACAGTTGTAAGATGAAATCACTAATGGTATCTATGGTATCTTTACAGGGGGTTATTTCTCTAATATTTGAAAAGGCTGTTCTGGAACCCACATTTTGTCCTATGTATGCTCTTTTATGTTCTGATCTTAATGATAAGCTTCCTTCATTCCCATCTGACGAACCTGGTGGAAAAGAAGTCACATTTAAGCGAGTCCTCTTGAATAACTGCCAGGAGGCATTTGAGGGAGCTGACAAGCTCAGGGAAGAAATGCGGCTGATGACTGCCCCTGAGCAAGAGGTGGAGCGTAGGGATAAAGAAAGGATGGTCAAACTCCGTACTCTAGGTAATATTCGTTTAATTGGTGAGCTTCTGAAGCAGAGAATGGTACCTGAGAAGATAGTCCATCACATCGTGCAGGTTATTGGCAATGCTTCCTTTCTCATCAATAGAACTTGGATTCTTATTAAGTTTTGCTAAATCATATTTTGCCTGTTGTTTCAAACAGGAACTTTTGGGCCATGATACTAAAGCTTGCCCTGCAGAGGAGAATGTTGAAGCCATTTGTCAGTTCTTCAACACTATTGGTAAGCAGCTTGATGAGAGCCCAAAATCACGGCGCATAAATGATATGTACTTCAGCAGACTGAAGGAATTGACTACAAATCCTCAGCTTGCTCCAAGATTGAGATTTATGGTTCGTGATGTTCTTGATCTTCGTGCAAGCAATTGGGTTCCCAGGCGTGAGGAGGTAGCTTATAGATGCCATCATTTTTTCTGGTTTAGATGAGATAGACATTGTTGACCTGTAATGTGGATGGTTTTAATATCAATATTTCTTTTTTTTTTTTTTTGGGTATTATTTCTGCAGGTTAAAGCCAAAACAATTACTGAAATCCATTCTGAGGCTGAAAAGAATCTTGGGCTGCGTCCAGGTGCCACTGCAAGTATTAGAAATAGTCGTGTTGTTTCCGTTGGTCCAGTGAGTGCTGGTCCTGGGGGTTTTCCTATCACACGTCCTGGTACTGGTGGTCTGATGCCTGGAATGCCGGGAACTCGGAGAATGCCTGGTATGCCTGGAATGGACAATGATAATTGGGAAGTTCCTAGGACCCGGTCAATGCCAAGGGGTGATGGACCTGGTATACAGCCTGGAGGGCGTGTTCCATCACCATCAATCAATAAGTCAACTTCAGTGAATAATACGAGGCTGTTGCCTCAAGGTAGTGGTGGCCTAATAAGTGGTAGGACAAGTGCTCTGTTGCAGGGAAGTTCAACCTCTCCTGCTCGGCCATCTAGCTCTATATTGGGCGCTGAGCCAGTGGCACAACCTTCTCTTTCTGCCAAACCCATACCTGTAGCTGCTGTGTACCCAGTTGTAGAGAAACCGCTAACTCCGGCTTCTAAACTAAATCCAGATGATCTTCAGAGGAAAACACGGGCGCTGTTGGAGGAATATTTCAGTGTCAGGCTGCTGGATGAAGCATTGCAGTGTGTGGAGGAACTAAAATCTCCATCATACCACCCTGAGGTTGTGAAAGAAGCAATCTCCACTGCCTTGGAGAAAAGCCCACCTTGTGTTGAGCCAGTTTCGAAGCTTCTTGAATACTTGTTTATTAAGAAAGTTCTTACAGTTACAGACATGGGGACTGGATGCCTGCTCTATGGTGCCTTGTTGGATGATATTGGCATTGACTTACCAAAAGCACCAAATGGTTTTGGAGAAATAATTGGGAAACTTGTTTTGGCTGGTGCATTAGATTTTAAGGTGGTGAAGGAAATCCTTCAGAAGATGGAAGATGACATGTTCGGCAAAGCTGTGTTTGATGCTGCAATGAGGATCATTAGCTCAAATCCTTCAGGGCAAGGTCTGCTGGGTGCACAGGCGTCTGAGGTCGAGGCCTGTCAGAATCTGTTCTAATTTTTGCATGCTATTTTAATGTCTGTCTTCAAGGAATTCTGCTTATCTCCACTTCAATATAATGTCCCCTACGGATATCCCCCTTTTTGATGCGAGCAACATGTATTATTTGATAAAGTGGAGCTGCCAAGGACAGGTAAAATTTTTATTGAGTTGTATATTTCTCCAAGGTCATAGCAGTGTGTTTATTGAGAAAAGAAACCAAATCATAATGCCATGGATTTTGCCCTCGAGTGTGGCCTAATACATGCCAAAGTTCTCGAGAAGAATGGTCACCTTAAGGGATCCAGTTGTTTTGTATTTGATTAGTTTTTTGATAAATTTTTTTGGTTGACTGAGTAATTTAGTTTATTGTTGAACTTAGTCCTATAAATCCCAAGTTCTTTACATTTTACTAAAATCATATTGAAAATCCATAATTGATGTGGAGCATTGATGTTTTAGATTTCAGTTTTCCTGCCTTATCTTGCCTTTTTTCTTCCTTGCATGCTTTGACATATATCTTCTCACGTACGGAATCCATTTCTAGGATCTTAAATATAGTTCAGGTCATTTGCGTATGAAATTTGTATTGTATTGGTGTCACTTAAAATCGTGTTTATTGCGCTTAAAATATTAATGTTGTGTTTATATTTGTATCATGTTAAACACAAAATCTTATTTAAAATTTTGTTATATTTATATATAATTTTTATAAAATTTTAATCCGATCATTTTTGATGCTTTTTAATCATGTCTTAAACGTGGTGTCCTGTGTATGTTCCTGTAGAGGAGGCAATCAAGGAGGCGTGCCTCAGCAAAATTCTAGATTAGGTAGAATTATGATGTGCCTAAAGCTTAAATAAAGATAACTGCATTGTGTCTTTATTAGTACGATGGAAGGCAACGTGTCGTGTCAAAAGATTACATAATATAAATTCTCAATTATTGTGCTTGAAAGGGGCATTCTGAAATGATGTTGTTTGTTGACTTAGATGTGACATTTCGTCTGTATATTTTTATTCTGTGCTCGAGTTCTATCTTTGGTCTAAAATTTGATATTAAAGTTAATCATGCGTCGAATTTCAAGTTATTAAAGTTATACGTTGTTTAATAAAATAATAAATAAAAAGATAATTTTATATTTTTATTATTTTGCTTTTAGGAGTTTTCAACTTGCCCTTCAGTTAGAGATTTTTAAGAGTAAACGGTGTTTAGAAAAAAATTTATCATAGTAAACAAGTGAATTTATGTTTTTTTTTTTTTTTCGATGAGGTGTTATGATTTGATATTATAAATATAAATTGAATATTTAAAATTTATTATTAATGAATTAAATTATTATTTATTTTAGTAAAATGCTACTACCATTAATTTGTCCTCGTATAAATTATGAAATTCACTTAACAATAATAATAATAATAATAATAATTAACTTCCTTTCTAAAGACACTTTAATGATTAGAGTTTAATTTTTTTAAAAAAATTGAATTTAGAATTCAAATTTCGAGATAAGAATGAAGTTATCTACCTTTTTTTTTAATTCAAATGTTGAATTTTTGCCAAAAATGGATAAATTGAAGAACGAAAAATATTAAAAAATTGAAAGAGCATAAATGATTTCGAATTAAGAAAAACAAAAGTGGACCTCGGCCGAGCTTTAAAACTTGTCAAATTCCAACTGGCCCAAGATTATAAAACCGATTGACGGCGAAAGAAAAGTTCCAAAAACACTAAGATCTCCCGCGTCTTTTGAGTTTCATCGTGGGCCTGGGGGAGAGGTCAGAAATGTTCTCCAGCAATCACCAAGCAGCATCAGCTGCGAATGATGGTTTAAACGGTGAATCGTTAAAGCTAGCCGTAGCCATCTCTCTTCTCCGAGCAAAGTTTATCCAGCAACATCCTCCTGCTTCCCAATCCGATGCTCTTAAATGGAAGCGAAAGGTCTCTGTTTCTTTCTTTTCCACTTCCCTCTTACATTTGCGCAAATTGAGGTCTTATTTTCTCTTCTTTCGTTGGAATTTTAGGCAAAGGAGCGAAAGCAAGAGATTCTCAGACTCAGAGACGATCTCAAGGAAGCCGAAGGTTTTCTGATTTTCTACATTTTTCCTACTTGCTCTCTTCCTTCGTTGTGGCTGCTTTTATTATTATTTAGACTTAGCGTTGCGTTTATGCATGTAAATGAAGATGCTTCGCAATGCGACCTTTTCCCGCAAACTGCTTCTTGCAAGTGTTATTTCTTCGATAATTTGGGGAAATTAAGCCCTAATCGACTTGGAGATTCTTCTGATCGTAGATTCAATGATGTTCTTCGTCGAAGATTTCTCAGACAAGGTTAAATCGTCAACATCGTTAATCAATAATCAGAATCCGCTATTTTTGTTTCAATATTTGTTTAATATTATGTGGTTCCATTGTCTACTTAGCAGTTCGATTGAGGGAAAGAAGGAAAACTGCCGGTTCATCTCAAAAACGGCGTGCTTTAGGTAGATAGGACTTCTAAGTGGACTCTTTTAATGTAATTGCACTTTAATCTAGCTTTATTATGCTTGTAATGTTATTAATCCAATCTATGTTTCTTGGCTTATGAACCGCGATTATATGAATTCTGGCAAGGGATAAGGTTGATGTTTGATTTCAGATTATTAACATTTGCATAAGAAAGTATGATGTAAATGAATTTGACTATTGCAAAAAGCAGTATTACTTTATGAATGGACTTTTAGTACCAGAGTACTTTCTTTGTTTGAACATTATGAATATACAAAAAATGGTGTTCTTTATTGTATTTGAACTATTAATAGGAGTTAAATTTAAAACTACAGGTTTTAGCGATGAAGATCAAGCTGAGCAGCTTAGGGCTTCGGTTGATTTTCTCGTGGAGCTTTGTGATACTAGTTCTCCTGTAAAGTGGTTTTCTTTTTTCCTTCTGATTTTTGTTTATCATTCTAAGAGATGTAAATCCGTAGTTTTGGTTTCTTCTTTTTTCTTATTCACACCTTTTTTATAGGTTCAAGAATCTAAATTTGAAAATTGGTCTCACCAAGCTGTGGATTTCATTTTAGGTAATGATGACATGTTATCATTTATAGCAGCTTATGTAAATTGTTTCAATAGAAATTCATGTTGTACACTGTTTCAATTATTAATCTGAAAGCATGGAACTTCTGGCAATATGCTATTGCCTATTTTTTAAATATATATATATATATATATATATTTATATATATATTTATATATATTCATGTTAGTTTATCTGTCAACTGCACTTGCTTTTACATTCAAATATCAATTCAGATTAAGAAATGTCAGTCCCATGGTTGTTTCTTGTTTAGATTTCCAATAACATACTGGAAAAGGTCACAAGATTGTTGACAATACAAGATGCCCGTGACTATAGGATTGATGTTTTTTGAGTGGTCAACAATTATATTGTGGCTGCTTCTGGTATAAGGTGTTTCTTTGAATACAATAATATAGACCGGTATTTGTTCCCACGAGTGCTTCCGTAATGTCATTTTTGTTTTTAGATTGTGGGGCAAATTTTAGGGTTTTTGGTTTAAGGCAGCTTTTCTTTTCTACAAGAAAATAAAGTGGAAGAGAGTTTTTAATTCCAGGATAGTCAAGCCTCTCTTGGTTTGTTTTCTCTATTTACTGAATAACTTAAACTTTTCCTTCATTAGAGTTTTGATGATTGGGTGGATTGATCCTGTTCTTAATATAAGGGAGAAGAAATAAAAGCCTAAAAAAACCTGAAGCATTACCCACAGTGCTTTACCTGCTTACCATATTAAATGGCTGAAGTCCACATGGCATGAAACTAAGGTTGGGTAATACGGGAGAAAAACTTCTATTCTCTTTTAGTGTATCTCGTCTCATTCTGAAGCAGATGATACGCATACTGATTTATGTATATCTGAATGAGTCAATGTCTCAAACACTGTTTTTGGGATTAAGGTTTTTGAAGCCAAGCTAATTATTGAATCTCTAGAAATGGCATTGGAAGTTATTATATGCGAGAAAAAGCTGAGGATATAGAAAGGACTGCATAGGAAAGAGGTTTGCAAGGTGGCGGGCCTTGAAATCTATTGAAAATACAAAAATATAAATATGTTTCTACCATTAGTGTTTTGTACTAGTTGAAGGTTTTCTAGAGGCAGGAGAAAAATTGAAAAAGAGAATGCACAAAGGTTATTGAGAAATGAGAAGCCCTGATCTGACTGAATTGAAACAAGACCAGCCAGATAAAGCATAATGGCAATGGGCCAAAATTACAATATTTTGTAATAAATGAGAAAGGAAGTTAAGAAAACGAAGAATTGTTTGTCTGATGTAAACTAGTGGTGGCCATTCAGCATTATTGAGTCTGAAAGGTTGTTTGAGATTTGAAGGTAAATAAATAATTGTTGATTACATATTTCCTCTGTGCACTTTTCCCTTATTTTCTACCAACATTTATGGTGTCGCAATGTGGGCCATTTCTTGGCTTACTCTGATAATTGGAGCTTTCTAGTTGTCTAATATGTGTGCTGATATTTTTTCTTCTCTTTCGTGTGTCTACTCAAGTGGTATTGAAGAATCTGTTATCAATGGGAAAGAACTTGGATTCTACTGAAGGAGTTGTTAGCAGCTTAATTATGCGTTTGGTCAGACGGATGTCTTCTCCCTCAAAAGGAGATGGTAATAAATGGTTGGAACTTACTTAGATATGTTGTAAGTTTGTGGTGTTAAACATTTACATCTTTGATAATAGAAAATTTCTGCTTATATCAGCATCTACTGATGATAGAAGTGTGATTTTAATGTATGTTTGCCTTTAGTCAGCATCTTTTTTTCTCCTTTTATCCAGTTTTATTTATTCTTGTTTTCAACATGCTATTACAGAGACACATCAAAGTGACACAAATTCCCAGCTCTACATCCAACATTTGCTTCGTAAGCTTGGGTGTGAATCATACATTGGACAGCGTGTAATACTTTCAGTTTCTCAAAGAATATCTGTACTTGCAGAAAGTTTACTTTTCTCGGACCCATTTGATGAAACTTTTCCTGCTATGCACGAGTGCATGTTTGTAATGTAAGTACTAGCCTAAATTTTGTTATTTCAATTTCGTTTCATGCTATGCTTTTATTAAAAAATTTCATGGTAACATAATTGTTTCTTGTGCTAATATACACTAGATTTTATGCGATACTTGATGTTGGATGTATGCATATGCATTTCCTCCTTGTACTCTGACTAGCTTAGTTTAGTCTGTTTTTTCTGGTTGACAGGATCCAGCTTATTGAGTTTTTGATATCAGACTACTTGTTAACCTGGTCAACCAATGAAGGCTTTGACAGCAGTATGCATCACAATAATTTATTTCTTACATATAATATTGTTGCCTCCTATTAATTCACCATAGTTGCTTCATCGCTAGCATATCACCTCACGGGTATACACGAACTTTTACGTACATGTTTTTCTGGGATTGATGTAGTATTTTGCAAAGCATGCATGATCAGACATGCAATGACAACACATGAGGCATGTAAAAACATACAGGATCCTTGCATTTTGATTTTATGTTCGGCACTTATGGTAGTAATTGGTATTCATGCCTACGGTATATTTTCTGGGCTGGACTGACCATTATGAAATGATAAATGACAATGACCTTGGCACATTGCAGTTCTTTTTGAAGAGTGGGTGACATCACTGCTGCAAGCTCGGAAATCTGTTGAAGCTTTGGAAAGCAGAAATGGTCTCTATGTGCTATACATGGAACGAGTCACGGGAGAATTGGCTAGACTAGTGGCTCAGGTTTTGTCGCTGCAGAAGCTCAATTCAGAAACATTTGATGCCCTTCTCCGATAATACATATCAGCAATTCTTGTCTTAGCAATGGAAGTCACATGCCTGAAAATGAAACCGATTCTTGGATAGCCAAGTTTGAAGTAGTTTATAAAACTTGGTGATAGAGAAAAGTATTTGCGACATTCCTTAGTCCTTAGGTTAGTGAAGCTTCTTGGTAGTCGTACCTCAGCGCGTCACTCCTCAGGCCGGGCGGCTGCTCGAATTTTTTGCCGTGTTTCTTTAACGGCTTGAGATTCACGATCCTACTCAGAAATTTCGGACAGAAGGCTCCGCTGTTCCCATGTCATGATTCAAAGCTCGAACTTCAAATTCCTTCGCAATTCGCTTCATTTCACGCGTTCTTGTAAGTAATGCGTGTGCGTCAACAAATAGATCTTCCCACTTGGTCAATCAAGTTGGCACCAAACTCTTGGTGGATTGACCATTGACCAGACTCTTTGTGGGCTCGGTAGCGAAAAACCTCAGTTATTTTGACGAGAAGATATGACAAATTTAAAAAACGGTGATATGAAAAGAATATAAAAAAAAAAGATTTGGTTTAAAATTTGATAGTAATTTGTATGAGTATGATAAAAATTAAAAAATATTTTTATTTGTTAATCAATGTAAATCTAATATGAAATTTGTGTTAAAATGAAAAAAAAAAAAAGCATGATTTCATATCACAAATAAGAATTTTGAATATAAATTGTCCCTGACTATTTGAAAATAATTTGTCAAATTTATTTGAAAGTTATTAGATATGGTCCAAACTTATGAGATTAAATTTCCTTGATTTAGTATGTGTATTTCATTTAAAATTAATTCTGTTCTACTCGGTGTTTGATTGATCTATGTCCCACTTCAAAAGCCTCGCCATTTTCGTTATATATACATCTCCTATACCTAGTTGATCTCAATTTCTCCGTTGAATAGTCTTACAGTACTAATTCTCAACGTTATATCTGCCATCTAAACTTCATCTCTAAACTTCCAACTGCGAAACAAACGGGCATGACTCGGATCGGATCCATACTGGCTTTCTCACTCATCAGCTTCCTCGTATTACTGTCTCAATCTCTTCCAACTTACGCGGCTGTTGATGGAGGAGACTTGATTCCATTCAGGAGACGAATACTACAGCAAAACCAGCCGATGAAAGCCGGGGAGAAGGTGGCGGATATTGCTGATGATCTTACTCCATTTCAGCCTAGAAAGCTCGGAGTTCATATTAAAAAAGCGAGACGTGGTGGTAGCTTGCCAAGGAGTGCTCGCGGAAGAACATCATCAGCTGCTCGAACACAGTTGTCTTCTTTCTATTTTGGTTCGGTTCTTGGCTGTTCTTTGTTTCTTGCTCTCATCATGTTGTAGATTTTTTGTTTCTTACTTCTCGTTCGATCTCCAAATTCCTAGAATTTTCAATTCAACACTGTTTCTGTTATATTCCTCTTTATTCTCTTAATCTTTTAATTAAGTTTATCTGTTGTTATACACGGCAGCTGATCTTTGTCAGTAGGCTATTTTTTTTTTCTTTTTTTCATTTCTAATTTATATTACAACTGAGGTTTCTTGACAATTATAATTAAAATAGAACTGTTTAAAAAATTGCATTTTGAATCATTATTCTTTGTTCTTTCGGATAATTTTCCTTCTTAAATAAAGATCTGAACTTTGCGCTTTAATCAGAAATACATACATCTATTATTAAAACAAATCCTTACTTATTTTCGAATCAAAGCCTTAATCGTGTATTACCCGTGCTAATATTCATTAAAATCACTATACAGGACATGATAAAACAGACAAGGCAATTACACTTAATCTTTTAATAATGGCTGTAATCAAATCATGTCCTCCTAAATTAGGCGTGGTTTGGAGCAGTGCTGTGCAGGGAGTAAGAAGACAAATAGCATGAGAGTGAAATTTCTGCTTAATTTTTTTTTTATTTATTAAAATATATAATTAATAATTTTTTTATTATTATTTTCAACTTCATGGGAATATCCATCTAAGGTACCCTTGAAAAATTAGTACAGCTGCTATGTTTTGAGCTGCTCCACAAATATCCTTGTTTTGAAAATATGTCATCAATTTGCAGAACCAACATGGAAGAATTCCGTCCACGTTTTCTTTCCGGCTGCAGGAATAAAGTCTAATGATTGGTTCAACTCGGATGAACTCCGTCTTCGAAAGGAATTCATCAAATCATGTCATTTAAATAATTGTTAAAGCTTTCTTCATTGATTAGTCTCTGGCCCACTCCAACCGCCGTACCCAGCTAATTTACATCATATTATTATTATTATATCAGGTAGTATATATCTTTTGCTTCATCGATCAAAGCCTCCCAAGTTTCCATAACAGCTAAGCACAACTAGCCTGCAGCCATGAATCTGAATCTGATCAGATTCTTATCAGCTTTCTCATTCATCACTCTCCTCTTGTTATTCTCTCAATCTCTTCCAACTTCGGCCGGTGGAGATGGCGGAGGAAAAGGAGTAGTGCTTTTAACCCAGCAGCCTGCTGCGAAAGCTGGAGAGAAAGCAGTGGCAGATGAACATGTTGGTGATGACCCAACACCTTATCTGAAGGAGAAGTTGAGAATTTATGTGAGGAAAGTAAGAGGCGGCGGCATACCAACTCGAGCTCGTGGAAAAACATCCTCATCAGCTGTCCGAACCCAGTTGTCTGCTTCTGTTCTTGGCTGCTCTTTGTTCTTGTTTTCTGTCATCCTGCTGTAGGTTTCTCTTTCTCTATTTAATCAGTCGGTTAGATTGTGCAAATTCTGAAGTTTGTAGTACCGTATGTTTTTATTTTGATATTTTCTGTCATTAAGCTAAAGGAATGTTACTTTGCGGGTTATTAATTTAAGCATTAATCTCAGTGAAAATTCTGATATCTTGTAACCCAATATTGCAGATTAATTACTCAAGATTGTCCGTTATGGGTCTCTTCTTTTTTCTTTTTTTTTTTCTTGGATGGTACAATAAAAAAGTTTTTGGTCTATGGTTAAATTACAAAATAGATATATAAATATAAATACCCATTTGATTGATAAATTTTATATTCCTTTTAATTTTCATATGTGTTCATTTTTTTATTATAAGAAATTTAAACGTAGAAGAGATTACTTCGTTTCTAACATCAAAACAGACAATTAATTTATTATTAAAATTTATATATTTATTAAACTTTTATATACAAATTTTTAAAATTTATGAATTATTTATTAATAAAAATTACATCAGCTATCGTCAGCTTATTGAGGAAGACTTTAGTATTATGTTTATTTAATAGTAAATCATGATTGGAGTAGGTGGGACCTTTTTTGGTGGGAAGAATATTGACACTACTCCAAGAGTTTGAAATTTTGAAAATGTTGATTAAAATTAAGAAATGGGAAATTATGTTATTAATGATAGTAAGAAAAATTAAGAAAAGTTAATGGGTTGAGTGTCAAATTTGAAGTCAAGGAGAAAACAGGGACATCCACACCCAAAGCAGGACATGTTTTTTTTGTTTCAAATTCGCAGATAGTGTTGCAACAAAGTTTGACCGACCGATTCAAGAAAGAAACCTCAATATACATGCCTACTTTTCAACTAAACAAGATGTTGAACCGTGGTAATTGGTATGTGATGTTAGGAGTATAATAATAATAATAATAATAATAGTAATGTATTATTGATATTTTTGTTTTGATATTTGTATTATGTTTTATCAGAAATTTTATAAAAAAATAATAATTATAGAAACGTAAAAATTTTTTTTTGATGCTTAAGTTATAAAGAAAATTTAATAAAATTTTTATAAATAAAATAAAATTTTAATTTCATAAATTATTTATGATCTTTATTTATAAAAATTAATTTTACTTTTAATTACATATTTATCTGTTAATTAAATATTTTTTATTATTTTATAAATTTTATATAATTAAAAATATTTATAGATAAAATTATTCGAATGAATTTTAACACAAAAATCCCTCAACCTATTATTTTTACAGATTTGAACTCGTACGTGAACACGTCATGTGTCACGTCCACGATCATAGACGAAAGAATTCTCTCGTTCATGAAAAATTAAGTTTGATTGTGATCATGCCACATGGCGCGCCCACAATCATGGGCGAGAGAAAAAGGCATAGGGAGGAGAACTCCCATCTATGCTTATCAGCTATAGATGTGCCACATGGCGCATTCACGGTTGATTGCGAGAGAGTATCCTTTCGCATATATCATCGATGGGTGTCATGTGATGTTTTTTTTTTAAATTTAAAATTTAATTAAATCTCATTATGTTACAATTAATACGAGTCATATGGACACGAAATATACATCTTGAGAATAGAGAGGTGAGTTTAGATTTATTTAATCCTTGAAAAAAAATCCTACAAAATAAGACTGCTCACTGTACAAGAGCTGGAAACTGGGATTTCTTTAGTTGGGTGTGGGTCAAACTGAGAGGAAATGAAGAGCAGCCAGGGATAAATGATAAGCAAAGTCAGCACTCATGCAACAGTGGTCCAACCGAGGATCCTGTTTCCCTTGTAAAATCCAGCGACTTTGGCTTTGACTGGAAAGGGCGGCTATGGGGGTCGTATAAAATCTTATTGTATTTGTGTAGGACTATTTGCCCTAACATATACAGCATTTCATTGCTTAATTTCCTATAGTAATCAATATTCAAAACAATTTGAAAATTACAGAAATCTCCAAGCAACAATAGTGAAAACCTAACACCTTTCTAACACTAACCCACCAAACCAAAGCAGCCCTAGTATTTATTATACTTTTTTACACCAGTCCTTCCCTCTTAAAAGGAGAAAGAAAAACTTGATGAGAGTATCAGATTCATTCACCTACCCTATTCTCATCACTCTTTCTTTCTCCCTGTTTCTTTTTCTTTCATTGTAAGGATTCTAAGTTTTACATTTGTTTCTTGTTTTCATCGCTTCTTTTCTTTGGATTCTTCAAAAAGAATTTGGTTTTCTTTTGCACTCGTTTCTCAAAACTGGATTTTTGAGGCACCCATTTGTTCAAAATTGAATCTTTTCTTCACAACTACAGTCATTTCTTTTAAAAGAATGAAAAAACGGATTTGGGTATTCAATTAACCCTAGAAAGAGGTCATTTTTTAATTTTTTTTTTAAATTTTTTTGAAGTTTTTTCAATCATGGGCAAGAGAGGAATTCAGTTGTTTGATGACAAGAAAGATGGGTTTTTCAATATATCTAATTTGGGGTCTGAATGGAGTCTTGAACAGAATAACTTTTATCCGGGTGGCTTATTTGCAAGCGTTGGCCAAATGGGGATGGGGTTTGGCGTTTCACCAAACACCCCAAATCCCCGTGACAATGGTGGAATCAAAGCTCCGTTTTCCGATTTGTTTGTGAAATATTTACCTTCACAAGAGGAAATTCGGGTTGTTGGAGTACCAGAAGGTGAAGCGGCTTTGAAGAAGAAGAGGAAAGTTGGCTTAAAACTGAAAATCAAGGTTGCTAATCCATCATTAAGGAGGTTAATAAGCGGTGCCATAGCTGGGGCGGTTTCAAGGACTTGCGTCGCACCATTGGAGACAATAAGGACTCATTTGATGGTTGGGAGTAGTGGGAATTCTACAACTGAGGTGTTCCATAATATAATGCAAACTGATGGGTGGAAAGGGTTGTTTAGGGGTAATTTGGTTAATGTCATTCGAGTTGCTCCTAGCAAGGCGATAGAGGTATTAAATCCCGGAATTCTTATTGGTATTTGTATGAATGCTATTCAGTTTGTTTATGGTTTTGCGGTGCTGGATATTACTATGTTGGTTAATCAATTGTTTGGTTTCAATCTTTCTGCTGTTCTTTTTGCAGTAAAGTATTTTGGTTCATTTATATTCTAGGCATTTTCGAATTTTTTTAATGTTTTCTCTTTATTATTCAATGAAGTTATATACTCAATGCCGGTATGCTAGCTTCTGTTTCTTGATGGCAGCCTTTGCTTGTTTGTTTTTGCTTCTAACTGCATTTCTTGTTTTCTCTAGTGTGGTTGTAAACTGACGTGCTGCAGTTGCTAGTTTTATATTTTATTGTTGTATTGGGGGTTTCTTTATAATTTCATGTTAACAATAAGGCTCTCTGTTCAAGCAAAGTATAGATTGCTTTTTTAAATAGATCAAAGTAGTTGTTTTCTGATTGATTGGATAGTGATTTTTGGACATGTCATCAAAATGGCTGGTTAAGGCAGAATAAAGGAAAAGAAGGGGAAGAATTTTCACAATAATGAACGTGTTTGTATATGCTCTATTCAAGGCTCTGTCCTCTTTTAACTCTCACTGAATGATCTTTCTATCTAAATCCATAGTCTTAGTTAATACTCCGCCATTGAAGATGTCATTTTTTAGTATGTAGGTTAATGGTGTTGGCATCCATTCTACACTTCAATTCCTATTACTTTGTTTCGGTGGTGATTAAATCTTCTTTTAGTAGTTCAATAGTCCAGTGGAAACATGCTGTTTGATTCATAATAGGTTGTAAACTAGCCTTTGTATGCCTTTTCTATTTATGCAATTATCTCATCATTTCTTATCTTTCTCAAGAATAAACTTTTAGACTTATGAAGAGGTGGAGAAAATAATTACTGGTGTCATTTTTAATAGACCACTTGTTGGTGAACATTGTTGTCCTTATTTTCTATGCCTCGTACTATTTCTTCATCATTGGTTATGCTTTTGTAGTTTAAACTTTAATTCCTAACCTCAAATATAGGGCAGAAGTCTGTTACTTACATGATTCATGTATAGGTTTTAAGCAAGCTTTTCTTGGTGGTTATCTGTGCTAGTCTTCTTATTACTAGCCAGAGGTGTGTTTGGTTGTATGCTTGTTGCCAAGAGTAGTTTTGCAAGTTTCATCCTTGCTATGTATTGAATGAATGCTCCTATCTCATCTTCTTCATTAATTATAGCAATAAAATAGTGCAGAACTAACAGAAGATCTCGATAGTAAACATGGTTTGAGCTATTGCTAACAAATTTTTTTCCTGTTGTTAGTCAATAGCCAACAAGATGGTAGTGGAAAGGATTAGCTCTGTCTTTCTGGATATTAGGATTCTATGCTATATTATACTCGTTTAGTCAAAGTGAAAGTTGCAATTGTTCCTAACATGTTCAAATACCAATTTCCCATGTACTGCAGCTATTTGCTTTTGATACTGTGAATAAGCAATTGTCACCTAAACCTGGGGAAGAACCGAAGATTCCAATTCCTGCCTCGTTAATTGCTGGGGCTTGTGCTGGAGTCAGCTCAACTTTGTGTACCTATCCTCTTGAGTTGGTTAAGACTCGATTAACCATTGAGGTAAACACAGTCTATAATTTGTAATTCACTGAGTAAAGATGGTGTTTTGCACTTATATCTGATTTGGTCAATTTTGCAGAAAAATATGTATGATGGTATACTTGATGCTTTCATAAAAATACTGCAAAAGGAGGGCCCTGCTGAACTTTATAGAGGCCTTGGTCCGAGTATCATTGGAGTGATTCCATATGCAGCCACTAATTACTATGCATATGATACTTTACGGAAAGTGTACCGTAAAGTTTTTAAGGAGGAGAAAATTGGAAATATCGAAACCCTATTAATTGGATCACTAGCTGGGGCTATTTCAAGTAGTGCAACCTTCCCACTTGAGGTGGCTCGCAAGCACATGCAGGTCGGAGCTCTTAACGGACGACAGGTCTACAAGAATGTGCTGCATGCACTTGCAAGCATTCTTGAACAAGAAGGCATTCAAGGCCTATATAAAGGTTTGGGTCCTAGTTGCTTGAAGTTGGTGCCTGCTGCTGGGATTTCTTTCATGTGCTATGAAGCATGCAAAAGGATACTGGTAGAGAAAGATGAGGAAGCATAGAATCTCTCTCTCTTTCTCTCTCTTTTTAACGGGAATAAACTCATATTTTGGAACAGAAGAATGAGCTGTCACACATTTTAGGTTCATTTTTTTTCTTTTTCTTTTTCTTTTTGATATTTTTCTCCTCCTGAAAATTTTTTGTTGAGGGCTCGGTTCAAGTAGCGGCATTCGCAAGGTAAGAAATGATCTCGAAAGTAAAATTCGTTAACATACAGAGTTTTCTTGGCCTTGATTATGAGACATTTGAAGAATGAAAGACTTATTGAGTACTATTTTAGAACTTGCTCAAGTGGTTGCTCTTTTGATCTTTTCCTTTCCGCCCTTAACATGTATTCAAGTGTACAGAAACTGTTATTCTCACGCATTTCACAGTCTTATTCCTTTTCTGAATTACCTGCGCTGAAGGGAAAATGCATGCATCCTGCTGAAAGCAGTAGCTATAATCACCAGGTTTCCCTTTCTTTCTCACTTTGTAAAATAGAACGTCTCATAACAAACAAAGAATGTTGAAAAGTCGATTAAGAAGTGACTGTCGGCAACCTTTGCTTGCCAAATTGTCTCATGTTTTTGATGTTACAAGTGCCATTGAAATAACACAAAAATGTGGAAAATGTGAAAGACGTTATTAGTTATATGCAGGTACGTTAATCTGCACGTGTATTTTGGGCTTTGGAGCCCATTGGAGCAAAGCACCGAGCATACCACCGTCCACCAGTATCAGCCTGGGCATCTGACTAGTCCTCGCTCTCTATTCAACCATACCCATAAGAAATTGGTTGATGTTTACACCTTTGGAAGATTTAAAGCTTGACCAGAAATGGGGAGACAAGGAGAGGTGGGGAAATATAATAAACACGGCAGGCAAAGGAATGAATTAGCAATAAATTTTAATTTTGAATGACAAAGAGGCCATAGTATTTTACAAGAATTCCTAAAAGTATCATAACAACAAGTAAGCGTCACTTCATACAGCCAAACAAGAAAAGAACTGTTAAAGGTGTCCATAATCAAGTGAGACACGCTAAAATTAAGAAAACATCTCAACTTAGCTCTGCTCTTCATTATCTAAGACTTCCTCAGCAGCTGCTGCCATCAATTCGTCGAACTTCTCTGACTTCCCCAGTAGTATTTCAATCTGCAAACCAAAAAACTCTGCACTGTCAGCTTCTCTCAACAATGGAATAAGTTCAATCATTTCATGAAAATTAATATAAGAGAGCTGTATGATTAAAAATGGACCAAAATTATACAGGAGACTTTACTACAGCAACATAACTCACCATCCAATTTACACCTATGCAATAATAAACCAAGATGAGACCCAACCCTCTTATCTAATGACTAAACGCAAGCAGGTAAAATGTGACATCACCTTTCCATATGAGTAGCGTACATGCGAACAACTGAACAAGCATTGATACCAATAGAAAATATTCCAACCACTAGGGCCTAAAACTTTTAATTTAATAAACTGCTAAATATCATGAGTTCCATCGGATTACAAGCAAAATTTTCAATCCTAATTCCCAAGAAGGCCTTGACCAAGACATGTCAACACCTAGAGATAACATCACATAATTCAGTGGGGAGCAAATACAAAAAAAAATAATAAATTGTTGTTTTATCCCATTTTTCCTGCCCCACCAATTAACAGAAGCTATGTCTCATCACTTCACTACAACCAGAGGCCCAATTTCATAGATTCCCTATTTTATTTAATTGGTCTTACGGACTTGCATACAGAAGAACAAAACTCCTGTTTCTGAAAGCATTGAGGTCAGTCTAAAGTGAACCACATGACGAATGTAATTTGAAGAGACTCAATATATATTGAATTTACAACTTACTTTTGCCTTTTGAACTGGTCGTCCCCCTGATTCCTCTCTCATGTCAACTGTAGAAGTCGTAATTTCTGACATATGATGCATGAATATCATGATAGTAAGTTTGAGATATCAACATGAGATGAAAGATAAAAGGAATCTTGTTAAGGGTAAGAATCTTACTTTTCTCGACAGCCAGCCCATTGTTCTTCAATATCTCAGCAATGGTAACAACTGTAGCAATAGCTGCAGACAGCATTTAAATGCAAGTTGTAAGGAAAAGCAAGAAAAAAAGAAATAATCAAGCAATATTTTTTTCCCCCAACATTCTAAATTAAAAGTGATCTGAATAGCAACACATCGATAAGCTACATGCCACAAACCATATACAAATAACATATCCATATGTCAACTTAAAGTACTTCATTTCTACCTCGGTGGTATAAAAGACAATGTCACTCTGTTTCTTAGAAAAAAAATGCAATCATAAAGCTAATGAGAATAAAACTGAACACGAGCACCCAAAATATGTTAGCCAGTCAGAGTTGAACTATAAATGTAGATGACAGATTCCATCCCTCCAAAGCTAAATAGATTAATCTAAAAAATTAAGAAAAAAAAAAACAGGTAAAAGCAAATTCTGCCACTTGAATACTTACAGAAAAACCAGCTGAATTCAAAAATTCATACTGACAATAGCATCCAAATAGATTACACTTTCAATAAACACCCCCACTAAAAAAGTAAAGGAAGACTAGAGCAAGCGAAGTGAAATAGAAAGAATACCCATTCCAAGAGCAGATAGTTCCACCTCATTGAATTGCTGCATGTATCTCTGCCACAAGGGAGCAAAGAAAAACGCTTAAATAACTAAGCAAAATCGGCTTCTTCTTTTTTCCCATTCCTGTTCTTTCAGTTCATATTTTTCACTCGTCCACCAAAGAAATAACTTCTTATTTGTCTTGTCATAATGTCTATTATATTTTTAAAAAAGTGATAAAAGCCAAAAAAATGGATTTTTCAAATTAAGAGGATAAAATCCAGCAATGAAACAGAATGACATAACAATATCATAATTGAAAACCCAAAATCATAATATTAAAGCTACCACTCCGTAATGGCTAAGAAAAAAGCAGACTTCAAAATTAATCACTGCTAGAGCTGTCTGCGCAGGCAAACAGGTCACCAAGAGAAAGAGAGAGAGATTTGAGAAAACCTTGAAAACGATTAACAAAAAAAAGGAAAAGAGAATTGAACCTTGGCGAGATTAACGTAGAAGAAGAGGGGTTTTTTGGTATTGGAGACTTGTATACGGTTCTTCTTGCTGTCGGAGGCTGATGAATCCGTGATGTTCAAGTTGTTCACTCCCTCAGTTATCCCCTCCATTCTTCTTCCTCTTCTTCTTCTCCTCCTAGAGAGAGCAAAAACCGTAACAATCTCAGCTCAGTCTCAGCTCTCAACTCAAAAACCCTAGAATTTAATTTAACCCTACTCTTCATTGTGGGGTTTTTCCTCCTGTCGCTATTGTATGTTTTTGAACCTTAAACGTCATCGTTTTAGCTTCCTTTAGATTGGGCTGCAAGCCTGCACTGCTCCCAATCAAAATGTTTGTTGATAGAAATTACTGGGACCACTGATCTTTTATTTAGACCAAAAAAAGTCAGTAAAATAATATATTTTAATAAAATTTTAATTTTTTATTAACGAAATTAATGAAATAATATATATATATATATATATACCTAATAAATTATACTTTAAAAATATAAAATATATGACCATTTTTTAACAAAAAAAAATATTTTTGCCAATATATAAAAAACAAGACATCTATGAAAACCCATATGAATCTTAAGTAGGGATTTTGTACCATGTCCCATTTTATAGCTGATTGAGATTCAATAATTGTATAATCAATTTTGTAAGAATGAGATTTTCTCGAAACATTGATTTCTAATATTATATATAATTAAATTCTCATTATCAAATGTTTGGGATTATGAGAATAATAAGTTCACATTCATGGGAAAGAAAAAGGTAGGCTTTGAGAACATCAAGAAATATGACTAGGAACTAAAGCTACATCATAGGACAACATTTTGCATTCCTTAAAGTCATTGTCTTCAATCTCGTATGAATGATCCAAGACAGAAAATTTCCACCATGACACTAACTTCGAAAGAACAGAAACAAGGGTCTTTCATGGCATTGGATGAACAAATATCTCTACATGTTCTTAGCAGAAAAATAAACTTGTACAAATACACAACATCAAGATCAAACTTAGGTCCGAACCGCATATACATGTTCGGACCATCAGCAACATCTTGTAGAAGAATGAGAGTGTGCAAAGAAATACAGGGTTCTTGGTCTTGGGTCTCCATCTGTCAGACAGTAGTATAAGTTCACGGAAGACATACGGTCATAACTTATATCATCATGCATATGGCTGTGACATCTTAGTTTCTTCTGTTATATACATGATAGCCAACTTGAAGGAG
This sequence comes from Firmiana major, assembly GCA_033439115.1. Lineage (NCBI taxonomy): Eukaryota > Viridiplantae > Streptophyta > Magnoliopsida > Malvales > Malvaceae > Firmiana > Firmiana major. The sequence goes on along the minus strand of CM065900.1, from coordinate 79,668,686 downwards.
AGACGGCATTTACCGAAACAAATGATCCCAGAATGGAACTAACAGTTGATGCCACATTGACCATTGGCAGCAGCTTTTGTAGCATCGGAGGTAAAGGGGTCGATTCGCACCCACAGCAAGGAGAAGATTGATGCGAGAAGAATAGACCAGACGATGACAATTGTTGGCGTACGATTTTGACGACCCAACATACCCTTCAAGAATGGATATAAATGGGCAATAACCCATATGGCGAAGAAAAGCTTGCCGAAAAGTGGACCCCAGGATTGGTAACCACTGTTTATTGCGTATGATACACCAGCCACGATACCTACCAGGTTCACAATGAGTACTGTGGTTGGAGGGATGAGAAGGGATGTCCATTTGAAAACATAAAGCTCTGCAAAGTCGCCATCTTCATCAGATGCCTTTGAAGTGACAGTAAAGTTGGTATCAATTCCAGCAAGCACTTTCAGAAGACCCTGGAAGACAGCAAAGAGATGAGCTGATGTCCCACCAATGACCCAGAATTGTTCATTTCTCCACCAGTCCTCAATACTGACACCACTCCACCTCAGCTCGAGTATTCCAGTAGCAAAAATGGAGACGAAAAGGAGAATGAACCACATGCTAGCAAAGTTGCTTATCTGCATAAAAATTGTAGGAAAAACATTAGTGCCAGTAGCATTTAAAAAATACCAGAGGAAAAAGCTTTTAGAGGATTGAAAGGTTAGGGTTAGCGATGAGAGAGGGAAGTCTGTACCAAAGCAAAAAGTGAAGCTATGACAATCACTTACCTCAGGAATGATAAATTTTCCTGTCAGAAGACAAAAGGCTGGAAGCATACAGTAAGCAAGCAAAGGAATAGAGGTAAGGGGGTAAACGATGGTGTTAATGTAAGCCAATCTCTCCAGAAGCTTCAATCTTCCATTGTAACCATACCATATGGGGCAATGCCTGCTAAGCAAAATCTCAATGGAACCCAAGGCCCATCGAAGAACCTGGTTCAAACGGTCGGAAAGATTGATAGGAGCAGACCCCTTAAATGCCGGACGAGGAGGCATGCAATAGATTGATATCCACCCACGAGCATGCATCTTAAAACCAGTCAAAATATCTTCTGTAACAGAACCATAAATCCATCCAATCTGGTGACAGAAATAGAAAAACTAAAGTTAATGCATATTAAAAGGGACACTGGCTTAGATATTACTAAAGGCCATGATTCTTCACTAGCTGACCTCTTTGCCCCATTCTGTCTTGTCCTCATATCCACAACTAATAACATGGATTGCTTCTTTTAAAAGAGTTGCAGGATTAGTTGATGGTGGAATGCCTCCTAGTTCCATGAAGGTAGCTGCAATAAATACTGGGGACTGACCAAATCGCTTCTCTAAGCTCTTCTGAGACATGAGAAGAGACCTTTCATCATCATATCCTGCAGAGCACAATAAATGAAGTTAAAACCACAGAGACCACGGGCATATTCTAACACTAAGGATCATTAATTTCATCTTCATCCTCAACTTAATCAACATGGAATATCCAGTATCCGATATACTTTTATACAAATGAGTTCCTGAGTGATCTTCAATAATGATGAAGCTGGAAAAATAAGATATAATTAAAATTTTATAGCAGCCATACAGAAATGGGAAGTCCCCACACTATTTCATGTATAAACCAAATTGATAGGATCTAGTGATGGTGCAGAGAAAATCAAATCAATAGGAGATAATAATCAGAAAACAGTAAAGTAGTTTTGATGAAAGCCTACCTTCAACACCCTCCTCAATATCTTCCATGTTGAAAATAGGAATGGTGGATTCAGTTCTCTTAGCTGCTCTTTTCTTGTCAATGTATTTTTTATTCCCACCCTTTCCCTTCTTTCTCGAACCACAACAACTCTTAACAATAATATTTGGTTCCAAATCAGCTTCTGTCAAAACTGGATCATACCCATACAGAGCTTGCCTGTTGAAACAACAACCAGTTCCCACATAGACTGGACCTTGGATGCCATCTAATCCTTTCAAGTTAATCTGCAAAATAACAAGTACAAAATGAACTAAAATTCCCATTAACTAATTAGCAGTCGGAAAGAAATTTTATCCTGAGGATAAATTAATTGGGCCTTACATCAAAGAACACAATATTCCTATTGGCATATCGATCGTGCAAATCAATGCCATCAAAACGTTGTGGGAACTGCACATAGCATGTCTTCTTTCCAAGGGCAGGATCCATCAAGAAACACATTGCTTCTTTAAGAGCTTTACTGTTATTGAAATAGTGATCACAATCGACATTCAACAAAAATGCCCCATTCGTAAGGACAGCTGAAACTCGAATCTGCAAATCAAAAGATAACCCACATTAGAAAATGTGACAAAGATCAAAATCCTGATGTTAACGGGCCCACACGTCATTGCGACACATTTCTCAGTAGGAACATCCAGAAAATGGACTATGGCAGGATCATTGAAAGGTATGTATCTGATATAAATATTATGCTCTAAAACACTTCGGTTAGATGATGCGTTTATGATATAAGGAGTAGCCCAAAAAGACCAGAGGACATCTGTGACAGCTTAAGGGAAAACAGTGAAACTGAAAAAGGTCTCAGAATGGCATACCAAAGCATTCATAGCTCCAGCTTTCTTGTGGTGTTGGAAGCCAGGTCGCTTCTCACGAGAAACATAGATAAGGCGAGGTAGCTCATTTCCATCAGTATCAAGCCCCCCACTGTGGCCTAAAAACACCTGTCATCCCAAAAAAATTACATTATAAAACCCTAAGAACCATGATAATAAAAAAAGCATGGAGCCAATATATAAACACAACTGGATAGCAGGACAATACCTGTATCATTCCTGGATGATCTCTTGGATTATTTCCAGGCCATGGTGTACCATCCTGCATTGTCCAACCTTCCTCGGGCATTTTCTGAGCTTTGGCAACAAGGGCATTGATTCGCACCTTGAATTCTTCATATTCTCTCTGTTGAAAGAAAATTTCGCTTTTTCAATGTTAAGAGAATGTAACAGACACTTCTTTTTTCTTTTTTTCTTTTTTTGTGGTTTAATAGGAAGCAGTGACTAGAAGTGAAACCACTTTAGATTTTATTGATCTCATATTTTAAAATGCCGTTCACTTGGGCTGGCACCCCCTTGATGCCCTCTGGAGATTTGTTTCTTCAGTTATTTTATTTATTTATTTGTTTTCTACATTGACTGACAGCAAAGAATAAACGGATGGATGCCTGGACTATTTCAGGCGAGGTTTACCAAGAAATACCATAAAAAGGGCATTAACTTAGGAAATCATCCAACGATCCTAACAACTGTTTTTTACGTCCATGAAACTATGTTTCACAAGGCACTGTGCTTTAAATGTTACCTCCAATTCAAATATTCTTTATATTTTACCACTATTTCATTCATCTCAAGATGAAAACCGCATTTGCATCATGTTGAAGGAAATCTAATTCTAGGCTAACACCAAAAATCAAACTAAATGCTTTTTGAACCAAAACATTAAAGTAAAATTTTGAAAATCTAAGTGTCAGAAAATTTATGTGACAATTAAAGAACTTCTCAGGAATACATTTAATACATATACCCAATAACATAACACACATAAGCATAATTATGTATCTTTACACTAACCTTCATTGCACGGCGCTCCTTCACAAAAGAAGGCTGTATCTTGTCCTTTAGATAATCAATCTTTTGAGCAAAATAAAACTCAGGAGCTCTAGGCTCAATGTTGTGCTTCTTGCAGAAAGGCACCCACTTCCTTGCAAACTCTGCAGTTTCAGAGAGGGCTTCAAAAGTCAACATAGCTGAACCATCATCTGAAACATAGCAAGCTACTTTGTCCACAGGGTAATCCACTGCAAGAATCGACAAGACAGTGTTCGCTGTGACAAGTGGAGGCTCTTTGAGTGGATCCACAGTACTGACAAAAACATCTACAGGGGCTAGCTGTGATGGTTCCCCGTCACGGTCATATCTATAGAATAAAGTCTACCAATATTAGTGGTATGAACATGCAACAGCACCAACTACACACACAGGCACAGAGAGAGAAAGCAAGAGAGCTTTTCAGCCACGTAACCAACGGTCTCGCAGTGAAAGTAATAGAACTAACCTCAAAGCTAGCCTGTCAAGGAAGGTCTCACGATTGATGGGAGACCATTTTGGAAACTGATCCAGAAGCCAAGATAAAGCAAACCAAATCTCACAGATAACAGATGTTAGCCACAATGGATATGCATCTTTCACCGGATGAGTTGCACGATATTGCAAGAAAAAGCCCAAAATGATAAGCCGGAGAATGATCACAACACGATAAGGGGTCAAGTGAGATGAAGAAATAGGCACCACACGACTCAAAGGTTGACGAGCATCATCAGCCCTGTCGTACAAGAACTATCAATATTTAAAAAGAAATGCACACATGTAATGCATAGACGAGAGCAACAGAGAGAACATCATATCAAATCTTCTACAAAATCAGAAAGAATGGACATAGCGTAAATTTAGACATAGAAATAAAATAAAGAGATAAAACCCAAAAATTAAATTTAACCCAAAAAAAAGAACAATGAAAGATAAAAAAAGTATAAACTTGATGCAATTTATAAGGTCATAAGACACGAAAAAGCACTCAAGGGAAAAGAGTAAACTAATTTTGGTTTAATTACAGAAAGATAGCTCACATTTGCAATTCCTCCCCATTTGAACCAGTTCCTTCTATATCTCCCTTCCCTTCAGGGTATCTACCGGTCATATGCATCGCATTTTTCTCCTGTTTGAGTTTCCAACTTTCAACCCTTTCCTTCCAGTCAACATTCCCAAGGCCATAAGAATTCAAGTCCTTTGTTGGGTCCACAATTCTCACCGGGACTATAAGAACAGATGACATTATCATCGAGATCATAAACCCCTTCAAGAGAATGAGCAGAAAGCTTGTAAAGAAACCAAAAAACTTAATTACCTGGCTGCCTTGGGTCAGTGTAAGGAGATGAGCTAACATTCTTTTCAGAAGGGCCCAAAGGACCTGATGTTGTTCGGACAGATTGATTGTCTGGTGTAGCACACGGAATTTCTCCAGAAACCTGAAATGTTGGCCTATTAGTGAGCATAAATGATCAATTGCTAGAAAATTACCAAATGACATAAAAAGCAGAGGATTCTCTAATCTCATAGTATTAATCACCATAGAATATAGTAGTAAAGCTACTTACTTCACCAAATATAATAAAGCTTTTCTTAGGATTAAATCAAACCAGGCTATACATAAGAGTTTGACGGCAAATGAACAAATGAGCTAGCAAGAAAAGCATATAACTGCTGCGAAGATGTGAAAAATTACAAAAGAAATTTAGCAAGAGGATAAGAAATCCTACAAAACCGAGCATGCATGAAAAAATTTGTCAATTAATATAAAATCTGATTAGGTAAACCATAATGAATGACATGATTTTAGATGGCTTATTTTTCCAACTTGGATATGGCAACCCAGGAATTGAAACAACAGAGTTTTAACCACCCAGTAGATAGATTAGAAGGTATTAAAGAAGAAACAAAAATAATATCTTTGCAAGCTTCATGCAAACTTCATAGCATCAATAGGGACATTGCCACATAAAATGCCTACCGTATGGCCATTTGTGAGAAGGGGGATTGGAGGTTGAGATTCATGTCTAGAGGATGAAGAAAGATCCACATCTTCACCCTGCCACTGTCGTCTTGCCTTACTGTGTCCTTGAGCATAATCAAACTCATTTTCCAAATCATCAACGTCTTCCTCATCGTCATCTCCCTCCACTCGAGGACTCCCTGAAATATCCAGACATAACTTACTCCATCCATGATATTAAAACCTAGAAGCCAAATCCTAAAATGGAATTCAAAAAAGAAACAATCAAACAAACAAACAAACCTTTATGCCTCTTATATCTAGTCTTGCACTGGGGACAACACTGAGTCCCATCTTTCCGTTCATACTCATAACAAGGCCTGCAAACTGGGAAGGCGCACTCATTGCAAGCAACAAAGACATCACCAGTGGCAGTAACTCCAACATTATCACCACAGATCTGACATGTCTGTCCATTCAAATTCTTTAGCGGTTTGGGCTGCATTTTAAAAGGAAAATGAACACCGTTAGAATTCTTCAGAACATCTGAACACTCAAACCAGATAGAACCATCCGCTTAAATATAGTATCAAGTAGGCACGTATAATGTCTAATAATAAAATCAGAGCCACAGCAAATCATCGACGTAGAACAAGACATAGTACTAAATTCAGAACTTCAACACACAGCTGTCAGAAGACAAAACCAGAATTCTTCGGATGAGTTCCTACGCTAAGAATCAGAATCAAATCTCAAGATCCGATTACGAACACTACCCACTTCTTCAGTTCCTCAGTCAAAAAAAAAAACTTAAAACTAAAAATTAACTTTCACCCAACTAACATTTAGATCTGAACAACGACTATCCAATTTCCAAACCCATCATATAGTCAAAACTTTTAAGCTGAAAAGTCACTTTCCATAATAACAAACTCAGATCTTAACGCCACAATGCAAATCAGATAAACAAAAATAAAATCAAACTAGAGACTGATATCAGAAATGGACAATCATAAAACACAAACCCCACTATCAGAATCATGGCGAATCCGAACCAACTCGTTCCTCCGGTGAGACCCGGCCACCATTCCTGCACTCGCTTCCATGGATTTTCTTTTCTTTCACAGATCAAGAGAGAATAATAGTTTTAGATGAAAATGTAAGCGTGGCGAGGGCTGAGAAAAAGCTGTGATAATCTTCCCCGTTCAACACGCCATTTCTACCTTCTCTCTACTCATCCAGCTATATCTTCGCATAATGCTCTCTCTCTCTCTCGATCTTGGGCTCAGTGGCTTGTCTTTATATCACTTCTTTTATCTATTTATTTTATTTCATGTTGTCTTTATTCTTTTTTGTATGTAAGGATTTTCACCGGCTGAACCAGTTGCTAACCGGTAGCCACTGCCTCTACTACCGAACTGTGCTCGGCTCGCTCATTTCACAACCAATAAGGCTGGCTCGGCTAGCCTTATTCCTTTTTCTTAAAAAAAATAATTTAGGAATTTTTTTGAATTTTTTTTAAGACAAAAGAATTTTACTTCTAATAATACCATTATGAAAATGCTTTTTTTATGATAATTGTTACTTTATTTCCTATATTTATTAGAAAAAAATCCAATGGATAATAGCACATGATCTCCTATAGAAGTTACTCTATTCATACTAACTATCCATGAACAAACTAAAATCAAGATTACTAATAAATAATCTTTTTTCTTTATCTCATAAACCAAATTTTCTTATCCTTCACAATTGAATTTTATCTCTTACTTATAGTTTTTCAACTTTACTGCAATTTTAAATTTCAATATTTTTAATTAAATTATATCTTTTAAAAAGTTTAAATTACACTTTTAACAATGAAGAAATAATTTCATATTTTTTTAATATTTCATTAAATGTTAATTTCGCTTACTACTTTTTTCATTTGAAATTATCATAATTATTGTTGTTACTATCAACAATTATGTATTATTGACGTAGTCACCTCGATTTTCGTACCACGTGTTTTAGAATATTCTGCAAAAAAAAAATAATCAGAGAGACACAGGGATCATTGTGTTTGCACTTCGATACCTAAGTCAGAGAATAATTTTGATAGAATTTCAATAGAAAATTGTCTTCCAGTTTGATAATCATACTTGATCCCTATTTATGGAAAGTTTTCTTGTTTTTTAATTACGCTTTTATCATTTTTTATAAAAATGTCTCAATATACTAAATCATCATCAAATATGTCCAGTGATTCAGTATAATTGGTTGAAATGACATTAGGAATATTATTCATAACAATAACATTTAAGAAAAAAGCTATAAATAAATGTAAAAAGAAGAAGAAACAAAAAAGCAAATTATTGTCTTCATTAATTAAAATAAATAGCAATTTTTTTGGATATATATTACATTATTTTTACTATATAGTTTATAGTCTTATTATATACAAACATCCAAGCTAGCAGTTGAGCCTAGCCAGTTTGCCACGGCTAGTAAGCCAAGTTTTGTCGGTGTCAAACAAAGATAAAACGAACTTAGAGTGTACTTAGGTGAGCTCAATGACGTGTCAGATTACCATTTGTTCTTAATAGAATGAAGGTTAACTCCGTTTTGACCATTCGCTTAATAACCCAATAATCATATTACACGTGTACCGATGACCGTTAACCAGTTTCTTTCATGGAGTGGACAATAATGAGACATTCCAAAGCGTCTCTCTTTGCTGGTAACAGCCTGGACTTAAAATTACCAACCGCTCCTGTGGCTGTCGGTGGACTCAATTTCTCCATGTTGGATTAAATTATTTATGTCTTATTCTTTTGGGGGGCTTTCAACTAATTACGAATTTGCAATTATACCCATTCTTTATATGAATTCAACTAATTGTCAAATAATAATTAGAAATAAGCAGAAATCGATAAAAATTGATTTAATCAAATCGATCAAATTCAATTAATTTAATTTTATATTTACTAAAAAGAAATTTTATTATAAATTTTTAATATTTCTACATTTTTTCCTTGATTGAACATGACTGCTAAATATAATTTATTTTATCCTAAATATTACAAATTAATATCACTCAATGTGGCATACGAGTTTCATAAATGAGATAATGTTTTTATTTTTTTCTCTTTAGGATAAGTAATAGGATATTGACAACAATTGGATATTGTTTTTCTTATTGTTTTCTATCTATTGAGCTTTTAGTCTTACAATAGGAAACTATAGATAAATAAAATCAGATTAATGTGAGATTTTAGTTTTAAAATAAAAAAATTATAAATAGATAAAATTAAATTGTATGAAATTATCATTTCCCGTCAATATATTATAAAAAATTAATTATTTATTCTAAATAGTGTAAATTTATTTTAGTAAATTCATGAATAATTTGTTTTATGTAAAATGACTAAAAATTTTAAATGAAAAAAAAAATACGCTAATGTAAATGAATCATTTCTTGAGTCAATTAAGTTAAATTTGGAATTCTAAACAAGATATTTAATAAATTATAAAAACTTTGGCATCCGATGCTGATATGCTGTCGTTGCCGACAGGATGACACCCTACCTAAATCCATATTATTTACTCACGATTGCCATTAAATGATTATAATACATACCAGCATGAGCCATTGACCAAAGCTTTTCAGCCTGAATGCGCCAAGACACAAAGATGGTGGCAGTTGCCAGCATTAAACCACAGGGAACTTCTATTGCCATCATTGTGAGATGATAAACGTTTTAGTTCTGATAATGTAGGATTAATATTCCCAGAGTTCTAATGTCATGCTGCTACTTAGCATTGGTAAATAGAATTCTCTGAAGCATAACTGCCTTTACATTAGTTTTTTTTTTTTTTTTTTCAACCCCATAAATTCTATACTCGAGACATTCCTCAAAGGGTTCCATCTGCTGCTGCTGCATTTGAACCGCCATTCGCTCCTCTCCGGCTCGCCGTCGTGTTCTTCACTATCTGCAAATTACAATGAAGTTCGGATGAAAATTTTTCTTGTATTTATTTGAGTTTACGCGTAACAAGTTATACAATGTGAATTGGCATCACATAGTGAGCGGCTATATGCACTTACATGTTAAAACACAAGAAAACTGACCGCTCACCCCTGCCAGAAATGGCATAAAGCAGGCCTAAATCTTGGGCTCAAGCCTGAATTTGAATCCACAATCCAGTTACTGCAGCCTGTGCTAAACCCATTTTGCCAAACCTAACAACAGCACTCTCTTAGGGTCCATTTTGGATCCCACTACACTGGACCATCGAACTTTTGGTGCCGTGGGATATAAAGCATAATAAAATTTAACTGCACTGGTGGGGTGCAATTGGATTGCTCCCCAGCGGTGCAGTCAGAGGGTTTCCTCTCCAATGGTCCAGCGGAAGGACCATTGGAGGGGAGACCTTCGATAAGAAATGACAATTCCCATCTCACCCTTTCCTTTACCTTCATCTTACTGCTGCATTCAAACATATATCACAATTATACCACTCAATCCTTATACTGCTATTTTTCATCTCATCGAAACCAATTTTTTTCGCCCGTCCATCCACATAAACCTTTAATCAACTAGGCCTAAGTATAGTCATGACGTAACCTACCTTTATTCTTTCTTATGGGTCACTTGCAGAATGCTATTACTATTATTACCGAGGCCTAAACTGAAATAAGAAAAAGATGGAGCAATATGCGGAAAACTTTCCAATGATCAAACAGGAAAGACTAGCTAGGGTTTCACTTTCACATCTACTTATTCTAAAGCCCCAGTATTCAGAGCAAAACAGACATCAGGACAAGATATCAGTCATCTGGTAGTGGCAACATGGGTTCAGCCAACACACCCCATTAAAATCATGGGCAGCTGATCTTTCAATTTCTTGAAAGACAACAAACTAGATCTGAATAACATGCCCAGGTAGACAAAATTGATACATGTATGTATGTAAATATTCATTAATAACTAGGTGTTTCAATGCTCTATCCTTCATATTTATGACACGATTGCTTCCATCCAAAGGGCAATTATGAGGAGAAAGCTATGGTATATGATGATGAATTAATGATGATGATGATGTTATGTGATGGATGGATGGATGAATGGATGGTGATTGGGGTGATGGGGGGATTTTGACAAAAGCAATTTACTTGTCTAAGCATCTGATTCTCGTTCTGCAACGTGGACAGCCTCTCTTCAAGCTCAGAGTTTTTCTTCTCCAAGTCTTTAACTCTGCCCTCCAGCTCATTCAAGTATGCCTTTTTTCTCTCCCTTGCTTGCTGTGCTGAAACTCTGTTTCTCAACAACCTTCTCAAAAAGGAGGAAAACCCAAATTTACCAAAATGCCACAGGTCCCACGGGAGAACGGCTCAAACAATTGGGCAAAACAGTAATATTTTCCGGCCAACAGAACAGAACCCACTAGGGTCCAAAACTTACCTCTTGAGGCGCTTGTTTTCTTTGTCCGCCGGGCTCCTCCCTCTCTTTCTCTGACCACCCTCCACTGATGGCTGAACCCGGTTTGGACCCACCAGTGACCCGGCTTCTCGACCGGTAAGCGGAGCTGCAGACACTTCCCCACCTATCTCAGGCACTCTCCGGATCTCTTCATCACTTTCCATACCTTCAAACCAAAAAAAAAAAGATCAGATTTTTTTATCTCAAAAGGAAAAAGAAACTTTTTATCTTTTCCTTAAAAGGAAAGCAATGTAACAAATTAAAATGCTGATAATCTCAATGGATTTTCTCGAGAAAAATGATTCTCGAGAAGAGAAAAACAAAAACCCAATTGAGAAACCTAAAAACTTTACAAAAACCACATAGAAAAACCATCTTCTTCTGCAAATTAAACCCAGATGGGAATCATCAATGACCGAAATAAGACATTTTCTCTAGAAATTTTTAAAATTTAATGTAATAATAGCTGAAAAAAAGAGAAAAACACGATTACCTTCTTTAACTTCAACTTGAAGAGCAGAACTTGAAGATCTTTCACTACTTGAAGGCAAAGAACTAGCTGCAATTGAACTCGTCGCTTGTTCTTGCATTTCTTTCTATGATGGAGAGAAGAAACAGTACTACAATAGAATTATAACAAATGGAAGATTTTCTCCGGTTTTTTTTTTTTTTTTTTGGAGTGGAGAAAAAGAGCGGGATATTAATGTTAAAGTGAGTAAATTAGAAAGAGATTGTTGCAGAAGAGTACAGCCGTTGGATTGGATTTAAATCCAAGGGTTATATATGGGGGAGCGTGGAAGTATTGGAGCCATGAGGAGGTCGGAGAATCAAAGGTTAATGAGAAGTGAGCGTGGAGAGGTGGAATCCGTTGGATTTGGATTTGATCGGACGGATGGGTGGGAGTTGAGAGGAAGTTTATGCAATTTGTGGGGACCACAGTATGTGCTGGATGAGATTGCCCATGTTTCTCCACTTTTGCAAAAAACTGTTTTAATAAATAAATAAATAAATATCTTTGGTTTTCTATATTTGGGTTGTGCACGTGTGACGCACGTCAAAATAAAAACTTTTTTTGGTGCATTTTGGAGGAATAATAATAAGGTTTATATTTTATTTATTTTTTGTGTATAAATAATTGTTGATAAATAATTATATAACATCTCATTAATTTAAAATATTTTTAAAGTATAAATTTCTTAAATTTATTAATTAATAAAATATCATAAGATGATTCAATAATTATGTATGAGATTTATACATCGATGATGTATCAAATGTAATTATTCATTTAATAAGATATTTTTGAAGTTAAATTAGAGGAAAATAAATTTATATTTTTGAATTTAAATTTTTTTCTTTAATGTATAAAAATAAATTTAAATTTAAAGCTTTTGATTTTATTTATAATATTTAAGAATTAACATATTTTTTCTTAAAATTTATTTATAAATATTTAAAAAATTAATTATTTAATTAACTGACACATAGCATTTTTTTAAATTTAAAAATTTTCAACATAAATACATAAAAAAATTCTATATTTTATTTTGTTATGTTAAATTTTAAATAAAATAAAAAAATGAACAAATAAAAGAATTTAAGTGAAAAAAATATTTTTAAATATATTTATGTCTAAATTTAAAATAAAAATATTATTTATTATATATTAATATAATTAGATTGAACTCAAATTTCAAAATCATATTGGGATAAATGGTGTTTGGGACTTACCGCATTATTGCACTTCTAATGCAATGAAATCCAACCATAACAGATAAAATAATAATAAGATAAAATTATTTTTTTACTTTTATTTTTAAAAAATTTATTATTTAAAAAAAATGTATATTTTTAATAATTATTTTTTAATCTTATTAAAAACATTTTTTTCTTCCATCCAAATTAATTTATATATTGAAGAACCGATTCCGATTGAACCAAGTCGTTGGACGTGGCGGGTAGTTGAGGCCCATAATCAGTTCCTGTTAACTGATTTGGAGAGGACAATACAAACCCCAAACCCTGAAGCAGTTTTAGCCTAAAAGGAGCCCCAATTTATGCCTAATTGCCGTAGCTAGGGTTGGAATTAAGTTAAAGGGCTAGCTAGCTACACTCTTTCAACGTGCAATAGCTGTTTCTTAGGGTGAGAATGGTCTTAGCATTTTGAGGGAAATGAGGTGGACAGGATGGAACCATTCGAGGTCAATAATGTTAAACATGACACACAATGACATGATGCTGATTAAAAAAAATATATAAATATATAAATTAAAATTTAATTAATTAAAATAATATTTTTATTTATAAATAATAATTTCGATATTATTTCAGGTACATTATACACATGATATATCTGCGCATGAACTTATACACGAGATAATTAAACAGATAAAGAATCACATTAAATGTATTGAGATATTTTCATCAAAGAACAAAATATTAAAGTAAAAAGACAAAAACGTAATTAAGGAACGGAGAAACTCCCTACAAATAGGGGTCAGATATGATTCTTTAAGGGAGAACACAATTACTGACTGAAACTCTATCAAAATCATTCTCTGATTATTTCTTTTCTTACAGAATATTCTAAAGCACGTGATACGAAAATCGAGGTAAAAACGTAAACAATATATTATTGTTGTACTTGGCAACAACAATTTGATTTAGTGATATGAAAATAATTTCTTTCTTAATGTTTATATATAAATAATCTTTTTCAATTTTCATAACATAATATTTTATTCATTATATCTTTATTCTATTTATTGATATAAAATTTTAATATGATTGTTTTTATATTTTACGTAACACAATTATAAACGTAAATTATCAGTTTTCATGGATCATAGATTACTGGTTTTAGGATCAATCTTCTCTTTTTTATGGCTCATTAAACAGATTGTATCCAAAGCAAGAAAGGAAAATCTAGTCTTAAATCTTTAATCAGCAAGTGAAATGGTGAGGTGCAACCAATTAGTATTGTGTAGAACAAGTTATCATTAATAATTGACTTCTTATTAAACATTATTTAAGTCTCTTGGTTTTCTTATAACTTGTATGAGGTTAGGCAATGAAGTTACCCTAAGTGGAAATTGGAGAAAAAGGATGCAAAACCAGTAAGAATGACAAACTAAAGTAGGTTAGACTTTATTTTTAATTTTTTTAATTTTTTATTAAAAATTATATTTTTAAAAATTATATTTTAATTTTATCAAAACTAATTTTATGGTCGGTAAGATAAACCTTACTTGATGCATGATGGGAGCTGTTTTTCTTCAGTACTCCAAAGCAAGTAGTCCTGAAAGTGATTGGTATTGGGCAGGCTTTCAAAGTTTCAATTTTGAACAAACAATCCATTAAAATCCTTGGGAAATGAGTGGTCCCTTTCTTCCATACTAGGAACTTCAACCTCTTACTTCATTGTTCATTCCCACTTTTTCCTCATCATGTATTGGATATGGGTGCGTCTGCCGGCTTGCTTTCCTACCACACTTATCTTTTTCTTATCATCACAGCAACTGAAAGCCATCTTTCACAGCCTAACTCTCCGTAGAATAATCCTACAAAGACACAAAAGATGAAAGTGAGAAAAAAAAAGACAACTTAACATATAAGATTTTCATATTGCAAAATTCGAAAAATATCATATTATATATATATACAACTTTCTCTATATATTAACAAAATTCTAACATAACAATTTACGTATTTATTTTATATTACGCAAACACGAAAATATGTATATTAGTTGCTGGGTCTAGATTTATCTACCTCTCATCACATGGGTTTTCCTTTAAGATTTTCCAGCCCTTTAAATTCCACCAGAAAACTCACAAAGGTTTAACCCCCCAATGTACCATTTTCTACCATTTTCAGGTCTATATGTAGGAACTTATATTGGCTAGAATTTTTTTTTTTTATGTGATATTGCGCAATGTCATTAATGGCTATTACTTGTGTGGAGAATTTTTCATCAGCTCCACGCAAACTTGTGTGGTAGCAATACTAGTGGATTAGACAAGTGTGACAGTTTCTGAAGAAACAATGTCATGCTTGAAAAGATAGAAACTTAGTGAATTATATTATATTGAAGAAATTTATAACTTGTTATACAATTGTGGTGTGTTACAAGGATGGAAATGAATACAGGAGCTATGGTTTATTGTGCGGACAAATGGAAAGAAATAATGACTGTAATGAAGCAGAGAATCCAACAGCTTGACAGTGTCGAATATCATGTTATCCAGAATCTATGCCTTCTGTTTTTTTGACTTGGATTTTGGGAATTTGGGGACTTTAGGACAAGGGTTATCTTGACCGGATGATTTTCCAAACACTTTGATAAGCGAAGATGGATTCATGCTGGCTGGGGTTTGTCAAGGATCCTCAGCCTTAATTCAAGACTTTCCATTTGCATTCTCTTTGACCCATAATTGTAGCTTATACTTTTATTTGCTTGATTCTTTCCATACTTGTAATTACCATATACTTGTAATTATCTTTGTATATATATATAAAATCAATTCACCACTAAAGTGTGGTGGTTTTCAAACTCTCTCATGGTATCCAGAGCCCATACGGATTAACATCCCTTTCACGATCCTTTTTCCTTTTTTTATGGCTGTCGAACCCTCCTCCACTCTTCTCCCCTTCAATACCCTCATCCACATGGTTACAATCAAACTATCATCTTCCAACTACCTCCTATGGAAAAGCCAATTGCTTCCCCTCTTAGAGAGTCAAGAACTAATCGGCTATGTGGATGGAACTATAGAAATCCCACCCTGTTTCACCCCTGAAAATTCCCAGACACCAAATATCAAATATGTGGCATGGAAACATACCGATCAACGCCTCCTTAGTCTTCTGTTGTCCTCCCTTACTGAGGAGGCCATGGCTGAAGTTGTGGGACTCTCTACTTCACGTGAGGTGTGGGTTGCCTTAGAAAACACCTTCAGTCACCGCTCCAAAGCCCGTGAAATCCGTCTCAAGGATGACTTGCAACTGATGAAACGAGGCACCAGATCTGTTTCGGAGTACGCCCGTGCCTTCAAGGCCCTCTGCGATCAACTCCATGCCATCGGACGACCCGTCGATGACACTGACAAAGTGCACTGGTTCCTCCGAGGTCTTGGCTCAGAATTCTCAAGCTTTTCCACAGCCCAAATGGCTCTCACTCCATTGCCTTGTTTTCCAGATCTTGTGCCCAAAGCAGAGAGCTTTGAGCTCTTTCAAAAATCATTGGAGCCAACTGCACCATCCCCTGTGGCATTCACAACCACCAATCGTAATTTTGCAAAGTCAAATCAGCGAAGCTCTTTTTCCCGCAATCAACAGATTCGAACTGGCGGCAATGGACGAGGACAGGGACGCTCCTTTGGCAGAAGAGCCCCGCGCTGCCAAATTTGTCGCGTGGAAGGTCATTATGCTGACCGGTGCCGACAACGGTATGAACGCCATGGTCATACCTCTGAAGCTCAACTTGCCGAAGCCCTCAATGCATCGTGTTCCATTTCTGAAAATAAGACCTCAGATTGGTTCTTAGACACAGGAGCTTCGGCCCATATGACTCCAGCCCAATCCTCCTTGGACCAGTCCACTTCTTATACGGGTAAGGATTGTGTTATTGTCGGGAATGGTGCGTCTCTACCCATTACCCACACCGGTAAACTTTTCCATTCCTCTGATTTTCAACTATTAGACGTTCTGGTTGTCCCTCACATCACTAAAAATCTTTTGTCCATTAGTAAATTAACGACTGACTTTCCATTATCCGTTACATTTGCTAATAATTTTTTTACTATTCAGAATCGCCAAACGGGAAGAGTGGTGGCAACCGGTAAACGAGATGGCGGCCTATATGTGCTAGAACGCGGAAATTCAGCCTTTGTTTCTGTCCTGAAAAATAAATCTCTTCGTGCTTCATATAATTTATGGCATGCTCGCCTTGGACATGTGAATCATTCTGTTATTTCCTTTTTAAATAAAAAAGGACAGCTTCATCTTACTTCTTTATTACCAACTTCTACATTATGTAATACATGTCAAATTGCAAAAAATCATCGTTTGCCTTATTCTCGTAATGAACGTCGTTCTTCAAAAGTGTTAGAACTTATTCATTGCGATCTATGGGGCCCATCTCCTGTAAAGTCAAATTCGGGTTTCGCTTACTATGCTTTATTTATTGATGATTATTCTCGTTTCTCTTGGCTTTATCCATTGAAATTGAAATCTGACTTCTTTAATACTTTTATTCAATTTCAAAAATTTGTTGAAAATCAACATTCTGCCCGTATAAAAAAATTTCAAAATGACGGTGGTGCAGAATTTACCAGCAACTGCTTTAAAGCACACCTTAGTACTTCCGGCATTCTTCATCAACTCTCTTGTCCTTATACATCCGCACAAAATGGTCGCGTTGAAAGGAAACACCGCCATGTGACTGAAACAGGTTTGGCACTCCTTTTTCATTCTCACATTCCTACTCATTTTTGGGTTGACGCTTTTAGCACTGCGGCTTACATCATCAACCGTTTGCCCACACCGCTTCTCGGAGGTAAGTCACCTTTTGAACTCCTCTATGGTTCCTCTCCCAATTACGAAAACTTTCATCCATTTGGTTGTCGTGTTTATCCTTGTTTACGTGATTACATGACTAACAAGTTTTCCCCCCGTAGCATCCCTTGCATTTTTATGGGTTATCATTCATCTTATAAAGGTTTTCGTTGTCTTGACCCCACCACCTCCAGAATCTATATCACCCGCCATGCCCAATTTGATGAAAATCACTTTCCCTTTCATCACACTTCCCAAGCCCAACCCATACCATCCCTCCAAATCTCAAATTTTCTGGAACCAAGTCTCCCTCCTACAACCCTGCCCCTGCCTTCCCCTACACCACATTCCCGACATATTCCTCAATCCGGATCCACCTCGTGTATTATTTGTACTGATCCTGTGGATGAGTCTTTGCAGACAGATGATTCTCATACAAGTCCATCTCTATCACACTCGGATCTCAGATCAGCTTCTTTGGAGTCCATTACTGAGTCACCTATGGTTGATACCTCTCCTATTGCAGCCGCTCCATTGGGTTCTCATCCTATGATCACACGAGCCAAAGTCGGCATCTTCAAAACACGCCACCCAGCACATCTTGGACTTGTGGGTTCTTCTGGACTTCTTTCTGCTCTTCTTGCATCCACTGAGCCTAAAGGATTCAAATCTGCTGCTAAGAATCCTGCCTGGCTTGCTGCCATGGATGAAGAAGTTCAAGCCTTGCAAAACAATCGTACTTGGATTTTGGTTCCTCGACCCACCACCACCAACATTGTGGGTTCCAAATGGGTGTTTCGGACTAAATATTTTCCTGACGGATCTATCGAACGTCTCAAAGCCCGTCTTGTTGCCAAAGGCTACACACAGGTACCTGGTCTTGACTACACTGACACTTTTAGCCCTGTTATCAAGGCTACCACAGTTCGTGTTGTACTCTCTATTGCTGTTACCAACAAATGGCCTCTTCGTCAACTTGATGTCAAAAATGCGTTTCTCAATGGCCATCTAACTGAACATGTTTATATGGAGCAGCCCCCTGGGTACATTGACCCTTGCTTTCCCAATCATGTTTGTAAGTTGCAGAAAGCTCTCTATGGTTTAAAGCAAGCTCCTCGTGCCTGGTTCCAACGCCTCAGCTCTTTTCTCATTCGACTTGGTTTTTACTGTAGTCGTGCAGACACGTCATTATTTGTTTTTCATAAGCACTCTGATATAATCTATCTGCTTCTCTATGTTGGTGACATCATTATTACAGGCAACAACTCATCTCTTCTTGACAGTTTTACTTGCAAACTCAATTCTGAGTTTGCCACTAAGGATTTGGGTCCTCTCAGTTACTTCCTTGGTCTTGAAGCTACGACCACCTCTGATGGACTCTTCATCAGTCAGTTGAAATATGCACGAGATATTCTCACACGAGCTCAGCTACTTGACAGCAAACCTGTTCACACGCCAATGGTTGTTTCCCAACATCTGTCTGCTGATGGTCCTTTGTTCTCAGATCCTACACTTTACAGATCTCTTGTTGGTGCTCTCCAGTATCTAACCATCACCCGTCCGGATATTGCTCATGCTGTCAACTCTGTTAGTCAATTTCTCCACTCCCCAACTGAAGACCACTTTCTTGCTGTCAAACGCATTCTTCGCTATGTTAAAGGCACGTTACACTTTGGCCTCACTTTTCATCCATCTGCTGCTCCTGGTGCTTTAGTTGCTTACTCAGATGCAGATTGGGCAGGCTGCCCTGATACTCGTCGCTCTACCTCTGGTTATTCTATTTATCTTGGCGGCAACTTGGTTTCTTGGAGTGCCAAAAAGCAACCTACCGTTTCTCGTTCCAGCTGTGAATCTGAGTATCGTGCTTTGGCTCTCACTGCCGCCGAACTTCTTTGGCTCACGCATCTCCTTAGTGACCTCAAAGTTTCAATTTCCCAACGACCCCTCCTCCTATGTGACAACACGAGTGCCATCTTTTTGAGCTCCAATCCTATTTCTCATAAACGGGCTAAGCATGTTGAGCTTGACTACCACTTTCTTCGTGAACTTGTTCTCGCTGGCAAGCTTCGTACTCAATATGTGCCTTCTCATTTGCAAGTTGCCGACATCTTCACCAAAAGTGTATCAAAACCTCTCTTTCAACTTTTTCGATCCAAGCTTCACGTACGCTCAAATCCGACGCTCAGCTTGCGGGGGGGTGTCAAGGATCCTCAGCCTTAATTCAAGACTTTCCATTTGCATTCTCTTTGACCCATAATTGTAGCTTATACTTTTATTTGCTTGATTCTTTCCATACTTGTAATTACCATATACTTGTAATTATCTTTGTATATATATATAAAATCAATTCACCACTAAAGTGTGGTGGTTTTCAAACTCTCTCAGGGTTGACATGCTACGAGGGCACGTGTTGGGCGCTGGACTTGAGCTGCTACGCTCTCTGGTACTCTGGCATGGCTTTAGCTGATCTCTGTAATGCACCGAGCCATCTTCCCCCAGCACATACAAGTCATCCCAGACTGAACCTGATGACCCTTGCCGCCTGAATGAAACTGCAGACCTTTGCAAACTTGCCATGTTTCTTAACTCTATGGAGGTTCTGCAATAAGTGACACAGAATCTGTGTTTGCTTCAGTCTTGTATATAAGGGTCAGCAAAGACAGAAGAGTCTGAGGGGAAGAATGAAGGAAACGGGTTAATGGATGGAATCTAAGAAGATGATTGGAGTAGTATGTTTTTGCCATGCATAACATAGTTTTGTTTTTATCTTTTATTTGATTTAACCATGTTGGGATTTGCTGAAGGTTGTTCTGTTAATCTTCTGCTCAAATATGAGGAATTTTTGTCGTGATTTATTGTAGTTTTGTGCATGGATTTTTGTTAATGGGGGCCCGTTCAACTAACTTGGACGGCAATCAGTATCTTTTCAAAAGGATGTGAATTGTGACGTCTCTTCTGGTGGAAGGTGAGAATCGAGATTTCCTTGATCGAAACCTAGTGATCAAACAATTAACGCAAACCCACAATGGCTCCCATGGGGCCGAAACTTCCCAGAATGCAGGACTTGGAAACGTAGGCATTCCGAGTCAGGGTTGTAGATCGCAGCAGAAAGCTTATGCTAAAATGTTTGCGGCGCCAAAGGAGCGTGTGGACTTCCAAATAGCCCTCACAATCTTATATATGACATAACAACATAATACAAATTTTAACATGATAATTATTTTAATTTATAGGTTAGTATAAAAGGAAGAATGTAAGAATCGAGTCTCGAATTTAATGAAAGGATAACAATGGTTATACCAAACTTTGATTATTAATTTTGATATGATAATTTTCGTATTTTACAAAATATAAACACATTTATCGCAATGGAACACAAAATCTATCCTTGGTTGTCAATGAATTTCATGATGACAGTAAGCACCATTTTCCTGCTCAGTCAACACTATAATATTCATTTAAGCATTGAATATCTAAATTATTTATTTAAAAACAATAGTTAAGGTGATGTTAGTATTTCATCAGAAAAATGTCGGTTAGATCCAATACAAACTTCCAGACATTAAAGCTCCAATATATAAACTCATTCAAATATCAGACAAAACTTGGCACTGTCACTGAATCATTGGAAGTCTTCACTAACCAAATCTACCTTGCTTGAAATAAACAATACGGGGCTCTTGCGGGAATAAAGATTTACATTTTGCAGTGAGTAAACGTAAAGTTGTATGAAAAAACACACTTGTTATGGGAGCTTTGACTTTGACATTGTTACATTTAGTTGTTTTTGATGAGCCTAAGAAGCACATGAAAAGGCACGTCTAATACAATGTCTTATGTAATGTTCTAGATGCCAAATACATTGTTTCAATTGGAAAAGACAGTTTGAGAAGCAGACCTCCGATATGGCTGGTGATCCTCAGGAATTCCATCCTCATTGCGCTTATCCTCAAACCATTTTACGACTCTTTTTCGGGGCAAATTTGTTACTTGCACAATGCTGCTAATCATTGCATTCTGCATTGTTTAGAAATAGCATGCACATGTAAGAAGAAAGATCATGCCCCAACATGCAATTTAGAATCAGCCATGAAAAATGCAGCACCGCTGCCCAAACAATAAACATATCACAAGGGATAAAAAAGAACTCAGAAAAATGAGGCCCCACCAACCAGGCATCATAATATAGATAGAAATAAGCATCATAGTAACTGGATGGCTTCTAAAGGGACATTGTACTCATCCTCAGGATCTTAATAGTAGAAAACAACTGTGGAAATTACTCTAATGAATCAGTTTTCTTAAATTCTAAAAGCAACAAATCTAATTCCCCTTAGCTAAAATTATCACTTGAGTTTTTTATTAATAACTGGACAGTAGAAAATCCAAAAACAGCCATAAAGAACATGATATAGAAAGATCGATTTTCAACAACTTTGGTGCCAAGATCAATTACAATCCTTGCATAATATTTGCATGAAATCACTCAATTTGACAGGCAATATACAAGGTTTATGATAATTTGCTCAGTCACTCACTAACAATGACTTGTACAATCAATAATTCAAGCACATGCCAATTGGCAAAAATTCTCAGGTATATAACATAGATAAGTGGTAATTACAGATACCATATTTCTTCAATTACACAAACTTTACTTACAGTAGGCCGCTTTGATCTTCTATAAACCTTTTCAAGGGTTTCAACTTGAACTTTTTTCAGTCTCTTTTGGGCAGACCATCTTTGTTGCATCACATGGACTGGCTCTTTCACCTTAGGCTCCTTGGGCTCATGTTTCACAGTATCCACTGTTGTCTCTAAAGCAACAGTTTCTATAGATCTTGATTCAAGCACCGGTTCCATCTTAACAGGTTCATCCGGTAAAGTAGCACTCATCATAAGAAGCTCCGGAGGAGGCTCACGGAGCAATTCCAGAACCACAGCTCTACCAAGACATAGTTCTGCAGCAAGAGTTTTAATCTACAAAAACGAAACAGATAAATTTAGCATTACAAAGCAACAATGCTGGTGACAGCATAGCATGAACAAGAACCATAATCAAGAAACAAGCAAAAGCCTTTCCACAAAGAAGCGAACTTTCCTCTGACAAGCTCTTCAAGCATTATTCCAAAGCTAACATTCAAACAACTAAGAAATAAAACAATAATATTTGCCAAACCAAATCAAATATCAGATAAAAGTAACATTCAACACAAGACAAAATTCAATCTTGTTTATCCAATTTCAAAGCAACAACTTTTACTAAACCAAATCAAATTTCAGATAAAAGTAAGAGGCACAATTTAACCTTGGTTATCCAATTTCCATCTATTAGTTCCCTTTTTGCAATGGAAAGGAAGTATTACCACAACTTACACTAGTTTTACGGCGGCCAACTTTGAGAGCAGCAGCCAATCTTCGAAGCTGCCAATTCTTAAGCTTCACAGGCCTTTCTTCTTCTTCTTCTTCAGCATCATCAGGGGTTGAAGTAAGTGCTTCCAAATCTAAATCCCCAAGTGCTTCCGCCAACTCACTTGCAAGCCTATCAATGTCTTCTTCCTTCAACTCATCATCCTCGTCATCTTCTTCCATGTCCGAGTTATAATTTTTAAGGTCTTCTTCCAGCTGACTGAACAACGCTTCAAAAGGGTCTCCATCAAAATCATCCTCCTTCACTATTCCTTTCTTCTCTTTCTGTTTCTTCACAGAAGAACTGGATGCAGGAGTCTTGTTTCGCCTGCGAGAGAAAGCCATTGTAGAAGGGCGAGGAGACTGACGTGACAGCACTAGATTGAAAGGTCTCGGTTGAGTTATCGAAACGCATTTGCTGCAAGAAGAAGACGGCAAAAGCCTTAGAGACATTGAAGAGTTCACCGATAAAGCAGAAGCCATCGAAGAAAAATGAATATTCTGTATCGGCAAAGAGTAGGAAGAGGGTTTATGATATTATCCGTCGGTTGAGGCGGCTGCAGTAAAAAACTAAAAATGATTGAAGGACTCCGGTTTAACTCGGCTGTGTGAATATTCATGACAGCTCCAGCCACTAGGCCGGTTTATACCTACAACGACGACGTTTTTTTTATAATTCGGAACGTCCAAGCTATATAGGACTCCCTCCAGCAGACTTGCTCACCACTCCCTCTGTTGCCTTCTTTCACTGGTGCTTTGAAAGGTCTCTGGGAATGGCAAGTTCGGCAGCATCAACAGCGTCGAGAGGATGGCTGAGCAGCATCTCATCAATGTCATCTGGGATTTATTTCTTCCTTATCATTCTTCAGATCCCTCTTTTCAGGTCAAATTCATTTTATTTCTTTCGTTCTTTTCAATTCCAACGCTCCCTAGATTCAGAAGCTCATAAACTAAGTTGTATTTCAATCTGGGCGTTTCTTAGTTTTTAGTTTTTTCATGGTTTAGCATCTGGGTTTTTGGCTTTTTGACGTTTAGATTGATTTGTTGCTCTATTTTTCTTTCTTTGGATGTACTTTTTAGCTAATTTGGTTTCCGTTTTTACTTGCATTGTTTGCTTATACCTTTTTCTGTTTTTGTTTATGTTTTAGCAACTAGTTATAGAATCTATTTCATGTAGATGCTTGACCTTTTGGATGTTCTCTGTTGAGATTTGTTTTTCAATTTGGATTAGATAGAAGAAACAATGAGTGGGGAAGAAAGCACTGAGAAGAAGCTGTTGAAAGTCAAACTAATGCTGCTGTCGACTGGATCATGTAATAATTTTGTTTTATGATCACTAATTGTGTTGTAAGGTTGAATTTGGGGATAAATCCTATTAAGATTTTTGCCAACTGATGAGGGCTTTTAAGGTTATTCAAAAGGTTCTCCAAGGTGCAAAGTATTGTGAAAGGAAGCGCAACGGTGTACTGCATTTGAATTCATTGTTATATCACTGCACTGGTGAACCCTACGAAGAGTTCTTGCCTTATGAATGGTATGAAAAGGCATTTCCAAAGTTAAGAAAATTGGCCCACTTCTTGAAAGATGTGGATGTTATTGATGGAAGGCTTGTGAATGTAAATGACGATTCAATCATCATTGATGATTGCATTGAACACAGAATGAATACTTTCAAGTCACTTGCAAGGACCTTTATTGGGTCCCCATCAGTTCAACTAATGATAAAGAAACATGTCTCTACATTTGACTGTTTTAGTAAACTTAGTGAAAGAGAGCCCATGATTGTGAATTCATTAACCAAAGTGAGCAACATTTTGAATGTTACTGCTCAACAGAGGAAGTTGGTGCGTCTAACAATATGTCCACAGGTTACACAACACAGGATATGGACAAGAGCCCTTGAGGAAATATTGAATGCACTGAAGTCAGAGATACATTTGCTGAATTGCCACTCCCCCGGTAAAGGAACCAAGATGGGCCAGCAGATAGTTTCTAGCTGCCTTAAGTTCTTGGCTGAATCAGCTGTTTCTTATGAACCTGATTCTGCTTCTTGGATGCGGCTTGCACCTGCAAAGGTTGTTGACTCTCCTTCACCCAAATGGGAAGATGTTCTTGAGATGTTCACTGATCTCATTAATTGTTTGAATGGTGAGAAGAGTCGGCTTTATCATGTGACAAAGATTGAGGTAATGAAAGAAGGTCTATCTCAGATCAAAGATGTATTAGTTGATAATAGTATTGGGTATAAGGATGCCAGGCACCAAGAAAGCCTGGTACAAAAGAAGCTTTCTAAGACATTGGGACATTCATCACGGTGCTTGTTCACACTTTTATTGTATTACCTATATGGGCAGGTTAGAGATATTGAAGTGGATCTATGTGGATCAATTTATGGAAGTTCTGAGAATAGGTTTACCTTGTACATGGGAAGAATTCTGACTTCAAATGAGGAGAAGATGGTTTGGAGTGGGGTTAAGCAATTGGACAGGGCTCTGGGGTTATTCAAGTTTGTATGGGAAACAGCAGGTATGAAAGGGACTTTGGAGTTGCAAGGCCACCTATGGTGTGTAGGGCCCGAGGAGAGGTTGGTCACCTATCGAGGAAATGCCTTCTTTATTCATGGGATCGGTCTTGGACGAAAGGGCATCTCACCAAAATCTCTATGATGTTTTGAGGATATATTCTAGCATTGATGATTAGCAATTACTTCACTTTATGTAAGGCCTGGTACATGTTTTGTTTTCTTATTTCATTTATCATTCATTTCAAATATGTTGAGCCTGTGAAGCATTTTGCCTATCATTGTTTATTTTATATGATTAAGGTCGTATTGTAGCATTTTAGCAATTACTTAACATCATTCAAGATTTGATAACTTTCTGAAATCCTTTTTGACTCCTGCCTCTAAGCAACCTGGACTATTTGTCTGTCTATTAGGCTTATCAAGCATCCACACTGTCAATGTGCAAGAAGTGATTCTTGTTTTTATTTTGCTCAAATGTGTTGCCTGTATCAGGCAAGGTTAAGTGCTGGGTGTTGTATGTATATAGTGATTAAGGAATGGGAGGAAAGATTTCTAAACTGATTTTTGATTTCCAATATGTGAAATGACAAAATGTTGCAAGTGACTGTTTTTTAGGATCCTGTTTTTCTGGCTCTACATGTATGCTACCTGAGCTATTTAAAATTTGCTACATTTGATTATTGGACCGATGTTTACTTTTTCTTGTTTGAACCCTGAAATTTCCATTTTAGTTCATTATACTCTCGCAAATACTGTTCTTCCTATTATTGGATAGTTCTCTTGGTGATTTTGATGCAAACCGAGCTTATAAGTTAACCATAATGTCTTCACAACCATGCAGATTAGCAATTGTGTGGACTTTGTTTTTGCTTAAAATAATTGCTTAGGAGGCAACCATAAAGATTGTCAGTATAAGTTCATGTGCTCAATTCATATATTGCACCTAATGTGCTGATCCTTAGATTGTTCAAAGTTTTTCTAGCTCTTTCGGACTTTAAGTTTGTGTAGAACTGTAACAAGCTCTGTATCAGAACTGCACCTTCTTGGAGTGAAACATCATACTCCAGTTCAGAAGATATGTGGTTGATTAATAAGCTTCTCTAGTGCTTTGACCTAATGAAGTTTTAAACATAATGGCAGTCAAACTAGCCAGCAGTTTTCCAAGAGAAAAGAAATACAGTAGTTCATGAAAACTGAAAAGATGCCTGTCTAGTCATTCTCAAAAGTTAAAATGTTTGCTATAGAATGTAAATTATGCAGTTTTGAATCAGCCGCGCTAAATGATATTTTCACTTATCTTTCAGTGGATTCCCCTTAGAAGGATGCCTCGGAACTGGCATCACAATAGTAAGTTGCTTTCTTTAGTTTAGTTGCCTTTGCTGGATATATGCCCTTCTATTAGAGGGCATTTCTTTTTTCTTTATTCATGGTCTTGTTGATTGAGAAATATATAGGCGAGTAAAATATGCTGGAATTGTATTCCAGAAAGGGTCTTCTTTATCAGCTTTTATCTTTGGCAGGATTCCATGCAGATCTGGAACGTGTTCAACTCCAATTCATGTCACATCTTCCCAGTTGATTGCAAGTGACATCTTTCCTGTACCTGTAGTGAAGGCACTCCTTTTTCCTGGAGCCACTGCAAATGGCCTTGTCAAGAGCATGAGCGATTCAAGATGGGACAATCTGTTAAACATCTATAACTTAACTAGTATAAAGGAAGCCTCTGCCGTCCCTGACCTCCAGTACTTAGAGGTTCTTTCTTTGACTTTTATCCTTCTAATTATAGTTTTTTTTTTGCATTTTTGGTATTAGTACGAAGAATCTACGGTTCTGTGATTGGTAGGCACTATAGCATTTACGTAGTCTTACTGGTCCCTACTTAAATTGTTTGCAAAGCCAAACACCATATTCTATCCATCTTTAGAGGGAAAAAAACTGCACGATATGCATCATCATCATAATTATTAGAGCTCTATCCCAATAGTTAGGTAAGTTGTATGAACTAATATATGAATTCATGCTATGTTATCAATATGAATTCTCCTTCATTTATTCATGTTTAATGTAACGTGTTCTTTCAACTTTCGTGTTGTTATATATTTCCGAATAACTTTTTTTCAAGTCTTTTTTTGATCTTCCTCTGACCTTGACTATTTTTTATCATTCTAAGCCTCCATTCTCCTAATTCCGTTCACAGGTGTACATCGTATGTGTTTAAATCAACGTTATCATTCTAACCCTCATCTTGTCAAAAAAGTGGTTGTCTTGTATTCTTATCTCCTTCATCTGGATCTCGTAGAGGTTCTGGCAGGAAGCTACATCTGCGTGGCAGGAGCACTTGTGGGCCTTTTAAAACCTGGGACATGACCATGTCAGGACACTGCTCGTAATCTGAGGTCTTGTGAAGAAAAGGATCTTGGGAAAGTCAGCAAATTCCGATCCTGCAAAAGCTCTGTACGTTTATCCAACAAAGTTGATTGCATTAATTTGTGCCTTGTCATCTATCAAGTATGACACGAAGAAAGTTAATGAGAATTGCCCCTGCAAGACCAATTGCAAGGCCTTTTCAGAGCTCTTCAAAATCTAAGCCCAAATAATTCGAAATCTCATTTCTTGATTGAAAAATTATTTCTCATTTTCTTTTAGACCTATCAGCTGAAGTGACTTTCCATACCATAGAAGTAACTCCGAAACCTCATTTGCTGCTTTAATTTTATTATTCATTTTCCAATGTTTTCTGGAGGTGAATGCCATGCTTGGAGCTTGGATGAATATGAATAAGATCTTGAGGCTGCATCAAGAGTAGTCAAGCTTTACCCATGCTGCGCGTACTTGTACATTCAAGGCAGGCTGGCTGACAAGAGCTAGAATCCGGAGTTCGAAGACAGTGGAATATTATCTA
The DNA here is from genome assembly GCA_033439115.1 of Firmiana major. Classification (NCBI taxonomy): domain Eukaryota; kingdom Viridiplantae; phylum Streptophyta; class Magnoliopsida; order Malvales; family Malvaceae; genus Firmiana; species Firmiana major. The sequence continues at coordinate 79,640,209 of CM065900.1, read as the reverse complement.
CAAGCAGGATTCTCCATGTAAGCTGTGGCATCGACTTCAATGGTTTGCCTAAGCTCATTCCATTCAAGTGCTTTTGCTTTGATTCCTCCCTTGGCTTCTGTAAAAGTACAGGTATCTTGTTTTTGTTTCTCTCTGAATCAATGAAATGCCATTTCTGAGGTGAGAAAAACCGTTAAAGCTCCTTTAGCTGCCTTCAATAGTTTCCAATGGCAACCAACTGGATCATGATGATAGAAGTAGAAGAGGAGATTTACGAGGAAAAACTATTGAACCATGTGAGTTCGCACAAGAAAAACGCCTCTTGAGCTTTAGCAAACCATGCAGTTGCCAACTGCTAATGATTTGTAAAGCATTAAGAAGGCTTCAACTCTAACAAGTTTCAACATGCTTAGTTTATAAATCTTAGTATCAAAGTTGAGGTTTTGTTGTATGATTTATAACCGTTATTTCTTTCGAGTTTGTCATGTAATAATTTGATTTGTTTCCGTCTACATATGATAGACATCTGTTAATATGGTAACATCGTATTTTTGTCCATTAATTTTTGGTTATATAATAAATTTTTTTTATCTTTGTTTACACTGCTAAATGGTGTTATTTCCATTTGAAATTATTAAATTTAATGTGAATTTTTATGTATTAATGTTATTTACTCAATTTTAGTAAACTATAGTAATGTTATTTTATTCAATTTTAGGTTTTAAAAAGTAAAAATTAAATAAAATTAGAAAAAGAAAAAGTTAGGGCAGGGTTGAAATAGGCCCAGCCCAGTGGCCCAAAAACTATCCATTAGGAAGGCCGAGGGATGTTCCCGCTCGGATTTTGAATGCCCGCCCTTGCTCTCGTCCTCGGCATTTTAGTAGGTAAAATAAAAAAGGCAAACTAAAATGGAAAAAAAAAATGTTGACAATTTTTCAACATAAAATTTCAGGAAAAAGAGAGAGAAACAAATATCACAGTTGAAATGTGGAGATTATTTAGGGTTAGGGTTTCAAAGCATGGATTCTCCTCAACCTTCTAAAACCCCGATTTCTTCTTCATCTGCTGCAGCCTCTACTTCTTTTTCGTCCCCAGTTCGAGTAAAATTTTTGGCCCTTTTTTTCTCGTTAGCTTTCACTCTTGATGTTCATTTCCTGTATTTTTAGCGTCTTTCTAAGTTTTTTTTTTTTTATATTTTTTTCACCTCTTTTGGATTTGATTTTAGATTGTATTTTTTTTTTTTTTTTTGTAAATTTGCTGCTTACTGCTTGGTGTTTTTTTTTTTTTTTTTTCAGTTCTAGATTCGTTAAAGTTTGGGGTGTTGGGTGAAAATAAAGTGTGTAGTTAAGTAACATCTAAAGTAGGTTTAACTAAAATTCTAATTGGTCAAATTTTTTGATTCTGTTGAAGAATTGGGAGTTTCGTTTCGATGAAGTAAGTGGTAATTCTAAACTTTGTTCAAGGAAAACAAAAAGTTTATTTAATGAGTAAATGCTGCTTGGTTGTTTAAATTATTTTGGTTCTAGATTTTGCACAGGGTGATATTATTGTGTTTCTTTTAGTTTGGATCTGTTATTTGTTTAGTTATGTGCTGATTTTGATACGGGAAAAGAGAATGTTTTGAAGTCAATTAACATGACTTTGGTTGAGTTCCATTACTTTGCTAAAGAATTCAAACTTGATTTTGTTTAAATTTCATTAATCTGCGATTGTTACCTTGCTTCCCTTATTTCTCCCATTTCTTACCAAGATAACTGGATAGGCTTTTCAAGTGGATGTGATTTCACTCTATCATGAATTTTAGACTTCTTGTTTATCATTTTTTACAGGCATCCCCTTTTTCCAATTACATTAGCAATCTTTCTCCCATAAAGCATGACAAGGTACCACATGTTGGACAAGGGTTCCTGGCTCTTAATTCTCCCCCTCTTGTATTTACATCTCCACGTATAAATACTCTTAAAAGGTTTGTCATCTCTTGGATTTTGGGTTTATTGTTTTCCACTTGAATGGCTTCTTGCTTCAGCTCTGATTGCATGAAACCTTATTCCTAGGCCTCAGTCATCCAGTGTGGAAGTATCTCTAAATGGTAAAGGAGACAATAAAAGTACCGATGGGCTTGGGAATTTGGAAAGATCTGTTAGTGAATTGCAGCAAGGGTTGGTCTCTGATATTAAGGTGGAGGATGATACCAAGGATTCGATGCCCCTCCAACCTAGTAGTTCCTCTGGATGTGTTGATGAATACTTGGCCGACCCTGTGGAAGCAGATTGTGCAAACTCTGGATGTTCAGTCAACTTAAATATGAAACAATCTAATAGTGTGCTTGATTCATCAGCAAATGGTTTACAAGACTCAAATATTTTAAAATTTAACAGCAAAATTGATGTGGGGAGGGAAGTTGATGCAGCTCAATTATTGTCTGGGCAGAATGAAGAAGGCCTTGAAAGAAAGTTAACCTATGATTTCAAGCCATTGAAGATTAAATATGAGCAATGTGATGATCAAAAGATATCTGAAGAGTGCCAAAAATTTGAGTCTGATATGTTTTGTCTTTCCTCTCAGGACAATGAACATAGAGACTTGGATCCTCAGGTAATGATTGGTTTCTGTCTTCCTAAATCAAGTTGGGAAATAGCACCATGTATATCAGGAGATAAGATATGCATATTTCATCCTTTTTTTTTCTTTTCCAGAAAGTAGTAGAGGATGATGGGGATGGATGCGATGGTTCCTTTCAACTGCTGCCTGGATCTTTGCAAAGGGTTCAAGCATATGAAGCTTTTTTTGAAAATGTTGAAGGAGTCACAGATGTTCCATTTCATAACATGGCACATGATCTTGAGGTATAAAAGATTTGAAGTAGCTTAAGCGTAGATATATCAAAAAAAAAAAAAAATTGTGGATTGCATATTGCTTTTTAATTTTTGTTTTTCGTTTTGGTTATTAAATGCTGCTAGGATTTTTCTCTTGCAATAGAATAATTACAACAGTCCTTGTAGGCTAGTGAACACCATCGTGGCATGAGTAGGCGTTGCCTTCAATTTGGAGAAGCTCAACCAGAAAACTGCAACAGTTCTCCAAATCTAGCAAATGACATGATCACTTCAACATCACTTCCTGCAACTTCAGAAACAGAGGGTTTGGGTTCATCCCATGTGGATTTAAGAGCTACATCGAGAAAGAGGCAACTTGTTAACTTGTCCCAATTAGCGATAAACACGATTCCCCAGCGCTATGGTGAAAGGTCTTCCTTAACTGTTTCCAAGCCGTCAGGTATTGGCTTACACCTAAACAGCATTGTTAATGCTATACCAATGGATCAAGGCGGAACTGCAATTATGAAATTGGCAGTGGATTCTATGGGTATACAAGGGATAAAATCAGCATCTATTATGAGCTGTCAGTCAATGGAAAACATGGAGAGTTGCTCAGATGCATTTGAGAAAGTATCAGCTACTCAGGATGGAACACTTGAAGTGAAGGATTGCACGAATACAGGTCCTGCTCCTTTTAAATCACTCTGCATCATGGAATCAATAGAGTGTCACACAACTCTAAACACAAAGAGGAAACTTAGTTCAGAAGATGGAGATAATAATGAAGTGTTTAACCAACAAAGCCCCAAAAAGAAAAGGCAAGTGTTTATGATTCTTTTTGCTTATTTGGCGCTTATTACTTTCTCTATGTAATAGGAACATTAATAATATATGCTTATACAGGAAGAAGTTATCAAACAGCACTGATGGTGAGGGTTGCAAGCGTTGTAATTGCAAGAAGACTAAATGCTTGAAACTGTAAGTGAATTCTGTTTTTACTTGGTTGAAGTCCGATTACAAATCTGTATTAGTATGATATTTGCTAATTTTCTCCTCCATTCCTTTGAAGCTATTGTGATTGTTTTGCTGCTGGAATCTATTGTGATGAACCTTGTTCCTGTCAAGGTTGCTTCAATAGACCTGAGTATGAAGATACAGTTCTTGAAACACGTCAACAAATTGAATCACGTAATCCATTAGCATTTGCTCCCAAGATTGTAAAGCCATTCACTGAGGTTCCGGTAAATAGCAGGGTATAAAACAACTCCTCAGCCCGAAAACAAAGACACTTTTTGCTTTAGTTTTTTTTTTTTTTTTGGTTAAAATCTAGTAAATCCGTAATTATATTTTCCCTCTATAGGAAGATGGAAACTGGAAGACACCATCTTCAGCAAGACACAAAAGAGGGTGCAATTGCAAAAGGTCGATGTGTCTGAAAAAATATTGTGAATGCTACCAGGTCTGAAAATATAATCATCTGTCATGCTTTTCATGTTATCTCTTTTAATATATCGTTGCTGGACTTATGAATCTTCTTTTTGTAAATTGAAAAGGCTAATGTTGGTTGTTCCATTGGATGTCGATGTGAGGGGTGTAAAAATGTCTATGGCAAGAAGGAAGGTGAGTCTTGCTAGAAGTGTCATTAAGAACGTTGTCTCTCAATGTGTTCTAGTCATCATCTCCAAAACTAGAAAATAGAGAAACATGCTCTCTCGTCCCAACATCATCTTAGGGTCTATTTTTGGCTGAAAATTTGTATCTTTTGGTAGGTAAGAATTGAGAATAATGTAATTCGTATTTCTGGTTTTCCAGATTATTGTGTGACTCAAGAAATAGTGAACAGAGGTGGTGGGGAGCTATCAGAAAGCACAGTGGCAGCTAAGAAGGATTTCTTGCACTCTGAGATGTATGATTTATAATTATGACGCCCTAGTTTCATTCAAGAAAAAACTATATAATACCAATTCAACTTCTTTATTTTCTGATTACTTGCTTTTTTATTCAGCCATGAAAAGAATGCGTCTATATACAGACTTCTTTCCATGAGATGCCTTCCATCACCTGAGTCTGATCTTACCATCTTGTCACAAGCAAAATCTCCAAGATCTCCAAGAACTGATAGCAATGAAATGCTTCTGGAAACAAGTAAAGAAAATTTGGATGTCGATTCCTACTGCAAGGGAATCAATTACAACAATGCAAATGTGCTTGCTGATGAATGCCATCAGACTCCACTTCCAAATCATCCCCCTATTCTTATAGGTTCATCATCATCTAAAGCAACGGAATTGACAAGTCTTTCACAATTCCAGTTGGGAGCTAAAAGTGGTTGTTTTACTTCAAGGGGTTCCCTTCGTTGGCGCAGTTCACCTATTACACCAATGTCTCCTTTAGATGGGACTAAAAAACTTGAGGGGCTTGACTCTGATGGTGGACTTTATGACATTTTGGAGGATGATACACCAGAGATATTGAAAGACACTTCTATGCCCAGTAAGTCTGTGAAAGCAAGTTCTCCAAATGGCAAGCGAGTTTCACCTCCTCACAATTTGCACCAGCTTGGGTCAAGCTCTTCGGGACCATTAAGAAGTGGCCGTAAGTTCATACTAAAAGCTGTGCCTTCTTTTCCACCTCTCACTCCTTGCGTTGATTCAAAAGGCAGCGGTGATCAGAGTAGAAGCAATTTTGAAGAAAATAGTAGCAATGATTGATCGTCAAACCTGCACTTAGGAGTAAGTTCTTACATTTTCATAGGCCCTTTATTATGTGAATGTTGTAGCCAAATATTGACTTATGCTAGTTTTTACTGCATTATGCGGCATACTATATTGGGTATTTTCTTGTTGTAGTTGAGCTTCAGAGAGCAATACCTTGCGCTTAATAATTTACACCTTTAAGGTTTGTCATATGGTCTTTCTAACTTATTAAATAGCATTTTGCCATTTTATAGGCACGAGTTATTACCATTATATTTGTTGGGGTATACAGGTACTAGAGTGGCCACATTTTTCAAGTACAGCCAAATTCCCTGAAAGAAATTGCATCTGCCTCATGATCTGTAGTCCTCTTTTCTCTATTTCTCTCATTTACTTTTGGATGTTTCTAATCCAAGCCAAGTATGTTTCATCCCTCATAATTAGAGGAAGGACTCACCAAACCTGTCATTCGACCGCGCGAAAATAAATTTTATTTTATCAAAACTAGTGCCCTCTTATATCCTTTTTAAAAGATATCAAAGCTAATGTAAGAGTACTATTTTATCATCATTTGCCAGAGGTGGATTATAAATATAATGTCATTAAATTTGCCTTTGAATCTGAAACCATGGAGGGGGAATATATTGTGTTATTTTGCAATAGCCTTAGCGTGCCTCTTTTGTTGTGAACTGTTGACTGGTGATGAAACAATAGATTTCCATCTTGGCTTGGCTTGGCTTAATTTAGTGATTGTTTAAGCTATATCATTCTTGCACATGGGTATTCTCCAATTGTAATGCAGTGCTTTACAGTACATGAATTGAGAGGATGAATTCCGCAGCTGTAAGTTTAATTATTATGTGGATTTCATGGAGGACCATGAATGCTGCATGGCATATGAATCCATCCAAATCCAGCTTTTATTCATTGTCATTATCAAAGTCTTTATTTAAATATTGAAGTAAGTTATATGAATCAATATATGAATTCATGTTAAATCGTTTGTAAATCCAGCTTTTATTATTTATTAGAAATATATCCAATCCAGGACAGCCTTATAATTGAGCTACATAATTCAGCCAACCCAAAATTTCCTAGATTGAGAGAATTGCAATCTAATGAAAAATGCTTACTTTCACCATTCCCAGCAGCCACTAAACCAACTCATAGCAAGAAAGTTTATTTAGGAAAAGCACAGGGAATTGTAAGGTGAACGATGCAGCTATACCATATACCCCATGCCAAACATCTATCTAGTGTACCTCATTCAAATCCTTACATAAGTTTGATTATATTCGGTTTTCAACATCTCCGCATTGCCACACCAACTTATTTGATAATTGACTTCATGACCGTGATCCCTGAAGACCCAACCTTGCAGTAAGCCAGTTGCATACATCATCCGTTTCTTCAGGGACTGTATAGTGACCGAGCCTGCATGGAAGTATTATGCGGTTTTAATTGAACAATATACTTAATGAATCGTTCCGAGTGTGTGTGTGCGTGTATTTTTATGGTTCTTGATGAAGGGGAGCCGGTTAAATACCCATTATAGGCTCTAAATGTAAGATTCCGGAAACCAACTGAATTCAAGGCCTGCGCAGATCGCTCTCCATGTTTATATGCAATTACGTCATCAGCTGCAGAAAGCAAAAAAAAAAGAGTTAACTACATCCAAAGGAAGCAAATTCTTTTACAAGTTGAACTAGATTACGACATCGTGATAAGCCTAGACATCAAGGCAGTCAAAAGGTCTAAACTTAAATAGAGCAAGATACGTAATTGAGTGGCCGAATATTAAACAGATTACTGAAGTTCTGTCAAGAATTTCAGAAGAGCACGAGTACCTAAGCCATGGCACAGCAGAATGGGCAAGGATGCTGCACGCCTCACTGCCTGGATCGATCCTTCCATCTTGTTCCTCAAGGTCCTAAAATTAACAGCTATAGAGCTGAATGAATTGCATAAAAGCAAACTGCCAAAGCTACAAAAATGAGGTGCACATGAGTTTCTATGTGCTATATCTGTGTATACTGATTCAAACCTTGAACATGGAAGCCAACCACTTAGACCAACTACTGCACTTAAGTTAACTGGATACAGATTCCCGTTCCCATATTTCCCTAATATGTTGCATGTGGCAGAGTAGAGTGCAGTTACAGCACCCATACTAAAGCCACCAATTCCAAGTTTAACTGCACATTATAAAAGTCATGTAAGTTTACACATGTAACGGAAGAGAGTCGCGAGATTCAAACACTAATTTGTTAACTATGAGGTAGATGCATTGCAGCAACCGTAGAAGAAAGTAAACCAAGGGTTTTTCTTAATGAACGCAAAGAAATTGGTCAAGAAGCATATGAACCCTCCTGATATTTGAATTGTTTATTTTTCCATATACAGTTAAATTTGTGACTATAAAGGTTCAAGATTTCCGGAAGGCAGCTAAGAATAGAAAACATACCATTAGCAGGCTCTGTTGACAATAGATTGGCAACATGTGCGGCTGAAGCATCTAACCCCTCCAAATCATCAGGACCGTCTCCTGAAAAATCTCCAGCGTCGAACCCTGAAACACAGTACAGAAGCAGCGTTTATCATCTTCAGCATAGCGGTAACTTTAGAAAATACTTGGAATTCTTTTGGATAGATTGCACCTGTCAGCTTGATATCAGAAGAAGAACTATAGAAAATAGTTGTTCAGAGGTATAAAATCTTACATGCAGTGCAGGGATATCCACCAAATATTGCTATTGTCCTAGTAGGAGCAGTTGGACAAATCCATTTAATCTGCAACATTGAATTTTTCAACAGAAACATATGATAAGTTGTCTATTAAATGAATCAATCCAGTCAGTGGCCATTTAGCGGACCGACTAAGCACGTTGCATTTGCTCATGTACCAGCCACTGAGTAATTTGAAAAGATTGTTTTCCTTACATTTGGAAGGGGAAGGGTTTCCAAGATCTGAGACCAGCTGCAGAACAAAAACAAAAAAGGGAGATATCCATCTTAGTCACCATTGGATACCCTTAAAAAAGTATAAACACTGTTAAACATTCTTAAACAACATAGTAGAAAACAAGTTCAGTGAAGTTGCAGCATTAAGATACATTTTAGGAATCTCCCAATGAAACTATGCTAGTTTGGGACAACAATCAAAGTTGAGCAAAGACCTATCAGTAATGGTAGGAGTCATGCTAGATGACAAGATACATCTTAGCATGAATTATTCTTACTACATTTTACGAAAATAAAAGCTGATTACTTGGTAATTAATATTAGCATTGTCTTTAAATAATGATAGAACTTGGTATGACCAATTGAAAGGACAATCAAGGTAGTCAAGAAGGGGTTTTAGATTCCAGATTGTCCCAACACATCTTATAATCCTTAGAAGGAATGCAAAAAACCTATTAATCCTGTTTTACTACAGTTTAGAACTGTATGGGCCTCTGCCATCAAGTCAATCATCATGGGAATCTTCTGGACAGGAGCATAAGGTTCAAGTTATTAAACAGAAAACTTCTTCCAGAACAGGACAAAATGTTGACATTCTGTGTCCCCTTTTCTTTTCTTTCCAGGAAGCAACCAAGTTCATTATTCTCGAATAAGGCATATGCCTAGGACCAAAGGAAGGACTTAAATTTCACCATGTGACAATAGATGTAACTGGAAAGAATATGGAGTAAGTAAACACAACAATGCACTTGATAATTGATGGCTCAAACTCTTAATCATTCAAATTGTTGATCCACACATGTCCCAAAAGGGAAAAAAAAAGGAATTATAAAAGGCAAGAAAATTATATGTGTCTAGTTATAGCAGATTCCCATAATCAATTAGTTCTATGGAAACAAAGCTTTTTCCAGCTTGATATGGAACCATCAACAAATAGTTTGATCCTAAAACAATTATCAAAGAAATGCTAATACCAAACATCAGTGAAATCTACCATCAGTATACCTTGAGCCCTTGTCACCAAGACCATGCAACCAAACAATTGTAGCCTGGTGGTTCCCTCTGGGCCTGACTACATGGGTTCTCCCAAACTCAAATGTTCTAGTAGTTTCACTACCTGAAAACATTGCAACTGAAAAGTAAACAACTAAAGATTCAGAATGCAACAAAACATCAAGAATCACTACATAAAAAAAGTCTGACCAGAGCTCATAGTAGAATTATTCATTGGAGCTAATTCTCTTTGTTATTTTTCCAGAAGTACAACTATATTACTGCAGAATGCTTGTAACAATGGTTTGGACTCAACCTGCAATGAAAATAAACAAGAAATGACCATCTATATTTATAACCATAGGGAAGGATGGAAATGGAAAACAACACAACAATCTGAATCAGCTACTACTCTTGCTTACACTGGTTGCACACTACCTGAAAGCCTTTTCGAAGTCTACTATATCAGAAAGAGAAAGGCACCCAAGAAAGGTTGAGAAAGAGATAATGAAGGGACAAATAAAAAGCTGTAGCTCTTTATGAGCAAAGAATAATCCACAAATAGATGAAAGAAAATGAATCAACAAAGAGCCTTTGAGATTGCCAATTTGCAATGCGAAGACAGAAAAGAGAATCCAATACTTGTTGATAGTGGCAGCAAATTAAAGCACTTAAAAATCACAACTTCTTCAGAATATGACCACACAAACAAAATAGAAAAACAGAAAAAGATGGCTAATTTTTCAAGAAAATAAAACAAAATCAACAAATGCATCTTTCAACATCCATAGGTACCCATAAAAGATGTTAACTTCCTGAATGCAGTGAAAAAGATCTAATCAAAATGGAATTAATAAGATTGAATAAGATTAAAAGTGGAGTGGAAAAACAAAACCCAAAGGCATAAATTTTTTTCTTTTCTTTTCTTTTCTCTTTCTTTGTTCTCCCTTCCTTTTCTCGCTTTCTGCTTTTCTTTTGTTTTGTTCATATTACACACTACAGGCAGGCTGGCACTGTGGCACATAGAGAAGCTGAAATGCTGAGGACAGTTCCAAAAACCAGGTCAGCTTCTTACACCAACTATGTGTGTGAAGACTGTAATGCCCTGAAATGTTTGCACTTTATATTTGGGCAATAAAAATGGCAAAATGGGTAGTTGATTTTTTTTTTTCAAAGTTGAAATTATTCACTAAAAACAAAAACTAGAGTCAGTTTCACACTCGAAAAAGGAAATACTTTTGTTAGTTTCACAATGGAAGAGGATAAGCTATTAAACTACTTCTATTACTAAAACATTTTATGTGAAATGACTTGATATATAATAAATTAATCGATCTTGAATGACTTTTGCTATATTCGTGATTTGATAAAGTATTCAGATTCGTAATTCGCCATTAAAGATGAGCATGGGTCAGATTAAGGGTTTCTTGGCTTACGTACTGCAAATGACAATGAACAAATTGTTCAAACACGTGCTCCTCAGAAGGACTTGATTTGATTTGTTTATTTATTTAAGTTTTGAAGGTAGAAGTCTTATCGTACTACTATAGTCTTTCCTATTATGCATGGTGGCATGATGGGCAGTTGGAGAGAAGAATTTTGTGGTATTGTACGTCACAAACCTTTTATCTTGTTTCACTTTACACTGTTAAATGCCATCCTCAATACTGTTATTCATATATTATATATATATATATAGTTTGAAACAGTATTTTATTTTGTTAACAGAAACTTTTAGAGTGTAAGTTTTGGTACAATGATAATTTTTTTTTGGTGATTTGGAAATGATAGATTCAAATTAAAAACATAATTTTTTAATTATTAACAGGAAATGAAGACTGCACGTCTTTAACCTTAAGCATTGAATTTGTTCTTAAGAAAAGCTCTTTTTAAAAAAAAAAAATTATCAGCTTTTGGTTATAGAACTCTCTTAACCTAAATCGGAGAAGAATATATATACATATATATAATATGTATGTAGATATTAAAATGGAGAAAAATATGTATGTATGTATGTATGTATGTATGTATGTATGTATGTGTAAATGCTGCATGCCGTTCTTGCATGATGCATCCATATCTGTCATTCTTGATATATGCTTTTGCCTTGATACGATGAGTGCAAAACTAAAATACGTTTTCAACTTTAATCATACAAAGTTCCTCAGTTAGGGTTGGCCAGCCGCCATGAATAAGTTCATGTTTGTTTTTCATGGCAATGACAAGTACAAATCATGGCCTTCTCACCGTGGAGTGAGTTCGTGCCATGGTTGGTTTAAAGAAGCTGGTTTCTGATCTACTCATGAAACAATAACCCGCATTATGAAGGGAATATCATGGTGCATGAATCGTAATATTATATCAGAATATCAAAAATTCAATACGCAATTACTTTACAGTAATCCACAATACATAAGCATGCGCAGCCACAGGCATTAACGTTAAGTTGTAAACTGATTTTTCCTTATTTATAACCCTCACTATCCATCCATAAGAGAGAATATCAGAGTAAAAGAGAAGAGTTTGCTTCTAAGTTTCAACATATTGCTAAAGAAGACAAGGGAACTTCTTCTTTCCAAGATATATATATATATATATATATATATATATAGAGAGAGAGAGAGAGAGAGAGAAACTGATTGATCATAGAAATTATGTTTTTATTTAGAAAAATATTTGCTTTGTGATGAATTTAAACCGTTAATTTAAAAGAATCAAAACAGCCTTTTTCTTTCTTTGGAAAAGTAAGATAACTTTATATATATATATATATATATAATTTTTATTTATCATTTCAAATTCTCAATCTAATTCGCAATTGGTGGAATAGATATATATTTATTATTAGTGATGGTGAGATGTCATTGTTGGAATACATACATGTGAAAACGCCCCTTTGATTCGCACGTCTCTGTCTCATCTTCACTTAATTTAGATTCTTTCATCTGTGAACACACTAAAAACAAAGCTCACTGTCTACTTTCACAGTCGTCATGATTGGTGGTCAATTTGGAATGGAAAATTGCGTAGAGTGGGTGTCACAAAACTCTTTATTTACATATATATATATATATATTATATTTATTTAGATAATGAAAAGTTTAGACAACAAATCATTAAAACTCGGTCAATTTATAAAATGAATTAATATAAAAACTTCATTAAAAAATCTCATGTTAACAACTTATAATATGAATTTATATAATTTAACTAAATCTTTGAAATAAAAGTTTCAATATATATACATATATATATATATATATTTCTTCTTCTTTCTTTCTCTCTCTATATATATATATAGATAAATAAGAGTATTAATTGAATTCATCTTTTTACATTACCATGAAAATTTTTGGTTCCACCAATAGTGCTAAAAATGATTATAAATTTAATTGTTTAATATATTTTAAAGGGTTGTTGGATATAACGGAGAGATTTTTATTAAGGCAAATGCTTAGGATAAAGAAAGATTGATGCACAAATAAAGAATTCAAACAAAAATAATAAAATTTGACCTAAAAATTGTAATTAGATAAATGTTCGAATTTTTTTCCGTATTACCTCCGGGAAAAAAAAATCCAGGCAAAAGCCTGAGAAGATCACACATTGATATGAGTCTTATTTGCTAATGTTATTACCACTAGAAAAACATGTGGTTTTCTTCACTGTAGGAGTCCAGATTAGCTTCCATCATCTTCCTCAGTAACTCATCGGCCTTCTCTCGAGCTCTCGCGGATCCTCTGACCGAAATATCAGCCAGCACAGTTAAGAACTCTGGAAACCTCAAAGCATCTCTCATGCAGCCCTCGCTTTCGTCGAACAGGCGAAGAAGGATTTCAGCCGCGCCTTCTTTGCTCAACATGCATCTCCCTTTTAGCACATCTACCATTGAGCTCACAACCTCATCAGTCTTTTTCAAGGCATTTAATCCTTCATCAAATCTAGCAAGTAGCCCCAGAACAGCTAGTGAAGTTCCAGCAACGTCTTCACCGTCAGCGCTTGTTGCCACTTGGATCAACGCTGGGACAGCTCCGGCCCGGACGGCTACAGTGCAGTTCCCATGGAACTGCACAAGCTCAGCTAGAGAACTGAGGAGGTGGTGAGCTGCAGGACTACGCGGTCCTGAAACTGCATTGACCAACAATGGGATTGTACCAGCGACCCCGAACTTGGCTTTGTTCTTGTCTAGCATGGCCAAACTACAAATCAGAGAAGAAGCCAACTTGCTGGACTCGGGGGAGCTTGGGGAGAGAATTATGGAGTTGAGATGATGGATGGTTTCTATATCTGCAAGACACTGTTTTAGATCAGGATTCAAAGAGAGGTTAAAGAGTATAGACAACGAGAGATTTTGGATGATGGAAGAGGAAGATTTGGAGAGGTTAACAAGGTCAGCTATGGCTCCATCTGTTTGTGCTAGAAAAGTCCTGTTCTGTGGACTGACTTTGGTAATGGAAGCCAGAGTTTGAAGAGCTCTCTGCTGAACTTCAAGAGAATCTGATCGTGCTTCGTATAGACATTCAGCAATGCCTTCGCGGAGCCTAACTGTTGACATGGTTTAAACTCGAATGCTGGAATGCTAACAATGTTAATTTTAACAAGACCAAGCAAGGAAATCTAACATGTTATCTATAACTTGAAAGTCAAGTTGTTGCGGAAGACAGGACAAGATGTAGATGGTTCCAATGCTCCTCAGCATTGGAAAAATCTTCACTCTTTGGATTGTCTTTTCCCGTGGTTCTGGAGTATTGTTTCGATAGTTTCATAGTTCATATCATTTTCTCTTCCATTCTCTGTATGATTTGTAATTTTCTTTTATATGAATAAAAAATTAGGGCAACCAGTTTTCCCTTTTATTTAAAAGAAAAGGAGGGAAGATTGGGAGAAGAACCATTCAGCGCAATACTAAAAGGAAGAAAACTATCATGAACTAAAATTTAATAAAAATCTTAAACAGTTATATTTAATGTGCTAGTAAAAATTTTGATATGAAAAATACATATTTTATATTATTAGAATACGATTTTGTGTATCCAAAAATGCCAAATTTAGTTTCGGAGGCTGGTCAGAGCGGGGAGAGTAGATAATAAAAAATTGACTCAAAACACTACCGGAATTTCATGGTTAGAAGCATTCTGTGATGCCTCATTCCATTCTAAGAATTCACATTTAGTAAGCAAGAAATAATGATTAGAATTGCCGTAAATGAACAAGACATAAGAACAAGGTACACTGCAATTTAATAAAAGCACCAATTCCCGATCATCACCAGAGTTCACTTCTCAGTTTTATAGGAAAATTTTCTGATACATTAATCGCGTCTCTACACCCATATCGCCTGACTCAAACTACAGAAGCTTTCTTACGGATATGTAATCCAAATAATAATCGTTATTTATAAAGTATCCTAAAAGGAGGCCAATAACAACCAGAACAAAAACACTAAAATCAGATATTCAAGTACTAACCACAACCTCAGGCAACGACAAAGTTGAAGCAACAATTTGGGAGAGTTCAGTGCATCAAGAGAAGATGGGAACAGTAAAGACTAATACCTAAGTCACCTTCCCGAGTCGGGTGAACCATCATCATAAGAGACTAGGCCCCTTTTGCCATCTGGACTTCCAGAAGATGACTTTGACCTTGCCTTGCTTGCCTGCTTTGGAGACTGAGAGTCCAATGAGGACCTTGATTCTGATCGGCTCCTGCTGCGAGAAGGGGACCTTTCCTTCCCTGCCCTTGGTGAGGCAGGGGATCTGGATGCATCAACTGGAGTGCGGCTGCGAATAGGGGTTCGACTTCGACTAGGGCTACGGCTCCGACTACGACTGTATCGACGATTACGGTACCGAGGGTTAGGTGATCTGGATGAACTTCGTGTTCGGCTTCTTCTGCCTCTGTACCTGCAAAAAGATTTTTATTAGGAATAAAGTAACAAAATTCAAAATACCCAATAAACCGAGTTAAAAGAAGAAACCTTTTTAAAAAAATAAAAATTAAAAACACGCAAATAAGGAAAAAAGAAGCAGCACTAAGCAGATCAATAATGAAAAAACCAGTAATAATTGTCATAGGGCATATCAGACCTTGGAGGAGTTCTTCCTCTTGGTTGGATTCTATTTCGCCTAGGTGAAAACCTCCTGTAACTTGAATACCTAGAATTGGCAATTAAGAGCAAACCACCCATGGTTACAATATAATATGGTTTTAGATAAAAAAGGGTATAACTGAAAAGAACCTGGTGGAATGTGTACCTCTCACGATCAATTCTGTCACTATAACGATAGGACCTCACAGGAGAACGATCTGGAGATGGGGTTCGGTATCTTCGTGCATAGGAGTAACGCTCACTGAAACCCCGACCCCTTCTGATGCGCTTAGGTGATGCATCAGGGGAAACGCTTCTTGATAAACTTCTACCTCGACCAGGAGGTGACCTTACCCTTCGCGCAGGGGTGGGGCTCCTTGAATAACTGCGACGATAATTCCTACTTGGTTCCCTTAATGGACTTTTGCTGATGCTTCTCCTAGGAGGAGCCCTACCAGAGCTCCTACTTATACTTCTCCGAGACGATCTTACAGGACTTCTGCTGATGCTTCTCCGAGATTTTGCAGGACTTCTACTTGTGCTTTTTTTCGAAAGTCTAAAAGGACTTCTGCTAATTGATTTTCTTGTAGATCTGGGTGGGCTCCTACTTGGGCTTTTTCGGGACCGGGACCTTACAGGGCTCCTGCTAATGTTTCTTCGAGAATGTGCTCTAATTGGGCTCCTGCTGATGCTTCTACTCTTTCTACCCCTCAAAGGGCTTCTGCTGATGCTTCTAGCAGGGCTCCTGCTGCCACTTCTAACAGGACTCCTGCTTACACTTCTTTGTGGCAGACTCCTACGCCCATCTGGACTCCTGCTCACACTTCGCCTTGGGCTAAGACTTGCGCCCCGGCTTGCACTCCTCCTGGGACTAATACTCATACTCTTACTCATGGTCCTCTTAGGACTCGTGCTTCGGCTCCTGCTCATCAACTTTTTATAAAAAACTGGATCGAGAAGAATCAGCAAGTATAAAGGAAAATTGAGTGAGAAGAATGGAAAGTAGACCTAGATTTGCTTGGGCGATCATCTACCACATCAGGTTGTCTCTCTGCAGTTCTGTCAGAATTAGCATCTTCTTCAATGCCATTATTCTGTCGCTCTCCATTTTCCTTGGGGGCTTCATGCTCTTTTACAAGCAAATCAGTCTCTTCCCTTTTTCTGTGACGAATTTCTTTCTCTACAGCTGAAGGGGATTGACTCCCAACTGCAGAATGTAGACAAAACATTAATACAGTGTGGTCATAAATCAAAATCAATACTGCATGTTGAAATGAAAGCCAGAAAATTTGCAAGTAAAAATGATAGGTGTATGTGGAACAATTGCATTCTGGAGAGAAAAGGAGACAAGGGGGAGGAAGGAAGCATATCAAATATAATTTAGCCTATTCGAGAGGTACATGTGAGGTAATAGCAATATGGAGGCCAAAAGGAAAAGAATAATGTAGAATGAAGGGCATTGATAGTGATGTCAAAATTTTCCAGAGAGCTTTTAGCCAGTCAAAATGTAGGGATAGCCCCAAACGATCCTATCTCATGCAACGGGTAAAGAAATAACAGATGCTCATTTCAAATTCAACTACAACCACAAAAATATCAACATAAAAAACAGCACAGTTAAAAAACCATAGGCATATCTAACCGGTGCAATCAGATATTAAAACACAAAAGATAAGCCGTAAAACAGAATATTGCCAGGCCACAGATGAAATAACTGCAACTCTTACCACTTTTCAGAGGAAGGTCTTTATGCTTCCGTGATTTCCCTTGCACATCAGCATCATCATCAGAGCTGCTTTCACTTTTACTCTCATTGTCATCATCTGTAAGACTATCCAAAGCCCTGATAACAAAGAGGAGAGAATAATCTAAGTTCTATAAGAAAAAATTAACAAAGCTAATCTGCTCATCCATGACTTAGGGGCATTATATCCCAATTTTGTCTTACATAGTTTGAAAAAGATTTCAGAGAAAACCAAACAAGATGAATTAACAAGTCTAACAGCTGTTAACTATTACAAGGGGAAAAAACATGAGACTTTCTCCATAGATCTTCATCAAGTACATAAGACAAACACATAAGGTGCAACTTCAGCAAGGACACATCTGACCAACTGAATTTCAAAGAAAGCATGGGAGAATATGAATCTTTGTAAAGAATAACTTGTACATCATATTTATTGTTGATCAGCATGTATATCATTGATTTATATATGCAATTCATATTATGACTTTAGAAAAAATCCAATGCAGGTTTTGTTTCTCAACAACCAACTATTAGTACTCAAACAAGAATAATAACTAAAAAAAGGATAGAAATAACAAGATATTCTTATGTACTGCATGGGAGACAAGAGAAACACTTTCAGTAGCAAACAAGTTTTAACTGCATCTCCAAAAGATTTAAGTTCCCTTGTACACATGGCTGAACAAGCCCAATACTCAGCAAAACATGCACAAGACTTAAGTTTATTAACTGGTAATTTGCCGCAAGACAAGACACTGGCATGAAGGATAAATGGATAATAAGCATAAAACCTTCTTGATTTACGCTTTGATCTCTTATCATGCCTTTTTCTCTTTTTATCACGTCGTCTATCTCTTCTTTTTCCACGCCTATATTTTTCTCGTTTTGAAGATCTCTTCCTCTTTTTGCGTCTGTCATCACTAGAAGAACTAATGTCGGAGGATGAGGACAGAGATAAGTCAGAATCACTATCAGATTCAGATGATTCTGTCTCAGAATCTGAGGAACTCTCTGAATCAGAAGAATAATGTCTTCTTCTCTTCTTTCTTTTGTCTCTTGAAGATTTCTTATGCTTCCCCTTCCTTCGCGCTTCAGGACTGTTAGCATCAGAAGAAGCATCTTTTCCTGTTTTCAACTTATTTTTCCTCTTCTCTGCAGATAATAAATTGCAGCAACAAAAAGGTGAAAATTGGCAGGTGTACTATAAAACTAATCATGATATTCCATCTTAAAGAAATATAAACCTCCAATGAGGGCAAGATGACTTTTACCTTCACTGGTTTCACCACAATTAATTATTTTCACTGTTACAGTCGGTATTCCTTCCTCATCACCCACATTTTCAATTTTCTTCAGCACTTCATTTCCTTGCACTAGCTTCCCAAAAACTACATACTTTCTGTAGCATGCCACAAGTACACAAACTCAGGATCCAAGACTGAATCACATTGAAACTGCCCAATTTTTTTTTTTTTTTTTGGGGGGGGGTGGGTGGTGGGGGTGGGGGTGGTGTGGGGGGGAGGGGGGGATAAATTATACAAGTACACGAAGATAAGAAAAACTACCTGTCAAGATGATGATTAGCCTTGAAGGTGATAATGAATTGTGAACCTACAGTGTCACGATCAGCAATTGCCATAGATAAAAGACCAGGTCCATCATGCTTTAGCCTGGGTGATTCATCTGAACAAAAGTTAAGGTTACCCCTTGTTATTAGCGAAAACAATAGTAACCTTCAGCCAGCTTCCAGATGAATAGTTTGTTGAACAAAAATATCATATATTTTTAGCATTTGATGCAATCCTTAAATGATTTAACCACTGTGTCATTATGATGACACCTAGCGATTCTTGAGGAGAAACTCAAAATGATATGGAAATGGCATAGATAGTGAAACAGAAAACTTGTGCAGCGATTAGGAGAATGCATATTGCTCTCTCAAAAACCATTTAGGTGAAAATCAACAGCCATGTGAGGAGATTAGGAGAATGCATATAGCCCTTTCAGAAAACATTTCAGGTGAAGAAACGACCAAATCTAGAGCCCAGTAAAGTACTTACTAGCTACAATTTTCTCCCAAGTACAAAGAACCTTAACACCATACTTTAATTAACTCCACAACAAATTGACAAAATCCATACTACATAGCAATACAATTATAAACTGAAAATAAAATTTTGAGACTTTGACCACTTTGAAAGAGTGTAGAAATACATAAGTTGAATACAGATGCATTAGCAGCACAATTATAAATTGAAATAAAAAATTAGACTTTGAAGACTTATGGAGAGTAGAAGGCTACAAACATAAGCATGTCAGAGCACTTTCATAAGATACATGATTGTAATCTAGTTAGAATTTAATTAAATTAAATTTACATGAACTTAAAGTAATTATAAACAACAAAAGCATGTGCATAACACAAATAATACAAGGTTCAAATCATTTCCCGAAAATTATTGAATTTTAATATATTAAAAAAGAAAAACCTTGCATCTTTTCTTCTTGCTTAAATACAACCTAAATTATGATTTTAACCTTAGAAGGCTGGGAAGGGACCACTCACCGGGAAACTTCCCACCATATATGCTTTCCCCACTAGTTCCTGCAAAAAGAAAGAAATACAATTAAACCTCCAATGTGGATTTCAAGAGCAACTTCAACCAGCAGTCACAACAGAGGTCAACCCTCAAAGTGAACTTATATCATGTAAAATCAATTAACAGCTCCAAAAATAAATAAAATAAAAATGGCTCTGCAAGTAATACATACCATCTCTTCTCACAAAATCACCACCCTGCACAACAGACATAAGATGTAAGTCCACAAGTAAGAAGAAAAAAGAAGCATTTATGTGCAAGAAACTGGGTTGGACGCGGCGAAGTTTAGTAAATTTTGAGGATTAACAACTTGGTAAGTACAACCTTAAAACAAAATCACAAGAAAAGCAGTCGTGACCATCAGCCCTGTTTCCTACAGCATAAACAATAGTAACTGACCAAAAGACATACCACTTCTAAGCCACATTCAACAAGAAAACAGCTAGAGAAAATCACAATTGAAATAAGATGAAACAACAAACCTGGGCCATGGAACCTTTAATGACGCGATGGAAAAAGGAACCCTTGTAGTGCAATGGTTTTCCAGTCTTAGGGCCAATGCCTTTTTCTCCTGTAGATTGAGACAGACTTAAGAAATCAGAAAAGACAAACATATAAATACATGCATAAATGTGTGCATGAGTGTGTATATAGTAAATAATTACAACCCAGAAACTCTTTTGCACCTAACCACCTAATGCATCATCAAAAGAAAAATAAGGATAAATCATAAAAAACAAAACTTGCAATGAGGAATTATTCTTAAAGATAATAAATTTGGCAGAGTGAAAAGCTATACATGAATATGATGTAAAAGAAAACCATCATCAGAATGGGTAATAAAAAAAATATTGGAACAGGTTTTATTTAATCACCTGTACAAAGGGCACGGAAATTTTCTGCAGTCTTGGGAGCAATATCAGGAAAGAGCTGAAAAATGAAAGAAAACCGATGAACAAATGCAAAAAGATAATCTTAAAGAAAAACCAAATTCATAGGAATTCAAACTCCAGAGGCAAACAAGTAGTCAAAAAATGTAAAGTCTTCTTAGCTTTCTGTTTTACTTGTTAGAATACCTCAAATATCATCTTTTCAGCAGGATCACCATCTACTGACACATCCATAAATACTAATGGATTCTTCTTCTTTGCCATCTTTGTTCACCAGAAACAGAACTCAAGCCAGCATAACCAACAATCTGATCAAACAACAAGCAGCTAGAATCAGCAGATTAAAATGGATCCGAGCTCATATTAAAATTAAATCAGGAAAAAAAGCACCTTACACCTATTCCATCATTAAATCTTCCCAAACTCACAAGTTTTCATTAAAGGCATATACTAAAGCAGAAGGGAATCTTATTTCCTATCTAAATCATTTCTATGGATCAAATATTATTTTCGCAGATATAAAGCTAGGCAAGATTTCCTATATAAATCATTTCTCTCATGCCAATTTACTGTTTTTACAACATTAGTCGCTAAATCAGGATTTTGCAAAACAAGGAATGTATCAATAATTATTTTTGCATATATAGTATTTAGTGAGGTTGGGCAAAAGCAAATGCCGAGCATTGCAGGTACCTAGGATAGTAGGAAAATATTCCGTTTGTCCTATTTCAGCCCTGTGCAACGCATCCTAGCATTTCCAAACAAACTGATTGCAGAAAGCAAGCAAATATGAAGAAAATCAGGTTGAAAGATCCAAGAAAAAAATGGAACCTAAGCCCTAAACAGAAAAGCAAATACATAACTAATATACTGAATGGTCTCACTGGATCAACATCCGAGATCAGCAAAGAAAAGCACAGGCCATGAAGAAAACCCTTTCGAGCAAAATACAAATACGCACAATCCGAAGATAGTGAGCAACACAATATAACAACAAAATCAAGCTGAAAACCTTAAACCCTAGCTGAATTAGCGGAAACACTTAAAACCACAAGCTTATGCTAAACACAGTCTTAATTTTAAACTCCAAAACCTGGAAATCATAAAAAAACTCAATATC
This sequence comes from Firmiana major, assembly GCA_033439115.1. Taxonomy (NCBI): domain Eukaryota; kingdom Viridiplantae; phylum Streptophyta; class Magnoliopsida; order Malvales; family Malvaceae; genus Firmiana; species Firmiana major. The sequence goes on along the minus strand of CM065900.1, from coordinate 79,618,316 downwards.
CATAAACAAATTAGAGTAAAGAAAGCTACAAAACCAAATACAAGCAAATTAACGAGACATGTAAGGACAAAGCAATCACAAAGGTTTTGGATCAGATACGCGGCAATGATATTGAACTTAAAAGAGAAGTTAAAACTATTTTAGAAAATAAAGAGAGAGGATAAACAGTGCGAGAGAAAGTGAGAAAGGAATAAACCCTAGAAAGTTCACCTGAGAGATGCAGAGCCACACAAAAAAGCGAGTGATGAAAGACGATGATGGGAGAGAAAAAGAGGAGTTGGCTGAGGTGAGAATGGAAAACCTAATGGGCTTTTCGGCTTATAAAAAGGGAGCCGACTCTAGCTGCTTCTACCGGACTTTGAGCTTCTGCCTAGTCTGGAAGGCTCACCGCTTCGGCCTCTTTTATAGAACCCGTCTGACTTATCATTGGGGCCCATTTTATATTTGGATGCACCATGAGCCCAGTTATGTAGGGTCAGTCGGGTCATATGTTAGGGGCCGTTTGGTATTGAGGGAGTAGTCACTTTGCGTTGCAATTTAATTGGACGCAAAGTGATTACAACGTTTGTTATCAAGAAAGTTGAATGTAAAGTGATTGCAACTGCAATCACTTTACGTCCAGAAGCTGCAAAGTGATTGCAGTCCATTTAGGCTGCAATCACTTTGCAGCCGTGGCTGCAAAGTTAATTTTATTCATTTTACCCAAATTACCCTTTTACCACAAAAATATATTATCATGTATGAAGAATATTTTATATGGATTTATATGAAGTATTATAACTTTCATGGATGTTATAGGTACTATGTTGATATCATAATAATTGAAAATTTACAATTGATACATTAAAATTTCGAATTACATTAATAATATATGAATTATTAATATTATACTCTATAAAATTAAAATTAATAATAATACATGACAATTTAAAATTACAAATGATAAGTAATATTAATAATACAATTTTTATTTTAATTAATTTTCATTAAAAAATTATTTTTATATTCAGGGGTATTTTTGGAATTTGTCACTACTTTCCCAGCAAAGTAACTGTATACCAAACGCTGCGAAGTTACTTTCCCTGCAATTTAAACAGAATTTTACATTGTCATACCAAACACTGCAAAGTTACTTTCCCTGCAATCACATTCCTTGTAATCACTTTCCCTGCAATCACTTTCCCTGCAATCACTTTCCTTGTAAGTTACCAAACGCCACCTTAATCTTCTTTCATGCTTTTGCTCTCTACTTAGTTATTAAATAAAAAAAATTAATACGAAAACGATAATTCAAAATGGAAATTATTATTTTGAGAATTTCCTTTGATTCATATATCAGTAACATTATGAAGAATGTCTTGAATTCTTGAATTAAATCTCAGACTTATTATTTTTCCTATAATTTTAGGAAGTTTTAAAAAATTCCTCCAAACACTTAATATCACCTACCATCTTAATATAATGAAATTAAATAAAAAACTTTTTTATTATATATAATATTTAATTAAATTTGGATTATACAAACAAAAATAAATTTTCATTTTTTTAATTTGAACATATCTTTTATGATGTATAGAAAAATAAAACAAATAAAATCTTTTAATCATGTTTGTTAAATTTAAAAATGGTTTATTATCAAACATGGCTTATTTTATTTATTTATTATTTATTTTATTTATTATATGTGACTTTATTTATTGATTTTTTATTTTTTAATATTTTTAAACGTAGTAATCCAAAAAAATTCAGAGTTTAATGACTTGAAGCAAAACGACGCTGCTTACTGCGTCCGGAAACGCAGCGGTTTGGAGCTTTGGATTGGACGCTTAGATAGAAAAAAGGAAAGAAAAGCGGCGGCATTGAGGAAGAAGGCAAAAAGAAATGGCGGAAAGCATATGCAAAGGGACAGAGGAGCCATGGAGAGTATTGGAATTCTACAGTGGCATTGGCGGCATGGTTTGTACCCCTTCAAACCCTCCGAAACCCTAAAGCTTAAATCTTTTCTTTTTCTGTGAATTAGTATTTGATGGGTGTGAGTTAGATATTCTTTTACTGCTGTTTTAGAGGTATTCGCTAATGAAAGCTGGTATAAACGCTCAAGTAGTCGAAGCCTTCGATATCAACGATAAAGCTAATGACGTCTACCAGCACAACTTCGGTCACCGCCCTTATCAGGTTTGCTCTGATGGGTTTCTTGAATTAAATGGGTTTCTTGAATTAATTTTATATAATTATGAACTACGATTTTTGCTTGGAAATACCATTGTTATATATATATATATATATATATATATATATATATATAGATCCAGTTTTTTTTCTCTCTGTGTCTATATACTTTGTTCTAATTATAGTTGACCGTAAATTTTCATTTCAGTTTCTATGCTATGGTCTTGGGCTGTGCAAGCAATGAAAGTTCCTAAGTCTTTCCATGTTTATGTTATCTTCAACCATTTAACAGGGAAATATTCAGAGCCTAACGAAAGATGATCTTGACAGCTACGGAGCACATGTGTGGCTTCTTTCCCCTCCTTGCCAGCCCTACACTAGACAAGGTGAAGCTTCCTAATGTTGCTTATTACACTTTAAATAGATGATTTTATTAGTTGATGAATTGCTCTGTGAATATGGAAAACACTTTACTTCTTTTGTTAGGTCTCCAAAAACACTCTGCTGATGCTCGGGCATTTTCATTTCTTAATATTCTTGAACTTATACCATGCATGTCAAAACCGCCGGATATGTTATTGGTAGAAAATGTTGTTGGATTTGAGGTATGTTTCTTGAGAATGTGTTTGCAGTGTAATCCATATTTGTAATTTGAGGTCTTTTACTTATCTTTCTAATCTCTCTTTCTTTGTGCGGAAATGTTTCAGACTTCAGATACTCGAGCAAAAATGGTTGAAATATTGGCAAAATCTGATTTTGTTACTCAGGAGTTTATGTTGAGCCCAATTCAATTTGGTGTCCCCTATTCAAGGCCACGTTATTTTTGCCTGGTTCTCTCTTGCTCTCTCTATCTATATATATAAATGTACTTATCTATCTCTAACATTTAGAATATTCTATCAGTTATTTTATAGCTTTGGTTTTCGTCAATATCAAAAAAATGACACAATTCAACAATCAAATTAAGTTCACTTTGACTTTTGGTTGACCTTAATTTAGTGTTTAAATTATCCTTATATTTTGCCAATTTGTTCATAACTTAAATATTCATGTGCACTAATATGTAAGTTTGCTTAGATCTTAGACCTATGTCAACTAGTTTGGGAGTACTATTTTGTTCATAACTTGAATATTCATGTGTATAAATATGTAAGTGTACTTAGATCTGAGACCTATGTAGTAGTTTGGGAGAAATCTGATATCGATATAACTTGTGTGGTTTGCTGTTAAAGTTCTGATAGCGGTCTCCCTAAATGTTGTGCCATTTTATAGTTGTTAGAAACTTGTGTTTTGTATCTTGGAAAATTGAGAAGGCTTTAGGTTCCTTTTTTCTTTTTCTTTCTTTCTAGGTGTGATAAGTAGTTAATTTATGGTTTACTTGCGCAGGCAAAAAGAAAGCCTTTATCTTTTCAACGCCAACTGTGCAATAACCAGCTTCTTTGGTCTCCAAGCCTGTTATTTGGTAATGATGAGAAGATGGTGATAGGTGAACATGATCAGTCACTAGAGAACCTGGATAAGTTGATCGAGTCTTGCCAGCCAATAGAGAAGTTTCTTGAATTTATGTCTTCAAGCAATCAAGAAGACGTGGAGACCTGTTCTTTGGTGACCACTGTTGTTTCTGCAACTGGTTTGGAAACTTCAGAGAAATTTGTTGAAGGAGATGTATTTAATTTCAGTTCGATAGATCAGTTTGTAGTTCCATTAAGTCTAATTGAGAGGTGGGGAAGTGCTATGGGTATCTTTACATTATTAACTTTTGTTGATGCCTACTTCTATTTAATGTGTTTACTAGTTCTTTTTGCTTAAAGTAATCCTTAATGAAGTTTAGATATTGTCTATCCGGATTCCAAACGATGCTGTTGTTTTACAAAAAGCTATTATCGATATGTGAAAGGTACTGGCTCCCTCTTGGCTACAGTCCAGGTAAAGTTTCCCTCTTAGATGCTGATGTCTATATCTGTATGCTTAAACTTGAGCTATAAGTTCAGCTTATTAGATGATACATGGCTCTTGTTTAACTGATTACTTCTAAATATCCCAGTGTTATTAGCGGACTAAACAATTTTAGGACAGTCACTTATCTTATTTGCAGTGCAGTCACTGTCACTGCCAAGCCTTTCGTATTTTTGATTGTCTTAACATTGTCTAGGTCTAGCCCCTTTTTTGACATGACATGTATGAAAAAATGGTGAATGTGCAGCCAAAGAAAAAGGGGAAGGCTTCTTCCTTAAAGGAGCAGCACCTTAGGTATTTTACTCCTAGGGAGGTATGCATGTCTTTATGGACCTAATGATTCCATGGTTTTCTGTCCTCATTTATGAAACAATTTTACAAATTCTAACAGGTTTTCTTTGACAATGATTAGGTTGCGAATTTGCATTCTTTTCCAGAGGATTTTCAGTTCCCAAAGCACATAAGCCTCAGACAGCGGTATGATGTTATCATTTTACCATATTCAACTATTTAAGGATATAGTTATGGACAATGCATGCAGTGTTTTAGCAATATCGGAGTTATCTGGATCATTCTTCTTTTGATGCAGTTATGCAATGCTGGGAAACAGTCTGAGTGTAGCTGTTGTCGCTCCCTTACTCCAGTACCTGTTTGCCGAACCATCGTGATTTTCACCTCAAGAGTTCCATGCTCCTGGTGCAAGTCTTTTTGCTTCTCCAGATACATAACCTTTGCCATTTTTTCATGCAAGGGTAAGACTTTGAAGTTCTTAAGCCAGGCCATGGGCCATTGGGGCTCCACTCAGATCCAGTCTGAAGGCCTTGGTAGCTGATGACCAAGTGGTTGCTTCTTGTATCAGAGCAGAGGGAATATAGCCCAATAGAATGTAATACCAATCATATCTAAAGGGATAAAACCTTTTGTATCTTGTTTCATTTTTAGAATGATTAGGCTTTAATACGATCGTAGGCAAATCTAAAACTTGCCATTGCATGCTTAAAGCAAACAACCGCTACTTATTAGGTATTTCTAAGTCACCTGGTATATGAAACAGCAGTTGTGCAAGTTTCTATCTATTTTGTAATGGAAAGGTCGACCAAGGTTTTTGATTCAAATCTTGAAACCCTGATCCTGCAACAATTGAGTAAATTCCATAAAAGTAGGAAAAAAAACCTATTATTATGGATTATTTTTAATTAGGTTTAATCATTTGTATATATAATTTGTGTTTATATAGTGTGAAATATAAATTTTATATCGAAATATGTGTTACATGATAAATATAAAATATTTTTTAATTTATGTGGCATTCATATTTTTTTAATATTATTTTCATATTATATTTTCTTTTTTAAGTTGACCCCGATCTAGAAAAGAGCCCAGCTCAGTCCATAGCCTTTCTTTCTTTCTCCTCTGTTTTCAAACCCGTTGCAAAGTCGGGGTTTAAGTAAGGTACCAATAAAGAAATCAGGGTTTTAAACGTTTGAAGGGTTTTGTGTTTTGACGCGAGCTCTCTCTCTCTCTCTTTTCTGGCGCAACCGGCAGCAAAATGAAGTCTCCGTTCAAAAATTCTTCATTAATCCCACCTTTCCTTCTCCGTTCTTTTCCAAGCCCCAGATATCTCTGCTCTCAGCCTCAAACACCAATTCCCCAGAATCCCAATCCAGACTCCAATTTTCCCGAGAAAATAACCTCAGATTCACACTTTCCCAGTAAAACCACTTCAGATTCCGATTTTCCTGGAAACCTAATTCCTCCCACTTCCAGTGACCCCCATTTAACATCATCCTTAGCACAAGATACAAACTTGACCCAAAACCATGTCATAAATACTCTTTTGAGCCACAGAAACAATCCGAAATCGGCTTTGAAGTACTTCCTTTCTGTCGAAAAGAAGCGAGGTTTTGTTCGGAGCATTGATGTCGTCTGTGTTATGCTCCACATTTTGGTAGGATCCCCACAGACTTATAAAAAAGTTCAATATTTGCTTAATGGGTTTGTTTCGGGCGATTTAGGGCCTGCCCCTGTTGTTTTTTTAGATCACTTGATTGATACCAGAAAAAAGTTTGATTTTGCGTTGGATTCACGAGCTTTTAATTACTTGTTGAATAGTTACGTTAGAGTTAATAGGATCGATGATGCTGTGGATTGTTTTAATGGGATGATTGATCGTGATATAGTTCCTTGGATATCCTTTATGAATATTCTTTTAACAACATTGGTTAGGAGGAATTTGATGGATAAAACTAGGGAGTGTTATGATAAGATGGTTTCCATTGGAATTAGGGGTGATTGTTTTACAGTTAACGTGATGATGCGTGCTTTCTTGAAAGAAGGGAAGCCTTGGGAAGCGGAGGAGTTTTTCTGGAAGGCTAAGGCTAGAGGGATGGAACTTGATGCTGCAGTTTATAGTGTTGTTATTCAGGCTGCTTGTAAGAAACCTGATTTGAATATGGCTGATGAGTTATTGAGGGAAATGATGGATAGGGGATGGGTTCCTTCTGAGGGTACACTTACAACTGTTATTGGGGCTTTTGTGAAGCAGGGAAATTTGGCGGAGGCGTTGAGGGTCAAGGATGAGATGTTGAGTTGTGGGAAGCAGTTGAATGTGGTGGTTGCTACTAGTTTAATCAAGGGATATTGCAAGCAAGGTTATATGGATAGTGCTTTGGATTTGTTTAATAAGATGAAGGAGGATGGGCTCAGTCCTAACAAGGTTACCTACACAGTTTTGATTGAATGGTGTTGTAGGAATTGGAATGTGAAAAAGGCGTATGAGCTTTATGCAGAAATGAAACTCGCGGATATTCAACCTACTGTTTTTAATGTGAATTCCTTGATTCGTGGATTTTTAGAAGCATGTTCACTGAAAGAGGCATCTAATTTGTTTGATGAGGCAGTTGAGTCTGGCATTGCTAATGTTTTTACATATAATATTTTCTTATACCATTTCTGTAATGATGGTAAGCTGAACGAAGCTTGCAGTTTATGGCAGAGAATGGTAGCTAATGGCCTGGTACCTAGTAATGTTTCTTACAATAACATGATACTTGCCTACTGTAGAGCAGGTAATATGGATATGGCACATACTGTATTTTCGGAGATGCTTGAAAAGGGCTTTAAACCTAATGTCTTCACATATTCTACATTAATGGATGGGCATTTCAGAAAAGGTGATGCTCTTCAGGCCTTAGATGTGTTTGATGAAATGGTTGGTGTGCATATTGTCCCCTCAGACTTCACATTTAACATTATCATTAATGGTTTGAGCAAAACTGGTCGTACATCTGAGGCAAGGGATATGTTGAAGAAATTTGTTGGTAAGGGTTTTATCCCTATGTGTATGACATACAATAGCATTATTAATGGGTTCGTCAAGGAGGGTGCCATGAACTCTGCCTTGGAAGTTTATAGAGAAATGCGTGGAAGTGGAATTTCTCCCAATGTTGTCACCTATACCACCTTGATAAACGGATTTTGCAAAAGCGATAACATGGATCTTGCTCTGAAAATGCATTATGAGATGAAAAGCAGCGGTCTTCAATTGGATGTTCCTGCATTCAGTGCCCTCATTGATGGGTTTTGCAAGAAGCGAGATATGGTTAAAGCTTGTGAACTTTTCTCTGAACTCCAACAAGTTGGGTTATCTCCTAATAAAATTGTTTATAACAGCATGATTAGTGGATTTAGGAATGTAAATAATATGGAAGCAGCTAAAGACTTGCACAAGAAAATGATAAATGATGGAATTCCTTGTGATCTACAAACATACACTACACTAATTGATGGATTTTTGAAAGAGGGTAAATTACTTTTTGCATCTGATCTTTACTCAGAGATGCTTGCCAAGGGGATTGTGCCTGATATAGTCACTTATACTGTTCTGTTAACTGGTCTTTGTAATAAAGGACAGCTTGAGAATGCTCACAAGGTTTTGGAAGAGATGGATGCAAAGGGTATTACTCCTAACGTTCTTATATATAATGCTTTGATTGCTGGACACTTTAAGGAAGGGAATTTAGAAGAGGCTTTGAGATTGCACAATGAAATGCTTGATAGAGGTCTTGTACCTGATGACACTACTTATAATATACTTGTAAATGGAAAAGCTAAGGGCGGAAACTCTCTTTCTGGAGTTTCATGTGCTTAAATAGCCAAAAAACTTACTGCTACAAAGTGTTTCATCTTCCAATCCATCTGTCCAAGTATTGAAAAATAGCTGCTAGCTGCTAAGAGACAAGCCATATGGGATCGGTGGTTGAGGATGCAGAGAGAAAGTGACCTTTGGTTTCAGATTGCTATAACTGCAAGACAGTGGGACTTTGGGCTGGCTGGAGATGCAACCGGAGTTGGCAATGTATAGTTTTTTTCGATTTTGCATTAGTTTCTTGTATGGTTGCATCAACCTCCCAGGTTGTCTCAGGGTCATTTGGGATCTATACAACAAGCAGCAATCTTCCAATGTTTTGGTAATAATTCCCACTCCTTACTTGTTTCATACAGTTCTACTTTGAAAGTGACTCATGCTTACATATGCTTCTGAGTTGTTTTTGGAATTGTGTTGTTGCATCAATAAATTTTCCAGGTTCATCGTCTTTCCTTCGCTTGGTTTGTTTTAACTATGTAGTGATATTAATTCTTTTTCTTTATGCCTGCCTCCTGCTTACATAGATTTTAAAGTTTAGGAAAACAATCAGGCAACTCCTTGCAAATTTTAAACAAGGGAGAAAAAATTAGGGATGGAAAGGAATTTAATAGGTATTAAATAGGTAGAGAAAGGTAATGAGAGCATAGACCAAATTGTCATGTGATTTTGGATGAGGCTGGGAATTGGTGTGATGGACCAGCCCAGTCGGCCATGGCCACTTGGTCCAGGTCCACTGATCCGCACAGACCCACAACAACGACTGCTGTGACAACGTCACACATCAACATATTGTCCGGCCCAGGTCCACTGATCCGCACGGTTTTGTTCCCTCGGGACGAGTCCCCAGAGGCTCGAACTCAGGACCTAGTCCTTTGTCCAAGCACTTCTGGCACCATTTGTTCCACTGGTACCATGAGTGCTTGAACAAAGGATTACGTCCCGAGTTCGAGCCTCTGGAGGTGCGTCTTGAGGGAACAAAACTGTGCTGGTCAGTGGACTTGGGCCGGACAATACGTTGATGTGTGGCGTTGTCACAGCAGTCGTTGTTGTGGGCCTGTGCGGGTCAGTGGACCTGGGCCGGGTGGCCATGGCCGGCTGGGCTGGTCCGTCACAATTGGTGTTTGGGATATAGTCAGGCTGATTGTCTATTTTCCTTCTTTCCTTTTCTCTTTCTTCGTCCTTATTATTGATTGTTTCTTTGTTTTTGATCCTTATTGTTTTTGGCTGTTTGTAACAAATTTCTTTAAGTTATTTGGCAAAATCCACAGAGGTAAGGAAAGAAAGAAATTGCAGACTTATCTAGGAAAGGAAGAAGGTAACAAAATGCAAACATAAACTAGTAGAGGTCAGTTGAACGTCTTCTTTTGCAGTTTTACTCTTAACTGGCTATAGATTACTACTAATTTTGAGCTTCCATAAAAATCATGTGAATGATGGACTCTTAACTGGCCATAGCTTACTACTAATTTTGAGCTTCCTTAAAAATCATGTGAACGATGGATAAACGATATAGAAAAGAAGGATCTGTTCCCCCTCCCTGTATTCTGATACAATTTTTCATACTTCTTTACATTTTAGTAGTCTTTTTTTTTTTTTTTTTAATGTTTACTTCCATTATCGACTAATGTTTTCATTTGTGCTTTACTATATTATAGGTAGAAACACCATGGTCTGTTGAGTGGTTTTAAGCAAAGATAAGAAAAGAGATCGAGCTGCAAATCTTGTGAGCTTATATTCCATCTGCATTAGCCGCCACTTTAAATTGTTAGATTTTGGTATGCTTGCTTTTGGATTTTAATGTAAAAATTTCTCTTTCATACTTTACTCCATTTAAAGTAAGCTGTAAATGCAAAAACATTTTACATTATTATTTGATACGGCAAATATTGTTATCCTTATGAAAATCTGCCTAGCATGATTGGTGCAGTCAAGTAGAATTTTGGGTATGAAGCATGCTTTTTCTTAACTGTATGCTTTGATTGCCTTATGAAAGAATGGTTATGCCCTGTGAACCTGTCATGCACGATGTTAAAAGAGTATAAAACTTGGTTTAACACTGATAACTAAAGAAATCATTACTCACTATAATTTAGAAGAAAGAAAAAGCTGAAAATGAATAGTTAACACATTTTTCTCATTTATTATGCTAGAATACATAAATACTTGAGAGAATCACACTAGTATATTATCCTGATATTAGTATGTGAATGTATACCATTATTTTGTTGGATTAATATTTAGATATAGGCTAATCAAACTCACACAAAATCTCTTGATTTTCCTTGCCAAAAAAGAAGCATTCTTAGTATAGGAAGAGATTCAATATATGCAGATTCTACGCCATGTCTGACTTGTTTCATCAACAGCCCTGAAGCAGGTCAACCATGATCAAGGTTTGCGGATGCTCAAAAGCTTCACATCGTCAACCACAGGGCCGCACAGAGAAGAGAAGTCATCACTCCTCATGGTGTAAAATGTGCTCAGGAACATGATTCTTGTTCTGTTGGCAACAGCCACAAATGTAAGTGCAGCACGCTTGAATCCACCTGTGCCCTTGGACTCGTATGGAACTTTGAGCGTGTCTTTGCCGGCGAATGCTTCCACAACCAAAGATCCTGCGCAGGAGTTATTAGCATCCCCGACAGAGAACGAGAGCCTGTAGGTTTTGCCAATGGTGGTTCTTGCTATTTGAGCGATGGCACTCTCTTTGCCAGCTACTAGCTCAACAGCTCTTCGCCCTTGAGGCACAAAGTAATGGCCGGAATCAATGTACTTGACGGCCTTGAGGGATTCGACTATCCATCCTGGGAGAGGACAGTGATCATCCTCAATGTTGGGTGCGATTAGGACACCCCATGGAGTGTTGGGGAATATGTATGCACCTTCTTCAAAACCAGCATTCTTCAGTATGTTCTCTGCAGAAGTAGAAAATTGTCCTTAATGATTGTAACACATAAGTCTATTTTATCACCAGGACAACGGGTTTATGGAAATGTTGCTTAGGGGTGGTGGTTGAGGGTAAAATTACCTTTCTGTACTTTTAATTTTTTATTATTTTATTAAAAACATATATTTTTAATGAATTTTTTATCATTTTCAGTCTTATCAAAATCAATCTTATTTATCCAAATTAGCCCATAAGTAAATAAAAAAGAAATTTATCTCTATCAAGATTTGCACACATAAATAAGCAAAATCAAATTCATTAGTGTTATATGCATCTAATTAATCAAATGATAAATTTAATATATAAAATTTTCACATTATGAAATTTAAAAAAAAATCTCATATATATAATTTTGTTTTTACAATAATAAAAAAATTGTTTTCCTAACTTAAAATTATACAAATCATCTTTAAGTGATCTTAATTTTGTATTAATAAAAATATTACTTTTAAAATTTAAATTCATGATTTTTAAATTAGTTAGCGGCAGAATGACACAAAGAGCAATCAAATCAATGTAAAATTTCAATCTGATGCATGTCTAACAGATTAGCACCTCCTAGCATATAAGCCTACAGCAATAATGACCTGGGAACTGGTCAGTCTGCTTCATAACCGTAGCCCAGACAGCATTCACTGCTGCCAGTTACTCCATGTCCCACAAAAAATATAAGCAGAAAGAGACCGCAATCAAATTTCTATATACATGAATTCCCTCAGGTGAAAAAACAACTTCCAATCAGTACAGAACAGAAAGTATTTCATGGTGAAAGAAGACTTACTGTTGGTTGGTCTGGGAGGATACAAAGCCTTGATAGCAACAGCATCGATGAGTGGTCCACAAGCAGGATCCTCCTCCACTCCTGGATTGTGAATAATCAACTCCACCAAATCAGACATAGCTTTAAACGCCCATGCATAGTTGTCCCAACCATTACTGCTGTACACCGTCTGGATAGGTAGCACACCAGAATCCGGCGCCACTGTCACATTCAACCGCTCCTCTTGAGCACAAGTCCTCGCTGCACTGAACGTGATGGAGTAATACATCCATTTGATCACCTTTATCTTCTGCTTGATTGATGCCTCGTTTCCTAGCCTGACTGCGTAGGCTCCCTCAGGCACCACCAGCAACATGTCCCCTTGCTTCTGCCCGTACTTTATGTATTCAACAAAGCCCTCGTTTACCCACCCTGGTATTGCGTAGCGTCCCACAACCACGGTGCCCTTCATATTTGTTGCATTAGGGGCACGCTCAAAGTTTCCATTATCTAATAGCCCTGAAATTCAGTAACCATATAGAGAGAGATGAGAGATTATTATTATATAAATTGAAAGTGAAAATGAAAATGTCTTCATCAAAATCAAATTCGTTTGGCTAACATTTGGAATCTTTGCTGAAAAAGTAAACTACAAGGCGGCTTTAACAAGCTATCCACTGCTTGCAACTATTGATGCTAATGCGACATTTTAACATGCATCATGTGCAAACTCCAGCTGAACTGCGCAGTGGTCCATTAATGGAATTAAACAAGGCCTTTCTTAGTACCAAAAGCAAAAATTCAATCATTCAAGGAAAAAAAAAGGGCCGAAGTCAACACACAAGCCACTCATATATATATATATATATATATATATATATACATACATATGCTTCTTTTTTTTTTTTTTTTTTGAATCTATTATTTTTGAATAACAAAAAATCGACTTTTACTGTAACATCAAGTTTACCCTCTAAGATCATGATATATTTGCCGCTATAATTTTTATTTTTATTTTTTTGAGCTTGGTGGCTATCTGCAAAGTTATCCCTGAAAAACTCTACAGCTAGACTTGACTCTTACTCATGGATTTAAGTCATGAACTCACTACCAATTGCCATCCCCATTTTCCTCTGAATTCAGCTAAAAGGCAACGGATTCAGAGTATGTAAGAGAGATTCCGGACCCAGGAAACTAGCGAAAGCAGCTGCTTAGGCCAGAACGCATCAACATCATCCAATAACAAGCAAACTAATATGAAAACTATGAATGTCTTGTTGGGATCGATCAAGGTTTCTTAGCACGCATCCCGACTGATCATCTCCAAACAAGAATGAAGAGAAGCAAAGAGAAATTTATATGTAAATATGCATATTCTTACCGTCCGCCACTGTACCGTTCCTCGCGGGGCCATTGGTCGCGGACAGGGAGATTTGGCAGGTGGCGAAAAGAAGCACCGACAATAAGCCGACGACCCCTGGCATTGCTACAAGCCTAAAGTAAACTTTGTAATATGTCCTAAGTTGCTCAGTGCAGAACAGAGGAGAGAAGGAGTTTATATGCATGCTTAGGTATAAGCTAACCCTTGGATTTTACCAAAATAACGAAGTTGCCATTTGTGAATGTACTTTTGAAATGATGTAATTGCCCTTGGGGATCTAAACTATTGCATGATCTGAGATTGAGGTTGTCTTCTGGCGGAGGTTAAAGACAAAAGCTGTTTAATATTGTCACATGGTTTCACTCCCTAAGCTGTTGCAACGCATGCATGCAAGGCCACGACAGCTTCAGCTTAACTCTTAATTGTTGTCGAGGACATTTTCGTCAATTGATGAATTTTTTTGGTTTCTTATAATTGCCTTTTTAATTATGTACAGACGAATTTCGTTTTCAATTTTATAATCTCGAATTAAACTAATTTAAAGATAAAAAATAAAATTTACAAATTAATTAAATAATCATGTTTTCATTTGATTTATAAAAATTATACACGTTTATTTTTTTTTTTAAATCTAAAACTTTTATTGTAAAAAATAAAATATAATCTAGAAATTAATAATATGAAACTCAAAGAACTTTTATACTTACCGATGATTTTTTTTCCTTTTTAGAAAAAAAAAAAAAACTTCATTCATAATATTTGGAAAAAAAAAAAAACCATAAAGATTACAGCATGTTCTCACTGCATCAATTGCGTACCTCACTTTCGGGTTTAGTTAAATCATGAGTCATCAAATCGGCTTCGCTCCTGTTATGCATAAACACACACGTCAGTCGATATCAAGATTATCAAAAACTATACCAACCGATATTTCTATATAAATCAGACCGTATCGAATATTACATTAGATATAAAATTATTTTTTATTTATATTTTATGATGAATATTAATTTTAAAAAAATTAATCTAATAAAAATTCGACGTTATGAATCGTTATCATTTAAAAATTCAACGATATTTTATATTATTGAGTTAATCCTAAGAGTTATATCAATTTAATTTTAAATATTAATTTAAACGATTATATTTCTATAAAGTATGAAAATTTTAAAAATTTAATATTTACTTTTTTTTTATATTAAACTTCTATTGTAAAAAAAAAAAAAGTCAACTCTTGAGTTAAGATCAATTCATTTATTCAGTAAATAAGTGTCATTATAAGTTAATTAAGGAGTGTACCTTAAAAAGAAAGGTTAAATATGGAATGTTTTCAATACCTAACAGCTTTGTCATTTATTGATTAAGGCATGATGCTAATTAAATATCCATTAATTTTGTCTTCTGTTACTAAGAGGTGCTATTTACGTGGACAAAAATCAGTTTAAGATAAAAAATAGAAATATATAAAATAAATGCATGAAAAAGATCAGATTAGTTACATTAGTATAAAATAAATTATTTTATACTATTTTAATAATTTTATATAAAATTAATATTTTTGTATAAATCAACAATTAGATTTATTCATCGTATACATAAAATTTTGAAATGTCAAATATTCTATAGTTTTCATTAAAAATATATAACATCTTATTTAATATATATTAATGAATGAAATTTCGTTATTATCAATAAACTTTAAATTTGATATATATGATTTACATTAATAAAAATATATAATTTAATGAATCATAAAAAATAAAATAATGTAAAACCAAATTTGATTTGCAATTATGTAAATGAATGAATCTTTTCTCAATATATATATATATATATATATATATATATATCATAAATTGGAATTATTCCTCCTAAATATATGTGAGAAAAAAAAAACAAGAGAAACCTTTGGTTTGGTAAGAAAATTATGCATGACGTAGCAGAGAGAAGAAAATGCAAGATTGAAGAAACATATCACGAGGAATGGTGGGGGCAACTGGAATGAGAGTAGTGAAGTAATTGGAACCTGCAGAAGAGGGGAAATTAAGAGTGAAAAACCCTGCTGACCTAATAGGATTCCGAAGAGGGGCTGGGGAGGATCGTGGCTTGTTTCTGGGGTTTTCATGCAGAAGAGACCACGTGGGCGTTGGGTCCATAAAATAAAAACTTAGAAAAACCAGCGAAAATCGGCCGACCAAAACCTCAATTCTCAGCCTCATCCCTTTGATCACCTGCATAGCATTGGCATGTGAATGACCGATCTTATGCAGGAAATCAAGGCGTCCTTTGGCTTTTTCCTCTTTTTTTTTTTTTTTTAAAAAAAAACTTTAAATCCATCAGCCACATATTTTAAAAATAAAATTTAAATGCAATATTAAAATAATATAAAAATACATTTTAAGCTCGCAAAACAATAATAAAATTATTTTTGTTTTCATAAAATATTGATTTCTCAAATTATATCTATATTTGTATTAAGCATATATTACTGCAGAAAAAAGGATTGCAAGAAAATGATACAATTACTATACATCATATTATTAAAAAATTTAATTATTTATTATACATTATATGTGATAATTAAATTATAGTTATTTATTTCAAGAGATTCATTAATAAGTTTGATAATAAATGTTAATTTTTTTAATATTCTACTTACATGAAATGATTTGAATAAAAATAATAAATCAAAATAAGTGTTTCATATAACTTTTTATCACTATATATATAGTATATGCTTAATACGAGGATAATTTTAACATATGTAATTACAAAATATTACTACATTAACACGTTCAGTTATATACTTTTAATGATGATAAGAAACGTAGAAGCATCAAGAGTTACGCCATGCCATGGAAGTTTAAAAAAGAAATGAAGAAAAAAGAGAGAAGAGAAACTTGAACATGGGTCATTTTGCTTTAAGGTTGCTTTAATCTTCCCTAAACGTGATGATTGCGACGCTTAACAGCATCTTGTTTAAGCTAATATCAAGCTGGATTCATTGATAGGACAAGGGAAAATGTGGAAGATCGGCTTTTAGGGTTCATCATTCATGAGCTGGTGCATGCATGGGGATGGGGCTTTGATATCCGGTTTTGAAAGTGACAGAGGATAGATTGAGCTGTCTTCTGAACTGCACTTCTGTAGGGTCTGAAATCTCGATTCGTTTTTATACACAAATCCGTGAGAATATTGTAGCCACGAAAGTTGAGGGCTGACAGCTAGCGCTGCTGACATTGACAAGGGCCGACGCGCTGGAGCCATCCAAGGAAGAACCCCCAAGCTGACGCTGTCTGACTCATTAATTACATGTCAGAGGTAGAGGAAGCAGCAAGAATTCCAAATCTTGCTCATCTTCAACAGATGAAAGTTTGCTGAATCTTAATTCAGTTAGTATTAGCCACACTTTTTGGATCCGACGCCACAGAATCTTGGATGGCCTCGACGATGAAGGCATGCATGTGAAGCGAAGGTGTGATTGTCCGTCGCTAGAATCTGGCGGTGCACCTATCGGCTATCACCCACGTCTCCTACATCCTAACAAACAGACGCTGTAATTCCCATATCAATTGTACTCTTTTTTTTCTTGAATATCAGTTTAATCAGCGTTACTAAACACAGACCATCTTTTTGTAAAAATTGAATTGGTCAGTGGAAAGAAAGAATGACGAAAACTTTGTTAATACAATAATTAAATTGTATGACCATCTTTTTTACTTTGCAACTTAATAATTGAATTAAGAAATTTTCTTTTTTCACCTCTTTTTTCTTCTCTATCAATGGTTGAGGTGTTCTGAGATAATTGAGATAGATATGAAGGGAGGGGGGACAAAAGCCTGAAGAGACATGACACCACCCATTTGCACATGTCTAGGTTTCGATTAAATTGACAGCTAGGGGAAAAAGCTCTCTTTTTTATTTCTCCTTATCGCCAATTATTGAAACATACCTAACACGAAAGTTTGACGATTTTATACGGTGAAGAAAGTTGCAATTAATGAAGCAAGTACTCTCCCAGAGGTCATCTCCGCCCCACTGTAAATGCCAGTAATCTTTAGTTTTACCCTCTGTTTTTTCTAGAGTTGAGAGATTGAAGGATTCCAAATGTCTTTGACAACAGCACAACATAGCTCAGATTAGTCAAAGGATCCTCCTGTGGAATAGAGTAGCTCAAATTACAGAGCACGATGAAAAACTTTAGCACATTTGGGGGGAAGACCGAGATTTATAGGAAAACCAATCAGCCCTTTTGGCCTTTGGGCTTTCCGTTCCAAGCAGAGAAGAAATTATTACAAAAGGATTAGAAAAGAATTGACTTCAACATCAATATGGACCAAATGACCAAGGCCATTGTAGTCTGTAGATTTGCTCTAACAACGAGAGCTTATGGGGCCAATAGGCATCAGGGTGAACACAACCACTAACAAGTTACAAGAAAGCCCCTTAAATAATGAGACTGTTTATTCTAGATTGCTACCATTCAAGCATAAAATCTAGTTCACTGTTTTACATCTTATTGGGAAATTACTAACAGACTAAACCTGATTACTGATTCCATACACAAAAACTGACACAGATCACTGTGCAACCAACCAATTAGGAAAGGCAAAATTCATGTTCACTTCTGCTAACAAAGCATGAGACGGCATGCAAATAATTTGAATAAGAGTTTCAATAGCAGTAGCTACAAGAGACTCTAAGAACCTTAAGGAATGGTTCGCTGATACAGAGGCAAAGATCCCAAAGCTTCCCGTTCTGCTTTCTCCCTCTTCACCTACAAGATAAAACCAAAAAATTCTTAACACGTGCTACAACTCTGTCCATTCATTTCACATTAAATTTCATGCCTTGCTACTGTCAAATACAAACAACATACTGGCTTATAAATTCTAAAACTTTATCATAAATAAAGTGAAACAAAAACACAAAATGAGTCAGAAAAATATGATTGATAAACAATATGAGTTGTACTTGCATCAAGTAGTATTTAGCAAAGTAAACTAGAAGTTTTCAACAGCAGTGAAATCTTCTTAAAATCCAATAAGTAAAAGACAATCCAATCCAATACAACCATATCAAGACAACTTTCCACCTTAAGCAGTGCGGTAATATCATAACTAAATCAGGACATAATCATAAGGATCAGGGGTATTTGACCCTTAAAGTAGGTACGGCTATGATTTATGACCTTCATATTAGGTGAACTTAGAATAAACTAAACACACCTGAGTCAAATACAGATGTCTGAAAATTCCAAGAAAAAACCAAGCCAAAACAATGCAAAACAAAATCCAAGTCAATTAATCAATAGAAATTTACTATTCGAGAACTTACAAGAGCAAGCATATCTTGAAGATAGCTCCTAAATGGTGTCTGCATTTTCTGCAAAGGAAAAAAAAATCCAATGAATTATGCGACCTCAAAGTACAGTCCATAAAGCGAAGATGCGTGTTCAATCAAAGACAACGATTAGCAAATGATATTTTTCCTTAGGCCCTTTGTTCTTACAAAATAAAAAGAGTGGCAAGCGTACATGGATTATACTTATAAACATAATCAAACATAGAATCTAATGCTAACCAAATAGACATTGCTAATCATATTCAGATGAAATATGAGATATTAGCTCCCCATTCTGCATCCACTTTGTTCAATAGCCTTTAGATGGATTGAGCTTTCTATGTAAGAAAGAGTTTCGTTCCAACTTTGCCACTTCCGTTCTTAATTTACAATAATTTAGGCTTCTGTATCCAATGGTGTTACCTATGAATTTAGGAAGCAAAAAACAAGTATTAACTGTGGCAACAAATCATAGCAAGCAAAGAAATTAAGAGAATTATTCTACCTTAGGTATCCAATACGAGACTATATCCATATATACAATATTGAGTTTTTCCTCGTAAAAAAATGTTTAAACATAATAGGATTCATTCGAAGTTTCTGTCATTGAAAAGATTAATATTACTCAAAATTAAAGAAAAAAATAAAATCCCTAAATCAAATACTCAAATAAGATTTTACAAAAACTTAACCGAAAATTTAACCAAAAAAATGAAAGAGAAAAAGGAAACCTGAAGATCTTCGGGGAGATACTTGTGCTTCATGGAGAGGTCCATTGCACGCTTAAGACGTTGGTTACGGGCATCAATGATCTCACGGGGCAACCGATTCAACGCCTCCTTGATATCCAGATCGTAGTAAGGATCGTAAAGATCATCGTAGCGAAGGCCTAAACAAATCATCCAAAATAACTTAAACAGAAATTTAAAATAAGAAGAATTAAGGTTGGGATTTTGGGGAAAATTGTTACCGTATTTGCGGAGGCGTTTGGAAAGGGATTTCATGTGCAGAGCTGCCAACCAGTTCTTCTTCGGATCCAGAAATGACTGCAAAAACGACGACATTTTGGTTACTCTTCTTTCTCTCTACCTCAGCCAAGTTCCGAGCCTGTCTCCGTTTTATTTTGTTTCATGGAAGAAGGGTTCGTTACGGTAAACGTGGCAAAACATCGTCCTAATGTCACAAGATGATATCTAATGAGAAATTGACCAATAATAAATTTTTTTAATAAAATAAGTTAACAAAAAATTAAAAATAAATATTTATTTTATTTTTTTCATTTATATAACAAACAAGAAAATTAAAACTAAGATTAAAATTTGAACAGATTTATCATAACAAAGTATAATATATTTGAAATTTAAACTATTTATTTAACTATATATAACAATTATTAAATATATATTATCGATTTGAACATATTAATTAATTATATAAATTAGATCTTTAAATATTTTTGCTTTTTATAAAACATGTAATTCTCTCTGATTTAACGATATGAGTTTTGATGCTTTAGTTTAAAAAATTAAAGAGAAGAACATAAAAAATCTAAATTATTAAAGTATAATTGGTTATGTGCAAAATTAAATGTATAAAGTTATTTTTTATTATTATTGAACATAAAACTTACTTGCCTATAAGTTATATATATATATATATATATGATGTACTATTAATATATAAATTTTATACATTATTTTATTATATTTTATTATCTCATTATTAATGAATTTTAAAATATAAAACTCAAAAAATATTAATTAATTAATTAATAAAATAGCATGATATAATTCAATGAAAATTTAAAAAATTTTGATACCAATAATAAATCAAATATAAACTATATATTCTCACATTGTCTCTTTATCCTTTTATTCTTACTTACAAAGTTTATTATAGATAGATATAAATCTTAATTTTTATTTCATTAATTTTAATAAAAAAATTTTAAAAATTATCTAAAATACTTTGGATAAACCTTACCCAAACTCATAAAATCAAGTAAAACAGTTAAAAATCTTTTTTTTTTTATTAATATACATTGCAAAAAATTTAGCTATAATTAAGTAAGTTGAAAATTGAATAAAAAAATAATTTAAGTGTACAATTTCCAACTTCAAATTTACTAATTTATCTCTTAATAATTCTTTTTTATCAAATCTCTTATAACTTGAGTACGTAGATCATATTTCAGTAGCGCGAAACATGCGGTTTCGCTCAAGCCATTCGTGTTCCGTACTATAAACCAAGGACCGCAAATCCGTTGTTCGCGCGTGGTCTCAGACCCACCATTGGTGGGAACTCCAACGGAGATGGAAAGCAAGTAGGAAACCAAACCAAGAACCATAAAAGTAAAACCTGAGGCAAAAATTCCAGAGAAAAAAGAGAGAAAAGAGGCAGTGCTGGATATTTGTGGAAGGCAACAATGCGAAGCAGGAAGAAAAGATTGATGTTTTGCGGTGGGAGAGAAGAAGAAGAAGGTGGCTCATGCAAAGCGGAGGAAGGTGATCGATTACCTTCATTGACAAAGGAAGATAGCCAGTACAGCCTCAGCGTAAGCGTTTTGCCTTCGCTTGGGACTACTCGGAGCAACCGCAAGGTCAAGCTTCGTCGCTTCATTCTCTCTCCTTTTGATCACCATTACAGGTGTTTCCCCATCTCTGTTCTTCTTCGAAAAAGCGTCTTAATTCTCTGCAAACGCTGGGTTTAAATTTGATTTCTATTTATATGATGAAATATACTAATGGATGAGGCGGCCACCATTGAATTTGCAGGAGCTGGGAGACTTTTCTGGTATTTCTAGTTTTCTACACAGCTTGGGTTTCTCCATTTGAATTTGGGTTCCTAAGCAAGCCTCAAAAACCTCTCTCAATAACAGACAACGTTGTCAATGCATTGTTTGGCATCGACATTGTATTGACGTTCTTCGTAGCATACCTTGACAAAACTTCGTATCTACTGGTAGATGACCGAAAAAAGATTGCTTGGAGATACATAAGTAGTTGGTTCCTTTTTGATTTCATCTCCATCATACCTGCTGAGATTGCTCGGGTTATATTGCCCCATTCTTTTCCATCATACGGTTTGCTTACTTTGCTACGTCTCTGGCGTCTTCGGAGAGTCAGTCAATTATTTTCCAGGTAAGTTGCGTTTGTCATCACCTCATTTGCATCCATTGGAATGAATTGAATTTCACCGAGTGTGATTAATCTCATACTCGGTATAAGCTATGCTTTCAGTGTCAACCAATGTTCTATACGTATATATCTAGTATATATCAGCAATGTTTCTCGTAAGTTTAAGGTTTATGATTTTTCTTCTCAACAAAATCTAAGTGGACTGTCAAGAACTGTTTAACATGCTCCCTTACGAACAACCCCTTGGCCTAAAAACTTGGACCAAACACATGCCTACCATTACTTGTAATGAAATTTAATAATGAACAGAACTAAAGGGTACTCAACATTTGAATACTACAGCACTTGGTCAAAGGATGCTTTGGTACTCTGTCATGCTCAGCCAAAAAATCTATTAGGTGAGGGTGGAAAAATATTTTGTATTCACTAACATCAATGATGTTATTCCTTTGTTTAGGTTGGAGAAAGATAAGAACTATAGCTATTTTTGCGTTCGATGCCTCAAGCTTCTCTGCGTGAGTATTTCTTAAAAGAAACAAAACATAGTAATATTTGTAAGCTTGTACGAGTGGAGTATCTTCATTCTTTCAATACAGGATGTGTGTCAGTTGGCTCCTGATATCCAATGCAGGTTACTCTCTTTGCTGCTCATTTTGCTGGTTGTATGTTCTACTATAGTGCTGCTCATTATCATAATCCGGCAAGGGTATGGCTGACACTTTATTCGGAAGACTGGCAGCAACTGTCGATACCAGATCGGTATGTTTTATCCTTTTACTGGTCCATAGTCACCCTTACAACCACTGGTTATGGTGATATGCATCCGGTGAATGTAGAAGAGATGACGTATGACATATTCTACCTACTCTTTAATCTTGGACTGCAAGCGTACTTGGTTGGAAATATGACTAACTTGATTGTCCAAGGAGCAAGTCGAACTAGAAAATATGTGAGTAAATTCTAATTTGTCATTTATGCCAATTTTACCATTTCTTCTTAATATTTCTAGAGGATCTTTGAGCTGAGGTACCTCTAATATTTGAATGATCATTTTCAACTAGGAGGGGGCACTTCCTTTCTGAATAATGTTTCTAGCTAGGACCATTTGACTTTCTCCAAGCACTCAATTCAGCTATCTCTGAAATATATTTGCAAAATGTATCTCATTTCAGATATGCAATTTTATGCATATGAAATTATTCAAAATGACTTGCTTAAGCAGAATATTAAGCTCCTTTCAGTCCTTCAAGGTTGGAAACTGTTTGTTAGCTGTAAATACTTAAAGGTCTTGATCGGACTACCTTGAAAAAGTTTAACGTTATCACAACTAATCTGCATTGTATTTAAATGTACTATATTGAGTGACACTTTCAATCTTTGGAGTCTTAGAACATCTCAAGCATTTTTCTTATGTTCTCAAAGCTTCCATAAGCAATATGATTAATTAATGAGTCATGGATATCTTTTCATGTGTCTTTTGTCTCAATGGATCAATTAAAGTGATTTTGTGTTTTGGTCCTTTACAGAGAGAAAACATCCAAGCTGCTGCAAATTTTGCCCATAGGAATCAACTCCCAGTTCGCCTGCAAGATCAGATGCTTGCTCATTTGTCTTTGAGGTACCGAACTGATTCAGAAGGAGTGCAGCAGCAAGAGACAATTGATGCCCTTCCTAAAGCTATTAGATCAAGCATTGCGCATTTTTTGTTCTCTTCAGCCGTTGATCAAGTTTACTTGTTCCGTGGGGTATCAAATGACTTACTTTTCCAACTGGTAAAGCTACTTTCACTGCTTTATCTTTGTTTGTCGTGTTTGATCGATGTCAAAAGACCTACCCTCTTGCCATGACTAAGAAAATAATATCATTGTTGTATCCACACTTAAAGAAGGATTTAACTCACAGTAACATATGGAAAAAAATAATAATTAAATACTATGAATCCAAAGTACCAATAAATTCTATATGTAAGTAAAGATGAGTTTATTTTACTTGTCTTGAATTCTTATACTTTGAAGGTCTCCGAGATGAAAGCTGAGTATTATCCTCCCAATGAAGATGTGATTTTACAGAATGAATGGCCTACAGAAATGTACATATTGGTAACTGGTGCTGTGGTAAGACTCCCCCTTCTCCTTCATCTTTTGCCTGTTTGATTAGATTGGAATCTGAATGCAAGAAGAAATTGGTGATAATTGGATCTGAAGCTTCTTCCCCCCAATTTTTGTTTCTTTAGAGAAATGCTGAAGGTGAATGCCATTCCTTGAATCTGTTCGGAGAAAAAAAGTTAAAAGATGATAATAAGAACCTTGGATAACCTAATAAACTCCTTTCTAGTTGACCTCTGCCACTTGGAAGTGAAAATATTTCATTGTCTTTGTGCAAAATCTAGCTTTTGACAAATAGGTTTGCTTGACAGGAACTGATTGTGCAAAGAAATGGAGCAGAACAGGCAAGTTTACCATATAAACCATTTTGCACCAAATAAGGTTAGTTTGAATTGCAAGAAAATAAAAAGCTCGTTTCTTATTAACTTATTCCATATTGCAATGGATCATTGCAGGTTATCAGCGAGGCAACCACTGGAGATGTTGTTGGTGAGATAGGGGTGCTGTGTTACAGGCCACAATTGTTTACAGTCAGGACCAAACGATTGAGTCAGCTGCTTCGTTTGAACCGCACTGAATTTTCAAGCATTGTTCAAGCAAATGTTGGAGATGGGACAATAATCATGAACAATCTTCTTCAGGTCATTTAGCTTAGGCTATTTCTTTATATTTCTTCAACAATATTAACTTGTTAACTGCAGGACATTTATGTCAGAAGATTCATATCTCACTAAAATTGTTTGCACAAGACAAAGACCACTATTTTATGCTAAATCTTAATCATATGTCAGAATTTTTAGACTACTATTTGAACGACCTTATCAAAAGGTTTTGAATAGTACAGTATTGCAGTTCTTGATTGCTATGGATAATATTGTTGCAGTCAACCTCTTATATTGCCAGTACTGAGAATCAGAACAAATAATGTCTTTTATCTTCACACCAATAGCATGCGGTGCTCAAACATACATAGTATCAAAGTTATTTCGTTATAGTTTGCATTTGAATTTCTTTCTGCTTTTGTTTTAATTATTAAAAGTTTATCAAAGGATGTGCATTGGAGTTCAGACATACATCAAGTTTCCTTTACGCATTAACACTCTCACCTGCTCATGTATTTACAGATATAATAACAGATTTATATGGAAATTTTCAATAAAGCATACATGAAATGATTTTGTTTCTGAGCAAAATAGGTTTTCCTAATGCACTATTTATGCAGTTGAAATGAAGTTGATGCTTCTGTTATGTTGTGTATTGTTCAAATGTAATTGGACAACTTCTAAACATTCAGGTTATCGTTAAAGTTCTGTTGGTGATATAGGCGGTTAGGCTCATCATGTTAGAACAAATATATGCTAGCCTCATCTAATACTGTTGTTATGCTTCTCTCCTTCAAGTTTGTGCTTAATGCAAACAATCTACATTATTTAATAGATCTTATGAACCAGAAAGATAAGATTTATGGGTACAAGAAACTTCTCTGGGGGAAATCTACTAACAGCATTTTTTAAATCTTGGTGATGCAGCATTTGAAGGAGTCCAGGGATCCGGTGATGGAAGCAATATTGCAGGAAACAGAGCACATGCTAGCAAGGGGCAGAATGGATTTGCCTCTTAGTTTATGCTTTGCAGCAGTTAGAGGAGATGATTTATTGTTGCAGCAGTTGCTGAAACGTGGTTCAGATCCAAATGAGCAGGACAGTAATGGGCGAACAGCGCTGGTATGTATTCCTCCTCTTTTCTTTACAGACAAGTCTATACTTTTATGTCTATTTGTTGCTTATATCTTAAGATGGGTATCTTTCATATGTTCTTTGACCTTATGTTGGTTTCTACGCAGCATATCGCTGCATCCAGGGGAGGTGACCATTGTGTACTTCTGCTTCTAGAGTTTGGAGCAAATCCCAACATCCGAGGTATCATCTGTTCTCATATCTTCTTTTTCTTTCTTATTTTCTCCTTCTTGTTGATTAATCTATACATGCACCTTACATATTTGCATGGCAGTCAAGTTTATACTTTACCAAATTATACTTACGAAATTAGGAGAATTAGAATCAACTTCTTACTTTCCACAGGCGACAAAATTTTACACCTTTCTGCAAGAATGCTCTTGCTTGAATACTAAGAAACTACTAATCTGCATGTATTAAGAGAATAATAAGAATTACTTGCTCTTGTGCAGATTGTGAAGGAAGTGTTCCATTATGGGAAGCAATAATGGGGAAGCATGAATCGGTGATTAAACTTCTGGCAGACAATGGTGCAACGTTATCTTATGGTGATGTGGGTCAGTTTGCTGGCTATGCTGTTGAACAAAACAATTTAGATTTACTTAAGGACATTGTGAAATATGGAGGGGATGTAAGACAGCCCAAGAGCAACGGAACTTCAGCAATCCATGCTGCAATCTGTGAAGGAAACGCTGAAATGGTAACGTTCTTGTTAGAGCAAGGAGCAGATGTCGATGCAAAAGATTCCCAAGGATGGACAGCAAGGGATATGGCAGATCATCAGGGCCATGAAGAGATACTGGCATTATTGAAAAACGGGGTTGATGTTAAGAAATCATCAGTTGTCACAATTCCAAAGAAGCGAGTAGTCTCACATAAGAAGGCCATTGCCAAGTACAGCAGTGAGCCCACAATATCACCATATACTTCTGAGGTTGTGCCACCAGTTCCTGAGGTGACATGGATGAACAATCGTCCAAGGCGAAAGGCAGATAGTTTCCACAACTCACTATTTGGTATTCTATCAGCTGCCAATACAGGTGAGCATGCACTTCACTTTCCCTGTGACACTGAATCCAGTCAATAGATTGAGAACCAACTTGGAAAAAGTTTTAGCAGTTCAATTACTATCTGTTTATAGTGTTGAATAAGTTGTTGAAACAGAAGTTTAACCGATAACTATGCAGGTGAAAGTCCTACAGCAGCTGCAGGTTTTCCAGCTTTCTCACCATTAAGCAACCATTTGGCTAGAATTACAATCAGCTGCCCTGAAAGAAGTCAAGTTCCCAGTAAGCTCATTCTTTTGCCAAAGACTTTTCAAGAACTTTTGGAAATTGGTGCCCAAAGATTTAGCTTGTCTCCTACTAGAGTTATGACAACAGGAGGAGCTGAAATTGATGATATAGAGCTTATTAGAGATGGTGATCATCTTATTCTTGCAAGTGCTGAATATGAAATTCCAACAAAAGAAGGTTGAAAGGTGTAGTTCAAAGCAGTAACCCTATGTTTGGATTGGGTAGAAAAGAAAAGGAAAGGAAAGGAAAGTTAATGTAAAAATAAGGGGAGGCTGAAAATTATTTCTTAGTTTAGGAAAAAAATTTTAGTTAAGGAAAAAAAGAGAGGTGAGTAAGCATTCATTGTTTTCCCTTTAATTACTTTTTTAATGTTCCAATTTGGGGTAATTGAGAAAGAAAGGAAAATTAAAAAAAAAATTAACTGATAAAATATCAAATTTAATGTTATTATAGTATAAAATTAAAAAAAAAAGGTTTTAATAGAAAAAAACATTATAATGAAATTATATTTTTTTTACTTTCTGCTACTTAATCAAATTAGAGTTGTTAAAATTATTTTTCTTTTCCTTATTAATTTTAACTTTCTAAACAAAGAGTATAAGTATTATTTTCTTTATATTTTTCTCCTTTAGTAATACTTATTCAAACATAGTATAAATCCAACGCTTTATTTTCTTTATATTTTTCTCCTTTATTTTTCTCAAGCCTTTCTGATAAAATATTATTTCTTTATTATTACTTTTCTTAATGTTATTTTAATCGTCTTAATATTTACAAATTATAATAAAAATTTGAAATTTCATAATTTGAGTATTTGATTCAATAATAATTCACGCCCATCTTTAAATAAAAGAGTTAAGTTTGAATTTATAAACCCCTTTTTTAAATCAATAAAAAATAAAATAAAATTTCATGTTGGAAGATTTTTTTGTACACAAAAGTAAATTCATGCTTTGAACTAAACAGAACTTACATCGTCCCAATCCCATAATGTCTTCCTTAAACAGCAAACCAACAGGGGATACCAAAGTACAAAAGAGTAAATTCACGCTTTAAGATAGAATCTACTTTGACCTAAACTCATAATGTCTTCCTTTGACAACTCGTTCAAATCAAGATCTCAAGTTGTGACTTCAACGCTTATTTTTATGTTTAAATGAGTAAGAGATTTAAAAGAAAAATGATAAAAATGTAATAAAAAAATTGTTAATTTGGTGTGAATATCTCTTTTCACGTGATTTTATATTGAGATTATCAAGAATTAAGTGATTCAAGTAACTCTCAAAATAATTATGATTATAACAATAATCATGTCTCAAGTGATCAAATTGATGTTACAATGAATAGTTCGATTTGTATCAAATTTTAAATTTATTATTTTTATTTTAAATTTTATTTATTTATGTTATACTTTTGAACTTTAATTTATAAATTTTTAATTAATAATTTTTACGGTTATAACAAAATTCGAACTTGAATAAAACTATAAAAAACTCTAACTCTTGTCTAAGTTTTTTCTTTCGAAATTGTCTCATAGCTTGGAAGCCAAGGTATATGCAATAATGGAGAATACAAATCTAAATTACAAGTCTCATTCAATTTCAACATCACTATTTTCCATTGTAGGGCTGCTTCTCTTTCTTCTTCTTGTTCTCATGTTACGAACTGAATCGAAAGATTGAAATTCTGTGTAGAAAAATTGAGCTCTTGAAATTATGGATACTTAAACTTTGTCCGCAGCAAAGACAATACCAAACTTTGATGGATAAAGATGAAAAACGTTTACGTTTCAGGAATGTAGATGTCGATGATCGAAACTAAGAAGGTGGATAGAGAAAGCATACGAAGTCGTGTGTTTGAACCCAAACAACCCTGCATCCTTGAAATTCCTGATGACTAAAAAAAAGTAAACTAGGAAAGTGGCAGCTTTGATGAAACGGGTAATTCTGATAGTTCTGGCAGATGTAAAGACAAGGGAACCATTGCAGGAATGCTGCCATAGATGAGGGTTACTGCCAGTAGTGCACATTACATTACAAATGCATCAATGCTTGCAGGAAGACTGGAAGACAAGACAAAGCACTTCTCAGTTTATCCTATCGTACCGCGCTGTGTCTGACACTATTTGAACAGTTCAGTATTCATTCAGGTATGACATTTTGATCTTCAAAATTAACATAAAAAAAAAAAACTATCAAAAATAATAATATACCTGCATCTGAAACCCTATCCCGAGTCTTTATAGCAAATAGAGCTAAACAAATGAATCTTCAATATAAATATGCTAGTCTAGACAAGTTTGACAAGTAAAAAATAATTCTACAAAGTAAAACCAATGAAAGAATTGCCCATACTACTTGTCAACATGAAAAGTAGTACTGCTTCTGCTCATCTACTTAGCAATGAAAAAAGTCTGACCCTTCTAACCTTCACCCACATCAGTTCTTCCTTGGCCAAGAAAGAAAAGCAATGATTGAAGGGCTATTAGACCTAAATCCTCACTGTTAATGTTCTAGCAAAGAAAGAAAGGGGAAAATACAGTTGAATGCTTCCTTTCTTCTATTTATTCCTCTTAACATGAAGGTGCTGAATTTTTCTCAGCTCTTTTGGTAATTAACTGGCTGTACAAGAGGCAACATTCTTGACATTCTTCACCTAGGATCATGGTTGTTTCCTTAATCACGCAGAGGATTACAATCACGAATTAGCAATCCTCCTCGCAGCAGGCTCATCGTAGACTAATTATTTATGTTGCTCTTGTTGCGTTCTTTCTTGTGGATGAACCTGTAAACCATGGTATATTCAAGCATAAGGATGAAAAATCTATAGTCTGGTAACAGAATAGCACATTACAATAAGTAAAATTAAAGATATACCTGATATAACCTTTCTTCCTTAAAGCTTACAGTTCTAAGCTTCAGCTCTCCTCTGCTGGTTGTCATTTCATCCAATATCTCAGCATCATAAAAGTCGTCATCAGCACCTTCACTGCGAGAATCAGGTGATTCCCTTTCCTGTTTAAACATATTATGTCTGTGAGTCAAAGTGCATATGGAGAAGAAAGAAGTGTAACATCATTTAAATCAAAGGAAATCCATATCTTGAACCAGGCTAGAGCACAGGTTCATTTAAAGAGGCTAGAACATGAAAGAAAATTTCAATTATGGAGAGGAAAGCCTTTCCACAGGTTCAATTGACTGGTGGGATTTCCCCAACGGATTACAATGCATAAAATTCTGTCAACACAGCCAAAAAGCTATTCCAGGAAAGGGGAAAAAAAAGAAGAAAAAATGGTTACCAAGCAATCCAAACTGCTTGTCAGTAACTACAGACCGGCTAATTTCCCAAAAGATTTCGAACTTTCATTAAAAAAAAAAAACTCATAGCAGTTAAACCTTATTTGCTCGTTAACTGGTGAAATTAGTACTACCAGATGAAAATATTAGTCTGGTTCTGAAACAGCAAATTATGGGGAAGGATAAAAAAAATGTACCTTGAGTGATATACTTAAGTTTCTTCGTGGGGTACCAGCAATTTCTTCATACTCAGCAGCATCAAGTTCCCGAAGGTGTTCATGATTGAAAAGCTTTGGAAGGATGTGCTGTCTGATGCTGATGAGGAGGAAAAACGGCAGTGGAAACAGTATTCCGGCTATAGGTATCCATGTCACCCCAAAACATATGAGTAGATATACCAACTGGAAGAGTGTAAACATCGCAATGGAGTTGAAAGGTACAGACTCCACAAATGACGCATGAACACCTTCAAGAACTCTGTTCAAAGATGTAACATTCAAAACAACATCAGCCATCACATTCATTTTGTTATCAAAGTTAAAATACAGCTATAAAAGATATCGGTGAATCAACCCTTTAGCACACTTAAAAGATTTCTAGGCTGCATATATAGGACTTCACTGTTACTGAGCTCACTATGGATACGGTCCTAACTAGAGAACAAGGACACAATATGATCAGTAGAGCCAACCCCATTTAGTAGGGAAAGGCTTAATTTTTTTGTTGTAGTTCAGAAGAGAAACTAGATTAGTTCTCTATCCTGCAAGATAGTTGGCTAAGTTGCATAATATCTTTTCATAATATACCTCTGTTGTATTTAAAGTTATTTTTAAAGTACATTGACTTACTTGTAACGTCTGCTAGGCGTGATGAAGAGTAGCAACATTCTTTCCCAGAACTGGTTCCCTGGGAGGCTGTCAATGGCCATGTAGCCAAAGTATCCCCACAGTACCGAGGTAGGTATCTTTTTTACTACAGGCAGAACACACATTGAAAGTCCCACAAGGAATGACTGCAACAGGTTGCTCATTCTTTGCTCATTAACTCTAACTGGCAAATAAGCATCTATATGTTTCTCAGGATCAAAACTTTCTTTTGCATCCTTGCCACCATCACCTTTCATTACAGCCTCTTTCAAGTTCTTCAACTCTTTATCTACTGAAGAAGGCTGCAATAACATCCATATTATGCTCTAGTGAGTCTGCAATCAATCAAATATGCCTGCTAGCATGCATACATAGAAAATAGTTTAAGCAGTATTACAAGCCTATAGTACTTACAGCAGGAGATGCATCCATTTCTATGAACACGGCTTGCATCCTTCCATAGATTTCTGAGTTGCTTGCTTGTTGCAACATGCCCTCCTTGGCACTTTTTACCATTTTTTTTCGAATCAGCTGCAATCAATGGATTATTTAGTCTAAGAATCCACATTGATGGGAATCATATAACAATCAAGGGAATAGTTTCTAAAAGTAGACACCTAACCTGCCTCTTGAGAACTGCAAGACTCTTAGTGTGCATGGGAGATTGTGGAAGGACCCCATTTGAAGGAGGGATTCCCAGCAACCCACAAATCAAAGTCTGAAACCATGAAAGGCAAGTAGCATGTAAGCCTGAAAATACTAGGGAATATAGATTTGAAAATACAACTTAGGTCGGAAGCATCAGTTAAGTACCATAACTCCTAGCACCAAGATATCATGATGGTAAGCAGAGGGCTTTTTAAGGTTAAACTCCTTTTGTTGTGCCAACTGTGAAGCGACACTGTGATCGAAGAAGTATAGACCTGCTATCATCACTGCTGGTATAAAGGCAGCAAAAATGTACACTATCGGAACCTTTCCCATGTCCTGTAATTATAGATATGATTAAGTACACAATTATCTTTAGTCTCATCTAATTAGAAAAACCAGGTATGCACCAAGCAAATACTCTAGATCCTCAATTAAAATGCTCCTAGATTGTAGCTTAAGGTTATGGATTTTAGAGACAGTTCGATTATAAGATAGCAACAAACAAAAGATCTCTGGAAGACAAACAAATAAAATGACAGATTCACAACTTACCTTTATCACTGTCCAATGATGTAATGATGCAGGATCCCAAAGAAGTGGACAAAACAGCCTCCTGGGAACTCCAGAATCAACTTTGCTCGGTATTGTGTAAGATAATGCTGTCCAACACAAGACCATAAGGGGAACCCCATAGTCTGCAAGCAAACTTCGAAGCCAACCTGAAACCAGAACCATTGAGAATAAGATTTAAAAATCATAATAATAATAAAACATAAACAAGGTCCCCACAGAATATCTAGAGAAACTATCAAATCAGTCAATCCCAGTTAGTGGGTTGATGTACCTGTTCCGTATCGCCATGTTCTTGCCTTTCGTGTCTTTAAAGAAGTGAATAGAACTCCAAATGAGAAAATGACTGCCAGCAACCCATTTGTATATAGCCAGGGGAACTGATATTTCTCCAAGTTAGGATTTTCACCTTTGGGAATGCTGAACTCACTGATCACTCCCTATGATTCAAACATTATCATTATCAGGGTCAATCCACAGGATTCTGTCATCATAAACCTCACACTTTCTTGTTGCATAAGTCATTAATACCTTAATAGCCTCTTGAAGGAACAGAACAGTTATCAGCATGCCAAAAAGCTCTCCTGCAATTCTAGTAAATCTGGTGATTATGGTGCATGCATTGAATATAGCAAGAAGAATGAGCAGCAGAGCTGTCCATGCACAGACCCTGGAAAGAAACAAAAAGGAAAGAAATTAAACAACAAGAGCATTTCTGCTGAATCAAGAAGCTTGAAAAACGTTAGATAGTAATCTTATAGATACAATAAGAAAAAAGAAGTGGAAATATCATTTACCATGCAGTCCAAGGTAAAAAGAGCTCCCGGCCCAACTCTGGCCTTCCTTTGCTGAAATCGTACAAATAAGTGTACATTATAACTGTTGGCTCTGCAACACCTAATATCAACAAAGGCTGCCCACCTAAAATGGAGTGAATGATTCCACAAATAGCTGTAGAAGCCAATGTTTCCACTGCGCTGAGGGTGCCATCTGAAACAAGAAAAACAGTCAAGTCTTATTCATGAAAAGCCATAAACTCAAGAAACAAAGGATTAATGATTTTAAGCACTCATATCTAGCATTAATATTCTTTGACATGAAATGATTTGCATTGAAGTAACTTCATCTTAGATCATGCTGGCCTTTAAACATTCTCATTTTATGGAGAAAATTAAATGCAGTACCTGTATCTCGACTCAATTGCTCTCCAAAGGCGATAACAGGAAGAGCAGAAGCAAAGAAGATATAGGCAGTCGGAGCTAATATCCTGAAAGAAAAAAAATGAAATATGAATCAAAATGGAAAATTAATATCTCCATGGATGAACATATGGTACCAAAAATATCAAAACAAAGAACATACCGAAAGCCAGAGCAAAGTCCACCGACCCAATCTTGCTTGTAGCACGCACTTCTTCCCTTGATGTCTTTGATTATTCCCTGGAATGGAATTCTGATGTTTTCCATAACTGATTCAAGAGAAAAACAAAAAACGATTTCACGTAAATCTCATAAGCTACAATGACAGCAACACCTGTATCCAAAACACCCTCTTAATGACACTAGTTAAGACAGTGCGAGTGTAAAATGTCTCTAGGAAGTTGGCAGATCACATGATAGCATATTAAGGAGAACATGTCTGCATGCATGCATGCATGTATGTATGTGGATCTTGTGACTACCAATAGAATCTAAGAAGGAATTAGACATTCATGAAACCGTGATAAAAAAGAGAATCAACGACCAAAATTAATGGGATACATGTGATTGGCAGTTTACAAGTAATAACGTCATATGATATAGCAGAACAATCCAACAAAAAGCTAATATAAAACCATCTGATCTGGCCTTGCTGAAACTGTTATGTTATTGGACATCTAATAAAAACAATTAATACACAACTTTTCAGATGAATGGTTTATGGCAGATTGAATCAAAAAAGAATCCCAGAATGTCCAAGAAAGAAAAAAACAAATCTAATGAAATTTTTTATATATTATTATAAATGAAGGTGCTGAATAAAAAATTCATTTTGAAAGAACCCAGAAAGCTACAGAAAAAGTTCTGAATCATGCAAACTGTAAAGCATAACATTTTTACTCACATTCCTTCAAATGGTAAAACCAAAAAAAAAAAGTGAATGAAAATCTAAAACACGAGACAGAGCAAGTATATCAAGATTCAGCTATTGAAAATTTCATTGTACACACAAACAGGGGAAAAAAACCAAAAACTCCATCACCGTTCTTTGAAAAACAACAAAGAAAAAAGAAAACAAAGCATTCCTTCCATTTAAAGTTTTTTATTTATTTACTTTTTCCATCGTTTAGATTCCATTTTCAAACTCCATGCACGTAAAAATCTTATATAAATCCAACGAAAAAAAGTGCCCTTTACACCAACATTTTGCATCAATGTAACGGAAATGGGAGAAAAAGGGTTACCGACCTCGAAACTCCGGCACCGGAGGCAAGGTTTCCGAAGCAGAGAGGTGGTCGGAAATTTCAGATTTCCCGTGAGGTTGGGGAGGCGAAAAAGGTCAGATTTTTTTTTTTCTTTTTCTCTCCTATGTACTCCTTTACAAAAGAAAATATAAAAAGAATTTAATCAAAAACCAACGTTTCTAAATTTTCCCTTTAAATACCAGCGTTTCTTTTCTTTCTCTTTCCAGTTTTCCCAGAGAAGGAGGAGAGAAAATTTCTGAAGTGTCGCAGAGAAAGGCAAGGGGCTTGTGCTTTTCAAATGCTGAGCGGGTGTTGCGGGGTCCACTTTTATGTGTGGGCCCGAGCGTTGCTGACGTGGTTCAATTCGCTTTTGAGAAAAACATGTATTTCTCCGAGGTATTAAGAATCTAAGACTTCTAATTGGCAAATCAAAATAAATAAATAAATTAACGAAATAGTCAATAATTTAATATAAAATTTGATGAAATTCACGTATTATTTTCATTTTTTATATAATATTAATATAAAATATTTAAAATTATCAAATTTAAATAAACTCGAAATATTGTCGATCACGTGAAAACATTCCATGCGAAACCATATATATAGCTCAAGTTTTATTCTTCAAATTCATTGTTTTGAGAATATGAATTAGCTGGCAAATTCGAAAGAATAATAATTGTTTTTGAAGTTTTAATATGTCATTATATTATATTAAATATAAAATTATGAAATTAATTTTCGTGATAAATAACGATAAAAAATAATTTTATATATAAAAAAGAAAACATATAAAAAAAATTTAAAAGCATGCTGCCACAAAACAGGAGCGATGTAATGAAGGAAGGATGGAAGAAAGATCTGTCCGCGTAAGAAATTGGTTTTGCCAGTTGGATTAATTAAGGGAGTTGAAACCGCAAACCGCGTTTGACCGAACTGGTAGACCCACGATGATTTAGGAACCATTTTGTCATTTGTTACCCACTCGACACTCACAAACCCACCGATTGTCATTTTGCTACCCACTGAACAATGACAAAAATCCACTGATTTCGAATAATTTTCGTGTTCCTGATATTGTTTTTGTTTCTATAAGTTTTGTGTTTATATTGAATAATGACAAATTTTCATTATTTAAAAAATATTAACTTAAGTATTTATCATATAAAATATAAAAATGTTATATCAAAATTCTTATTATATTTGTTGTAGCGTCCAGTTCAGTCGGTAATAACCCACTCAACCGTAACAATCTACTCAATCGTATTGTTCATTTTGGGTT
This sequence comes from Firmiana major, assembly GCA_033439115.1. Taxonomy (NCBI): domain Eukaryota; kingdom Viridiplantae; phylum Streptophyta; class Magnoliopsida; order Malvales; family Malvaceae; genus Firmiana; species Firmiana major. Next base: position 79,582,232 of record CM065900.1, on the reverse strand, counting down.
TCGCCTTTACAGACCCGTCTTCACGGTTTTTCTTTTGTGTCCCCAGAGACTCGAACCCAAGGCATCATGCATGATTCGTAAGCTTAGTGGTACAAGAAGTTGCGAATCAGGCATGATATCCTGGGTTCAAGTCTCTAGGGACGCGAAAAAAAAACCGTGAAGACTTTAGACCGTAAAAACGGAATCCAAAGCGGATAATACATTTGAATGAGTTACTACCGACTGAGCTGGATGTCACAATAATATCAAACATTGCAATTACAATTTTAATTCATTAATTTTATTTTTTTTAAAATTATTTTCGTATCTCAATCATCACCATCATCATATTTTGTCTAAAATCATTGAATCTAATTCCAGACAGCAACCTTACTCACATGATATCCACTCAAACTTTTTTCTGCAATTTGGGAAGCTATACAGCTCACCTCATTTTAGTTTATGTCAATCTAATTTACACTAGGGCCTAGTTATATGTACCCATATTTAGTTGTACAGAATTTAGGGTAATTAATTAATCCTTTTTCTTAGCCCAACTTGGCTTTAATCATGAACTTTGAGTTTGGTCTATCCTGTTTGGCATCAAACTCTCTCACAGTCATTTTTGTCTGCAGCTGAACACCAACTTGATTTTAATTTGAATTTAAAAGTTTTGAACTCTTTTTTTGAAAAATGTTGATAAAAAAATCAAGCTAATAGTAAAATATTTGAGTTTGAATACATGATTATTCAAGTTTTATTTATTTATTTTTAAATTAAATTCAAATTATTTGAGTAACGAATTGAACTAAATTTAAATATTTTAATATTTAAAATATTTAAGTTTGAATACATGATTATTCACGAGTTTAATCAAATTTTTTAAATATTTTATTATTAATATATAATTGAATATTAACATAATTTTTTAAATTAAGCTTAAATTTTATAAACCAAAATTGATTAAGTTCAAATTTGATACTGAATTATTTCAACTTGACTAGATCACATTTTATGTTAATATATTGCATCTGACTTAACAATATGAAGAAATCACAAACAAATCAATAAAATTGGATGTGCTACAAACCAATCAATATCATGATTAACGCAATTCCAGCATTACATTCTGTCCTCTTTAGGACTCAAGACAGCACGTCTGATTTGTGTAAAAGTTAAACTGTATGTTCACTTGTGAATTTGTGCTGTGCTACTGTTTTTTTTATATTACATGATTAAGTAAACAGATTAGAGAACTATGGAAGTTTAAGGGATCATCGAAGCAAAAAGATCATTAATACAACCTGATTGATGGTCTTCTAGGATTCTGTTGCTCATTCTTCGTTTAGCCTTCTTGCCTTCTCCGGGTACAGCAAGAATCCGACGAGGAAAACTATACGGCATTCTAGCGCATCAAAAGTAGGGCTTCACGGGTCCGTCCAAGAAGACTTAATGTCGTTGCAGCAATGTGATGTCCACTTAGCCCAGCAAGAGCAAGCTGTTCTTTGGGTGATGCATGCTCAATATAGTTGTCTGGCAAGACAATCGGTCGCCACTGTAGAAATTCATTCAGTAAATCATCAGAGTATTGAAGAAATTTTGACAGAATATTTCCTATTCTCCTCAATCAACATCCTTCCACAAATATTCATTTTTCGACTTAAAAGCAAAATTCTTACATGGGTACATGATAGTATTACCTTAAGTCTTCCATCAAGCTGTCCGTCAAGAGCAATGAACTGTGCGACATGAGAACCAAATCCTCCAACAGAACCTTCCTCAACAGTTATTAGAATGGCATGATTATTACAAAGCTGTCTGAGAAGCTCGATATCAAGAGGCTTGCAGAACCTTGCATCAGCAACAGTTACATTGATGCCAAGCTTGGAAAGTAGGGCCTGGGCTTTGAGACAGTTTTGAACCATTGCCCCGTAGCCAAGTAAAGCAACATCTTTACCCTCAACAAGAACTTTTCCTTTTCCAATCTGCTTAATGGTAAAAATTCCATAACAGACATCAGCATGGTAAATGCTTTAGCATTGGAATTTATGAAAGGAAACAAGTAAAGAGTTAAGGCAACTATTATTGGCGTTACATGGTACAGCTTTTGCCAATTAATAAAACTAAAAAACGACGTGAAATGCTATGATCAGACCAGCAAATAATTACAACAACAAAATAATGAGCCAATAAATTATAAATAAGGACATAAAAGGATAACCTCAAGAGCACTTCCACTACATATCGGATAGTCTGTTCTGACTAGGGCACCCCTTGGATACCGAAAGCAAACTGGCCGATCATCAATCTGGGCGGCAGTGGCAACCATGTGCATCAACTCATCCTCATCAGATGGTGCCATGACAATCATGTTTGGCAAACATGACATGAAAGTTATATCAAATGCCCCACACTGCAAAGGACCATCAGATCCGACCAATCCTGCACTTGTAATGACAAACCGCACAGGGATCTTCTGCCGATCTACATCATGTACAACCTGAAGCATCAAGATTTTTCATCCATAGTGGAAAAGTGTTATCCATATCTATTATTGCACACTAGAGTAAGGCATTATGGCATGATACTTAGGAACACTCAATTTCACAAGCATGAGAGCACAATGAAAAGGGGCAGCACTACACTCCGACATGCATATTTAACACTCATGCATGCATGTGCACAGTGCACACACAGAGGGAGAGAGAGAGAACCTGATCATAAGCTCTCTGCAGGAAGGCAGAAGGAATTATGCAAAATGGCTTTAACCTTCCACATGACAAACCAGCAGAAAATGTAACTGCATGTTGCTCAGCCATTCCCACATCAAAAAACCTGTCTGAAAATCTTTCTTGAAATAACTGAAGTGATGGATCCAGTTCCATTCCAGCATGAACTACTACAATATCTTTATCTTTCTCTGCCTCCATAACCAAAGCCTCCACCAAGCAATCACTATAAGTTCGGCAACAGTTGCCGAATGAGAGAGAATAAGTGCCATTTAAACTTAAACCTGCAATAAATTACAAAGAAAATGTAGTGGGAGGTGGTTAGCACCAAGCATGCACTGTGAATGAGACCAAAAGGGTTTTTCACACATTTTTCTCGAGCATAAATGGAAAAGAGGAGGTTTGAAAAGAAAAAGCAATCACTACATATTAATCATTTTCAGATTAAGCACTGTAGAGTAAGTAAACAATTTTCCTTGGGTACATTAACCCCAAAGTCTGATTCTGTTATGAAGCAGAAGGTAGCCTCCTTGAGAATGCACTTGAGTATGATAAACCAACCAGAGAGGAGAAAGAGATTCAGTATATATTATATGTTTTCCATCTATGCCTGCAATCTACATATTAAAGAAGAGGAGACAAGAATTGTAGTTAAAACCAAACCTCTAAATGCCAAACTAACTTTATACCTCATTAAAGTTGTGGTTCAGAAGGGTTATTGCACAAGGATTGACAATACATTTTGAAACAAACAACATTGAAGGACATGTAGGAGGAAGCATACCTTCTTGCCGCTTCTCCGCTGTATCTCTCTTCTGGTTATCTTCTGAACATTGATTTTCCTCTGTTATCACATGAATCAACACAGGACCCAATGAATCTAGAGATGCCACTTCTTGTAGAACACATATCAGATCTTCTATGTTGTGTCCATCAACAGGGCCTATATAATACAGCCCAAGCTCTTCAAATAGAGTTGATCCACGGGGACCCATCATACCACGCGCATACTCATCAACTTTGGCTGCCAGTTCATGCATTCCCCTACCAATTCTTTTGGTAACACCCTGAAAAACAAAGATCTATTAGTTTATGGAAATAAAATATTTCTATCGCATTAACTAATCATTAAGATTTCCCTTCGAAATTGTGTCAATAAACTTCATCAATTTGTTTTTTTTTTTTTTAAAGTACTACCAATCATGCACAATCTTGCTGTTACCAATATGCAGCCCAATGACTCAATTATCCTCAGTAATCCAAACATTATTTTATTATCCCCTTATTTCCAGACTATCTCAAATAACTCTCAAGTTCTAGGCATTTTCAGTTTATTCCTCAATTCCAATCATCTGCAATGTAGTTATACAGAAAGTTAATTGATCATTGTGATGGAATAGAGTATGTCCACATGGTCTTCATGAAAATGTGTGAAAGGATAGAATATGCCGACATGGTCTTCATGAAAATGTGTGATAGAATAGAGTATGTCCATAACTGGTAATATGGGCAGCAACATTCAAAATATTCTTGCAATTGCAGAGACAGCTTCAAATATGATGCACCTTCGAATATTCACTTACAAACAGTCCTACTAACGAATAAATAAAATAAAAAGAAGAAACAACAAAACAAGGAGGAAGAACAAGAAATGAGGTCTTTTTGATGTTTAGTCAAGTCTCAAGTACGTAGAAAGGAAAGCTAGCTAAAAATTTACCTTAGCAACTTCTCTAAACTTGCGAAAAGATTTACTTGATTGGAGCCTGCTAAGGGTACTGGATAGAGCATTGATTGATGTCCTGGGGCCCTCTTCTATCTTCGGATGCAAAGAATGGCGGCTGTCATTTAAGATAACAACCAGATTTGAATCCAAATAACCAGCATTGCTCATGGCCTCATAGACCTGACCAGCCATAGTCGTGCCATTGTTTATGACTGTAATTATACGTTCTCGCTTGCCTTTAATATCCCGTGCAACTGCCAAGCCTAACATGAAGCAGAATTCTCACTTTTCAAGTTTCATTCTGAAGATAAAGAATAATCCGCAATGGGAGCTAATAAAAATATAGGTAAATAGCATCCAAGGAAATAGTACCTAATCCAGCAGATATACTGTTACATCCATGCCCAGACCCAAATGGATCATATTCACTCTCAGTTCGGGAAGTATAGCCAGAAAGACCATTCCTTTGTCCCAATGTAGGCATGAGGAAACGCCTTCCTGTAAGAATTTTATGTGCATAGGTCTGCCAAGAAAATGAATAAAAATATTGACATGCATATATACAAGATTGTGTTCCCTTGAATTTGATCAGCACTTGCTCATCAGGATAGAGAGATATAGAAACATCCTTATACAAAAACTAGCAAAAAGAAGCAGGTTAAAAAATGCATGAAATATAGTGTTACCTGTTCTCCAGCATCCCACAGTATCTTGTCAACTGGAGCATGGAAAACATAGTGTAAGGCAACCGTCAATTCCACAGCTGCCAAACTGGCCTTGAAGGATCTTTGAGTTTTTGACACTATAGAAGACAATTCTGAACGGATTTCATCCGCTAATAATTTCAGTTCCTGCAGAGACAATCTTTTATTCAGTGTGCTTAAAGCGTATGCACATATTATAAGCATTAGAAGGCTCATAACACAAACCTTGATAGTCAAGTTTTTCAAGTGGATAGGATTTTCAACCACATCAAGTATAGGTGTAGGTACTTTCTCCCAAAACAAATCATCAATATCAGGCAAAGAACATATTCTATTTACTAATCCCTGCACCACGAAAAATCAGACATTACCATCCCAAACAAACTACCAAAATCAAATCAAAGACTTTTGCTATTTAGCAGATTCACACCCACATGCACATAAACTCAGCGCGCACGATCAAAAGCCATCAATCAAGAGAAACCAGAGGTTTCTTGGTCAGAACTGGCTAAAGTTCTGTTGACATTCACATAGCAGCATATATGGTGAGTCTTTCTGACAAAAAACAGCTTGTTTTCATTCTCTTTTCCGTGTACATTGACTAATAAAAGCAAGATTAAGAAATTCAATACTCTTAACGGCAAATGCCATTTCCACCTTTCTAAAGACAAACCAAAAGCTTTAATTTTTGTATAAAATATTTCCAAGTTTCTCATTTTCCTCCACAATTTCCCATAAATCACTCCAATTCACTTACAGATAAATATTTCCAATAAAAAAAATGTTTACTTCAATTAAACTTACATCGAGGATACAAAGCCACAGGCTTTGAAGCACAATATCTAAGAACAGATCAACATTAAACATAAATTTGATTCACAAATTCAGAAAATTTCAGGAGAATAAGAATCTATTAAGAGGATGATAGTGAATAGTGAATAAACAAGCCAAATATATTATTAAAAAATTTGATGATTGCAAACCTTGGAATTGGGATGGCAGTTAAGCTTTGAAACATTAAGAGTACAAGGGAAACTGGAGCTTGAAAACTCAAATCTGTTATCAAATTTGGCATGGAAATTTGCTGTGATTCCAGATGAGCACTGAGTTGGAGCAGTACCCATGAGGAAAAACAAAGAACCAACTCAAAATAAATTGGTAAATTCCGCAGCTAAAGAACCCAAAAAACACAATGATGGAGCTCAGTTGCAGGTAGGAAGGATGAGAGAATTTTTATAAATTAAAATGAAAAAGAAGAATGAAAGTAAGACTGTAAAAATGTCGGGCATCGTCAATGGTGATAATTGTGGTGGTTAAATACTTGAATGTGTGAATGAGACTCGAGAAAATTTAGCGGACGCCTGCCACTTGTTGGCGCTGATGGAGTCGGAAATGGTAATTTTGTAAATATATTTATATATTTTTTTAAATTTTGCTATATTTTGATTTCATTAAATTTTATTGATTTATTATTACATATAATAAATCAATTAATTAAATAAAATAAATTTTTAGGGGGAGTTGAATTTTAAACATTGCGGTTGATAACTTAAGTCTTGAATCTTGATCGCTAAAATTAATAGATTAATTAATTAATTAATTAATTACATCAAAATTAATTGTAAACTTAATAAAAACATGTGATTAAATATAAAATATAATATTAATAAATATAAAAGAGATTAAAAGTGTTATACACACATAAAAATAAATGTAAAATAAATATTAATAATTATAAATATATATAATAATTTATTATATAATAATAGATGGTTTCATTAGATAATGCAATTCCTTAGACTTGGGCTATAGGCTTCTTAGCCCAAGTTCACCAAAACAGAAATTCTCCACCCAAATTGCCAGGGTCAACCGGAATTTTCTATTTCCATAACTATTTGACTTATGCTCAGTTTGGATCATTTACATTAATCAGGATTAATCTGGGATTATCTCTAGTTATACAACGGGATAAACATCTTTTCAAGGCCCGGTTCCGGCGTATGGCCAGCTAAATTTTATGACCGTCAGCATCGATGGAAGTCCAGCAGCAGCGCGATGAGTGCTGACAACGTGAGGCGCCGGCAGCCATATATAAAGTTTCGCATTTCACTCTCGTTAGGTTGAAGTTAGTAGTTATCAAATTAGTTAAAAATAACAAATTTGAATGGATAATATAATTTTATTTAATTTTTTTTTTAATTTATAAGTTATTTATTAAAAAAATTATAAAAATTTGAATATAAATACTTTGTATTGCGAGCGCCAACCGCATCGATATGCAGGAGAAATGTCAAAGCAGCGGCCATGGCTATTCATCATCTTTCTGCTAACAACGCTCTTCCATGTGTCTTCTGCCGACGTCGGCACTGCTGCCCATTATAGCACCCCATATCTTCGTAAGTAATCACGTCCATAAGTCACAAGTTTTTCTCTTCACCCACTGTTAGTTATCAGCAATTACTTTTTATGTCATCATTCATAATGCTGCAGCCACCGCCTGCTTCGGGAACGATGCTTCCCAGTTTCCTACTAGCAACTTGTTTGCGGCGGCCGGAGAAGGGATATGGGACAACGGAGCTTCCTGCGGGCGGCAATACTTGGTGAGGTGCATCAGTGCGGCCACCCCTAGGACGTGCAACCCTGGTGAAACGATTCAGATCAGGATAGTTGATCGAGCGGAGACATCAGTGTCTAGGCCTTCCAGCAATGGCGCTACGATAATTCTTTCAACAACTGCATTTGGAGCCATTGCAAATCCCTCTGCTGCATCGGTTAACATTGAATTCCAACAGTAAGAATCCTGTCTCTCTAGTAAGGGCTAGGTTAATTGAAGCTTAAGTTTATTATACTTTTTCCTGTGTCAGGGTTTGAAGTTTGAAGATCACCATAACTCCTGGTCCTACTTGTTTCATGAAGCTTGGCTGCTTGGATTAAATTCTTTTGGTTTTTTTTTCATCCTTTACATCATATATTTATGTACTTGTTTTAATTTATCTTTTATTTTTTTGAAATTTTATTGCATTTTTTTCTTAATAAAGTTTTAACAATTTTACGTACATTTATCCATTGAACCAAAAAGTTGAATTCGAATTTTTTTAACCTTCAACATATAAACATTACTTATAATCGAAGAAATGAATGATTGAAACACAAAGTATATAAAATTTATATTTTTCTTTTGAACTAAATGTAATGCTATCAAAACCAATAATCTTTCGACCGAAAAAAAATTTATCATACTATAAGATTTGAACTCAAATTCAGACAATTTCAACTTTCATATTTAATCATAAGAAAAAAAATGTAATTTTGTCAAAGAAAAAAATATCCCAAACACTTCCAATGTTGGTGGTATATCCATCAACAGGCTTTCGAGAAATTTAGGGTTAGAAATTAAGAGGGAAAGGTGAAGATGGAAATGGACATAATTGGTCAACAAATACAAGCAAGCTTGATTGAAGCCACAATTTGTGATTACATAGTAATTATATATAGATATATAATAAGAACAAAAATCAAAATAATAAAATTTTTTTTTCTGGAGAACATGGTGAGATTCTAGAACATTGTATGGTTTTATTAGATCTGATTGAAGAAATTGGATCAAACAGTTTAATTTCAAGCCAAGATATACGCCAGTGAATATGGTGATTCCATATGCATCCATTTGTTTGTTATTTGGAAGTAATAATCCATTGATAAGCTCAATGTAACTTTATATATATATATATATATATATATATATATATATATATATATATATATATATTCTAACATTCTAATATGCAGGCATTACTAAATTAAAGAAAGAATTGTAGATTACATAATTATATTATTAAAAAATAATAATTTATTTTGCATTATTTATGATATTCGAATGTAAATATTTGTTTTAATAGATTCATAAAAAGTTTTCATAACAAATGATTGATTTTTTATAATGAAATGACATGATTATGTAACACTATATGAATAAAAAAACATATATTGACGTAAAATAATTAAATAATTGTTTATGTTATTTGTTTCGATTAATTTCTTCAATCTTTTTTTTAATTGAAATAATCAATCTTTTGAATATAATTAAAAGATGCAAGTAGTGGTTAACCTTTGTTTTTCACCAAATGTCAATACGTTAATTCTCCATAGCCAAATACAAAAGACCAAGTAATTAAAATTGCAATAGTATTACGTTTCAATTGACATAATCTTTTGACCAGTATATACTTTAATTAATTAAATTAAAGACATTTAATTCAAAACTAGGTAGCTAGCTAGTATGGACATGTGACATGGTTTGGAAAATATTCTAACAAAAGCTAAGCTTGTAGTATTAGTTTCTAGATCATAAGAAGACATTGAAGTGGACATGTCACGTAGGTTGGGTTAGTAAATAAACATTGGTTCATTCACACATACAAGTTTGGAACAAGGCTAGATGGACTCAAACTCCAATACTGAAAACTGATCAAACTCTATACAATGTCAAACTGGTTTTGCAATAAAAGAAAACTTAGGTTTTTCCTTATGTTACGAGTTTAATTCTACTGTAGCTGTCTGCCGTCCCCGGTCACAGATGAGGTCCATGAAAGTTCAAAAGCTCGACACTGAGAGAGACAGGTTGAGTGATTTACCAGATGATCTTCTTTGTCATATCCTCTCTTTTCTTCCAATAAAAGACAGTTCGAACAACCATCCTATCAACAAGGTGGAAGAACATTTACACTTTGGTCTCCACTCTTAACCTTCATGATAACAGCCCTCCAAAGAATTTCATGAATAATGTTGATAGATTTTTGTTCGCTCGAAGACAGATTAATGTAGATAGGTTTCTTCTGAGATGTGGACAAGTTGATCCTTCAAGGGTTGAAGGATGGGTACAATATGTATTGTGGCATAATGTTAGAGAATTGGATATTGATTTACAATGCCGGTTGTTTATGATGCCTGCAGGCTTATTTACTTGCAAGACATGGGTGTCAATGAAATCGAAATCGAAGTTGACAAGGGATGACAGGTTTGTACTGAGAATTCCATTTAAGGTTTCTCTTCCAAATCTCAAGATTATCTGCTTACAAGCAGTTGTATTTTCGGATGATGATTCAATGGAAAGGCTCTTTTCTAGCTGCTTTGCGCTGGAGGAATTGGTTTTAGACCGTTGTTTTTACAACAATATAACCAGATTCAATCTTTTTAATTTTACTCTCTAGAGACTGACCATAAGCCATTATGTGTAACTGAATGAAGATTTGAACTAGGTTCTGATTCATACACCAAGTCTTGTTTACTTCAAATACGATTGCTTCAAGGCAAAACATCATTTCTTAATTGATCTGCACTCTCTGGTTGAAGCCTATATTCATCTTAGACCAATTCTCAATCATGCTTCTGGTGCAACTGATCTGATAAGAGGACTTACGCATGTTCAATCCCTTAATTTATCTGGTCCATTTTCAGGGGTTTGTTTTCTAATACTAGTTTCTTGTTGACATGAAATCACTAATTACATAAACTTTTTAATGACTGATTCTTATAACAGAAAAGTTTAGCTGATTAAGAACAACTTTTATTGTATTTTGAAGGTTCTTCTACCTGGTTACGTTCCAATCCCCACCTTGGAAAACTTGAGAAGTTTTAAGATTGGTAAGTTATACTCTGAAGGTTGGGAAAAAGTGCTTAACTTTGCTCCTTGTTTGGAGACCCTTGTCTTTGAGGTATGATTATGAATGAAAGAAAAACTTTATGTTATTCCATCTAAGCCTTTGCAGAGTGGCAAGTGAAAGTGTTAGTAAAGTTATTTCTCTTCTTTGCAGGCACTTTCATGCTTTGAAAAAAAATTTTAAGGATCCACCAATGGAAGTGCCCCTTTGTTTGATATCTCAAATGAAGCGCATTAAATTTCTGTTATTCCAAGGGAGGAAATCTGAAATGCGATTGGTTGAGTATTTTCTTAAGCATGCACAAGTTCTGGAAAATTTGATAGTACATTTTACCAGAAAGGGCCAGCTATCAAAGATCACTGAGAAACTGTTGAACTTTCCCAGAGTTTCAAAGAAATGCCAAGTTGTAATTCTCTAAATATATTCTCAATGTTTCCTGTAAATGGAGTTATCCATCTCTTAGATATTGCTGTGTGGTAGTCATGGTTACCAATATGTTATTAACACGCCAATGATGCTTTAACTTAGTAGCAAGAAAGAAGCCTTGACTTAGTGTAAGCTTGAGTTTAATTATTTGCGTATGAATACAAGTTCTAGGAGTGTAATATTTAATTATTATTTTTTTTCCTCTTTATAAATGTAATTACTCTGTTTGGTTTGTTTATGATTTGCATGGTTATGAGAATACATATCAGCACAACTGAAGATCATGGTTGGGTTGTATGCAATTTCCATCTTTTTTCTTCACTTCTGTCATTTTCTTTTCTAGGAGACCAGCTGTTTGATGGTTGTGATCAAAACCTTGTTAGTATGGTAATTAGTTGATGAACAAGAACTGAACACTAGCCATGTTTTGTATAGAGATTACTAGATCACACAGATGTTACTTGTTTCTATATAAATTGCTTGCCTGGTTTCAGTGAACTTCTTTCTGAAAGAGTTGAGAACTGGTTGATTTGCCCCAGAATTAAAAGTTAGCTGAATTAATCTGCAATAGAACATGATCAGATTGAATTTCAAAAATGAGAAAATCATGAATAACTAGAGAAACATTAGTCCAAGCCAACAGTACCATCCATGTAGACTGGAAGCATGAGCAGATTGAGTAAAAGAGGCCTAATTGTAGCTATATTTTCAACAAAGAAACAAGATAAACTAAATCCAAATCCTAGTCAAGCACCATAGAATTCCTCCCTACACAGAAATTGCAATAAAACCTGGAGAGCAATCACTAATCTAGTACTGGAAAACAAAATGGTAATGGATTCTAGATTGCTGAAACCTTTGGAACATCAACAGGGAATTGGTGGATCTCATCCATCCATGGGTTCTTTTCCTTAACTGGATTTAGGGTTTTCAGAGCCTTCCAAACTGCACTGTTGCACTTGAACCCTGAACCAAATGCTATTTGCCATATTCTGTCTCCCTTCTTAATCCTCCTTTTGGCTTCTGTATAAGCCAATTCATACCAGAGAGAGCTGCTTGAAGTGTTACCAAATCGGTATAGTGTCATTCTTGAAGGTTCCATATGCCAATCTGAGAGTTGCAAGTTCTTCTCCAACTCATCTAGTACAGCTCTTCCTCCAGCATGAATGCAGAAATGTTCAAAAGCCAACTTGAAATCTGGGATGTAAGGCTTCACTTTCATCTTGAAAAATTTCCTCGCAACTAATGTTGCAAAAAAGAGTAACTGCTCGGACATCGGCAAAACAAGAGGACCAAGGATGGTGATGTTAGTCTTCAAAGCGTCCCCAGCAACTGCCATCAGATCCTTTGACAGAGAAACTCCAATCCTTCCAGTAGAATCCTCTTTCTGAGTAACACAAGTGAAGCATTTATCATCTGCACCTTTGTGGGTTCGAACAGTATGGACCAATTTATACTTGGACCGCCATCCATCAGACCTCTTGTTGGAGAGTAAAATTGCAGCCCCTCCCATCCGGAACAAGCAATTGGAAACAAGCATGGATCTTTCATTTCCAAAATACCAATTCAAAGTAATGTTTTCCATGCTGATGACCAAAGCATAGGAATTTGGATGTGCTTGAAGAAGATCTTTGGCAAGTTCAATGGATATCAAACCAGCACTACAACCCATCCCACCTAGATTATAACTAAGAATATTCCCTCTGAGCTTGTAATGGTTAATCACCATTGCAGATAAAGATGGTGTTGGATTAAACAAGCTACAATTGACAATCAAAATTCCAATATCTTTAGGTTTCAAAGATGTTTTCTCAAAGAGCTGATCAAGTGCACCAAACATCACAGTCTCTGCATCTTTCCTTGCCTCTGCCATGCACGGACTAGGAGGAACTCTTAAAACAGCTTCAGGGAGATAGGTTGAATCCCCAAGACCAGACCTCTCAAGAATTTTCCTTTGAAACTCGAGGTTTTCCTCAGTGAAAGCACCAGTCAAACGAGACCTTTCCATGAAAGTCTGCCTGGTGCATTTCCTAGCATCATCCGGCTTGTAGCATGAAAAATCAACAAGGTAAACAGGACGAGGACGAGTAAATAAATAAAGGGTTGATAAGAAAACGAGAAGGGTGGAACATAGTATCACAGAAATCAGATTAAACCGAAGATGGTACCAAACATCATGGAGATCTTGAAGAGAGAATGTGGAGAGTTGTGCAGCAATTATTACAGCCATAGGGGTTAAGAATATGTACATTCCATGAGTTATAAGGTAATGGTAGCCAAGTTTAACGTATTTCAGTTTCACAGATTGCTTGAAATCAGGAAGCCTGTTAGAAGGTGATTTTGGAATCAAGGGTGTGTTTGAATTGGATTCAGACATACTTTTTTTTTTTTTGGGTGAGGATTTGACAAGATGGGTTGTTGGTTCAAAACAAATGAACAATAATTTACAGAAAAGCAGGAAATTTAGATGAAAAGGCAGTGAAGACGAGGGCGCATTTGTGAGAACTTTAAGATGAAGTAAAAATCAAACAAAAGCTAGGTAATGGAGTTTGGCTAAAGTTCTCCTAGGATTTTTAGGAGCTTTAGGGAATTATAAAGGAATTGCAAGTGCTTTACTGAAATTTCAGACTGTGAAGGAAAGGTTCTTTGAGGCACAGAACTCAGACATTGCAGCTATTATCAGCTCTGAAATCCCTGCAAAAATGAAAGAGAAGAGACCCTCCATCAGAAAGAAGCTAAAAAAACAATCATTTTAGCAGCCATGCATATTAAAAAAAAAAATGCTGACTTCAGGAATCTAGATGAGATCCAAAAGGGAAATAAGAACAAGCCAACGGAGACTTTGAAGCATAAAAAAATCAGAGGGAAGAGAGGAAATGTGGGAAACACAGATGAAGAAACTAACCTTAGAATGTGAAACAGTACTAGAGAGAGAGATCTCCTTGCTGATTATGGAGTTTAGAAATCAATGACACAGAAGGGAGAACTGTATTCTGAATAGGGACTGCTTGCTAGTGGACTGATATGGAGGCAAATGGGAATTTAAGATGTAAATACAGAGGCTTGGTTTGTATATAAGCTTGTTTTGTTTGTCCAGTTTCAGTTTGAAACTTGAGTTTTCTCTGATTTTGACACTTCAGATACTTGCTGTCCACTGGCCATGATTTGATTGTTTTCAATGCAATAATGATCAGGACTTTTGGAAATAATGATTTGAGACTGATTCTTAATCTTTCTTAAAATGATTTTTCATTAAATGAGGTTATTTTATATAATATTAATAAAATTTTTAAATTTTATTGACAAAATTTATATGCATACTTTAGAAGATATATTAAAAAATTAATTAAAAAAATATATTTTTTAATTTTACTTGTAAAATTAAAGGAGATTTCACTGTCAATAAATAAAAAAAATCATATTAAATTACATATATATCAAGAATCAATATCCGATTTTTTTCTCTGTTAATCAAACTTTTTGAACGAAATTTAGAAATTCATGATAAGAGCAATAGAATATATGAGTTTAAACAATAAAAATTAGCAGAAAAAAAATTTAAAAAAAAAAAGAAAAAGAGAATAAAGGAAGCTCTTACAAAACAAATAATATGACACCCAAAATCTACCTCTATTTGTCTGCCAAACGTTAGCCCCGCAAGTGTAGACAACAACACTGTTACGCTTTTCCATGTTTGATTGTGTTACCGTTTGATATTGTATGTCTTTCATTCTTCTTTCACTCTGCCAAGCTTGCATTAGATATGGAATATTTATCTTTTTTTTTCTTAAGGAGGAAAATGGTTCAATTCAATAGAAGGCAGGAAATTATCCAAGCAAAATATAAGAAAAGTAGGAGGTACACTCTTTTTATTTTGCTTTTTTTTTAAAAATATATATATATATATATATATATATATATATAATACCTCTTTTTCTATCATAATTGGTCATCCATATATTATAAAGTTTCAATAAATCATTATAATCCAAAGTTATATATATAAAATATTAAGTATTCACTCAAATAATTATATTTCAATATCTAAAGTTTAAAAATTTTACAGATCTCAAAACAGTGTGACAATACGAAAACGATACAAATAAAAAATAATAAAATAACATATTAAAATTTAATAAAAATTATATATAAATACCACAAAAATTAAAAAAAATGAATATTTGATGCTTTTAACATGATACATTAAAATTTTATATAACAAAAATAAAAATTATATATATATATATATATATATATATATATATATGCACGAATCATCAAATTTTCTTCAGTTTCCCTTTTTCCAAACTAAATATCTCCTCCATTGTATAACAAAAAGCATACATACATACATATATATATATATATATATACATACATATATATATATATATATATATATATATATATAGAAAATAAGGGCTTAGATGTAACGGATGTAACATATCATGCAATTGCAAGTATAAAGCGACCTCAGAGAAAAGAAAAAGGTAAGAATGGGAGAATGGACCCCCACAGAAAATATTAAATGAAAAAAGAAAAAGAAAAAGGAAGGTGTCAAAATGAGCTGTTTGGTGGTGGGTCCTTCCTGCTGCCTCTGTTGCCAGGTAAAAGCAAGAAAAAGAAAACGCTAAGGCAATGGTGAATCTGGTCCACCCTCTTTACCCTTATGTAACTGTTGATGCTTCATTTTCGGTGAGTCACGTGCAAAACCAAACCAAACAAACCACTCCGGTTTTTTATTGCAAACTGTCAGGAAATCAGAGCTCTTTCCGATTGCAAAATTCAAGTACCTAGCCAGCGTGCCAGGACAAGGACCAGGACCAGGAACCGGCCAAGGTAAATGCCATCATGCATGTGAATGCATGGTACAAGATTTAGCAGGACAAGTAAAAGGAAGAGAAACCCTCTCCACTGAATTCTGCCTAGCTGGAAAAGGAAAACAAACAAAGGATCCTTCAGCACCAGCTGAGTCAATTCCAGTTCCATAACAATGCAGCAAGAAGCAATATGGAGAAACTTGAAGGCTGTATTGCAACACTGAAGACTAGTCATTATCCACACGTAAAGAACATGCATGTTGCAATGAGCAGAGATACAAATAAATGAATACAATCCAACCAAATCTGCCAGCCCCAGCCTGTAAACCGCAGATCTAATCCAAAACATTCTAGTAAGATCTATGGGTTGGGCCTAAGAATTCCCTGGATCACATAAACATATTTCAGATGTTGCACATGCACACATTACGCTAAAGATCTTAGGAATGTAATGATGTAAAAGACTACAATGAGGGGGCTCTGGTGATACCTTTTCTCTTTTAAAATTGATGATTGATGAAATTAAAATATCCAATTGGAATCAATAAAAAAAAATCTATATTATACAAGAATAATAAAAGATCAAGATAAAAAGATGAGGCAAAACTGAATGTTGCGGGAGCTAGTATTACAAACCGCAATTGCAAACCCTTTCTACACTAGCCGCTTAACTTTTGGGGTCGTGATTGGTCCACTCTTTTGTGAATGCCAATTCTGAAGCCAATGCAATATGATCACTGCCCCATTTCTGAAAAAAAAAAACAGACAGAGCGGCAACCAAGTAAAATCCGCACTGAAATACACCAACTAGACTAAAGCCGATGAGAAGTTCAAAACTGCCACAAATTTTGGTACATGTAATATTGCAATATACACAATTCTTGCATTTTTAACGTAAATAATCGATCAAATTTGAATCTAAATCTTCTTTTTTCTTTTAGTACTATGATTCCCTAAAGCTCAGCAGGATTTAATGTTACCATAGTAGAGAATTATAGCTTCCATCTAAACAAGGTTTCACTATCATACCTTTGTTGGGAATCCCGGTGTCCATCGCATAGCATGTTTAGGAAACGGAGCAAGCACCCTCACAGTCTGGAGACCTTCGGAATGCCTGAAAGTCAGATTAATATAAAAGATATAATTAATATATTCTGCATATCAACATAATTTATAACCTGAATTTGTTAAATGAAAGTAAAAAAGCCAGTGGCTTGTTTCAGTTGACAAGATTAAAGCAGATATAAAGCGTTTCACTAAGAAATGAACCCATACCAATGTGGTACAATGAAAATAAAATGTCTAGGTAGAATAACATATATAAATTTCATACCATCCCCTGGAGGGGGAGCGGGAGGGGGGTACCCATGGTTGTTGTTACCCTTCCTTAGGAAGTGGATAAGGTCCAAGGTTCGAATTTCCATTCTCTATTCAACTTCTTTGTATGTACCAAAAGGAAAAAGGCGAATAAACTATTAGACGCTAGATCCAAGTACAAGTCAGGCATGTCCATGGTTTTACAAGGAAAAATCATAAGAATACTGCAACTTAATATTTGACTACGTCTTTGTGATGACTCTCAAATACATTCAAATCTAACAAGCAAGACATTAGAATTACTTACCATATGTAATCAACAGTGCCCAAGAAATGCCTATTATAACTAGTCACAAGAGGTTCTCCGTCAGAGTCTCTTGTACCTGGAGAATGCTGCAAAGTTGTGGGAAAAAATTCCAATTTTTTATTTTTTATAGTCATTCTGCTTGCAGATATCTAATCATTGTAAAGACTGAGAAAGTAAAGCTCCAAAATGATCTACCTTGACTTCTGTATATGTACTTTTAAGCTGCAGATGGTGCTGCAGGAAATTGCAGTTCTCATTGCCAGTTGCGGCTGCTATTTCCTTTGGGCTCCATACTGATGGATTATAAGTAGCCTGCTCAGCCTGAGCACCTTCAGAATCCAAGGAAGGTGATAAATCATCCAGAACTTCATCGCTTGGTAATGGAAACCGGGAGTTCTGGGCACTGAAAAATTCCTTGGGAACTGAATCTGATGTTACTGACTGACCAGAGTTTGTTGGATAGACATCTTCATTGCCACATAACGCAGCAACAAACGCATTATTGTCTTCGATAATATTTCCACCTTCTACCATAGTTTTGCTAAGCTCTTCAAGAGACAAATTATCCATTTTTTCTTCTATTTCGATATCAATACCAGTGGATAGACCTGAGAAGTCCACTTGATAAGGAATAGAAGGTCTAACCCTGTCATCTTTAGCAAATGACTGTGATGACTGACTGCCCAAGGACCCAGGAGGGGAATCAAGAGAGTGAGTCCGACATAAGAGCCCAGTTGAAGAAATCTCTGACTGGGAGCTATTCATGAACTCAGGATCTGTCATGACCCTGTTAGAATGATCATCCATCACAATGTTATCAAATCCTGTGCCTTCATTAGCATGGATGATGACATCTGTTCCAGTGTGCTCCATCTCAGTCACATGAGAACACACATTTTCAGGAGAGGAAGAATTGGCACGAGCAAACCTTTGCATAGAGCTATCAACTGGAATGGAGAATGCAGATCCAGTTTCAGCCTTTCCAACATCAACTGCATTATGCTGAGTTTCTTTGGTCACTTCATGATATTGCATACTGTCATTGCCTCCCGTACGCGAATTGATGCAGGATGTATCTGACAAATCCTGCATTGTCTTACTAGACTGTGGCAACTTTATAGAAGCATCTTTCATATTTCTCTCTAGATTATTTTGTTTCTGCGCATCAGAGCAAGAATCATTCTTATCCATACCAATTTCCTTGATATCCATTGGCAGAGGAACTCTTACCGAGAAATCACCAGACAGAGCCCTGTAATATTTTGCAAAGTTTTCATCTTAATAATCAGCAGTGTACCCAAAAGCCATTCAAGCGTTTCAAGCAGACATTAGTACAGACCTTACCCTGAATTAGGATTATATGGCCTTGGTGGAGGAATTACGGCGGAAGCTTGTCCTGACACCTTATCTCTATCCACTCCTGACAAATCCAACTGCCCCGAACAATACGATTACAATCTTACTCGATCATCAATCATGGAAATAAAGAGAGAAAAGATTAATGTATTTACCTTCTGCTCTGACATAAAGTTGTACAATGGACTCTGTTACAAATATAAATGGTGATCCCCATAAGTTATCAAAGTCAAATATTTGAAAAAGACAAACATAAACGGACATAAACCAAGTGGATAGTGCTTAACTAAAGCTTAAGATGTAGAAGAAGTAATAACCTTGGGAGTACAATTAAAATCCCCACAAAGAACTACAGGAGCATCATCCCAACTCTTTGAGACAGCATGAGCTCTTTCTAGGAGCCTCCTAACCTGTTTGAGGAAAATAGAGGTATGAAGATTAGATTGACTATTACTGTTATAGAATTTTGATCAGAGTTCAGTAGAAATGTCGAACATGGGTATTTTCACCTTTTCCTAACTAGTTTTTTGAGCATCATACCCCACATACCAGCATAGCATAGCATAGCATATGCTGGGGCAGGCTAGGAAATGAAAAAAACGATAGGATATATGTTTGTGTTTGTGTGGTTGTTTCCAGGTAAGCAAGCAATGCCAAAGATTACTCAAAATTTATGTACCTCTAGGTTACCCAAAATGGTTCTATTCGCATTAGATTTTGGGCTTTTACACCAAATTGGCAAAGGTACTATAAAAAATATACAGTATCAAGGAGCAAGATGGGTTCACCAGAAGCAACATAAGGTAAATGGGCACAAGGCAGAAATATTCTAGTCAAATCTGAACTGACACAGAAATAAAGAATTTGACAGGGCACAGAAAATACAACACCTAAAAGAAGATTAACCCAAGGTTTTACGAAATGCACTGTGATCAATCTTGAAATTCCGCCAAACCAGCAGAAAGACTGACGCTTGTAGTGAAGGGGGTGTAATCAGGAATGATGGCCTCCACAAAGGAGGTGACCAAGAGAAAGGCATTCTGAAAAGGAGGAAAGGAAAAAAAAATCCCAAACAACCAGCTTCAGAAAAGTGAATACCTGGCCAAGCTTTATATCTCCTCTTCTTGGATTATATAACACATGAATGTTACAAATGACAACTTTATTCGAATTTGCCGAGCTGCAAATACATGCAAATTTTTTTAAGAATTGACATGATAAAAAAAAATGTGAATTTTATATAGAAAAGCACATTATGCTTACAAAATGCAAGCAAAAGAGCCAATATGATACTCAATATTGAGTATCACAATGAGAAAACACAAGTGCCAAATGAAAATGGACAGGCAACAAATGGATTTAAAATCTTTATTTCAGTATATGATCCCACACTAGTTGCTACACAATAGAAGGTAGCCCTCTCCCATCTCATATATTCCATGCTTCCCTCCCAAGATCTAAACCCGAGACCTCCAAGGTGGAGTTTCAAATTCTTAGCCACTAGGGTATCCCCTTGGGGACTCAATACATAATATCTTTGAATATAAATACTTGCTTCCAGATATACCTTTACAAGAAAACTTCATCTCAAGTATAAATAAGAAACAATTACAGGTTACTTTTAATACGTTTTGAGAGAAAAATATAAAACCATAAAACTTCTTTTAATACCTCTTTAATGGAGCTGCAGTATTTTCAGGGGTACTTTGGCTCAACAACTGTTGGGGAAAAAGTAAATAGAAGTTAGGCAAGGGCATATGACCATGTCAAGGAAAACAAAGAGTCAGGATGTAATGCAACCAAGAAAACCATATTAAAGAGGACAATTCCATTCAAGATTGAAGAAAGGTGTCGCATACCTCAAGCACACATATCTGGGCAACATTATCCCGAAGTTCATGCTTGTTGAACTCTATATATTCTTCATCAAGCAGCTTGAACCTAATATTAAGATCATCAGATGAATTGTTATACCACAGTAGAAAATGAAATTTGTGATGAAGGGCCTTATCTGATGGTATCAACACAGAGTTGATACAAACTCTAAAAAGAAAGAAATAAAAAAAAAAGACAATAAATCAAAATCTTGAAATTGGTAAAAGAAAACCCAGGGAGCTTAAGATCACCAATCAGGTGATTAAACACTTGACCAGTAACTCAGGACATAGCAAGGGGTCCATACATGCAACTAATAAAAATAAAATAATGAAAGTAAATTGATATCCTTCTTTTAAAATAAACAATTGAAAGGAATGTTGACTGTGTAATGAATGGTAACATTGATGCATTCAAATACCCTAGTATTAAGGGGCTTTGCAGCAAAATATCCTTGATGTGTTTTCCTAACAGAGCCAGCTTTTGCAATAGTGGTGGATAAATTTAGAAATATGATTTGGTATGTTCTCTCAAAGTGAATCTATGACCCATTATTAGGGGAAAGACGAAAAAACTAATAGGTGGTGCCCTAAAGAGGAAACCAAGTGACTAATAGACACACTAAAGGAGTTAATAATCTGTTACGGAGCTTAAAAATGACAAAATGCATTACTATAACAATAAAGAAGATAGTTAACCTCAGCTTAAGATGATAATTGAGATAATTGAGATAGTTGATAAGACTCTTGCAGCAAATAAAAGAAAGTATTAATTTACCAGCAAGTAAATTAGACCTCACAGCTGACAATTATAGACTAATAAAAGGTGAAGGTATAATTACCTTGATGTTCGCCAAAAGATTGCACAACCATCAATTGCATTGCCAGTTCGCATCTGTGAAATGGCCCAAAAAATAAGTCAGAGTTCTGCTCTCTAGGGCAGATATGTTTGCATGCACTTCAGATAAAAGCATCAAATGTCATTTCTACAATATCATTTGAGGACAAACCTTCCAAATGCCACTATATCCCCAGGACCTCAGCTGCTCCTCCAAGTCATGAAATTTATCAACCTCCTGAAATCATAGTAAAAGGAAGCATACCATTTCAAGATTGAAAGACAATACCCCCAGTCACCCACCCACCAAAACATATATAAAAAATAAAAATGCATTAGGGAAGGAGAACAATAACCTAATGCCTCGTGATGAAAAGATTAATAGTGTGGAATTCATTTCAAGATGAATAACAAAAAATAAATGATCTAAGGCTCCTCACAAGTCCCTGAAAAAACACAAGATTCTAAAATGGAGGTCTTAAATGCAAACCTTGGGAATGGAAAGCGGTGGGGTTTATGGGATGGGACATGCTACAACACCACCCCCCCCCCCCTCCCCCCCCCTTCAAAAAAAAGAAAAAGAAAAAGAAAAAAGTATTATGATTACTTGTACTATGATGATTCTAGCATCTATAGCCATAATTAAGTCACTAACAACAGCACATATCTACAACTCATCTATTCTCAATGCAAGTGGAAATATGCAGTCAGTATACTGAAGAAGAAATACAAAAACATTAAAAAAAAAAAACTGAGTGAGAAGCTATCAACTGAAAATGCTTCTTAATACCTATACATTATACTGATTATAGGTGGAGGAAGCTTCTACCTAGCAATCATTTTCAATAGAAAAATGGAATCTAATTACAGATATACGGGCTACCATAGTTTCATCTGTGTATATTTAAAATTCTTAACAGTTCTGAAAGACAACAGCTAACCTGAAAACACATAATATCTGCTGACCATAATCCAAGCTCAAACATTAAATTCCTCTTTCTCCAGTCCCAATTCATCATATGCCAAGGTATATGAAAGTAAAGATTTCGATGGGTACTAGCAAGGTAATCCGCCAATATGTTATACGACAGGACAATAAACCTCTCTGCAATTGATATATATACACATTAACAAACTTTATTACAGTTAAACCAACTAAATGGCCTACTTCTCAACTTGGTTTCTACTTTTACTACTTACTTTCTGCTATTTGCTTTTGGATTCCTCAAAAAATTTTCTAAAAGGAAAGGAAAATTAAAAAATAATAATAAAAAGAAGAGCCAATGGCTTAATTGTTTTATAGAAAAGTAATATCACGAATTTTGCTTTACAAAAAGTTAATTTTTTTTTTTTTGAAGGATCAATAGCCAAAAAAAAAAAAAAGAGATTAAAATGAGTAATGTTAATTACCAGAATGAGGAGGTGCTGGAGTTTCTGCGTACTCCCATTCCCGGTAATCCCAAGGCTTGGAATTGCGGGGCCGGAAGGGCCGAGCCGCTTGATTTTGATCAAACGGTTGGCGAGGTCGTTGAAAACGGTTGTGCTGATAAGGCGGAGGCGGCTGGCCAAACTGCGGCTGCTTTTGGTTCTGAGGAGATGGAGGCCTAGGGTTGTAACCGAATTGCTGAGGCTGAAAGGAGTTTTGATTCGAGAAATCTCCTCGACGGAACCCGAGGTTCGTTTCTCGAACAGAGTTTAAGTGCGAGTCTCCTGTGACATGGTGACCTCTTTCGCCGCTGTTGGCTCGGTCGGAGAAGCCTCTGCGCCATTGATTGCGGCCGCCTCGATGCTGTATAGGTTAGAAAATCAAATGTCAGTGCATGCAGTTGGAGATATAATATGTAGAACAATGTGTCTTTGTGAAGTGATGGAGGAGGTACAGGAGGATGGGAGGATGACATGACGGAGGCGTCGGCAGTAGCGGTGGCGGCAACGAATTTGAGACGGAGAGGAGAAATAGGACGCCGCATTGAGCGAATAAGTTCCAGTGAAATGTAAATTGAACAGAGGGTTAAGGTCGTTTTAGTAAAGAACGGTTAAAAGAAATTAGAATATTTGAGTGTACATAAGTATATACCTTTAAATTGAAAAATCTAAGAAAATATATTAAAATGTAACTAATCAAGTGCAATAAAAGTTGTTTGATGGTAATATTATATAAAATTAATACGAAAGTAATATAAATTAAAATTTAATAAAAATTAAATAAATATTTTATATTTAATATATTAACATAAATTTTTATATAAAATTTTATATTTTATATAATATAAACATAATTATTTTATAAATTAATATAAATTGACATAAAACTTTTATATTATACAAGATAAAAAACATAAATTTCATATAACGCATATATAATTTTTCATATCTTCGGTTCTAAAACAATGCCAAAATATTTCTTTTACCTCCTCTCTTTTTATGATTAAAAATTAAAGATACATTTAATTAGATTGGATACGAACATTCGAACTTTACAAAACGTGACGTTTCTTTTCTTCATTTATTGACCTCTTTTTACCATTAAAAAGAAACCTCTTTGACTTGAAATATTAGTTTTAAATTATCATTTATAAGCAGTTCATAATCTTTGTAAGAGAAATCATAACCCTAGTTGCAAATATCCTCATGAAAGAATTCAGTACTACATTTTTTATCATTAACAATGATTTTCATATTTGATACAGCAATGGCGATAGTATCATCAAACAATGGAAGAGTTGGACTAATTTAATGAACTTTAGAACCATTCTCTTGATAAATATGTGTTTTGCAAACTAAACCATCTTTCAGAAGCTCATCCTTCTCTTCCAAATTTTTAGAGGTATTGGCAGTTGCGATAACCTGCACATGAACAAAGAATGTTAAAAGTCTGTATGGTTATTGTTCTTAACGAAATCATTTAGATTTTATGTAATGATCGATGAGTTTATGATGCTGAATATTCGATATTCATCTACGATCATATGCCTTGGATAACACATTTCACTTACTTGGATCAACAGCGGTGATTTGACCAGTTCCAGAAAAATCACAGCTGACATAGCTCTGACCTTTGGTTCGATAGTAAGAATTCATAGCAAATGCAGCGTGAGACCGGAGAGTGTTGGGTTCATAGCATGTTCCACCGGGTTGAATTGGTGTACAATCTATGCCTTGGCCACATG
This sequence comes from Firmiana major, assembly GCA_033439115.1. Classification (NCBI taxonomy): domain Eukaryota; kingdom Viridiplantae; phylum Streptophyta; class Magnoliopsida; order Malvales; family Malvaceae; genus Firmiana; species Firmiana major. Next base: position 79,557,329 of record CM065900.1, on the reverse strand, counting down.
CGTAATCCAGGTTTGATTGCAGCTGAGCATAGCTAACATCAAGTTTCGGAATACAGTAACTCTTCTCCGATGGAGCTGGAATCGCTGGGGATGGATTTTTAGGAGTTGGCACCGACTAATACATCAAAAAACAACAATCAAGACAAATATTTAATGTCTTGCTTCCGGATTTCAGATGGGAAGGTCGACGAGGGGAAGCAATCAAGGGAGATATTTGCCTGAATTCTCTAACCTATCAAACGGACCAAAAAATATCAGCCAAAAATAAACATACCTGCTCATGCCGTAAAAGTCCAACATCGTAAATAGGGGTCAAGTCGGGTTTAAACAATCCCCAGTACTTCTCAGCAAGTGGACCTGGTTTTTGATTCTCATTAAACAATGCAAACATGTATGTCTCAAATGTCCGGTTTGGCATCAAAGGTGTTCCTTTGCCTGAAACAATTTCCTTAACCACATGGCCGTTGTAAGAAATTGCATTTTCCATGGTGGCAAAAGGGCTGCTGGCATCACCTTGTGTGGGCCAGCCAGTCTCACCGATGACAATATCCACATCTCCATAGCCAAGGGCTTTCATGGCCGAATAAGTTGAGTCCATGACAGCATCAAACATATTGGTGTATGTTTTTCTGGTATACTTGTCATAGACTCCACGGTTTGGCTTGAAAAGAGCATAATTTAATCTTCTCGATAAGTTAGGGCTAAAGTAGGGGTATGGATTGATCATGAAAGGTGATTTGGTCCGCCGATGAAATTGGAGTACAGGTGCAAAGAAGCTTCGGTCATAGCCAACCATGAATCGCATCAAACTTGGTAGAGTTTCACGTCGGAATATGTTAAGAGCATGAGAGCTTGTGACCTTTTCAAAAAAAAAAAAAAAAAACAGGATAGAACTATAAAAATACGATTTAAATTTACAAAATCCAGTAACAACGTTAATTTGTAATGGCAATTGATGATGAGATTGAAGATCATCTGTTTGAACACAATTAATGTACAAAAAACTTGAGGAATGGAAAATTGGCTCAAAGCAAACGAGGAATATTCATTGCTCTATCAATCAAATTAGTAAAGAACATAAAAAATATGAGTAAAGAATATTCATTGCTTTCGTCTTAACTGAATATATATTTTTTTTAATTTAAACAATATATAGTTTTAGCATGAAGCATGAAACATAAAATATTTGCTTCGGAATGTTAAAAGATACAAGAAACACAACATGGTTATTATTATGTTTCAAATTATAACATCACAACTTCAAACAAGTTTTCATAGTTAGAGGAAAGAACAATAAGAAGAAGAAAAGAGCACAAAGAAGATACCAACTATGTTAAAATATAAGTTATGCGTTCACCTAACCTTGATATCCTGAATTCCAGCTTTAACCAAAGCATAATGAAGACTCCTCATTGTCGGCACAAGGTTGTTAATCCACTCAGTATTTTTCGAGAATAAGACTTCCGTACCAACACAGATATATTTGATCTTTGTCTGAGGATAAAACGGGCCTATGTGTTGAGTAACCCATCTCCTTGCTGCAACAGTATTGGTAAGGGCAGGAATATCTCCATTGCCAATTGTGACTGTAAGCGAAATTCCAGTGTTTGCAAAAGCTCTAAGGACATCAGGATTAGTGTCAAACAGTTTGACACTATTAAAAATAGTTTGAGTTTTAATAAAGTTAGCAACCACTGAGGGGGGAGGAAGGTTGTCGGCAGACATGCCATAGTTCACCCCAAGGGCAGTGGCGGCCATGAAGAGGCGGAGGAATATGGTGAGGAGAAGAAAGATGGCAATCATGGTTATGAAAGGTACTGGACTTTTCTCTTTGATTTTATTGTAAAAGGAGGGATTCAAGGTGGTTTATTTAAGGGATGGGAAATTGGTTAATATTCAATACTTTGACAAATATTTAGCTAGGAAGAGCAAATAATGAGAAGAGCTAGATTCTTAAGAAAGATTTTTCCATAAAGGAAAACTTGTCAACAAGCAAAGCCAGATTCTTAAGATATTATGAAGTAAACCGATGCTAGCGCAAGGCAAGAATCGCAGTTAAATAATATAAAATAAATTGCAGTTATTCAAACTATTTCTTAAGGAATGCTGTACTGATCGTGAAATCAAATTGCAGAATCAAATTGCAGAACAGTTTTTTGCTCAACCCAAATTCGATCCCACTCAACTTGGGTCTCTAAACTTCAAGCCCCCACTTCCAACCTGTTGACAAGAGACCCGAACTTGTCATTACCCATATATAAAGCTGACAGCAATTTGGTTTGAGAAAACAAATAACATAAAAGAACACTTCGTCAATTAACATAACATGATAAAACATAGTAGTAAACCGAATTATAAGGAAAAATTCCTTCGCATTGCCACAAGTAAGATTTTGGGTTTCGAATTATGTAACTTAAATCTAAATGTTCTAACAGAGATAGATGCAAAAGAATATCAGCCAATGAAATTATCAAACATTTACATGACATTAAAATTCTTTCAAAACAACAGATTCAAAGACATATACAACTAGCCAGATTTCATTGGAGCAATCCATTAGTGCTACCACTACAACTATTTATTAAGTAAAAAACTAAGATTTAATGGTTATTAGTATTATATATTGGTACATCCCAGAATAGAATATCCAGTTAAAAATAAAAGAGTAAAGACTGATGGGGAAACGGACAAAGGAAAACAAGTAGGCAGCAAATCAAGCATTAACAAAGACAAAACTAATCTACAGTAATCAAATCAGTGATTCATAAAATGACACTCATCACAGTAAAATCATATGCAACATTCATTATCATGGGCTGGTTCTGATTTCCATAGGAAAAAGTTTGAGCACAGCGCTAGCTTACATGAAACAACTCTCGGTTGCAGCAAAAGGCCTCAGTCCAGTTTGAATGTCTTCGCGTGTTCAGAAGGGTGAAGATGGGGGGGGAATCGAGTGGATGAGAAAGGAAATCTGGGCTTCCTTTTGCAGAGGAAAAGTAAAGGTTTTCACAAAGGAAAGCGAGTAAGAGACAGAGAGAGAGAAGTGGGTCTCTTTTCGAGTGCTTGCATTGGAGGAATAAACGTTGGGAAAGACAAACGTTCCACAGTTTTATATATTAAAAATCAGAGAAATTTGAAATGTAACTTCATTTATACTGTCTTTTAGGGATGTAAATGATACAGTGATGTTCATAAATTATTTGGATTCGACTCGAGTAAAATTCAAATTCGACTCAATTTTAATCGAGTCGAGCTCGAGCTTGAGCTACTCGAGCTATCGAGCGAATCGAATTTGAGCACTTAAATATCCGACTCGAGTAACTCACGAGCCTATTCAAGTCTCGAATTTTTATATATTTTAATAATATAATAATATTTATATAATAATTCGAGTCTAATCGAGTTCGAGCAAAATATCGAATTTATATAATCGAACCTAATTGAGTCTAATCGAATGAGCTTGAGTAGCTCGAATTCGATCTCGAGTCAAGCTCGAGCTTAAAAAATAAGGCTCGATCGAGCTCGAGCCGAGTATCGAGTATCGAGTACCGAGTTTCGAGTCGAGTTCGAGTTCAAACACCTAACTGTATCGACTCGACTCGACTCGATTACACCCCTACTCTCCTCAACTTTTTTTTATTTTATAAAATGTCATTCTTGATCTTAAGTTTAATAACGACGGATAAATTTCGGTATGTACTTAAAATTCGCAAAAATAAATTTGCATAAGATTATATGTTAAAAAACATTTTTTTATCAATTATGATCCATAATTTTATCCAAAACATTATTTTTTTTAAAAATTTAAATATGATTTTATTTCTCTTGTTAAAATTAATTAATCAAATTCTTTCCTTTAAATTTGATAATTTTTTTTATTTTTTTAATATCACTTAAATAAATCGAAAATCAAAATCAACATTTCACTAAAGTAAATTTTCACGAATGTTATAATGTACGTGCAGCACTAGCACTATTTTCGTAAATGTAAATAAAATTAAAAATTTGATTTTAATTCTTTTTAAATTACAAAAAGTAATAAAGAGATTGTATTTAAATGTCTCAAAATAAAATAATATGAATTTTATAAAAAAAAAAAGTTGATAATTATTTGATTTTCCCGTAAATAACAATATAACGAGCACACCAGTTCTTAACCGTCGGATTTTCCTACGCCGCATTCAACGGTCAGGGTCAATCCATCCAACTTCCGCCTCATCTTCATTTTCCGCAAATCGTAACTCCCATCGACCCAAGAACTGAAAAAGAAAACAGGGAAGGAGAGCAAAAGCAAGGAGAAGAGATCGTGAATTTCCCGAGGAAGGGGGGATATCAAAACGAAAACGATGTCGTTGTGTTGCTCGTTGTCAACTCCATCCATGTCTCCCTTCTCCCAAAAATCCAAAATCTTCAGCCATGGCTTCGTCAGAGCTTCTTCTTCTGCTGACGTCCCCGATTTCCTCTCCGCTGATTGGTACGTTTCCAATTTATAAAATTTTTAACTTATAAAATCTTATGATAAATATATAGAGATGATAATAAATCAGTGTTTTTTTTTTGGAATTTCAGGGTTGAATCTAGAAGGAAAAGGCCTTTTGGCCCGAGGCTAAACGTAAGTTTCTAACTTTGAAATTGTTTATCCTTATGTTTGCAAACAATTACTTTTAAAAAGTTTGAATCTGAATCTGACTTCTAAATTCTAAATTCCAGTATAGAATTGTGCGTTTTCATTATGAAAATGCATATTTTTCTGCTAAATAATAATTTTAGCATTTGCTTTTGTATTCAAAAGAATTGTTTACATTTTGCTTCCGGAAGCGAAAAGCAATCGGTCAAAGCAGTAGCGAAGTTAAACTGTTGCTATAGTTTAGTGCAGAAGAAGCTGTCCGACACCAACTCGATGCATTGAAGTACAATGATCAACCTCGACAGGATTATGGGATCGAGGTCATGTACAGGGTAATTCCTAGTACCAGACATTCCTGTTCTTTTACATGTTAGCTGATTGGTAATGTTTTTGGAATTTTGTGGCTATTATAGGGCTGTTTTTTAATCTTTTGTTTTGACAGTTTGCTGGATTTGATCCTTTTGAAAGGTCTAAATATTTTGGACCCTTCTTTGATCTAGGGCAGGTCAGTCAGATTATGAATTTTTCAAGGTTTTAGGGTTTTTGGTGCTATTGATGCTGATGCTATTCACTGGCTTGCTACGTTCTTGTTAATACAGTTTGAACGGTTTAGGCGGATTTTTCACCATTCAACTTATCGAGCATTGCTTGGTCACAGGGAGAGGAAGATCTTGAGCAGTTTGTTTGTCAAGGAGGTATGGATTGATTGTAATTGCTCCACATAGGTGATTTATTTTTGGACCTTTGCCATGTTTATTATTTATGTTTTTCTAACATTGTTGTTTTGTTTTTCAATTGTGGAGCAGAATCGATTCAAACAACGGGTTTGGATACTTGGAAGTCGTCCGGAGGAGGAAGAAATATTCGAATTCACAATGGTGCAGGTTTGCTTATTGAACTTTTTTGCTAGTCATCTTCAATTCTTCCTATTAACTATTGACAGAATTTGTGCTGTATCATGTTCTTCTATTTGGTTTCTAAAGGACTTCGGTTAGCAAGAAAAATTTCGAACTTTCTGATTGAATTAAATAAATCCTTCAATGTTTATCATATTGAATAGGTAAAAGCATTTTGGTCTTTTTGGTAGTTTTAGCAAACTTAGTTCTTTCAAGAGTTTGAATCAAATAAAAGTTTGTGTTTATGTTCATGAACACAAAGTCGGTAAGTCACATATTGAAACATGGGGGAAGTAGTTGACCGTCATATTCAATGTTTTTCTGGTTGTTTTGTTCCCCATTGTTAAATATATGAGAAGAGGGAAAAATAGGAGAGGCTCCAAGCTATATGATAAGTTGAGAAAATTACTGAGTTCGTAATCTGAGAGAAAACTGACAACTCTTGCATTTTATTAGAAATTGGAACCAAACACCTTGCTTTGTTCCTCTATTAATTAGTAACTTGTTTTTGGCAGAGGATTGGTGGTTCATGGGATGGTTATTGGTTGACTGAGAGTTTACTTCATGATGGAGATGCATTTTCCGGTGGTTTGGCTTACTGAGAAGATGATCAATGCAGCTAATCTCTGAATTACATGTACTCTATTGTCTCTACTTCACATTCATGTAGATAATAGAATAAATCATTTTCATGTTATCATGCATGACCGGCCTTGTCAAAGTTTGTAAATTTGAACCTGTATATATAAAGTATAGTGTTTAGGAGCTGCAGTAATTGCTTGCTTCTCAAACTTTGTAAATTTGAACCTGTATATATAAAGTATAGTGTTTAGGAGCTGCAGTAATTGCTTGCTTCTCTGTTCATATTTTACTATAATCCAAATGTCTCTGCAGTTTTTCCTTTCTACACCATTTCTCTTGTTTACTAATCTCTCTTAGTTTATTCATTTATTTCACCACCTCATATATGCTAGATTTGCAATATCTGTTTACAGTGGAGCGCAAATGTAATCTATCAAGTCTGCTAATGAAATTTACTCAATTCAGATTCTCAATTGACACATGGAATAGCCGATTGCTCATTGCCAGAATGCCAAATACAGGGTTAACGCTTGTTCATTAGAAGATGAGTTCTCAACAGCCATGGAATTGAGTACTTTAAGAATTACCCTTGTGGTTGTCTACCATTTGCTACCAAGTTTGAATCCATGGTTCTCTCTTGCAGCCCCATATTCCTTTATTACAACTTGTATAAGTGGAAGGAACCATGAAGCCAAGAACAAAGCAAGATCAACCTCTATAAAGTGGCAGTAGGATCTCCCGGAAGATCTAATCTGTCTGAAAGTAGGATAGCAACAAGGTCACCTGTAATCTTTAATAGCCAATCTATCACTCCATGTTCAACCAGTTACCAATTAGATCATTAAGACTAGTATAGAAGTGTAGTGATTGCAACTTGGGGATGACTGCAGATGCTCCGTTATACAACTAAACCATATAATCATATTGACTAGCTTGTCACATTGATCAACAAAAGTGTTAAACAAGACAATAACAAAATTTCAGCTCATAAGACAGAGATAAACCGATTGTAACTCATCTCATTAAGGCCATTACTCATGTCATGAATGCATTGCAGCATCCTTATCATCAAAATAATACCCAAGTACAAGAATTAATAAAAACCAATAACACAACAATAACCAATGACTCCGGAGAACAGTACTAGCTTTGAACTGCTATTTCCTCACTTGTGATGGAGTGATGAACTTGGTAAGAACAAAGCAGTCAGGAGGGTCAATGTTTGTGTAATAGTTCTTGATTGTCTCTGTGATTTCAAATCCAAATTTCTTGTAGAAGTTGATCGCATCTTCATTGTTTGTCTGAACATGCAAGTAAATTTCTGGTATGTTTTGCTTTGAACAGAGATCAAGAACATGGTTCAATAGCCTTGTCCCTGCATAAATCCAAGATTTGAAGCAAACTTTCCAACAAACAAGAAAAATGAGGATACAAGTTTATTAACGGACTATGGCTTTTTACTCAGAATCAAGAAAAACATAATTTCAGCGATGGAGTTTGCATAAGACAACAGCTACTATGCTACTTCAAATGTGCAGAAGGAAAAAGGTTAATAGGGGAAGTGAAAAATAAGTCTAATCAATTTACAGGTATTGATAATGTAGAAAGGAATATACTAATACTGACTTTCTGAGTCACAAATGAACCACTTAATTTAGTGATAGCCAATCCCCCCCAAGGATTTGTCAGGTTCTTTTTAATTTTGTATGAGCAAGTTTCTTAACCACCATTTAAACTACTCTTTTGTGATAGATAAGCATCCCAAGTAGCAACAAAAATGATCACGTGCTTGGATCAATTTAAAAATCAAGCATGAACTAAGATCATTCCATTAATTCCCTTGCAAGACCTACTCCAGGAGAAATATTGCTCGTCTACTCACCAATGCCTAGCCCACGATATGGTGCCAAAACACCCAATGTCATGATGTACACACGGATTGCCCCACCTTCCTTCTTCTCCAGTCGGCAAGCAATTGATCCAACACATATGTCACTGTAATATGCTGAGTTAGCAAGAAAAAGAGTGAGTGTTAGCATAACATGCTGGTTTTTGCATAGTACAGATCACGTTCCAATTTAAGCTCTCATCAAGTCTTGACTTGTATAATCACATCATACGATATGCGTGTGTGCATGTGTGTAACCATACACAATTTCTTCCAAGAGCAATCAAATAGAAATAAAAGACCATCAAGTATATATTTCTAAACATCAATGCACCATAATAAAACATGCACATTAAACAAGATTATAAAGTTTGACAAGAATAGGGCAACTCAAAACTTCAATCAGCAGTATTTCTCTGAGCATGACTTTAGGATTAAGGATAACATGAAACATATATACACAATTATCATGACAGAAGGAAATGATAAGATAATTATTCTCTAAAGTTTAACAAGTTTTAAAATGTCTACACTCTACAGGTTCAGTGAACAGATATAGACCGTCAAGCTCAATAAGCAAGTACCTGCTACACAACACAGCAAATTCAGAATCGAGATATCTTTACCCAGGGATTTTATGACTTTAAGAAATTCTTCAGAAAAGTATAATGATAGCCACTAGCCTACTACATAAAAGTCAAAAAGCACTGCCAGATATGGATGGATGTGTTAACATTCCATAATAGGTGGAGGACCGAGATATAAGTGACAGTGCACCAGTTAAGATTGGTAACATATTGAGTCTAAGGCAGCTCAAGCACAAAATAAATGCATGTATTTAAGAGGACGAATGGTAAGAATAGTGACACCCATTTCCTATGTCAATAAGCTCAAAAACTAGAAGATTGAAAAAAAAAATTAAACATGTTAGTTCTCAACTGCTGGGGGACACAAAGTTAGAACAAGAAGTTCAATCTACTTTGGTTAATCTAACTTGAAACTATTTAATCCAACAAAAAATTACTTTGAACAATGATAACAAGGGAGGACACTAAATTTATAACTGAATAAACCTTGACAGCAAACGTCAAGAAGAATTCCCCTCGAAAATTGCAAGGAACGATCAATCAATAGATGTTTTTGTTTCAAGATTGCCAATTTCACCACTAGTAACTTAAACATCTAGCAATTTTAGGATCTTTGAGAATAGAAATCAATCAAAAAGGAGGATTCAACGTCATTAAATCCTCTTAGTTTTAAACTGTTGTCTTTTAAAACCTTATTAAACCATTTTTCAATCATGTGTATCATAACATGCAATACAAATCAAACTGGCCCAATAAGACCAACATTTTTCCAATGCAAACAACTAGAACACCAAAATCAATAAAACAATCACCAAATTCCCATAGTATAATAATAACCACACTTTCAGCGGGAAAAAGATGCAACAAAAAATTTCCCAATAGATGGTATATACTAAGAAAGAGAATAGAAAAACCCAAGATTTAAAGAAGTCATTGCAAAGCAAAGCCAAACAACATGGACTACAACATTGGTTTTAAGCGAAATAAGAAAAAAGCCAAGAAAAGATTAGGCAAAGAAATGGGGAAAAGGAAAATAATAATCATAAAAAAAAAAGAGAGAGAATCAAACCAAGCTTGGTGAATTCGCCAGAAGCGAGAGCATCAGCGTAGTACTTGTCGTTGTAACGAACAGGGAAGAGAGCAGTGTTGAGCTTCTTCAGCTGCATCACGTTCTTGTCCCTCACTCCATCTAGTGATATTGCTACTTCTCGCCCAGCCCGCATTTCCTACTGTCTAATTTACTTTTAGATTACTGGTCGAAGAAAACGGAATATTTCAGAGGGGGAAAAACAATGGTGGTGAAGGATGGTACGGACAGAATCGGATTTCTTGTGTGCACAGGGAAAGGGTGGAGGCAGTCTTTTATAACAACACAGATGGGAGAGGGACTGCTTTGGAAGAAGAAAATTGGGGTTTCGTTTCCTTTTCCCACAACTTTTCTTTGATTTGGTTTTTCACATTTTAGAGTTACCATGAAATTTCTTGGGTTAGACAGACTTGAGAATTCAGCTCAGATTTGGAACCACTGTTTTACCTCGGAAGTTTGGGTTTGGGTCTCAATGTCTCAGTTTTGGGTTCCCAGCTTAGCTGATAAATAGGCCTCGGCTTAGCCCGGAGAGTGTGATATCAGTTCATTTTTTTTATTAATTTAAAAAATTGAGATATATATATATATATACATTTTAATATTAGATATATAATTATAGATAAGATATGACATACAAATAATATAAAAAACAAAAAAAAATAATGCAAATTAAAATTTTAACAAAAATTATATATGAATTTAATAAAATTTGAAAAATCTGTATTGTATTTGATGTTTCGATATATACTATTAAATTTGAGCATATATCAATTACGAATTATGATACAATGATTTTTTTATCTTTCATGTATTTGACATAAAACGAACACAAATTATCATATCTAATATAAAAATATATATACATATATATATATATATGCTATTATACTTGAGCATAATTCATGATACTCGTAAAAACTATGTTGAACATAAACACTGTCGTATTGATACATGCAATATTCGGAGCTTTAGCCTTTACCTCGATCAACCCTTGAATGTATCCCGATTCAAGTGCTTTCTTTTCATTTCTGCATCTCCAGTCTACCAAAAGATCCCATTATGATTGTCATCTGGTCACGATTTTTCTTTCTTTACAAACTCCCTTCAACTGAATTTCTTACTAAAGGAGAAGGAGAGAGAGAGAGAGAAATGATTGAGATTTGAGAAACTGAACAAGGCAAAGGCAACCATAGAAGGATGGGAAGTTGTAGCAGAACAACCGGGGCTCAACTGGGGCTTGACCCTTGGTTCAAATGCTCATTGGTTCCTAGTTGGGCTTGAATTGATTTCACAGAAAGAGAACAATTTGGCAAACCAAAGGCCTTGATTTCATAATTCTCTACTTAAAAGCCTAAAACATAAGCTAAAATTGAATAAAAATCATATATGAATATAACAAAAATTAAAAAATAAAATCATGTCTAACATGTCAACATAAATTTTAACATAAAATTTTTATATTTTAGACAACACGAACAAAAATTATATACACGAATTGTCTAACCTACCCTAGTTCATCTTATGCTCCCATCCTACGTGCCATGGCAATTATGTCTCATTTCTTACCACGGTTGTTTAAAAATATGACCAGCAACGACAGAAATTAGCAGAGCATACAAACTGGGTAGCGAACCAGAAAAAGCTTCTGTATGTCGGAACCTAACTCATCCTCTTGACCATAATTCAGCTCTGGCTCTGGTATAAGATTTTATTTCTCAGTCAAAAGATGCATTATAAGAATAAAGAAGAGGAAACATTTCCAGGCAAGTTTTCGCACAAAAGCCTACTAATAACAAATAAAAGAAACAATAAATTTTCAGTAGCAGAACTTAGCTCATCCTCTTAACCATGTATCATGGTTTTCATAAAAATTTTATTTCTCATTCAACAAATTCATTATAATACCAAAAAGAGGAAACATTTCCAAGCAAGTTTCTACAAACATGCCTACTAATAACAAATTAAAAATATAGAGTTCATTTCTGGTACATAAAACAAGGTCGCATTCTCACATGCCAAATTGCTATTTTCTACTAAGTGCATGAAATTACACTGATTTTGCAGGCCATGTTGCTTGAGCTGACATAATTATACCTACAATCACTCCAAACAGTCCAAGTGCACTGCCAAAAATCTCAATCACAAGAATCTTCACAAAAAGCGAAGAGTTTTGTGCATCAGACAGCGCACAGCTGCTTCCAATTATTCCAACGCACAATCTGTCACCAAAGCAAACCATGAGTACACAGAAATAAGCAAAATGTTCATGCGGATAATTTTACTCAAAAATTAAAGAAATAGGATAGAGAGATGAACCCGCAAACAAGGTTTGCAAAGCCAACAATTATTCCAGAAGCAAAGATTGCATATCCTGCTCTAAGAGACTCTGGGGCATATATCTGTGATGCTGGAACACTCTCTAACTTTGTTTGTAAAATAATTGCCACAATAACACCATATATAGCTACAGCTTCACAGAAGATTACACTGCAAGAAGAACAGCATTGAGTAAAAAATTACCATTTCAATGGGCAACGCAGAATTTCAAATCAATAATCAGCAATGCTGGGAAAAGTTCAACTCAGATCAAAACAAAATTTAAGATATCATCAATTTAAGATATTCTAATCCATTTCATGACTCATAACTGTTCTCCATCAGTCCATCAACTCTAATTTACAACTAATCCGGCAGATATTACATGAATTCAGTAAGTTAAGTAGCAGGCAACTTGACTCCCATTTCAATAGAAGGCAGTCCATCTCTAAATTTGCAAGGCAACATCTGGGAAAAGATTAAAAGGATCTATACACGAGAAAACTACAATTATAGCTACTCTTGTTACTCATGCTCGATTTTAAGCAAGTGCACGCCATTCCTTCCACCTTATAGCTTGATCCGAATTCCAAGCATAAACATTATATAGATCCAGGGCTTAGGGATATACCACAAACCTTAAACAAATGTTCTTAGTTTCCCCTATCTGGTTTTCCAAGGCCAGCAACAAAATCTAATTCTATTAAAGAAATCTGAAAGAATCAAGCAAAACTAAGAGCAATTTATTTATAAACTGAAGAACAAACTTAATTGATAGATTAGGGTTTATGAATAATAACAAACAGATGCTTTCCCAGATTAAATCACGCAATAAAATTAAGAAAAAAAATTACCTAATGAGATTCTTGGAAGTGATTCTAGGAGCTTTAATAGCGGCACCGATTAAACTACTCCCAGTTATGTAAATTCCCCTGTGAATAAAAAAATTAAAAAACAAGCGTTTCATAAAATTATGCCTAAAGTTTAAAGATAAAATAACAATAATTTAAAGAGATGGATACCAGGCGGCCCCAAGGACGGAGACGCCGATGGCGATGGCGATACCGATGGCGGAGAAAGTGTAAGGTGAAATCTTGACAAGAGCGGTGGCCCAGGAGCTTGAATCTCCTACCATTGATGTTCCAGCCATCTTCTTTATTAGTTGCTTTACTCCTTGATCTGATGAATTGCTGCACGATCTGATGCGATCAGGGAGAGAGAAGGGAGAGGTCTGTGTTTTTTTCCCTTTTTTTTTTTTTTTCTGGTAATTTTTAAGTTCCGACCGGAAAAAGAAAAAAATGAAATTTCGTGCTTCGAGTGAAACGTCACCGTTTCTAGATAGTTTCATTAGATTTTTCAATATATGGGATTTTTTTTTTTTTGTTACACAGTATATGGGATTTTTCTTGTAATATAGATTTTAAATTTTATTTTACAAGAAAAAGATTATATGAAACTGTGTTTCTGTTATTTAAATTATGTTAGATCATTAAAATTTTAATTATTTGTTATATATCACATGATAATTAAATTATAAGTATTTATTGCATCTATTAAGATTATGAAAATAAATGATTTTTTAACAAATTAATTACGTTATATAATTTAAATAAATATATATATATATATATATATATATATATATGTGGATATGAAATTATGTTTCGTACAGTTTTTAATCTTAAATAAAAAAATCATTTAGGATTTGATTTTTTTTAATCATTTTAAATTTAAATTATTAATTTTTAAAGTAAAATTATAAAATCGTATTAGATTAGATTGATTGGATGAAATTTTTTTAATCATTTTACTAAATTTATTTATACCACTACTGATTTGCACATTTTTTTTTCAAAATAACATCATAAATTAATTTTAACGATGTACAGTTGATAAAAAAAATCATATTTTTTTAATATTTTGGTTTTCTTTTAAAATAATTTTTTTGTTTTTGTAAAAAAATTTAATATATATATATATATGAACAATCATATTAATATATACGTATATCCTATATGTATATATAAATATACTAAAAGGAAAAATTAAACAACATTTTTTATTGATAAAAATTATTGATAAATTTAATCTAAATAAGATATTTTATTTCAAAATTCTTTAATATTATCAAATAAAACCGTATTTCTCTGTTTTAATATCAAAATAAGCCCAAGCTGTAGTCCACAATCTCAGTTTTCATATCTTCTCTGCTATCTTCTTTATGTGTAATAAAAATTTCGTAACTAAATGTATTAAAAATTTTGTAAAAATAATTAAAATCATAGAGATATAAAGATTTATCTTTATACACACTTCGATACTTAAATTAAAAAATGTTTAAACAGAATTTCAGTTAACAAAATAGAACTTAAAATTTTTTAATCATACGTATTTATAGATATCTCTATATAGTTTCAACAAGTTCAAAATAAATATTTGTTTGAATCTCAAAATTTTATTATTTTAAATTTTTTCGTATTTTAAGATCGAGACACACAATTAAATTTGAGCTAAATCACTTTTATCAAATATCAAACTAAGCCCATGCTGTAGTCCACAATCTCAATTTTCATATCCATAGAAATATCATGCTTTTCAATATTTAAAATTATCAAAAATTAAATATTAATCATTGAAATTAAAATTTAATTGTTTTACGTAATACTATTTTTCTTCTCAAAGCTAGGAACAAGTGGGATCGATTTCTCTATGAGTAAAGTAATATATAAAAATAATTAAAATTGAAACAGATTTTATTCTTACTTTTTTTTTTTTTTACATATATGACCAAATTTGATGTCTTGTTTTTTCGCAATTTTTTATTATTTTAGTTTTATTTTTTTAAAGATTTATTTAAATTTAATTAAAGAGATTTTCAATGATCCATGCCTTTTATTGTTGAACTAATCATTAAAAGCAAGATCAGTGCGAACGAAATCCTTATCATATAGAGCCGAATTGCCTCGGCCGGCCGGTGAGCACCAGATTCAACACTACCTTACTCACCTAGCCTCTTCCGGCACCCTTGGGTCTTGGCCTTCGCCGCACCTAGCTGGGTAGCCACTCACCCTGCCATGCGGCCGTCTGTGTAATTTTAGGTATGACAATACAGAACGAGAATGATATAAAAATAACATAAAATAATATAAATTAAATAATATTTTATACTTTGACAAAACCAAATTCATAGTTAACATGTTGAAATAATTTATAAAATAATAATTTAAATATTTTAAATGATATAAATATAATTTAATATAAAATATATACATAAATTATCTTTTTTTTTAAACATTTTTTTAAGAATCATGTACCTCTCGCACTCCCGAAATACGTAAGGTTAGTTTCTTTTCTGGTAACCATGAAAAATATAATGGTCCCGTTAAACTTAACTTCATCATTATAAAATAAGCACTACAAAAAAAAAAAAAAAAACAAATTTCACAACCCGGATTATCTATCTAGCTAGCAGCAGTAACAATGGCCGACGGCACATTCACGTTCACGGTCAAACGCACTGTGGTAAGCACAAGATCGTCGACGGAACATGGAAAATATTGCCACTTATCTGTCCTTGATCGTCTCATGGAGCAAAACCAAGTGAAGATTGTTTACTATTATCCCTCTCGGGGTGATGCGGAGCCTGGAGAGTGGTTCAGCAAGCTGAGGGACTCGTTGGCGACTGCGGTTACAAACTTTCCAATAATTACTGGACGATTGAAACGTAACCAGGAAGGGCAGTGGATGGTGAAATGCAATGATGGAGGAGTAAGGATGGTAGTGACCAAGGTGAAAGGCAGTGTCGAGGATTGGTTGAAGAATGTAGATAGAGAGAAGGAACTTCGGCTCGTTTATTGGGAGGAAATGTTCCCCAATCCTTATTTTTGGTCTACGTTTTATTTTCAGGTACTTTAGTGGATTTCTTTGGCTCATCGCCGAGTTCTTTTTAATCAATCTATTGTCGAGTATGAATTTAACAAATAAACAAGAAAAAAATTATCCAGACAAAATAAAATTTATATGATTCAAACAATTTGTTTATTACCATTTTAAGTTTTTTATGTTAATTTTTAAAATAATATAATATTAACGAAATTCGAACAATTTAATGTAATTAAGCTTGATTTAATTTAGATAATGAATTTTTATCCCATAAATATTTCGATGGTTTTATCTTAAATCCTCCACAAATATTCTGTTTTTTTTTATTCTCACTCATTGATCGATTAATGAAATCATTATAAATAAACATAAATATTATATGATCAGATCTTATCAGATTTTATAAACTCTAGCAATGAACTTAGTTGGAATTTTTTGTAGGTGACTGAATTCGAGAAAGGTGGAGTGGCTGTAGGCATGAGCTGCACTCACCTCCTTGCTGATCCCATCTGTGCCACCATGGTTTTCAAGGCTTGGGCTGACACAACCCTCTCGGAAATAATGTCAACTCCTCCTCTCTTCCATTCCTTGCCGCTATCAAGAGCTAATTACAACAAGAACCCAAACCAAGAATCCTATACTGACTTGATAAACCACTACAAATCCTCTATTGAGAGACCAAGTACTCCTTTGGTCACCAACTGCAAGTATGGCACCATAACTTTGTCATTCGCGGACGCCATGGTGCGGAATTGTATTGACATGGCTCAACCCACCGGTGCAGCAGGTAAGTCTTGCTCACCAGCTTTTGAGGCTTTGGCTGCACTGTTTTGGGTTTGTCTAAGCAAGGTCAAAGGAATGAAAGGAAGGCTTTTAAACATGTCACTTTGCTTAGATATGAGAAATGTCCTTGGCCTGGATCAAGGGTTTTTCGGAAACTGCATGGTTTATAACAAGGTTCATCTAGAATCTGTGAGTACTGAAAACATGTTACCAGAAGCTTCAAAGGCAATAGGAGCAGTGGTGAAAAACATTAATTCAGAAGGGATCAAGGACTTGATCGAGTGGCTGCAACGCTATGGTAATCAGTCTGCGCCATTGACGAACGGTTCTGACCTTATTTGTGCAAACTTAGAGGAAGTGAACCCATATTTAGCCAGGTTTAAAGATAAGTATGAACCATATCGAGTATCTTATTATGTGGAACCGGTGATTGGACCCGGGCAAGTTCTGATATTCCGATCACCGCCAGGTGAAGGGCCATTGAGCAGAGTGGTCATGGCTACACTACCGGAGGATGAGGCGGCTATGCTCTGCAAGGATGATCTTATTCAACGCTTCTTTCCAATTGTTTCTATGGGAACAAGCAAAAATTAGCTAGGAAAATCCCTGAATCTTAAATAATTGCTTTGAAGCAGTACTGTCACAACATATACTTCAGTTTATATTTACATAATAATGAAAATCTTTGCAAAGCTTAGCGTACATACTTCATTAGTTTAATTTTGAACTTTTAAAACTCCATTGGGTTTTGTTGATTTTATAATTAATTCATTTTTTATTATTTAAAATTTTACAATAAATATAATAAATTAGATTATTGGTCGAAATAATTGTTACACTGTAACAAGGAATGAGAGTTAAAATTGGAATGTCCAAATTTTTATCTGAAAAATATTATTATTTTATTAATTAAAAATGAAATTTTTAATTCAAATTTTATACATTATTTTTTAATATTTTTAAGATATATTTCATTTTATTAATTTCGATTGTGAACTTAAAAAATTATATATGTATTATATAATTTTCTAAAAAAGAGCTATAAAATAATAATTTAATTAAAATAATCTTCAAAACTAACCAATTATAAGAAAATTAAACATATATTTTAATGGAATAACTGTGCGATCACTCAACTGAATCTTCTTGTATGTCTTACCCAAAAGGAACAAGCCATCTAGCTAGCTAGGCTTAAATGTGGGCCGGTACGTCTTGGGTTTTTGTGGGCCAGATATTCACTTTGGGTTCGAAGTGGATCTTTCTTGGGCTCAAAATTGCGGAAGTGAAGATGAATAAATGAGGCTAATGTTTCAATGACTTCCATGGGGACTTAAATTAGCTATTTATAAAAATGTTATACTATTTTGAAAAATAATTAGAAAAACTATGGAAGTTGTTTGATCTCAAATTTTAGTTTTACAATTATATTTGATAATTTTTATACATAATTTATATTTATATTTATATTTGTTGTTGTCAAACAGAATAATGATGTATTGTCGACGTCTTCGCTTCGATTTTTGTATCACGTGTTATTCGAAACTCTGCAAGAAGAAAAATTTCTGGGTAAACACTCTCATACTTAATTCAGAAAGGGATTTAACAGAATTTCTATAAGCAAATAGAGATCTAGTTTCATAAATCATATATGTCCCCTATTTATAGGGATTAAATTCATATTTAATTACGTAGTTATCCAATAATTAATTATTTTTTACTGTTTTATGAGTCCTACAGAATCAAAAATATTTAAAGATAAAACTATCCAAACTGTATAATTTATGTCTCTCGCACTACTGTTTCCAAAACGGTAGATCCGATTTGCCACATGTTTTCTTTATGCGCCACGTAGCGTATTCTTTGTGCGTCACGTGACTCATTTTTATTTTTTATTTTTATTATTATTTTTATCATCTACAATAATATTATATCAAATTATGTTTATATAATATAAAATATAAAAATTAAGTCAACACATAACATACAAAATATTTTTTATCACTAAGAAATTTTAGAAATTTAATCTTATAAAATGGAAAGATATAGACATGCAATCCTCACATAAATGCTGAACCCCCCATTTCCAAGAAAGCAATTAGACATGTTCTTAGATGATTCTTAGATTCTTTCTATTTTTTTTTTTTGGAAATTCAAAATTTGGTTGAAATAACAAAAGGAGAATCCATCAAATCAAAAGTTTTGTTTATTCGAGCTTTAACGAGAGAATCTGTAAAATGATTGGCTTCTCTAAATATATGATAAAAAAGATAGTTTTCAAACTCAAGTACAAATTATGAAATTTGTTTATGAGATTATAATACATCCATAGGCTACCGCTAATTCAATTTAATCATATAATCACTACTATTAAAAGCACTCCCAATGATAAGCTATGGGGTTGGACTGAACTTTGCCATAACAACAATTGAGAGCGATTCAACAGCAATGAAAAGCTTTGCCAAATTCGAGTCAGCCACACCAATGTATTATTGATCTTTCTAATTTGTTCATCTCAAACCAACATTTCCAAAGATTGATTGTGTTTCCCCATCCAATACTCTTTGACTTTCAGCTCGATAACAGGACCACATGCAAAGGATCATAATGCCAGCCTATTTTTATTTTTTATTAATTAATATGCTTTCTTGCATTATTGTATATGGTCTAAACATTAAAAAAAATATATATTGGTTTTAGCATTTTTAAATGATTTCTTATCAATAAAATATTATCACAGTCAATTATATGAATATTAAAAATTATCACAAGATTTAATTTAACGATTGTTATATTTTTTTAAAAAAAGAGTCTAAATAATCTTATTTTATTGATAAAAAATGTATATAAAATTAATTAATTTTTTTTATGGATAAAAATATATCAAAGTTCACGTTTTATTTATATATTTTTTAAATTCAAATATTAACTTATACATTTTCCCAAAATTTAGGATCCAAAAGCCATAGATCTTTCACCTTTTAATTAATAACATTAAAAATGATGTTAACAATTGAAGTTGCAATATAGAATTATTAGAAAAAAATAACACAAATGCATCACAACTTAATGAATCCTTTGAACTTGTTGGTATTTCATCTCGTGTTAATTTTTATTTTTTTGATAATTAAATAAATTGCTGAGTAGATTTTATCATCAGCTAATTTATTTTTTTGGTTAACCTTATCGGTTTCTTCGATTTAATTTATTAATTAATTATGATTATAAATATCCTATAAATTACTGCCCCTCCAAAAAACGTAATCACGTTAGTTTGTTGTTTGAAAAAAATGCAAGTAGGCATTATAATTAATTAGCTATTAATTATAAGCTAGGAGATAAGAATTGACCTTAAAGCTATGGAGAACAGCTTCTGCCCTGTAAATGGTGACTTGCCAAATATTCCATTTGGTTGAAGTTTGGCATTGAACCGACATTGTACCTCTTCTAAGTTTCGTCTCTTTCTTCGACTAGCCATTATTTAAATCCAAATAACGACCAACCCAAGAATCACCCCAACCCTAAAAAAATAATTTGAAAGTGGAAATTTTAGATTTCATTAATTTCGATATGTATTTTTTATAATCACAAATATCTTCGTTCATTTTACCGTTTGAGAGTAATTTTGTTCGGATTAAAAGTGAACTAAGATAAAATTCTTCAAACAGTGACGACTCGATGATTCAAATTTTATCTCAATATCTGAAAAAAATCATTTTCACTTTTTTTAATAAATTTTTAATAATTTCGATGCATGTATGATATATATATTTTTCTTATTTTTAGTTATTAATTTTGTCTATATAAACATTATACCATATTAGTATTACGCATATCGACAATTAAAAAGAGCATATTCATGCTTTACTACTAAAAAATTGTGATTATGTTACAAACTGCCTCAGATATATGTTTATATTTTTTTATTTTAAATGAGAGACTCGAAAAAAAAATCTCAATTTTTTTTAATTTTTATCATTTTGGATATTTTTAATTAATTAGTAATTAATTTGATGTTAAGATATGGGTGGCACATACACATAATAAGATAGGTTTGGAAGCAATAAATTCTTTTAAATTAATTATAAATAAATCAAATCACTTAATATTCAAGCAGCCCACTTGGGTGCATGAACCTTAAACAATAAAATGGGGGCAAATAATTTGGGAACAAAATGCATGAAAATGCAGATTTAAATAATAATGTAATGTTGGACAAAACAGATTTTCTCCGTGGCTGTGGGGATTTCGTACACATGGGACATATGGTTATGCGTATCATCATTTATTTTTTAGGGTTCTTTGATTTCAAGAACAAATTGGGGCACATTATCGATTGTTGCCGATCACTTACTCAATTCTGACTTTTTTATACATTAAAAAATATCGACAAATTGTAACATGTGACAGATTAAAACGTTAAAATCTAAAATTTATATCTGATAAAAACATCTCTTAAATAAATATAATAAATTAATTAAACCAAACTTTGAAATTGAAATATTGATTCATGAAAATAATTCTTTATTATGTATTCTCTTTCTTATGGTTTTTTTGTATTATTTGATAGTTTGAAAAAAAAAATTCAAACTAAGAGAGATAACATGTTTTGATTTTGGTTTAATTTAGATACGAAAATAGAAAAATTAAGTTAAACAAATTCGAAAACGTGTTTAAGCTTAAGTTTAATTTAATAATATAGTCTAATTATATACTGGTTCAACTAGTTGAATAATTGAATTAAATAATTTACATATGTTTACAAGTTTTAATAAATTAATATTTGATTATAATTATAACTTTTCATGTAATATACTAAAAAAATTAAAAAGAAAATTATGGTATGGTATGATATAGTATAGTATAATTCTTTTCTAAGGCACCTTATTTTATTATTTTGAGTTTGCTCAAAGTAAAATGGAAAATTCTCAAAGTATTACATCACCTCTACCTAAAGTTGTTCATTTGGAAATCATATAGTTTGGTTAAGATTGTGACTTGTTGTAAGAACCCTAAAGAAATATGGAGAAAGTTAGGTCAACAGAATATTATTGCTTGAGAAAGATAGGAAAACCATCAAGAAAAAGGAAAGGTAAATTTCCAAGAATTTATGTCTCCTACAAAGTCAAAAATAAACCAATCATTTAAGACAAACCTGAGATCTTGCATGAAATGCAATTTGCAAAATCAATGGATATATTTTATCAATTATTATCTTATGCAATTTTTTTTTTTATTACAATTGAAAATTGAACTTGAGATTTTCAGTTTTGAAACCGATTTCAATACCATTGAGCTAATATAAGACAATTCATTGGTTATTTATATATAATATGATCATTTAACAAAATTATATGTTAATTTAAAAATCCTTTATTGTTTTTCTTCAATTAAATGGAAATGTAATAAAATTATATATCTATGTGTTAATTGTGAAATTTTAAATTTTAATTTACCATCAAAATATATAGATAATTATGGATTTATTCCAAACATTTTGTTTTTTTTTTATTTGAATTGATAAAGAAACCTGAAAGCTATGCAATGCAAATGCCTATGTTCATGCCCTTAAAATTCTTTTATTAATTTTTTCAAGGTCAACAATATTATACATGAAAAAAAGAAGTACAAAATAATTAAAAATCCAAAATTTCCCACAAAATTAGTTAATTTATTGAAGTGAAAAGTGATGTTAACTAGTCAAATTATAGTAAGAAGAATTTCTGGCCATGTCATTGGACCCCATAATAAATTTTATTCAAGAAAACATAACAGGAAATTACTAATAAGGGGGGCTAGTATAGTAAAATGAGGTTGAGATAAAAGACCAGTGCGGTAGCTTTCAGTCATAAAAGATATTTTTTATTTTTATTATTTTATTAAAAATATGCTTAATAATTATTTTTTTAATTTCATTATCCTTTCAAACTAATTTTAGTGCTTCGACTATCCAAGTCAATTGATTACTTCTAGCCAGTTATTAATTTTCCTACTATTCTGACTGCCTCTTATCTCAACCTCAATATTAATAGTAAATTTGAAGTTTACTAATTTCAATATACAATTCAAAAGTAACTATCGTTGCGATTATTAAGTTATTATCTCGACATGTATACATCAAATTTGGTCCGAACATATCTCAATCAATTGAATATTCAATTGGATGAAATTCTTATGACAAACAACATTTATTAGAATTAACTTTTTATTATTACCCTTATCAATCAAAATTAGGGATTTTATAAGATTAAAAAGTGATATCAAGTTTTAATACTAAGAAGGCATGATCATGTGTGTGTATATATATATATATATATATATATATATATGTGCACGCGTATGTATGAGAATTATTTAACAAAAGGTTAATAAAATATGACTTTATATATGATGCATTGATAGTGTATAGTTTTTATATATTGTTTATACATAAAAAAATTAATACTTTATCGAAAAACAAACTAAAATAATGTAAAGCGTTTAAAAATAAATACAAATTATTTAAGGTATAGAAACTATATATAGTCCATCTTATTTAAGGTATATTAAAATATAAAAAATTAATTTAAAAAATTAAATAAAATATATAACATTTTCTTAATCTTTCTTATAAAATTAAAATTTTTCATTGCGAATTTATATATATATATATATATATATATATATATATATATATATATATATATATATATATATATATATATATATATATATTAAAGGGGTAAAAGAAATCAAGAATCATCCTAATGATTCTTGGTGGATTGAGTAAATGATACGGACAATTCTACAATAGCTAAATTAATATCGGCTTCGTGGTTAAATTTGATCTTGATGACAATGAATCAATCTGGAAAATCCAATAAAAAATATGATTTCAGACACAGCATATCCAAACTATCTGAAAAACAATAATTATAAATGTACGTAACAGCGAATTAACAATGGCAAAATCATATATCTGCCCTTAGCTTAGGAGGACTAACAACAATATTTCCTAAGGATAACTGCAGATTTCCGGGAAAATCTCAGTGATAGAGGGGTGAACAGGCAGACATGAACAAGTACATGATTATAGATTAAATATTAGAGTTTATCCCTGTGTTTGGTTGCTGATTGTACCAACCCTAACATTTTGAAAGAAAAATTAAAAAAAAACAAAAAAATTTTAATTTAATACTTGGATTTACAGAAATATTTGTATGCTACATCCTCGAGTGATTTTCGTTATTTTCAATTCAATTTATTATTTTAATTGGTTAGCAAAAATTAAAAGAATTAAATTTTTTAGGTTTATTATATGTTTTAATATTGAATTAAAATTTATAAATACATAAATAATTAATCGGTTTATTATATATTAAAATTCATAATTTTTTTGAAATTAAATCAATAATAATCAACTGAAAAAAAAAAAACTATCAGTATTTTAAGTCCCAAAATCCACTGTGATTTGATACAGTAAAATGCATCATCATTTAATATATTAAATTAAATAATATATTGCTGTAGATTTTTCGGGTTGGCAGAAGAATCTCACATGTATCATCTATTCACCGATTTGCAATGAGATAAATAAAATAAAATATTACGTGCCAGTAGTTGCCGACATGCCGGTTCCCTGGACGGTCCGAGACAGTTTGCGATTTGTCTAAAACCTGCCTCTGTCGACCGGATCGGGGCGGAATGGAAACCGTACGTTGGGTTCTGGTCTCATTATCGTCATCCTTGGTTTTTAGCTATGGTTGGTTTAATTATTCTATTGAATTTCAACGTCATGCGTTAGGTATTTTTCCGAAAAGCTCCATTGTTTCTTAGCCTTAAACTAGTAGGGTTGGGTTATCCTATCTATAATCTTCACTCCATTTACAACTAAAATAACTATATTCTTTCTATTTTTCTAACGTCACAAGTAGATGTGAGACATGCTGGGTAAACCAATAATTGAAGTGAGATTGTTCCCGTGAGGCTCTACTTGCTGCATGGTGACAGAAATTAGAGGTAAAAAATCTCTATAAAAAGTGAATGAATGATAACCCCTTAATTTTATATCGAGATATTATTAAATTTTATTATAATATATAAATAAAAATTTATATTTATATTTATAAGATATTTTTTATAAAATAAAAACTCGTAAGATCTTCAAATCAAAATTGATAATATCTCATATATGGAGAATTTTACAGTTAAGTTAAATTTTTTTATTATAAGATCAATATAAACAAATATGATTAAATATAAATTTAGTATTAATAACTATAAAATATGTTAAAAATATCGTAAACATATAAAAATAGACATACATTTTGTAGTAAAATTATTATATGTTTTCGTCAATTAACACAGAATTTATATTTATTCTCATATGTTTTACTGACAATAAATTTACGCTTAATCATGTGTATTTACAAATTTTATTATAAAGTGAAAAATTTTAACTTTACTGTAAAAATTTTTCTCGCAAGCATGACGCCGATCTTCACATAAATTTTATCGAGAAATTGACATAAATTTCTAATCTTAATGAAGTAGTCACTTTCTTTTCTCACTTATTTTAAATTTTGATTTTTTTTTAATTTCTTATGCTTCTTATGATATATGCCACTACGTCATAAATTTCTAATTTGAATGAAGTAATCACTTTAGTTCTTTTCTCGCTTATTTTAAAATTTGAATTTTTAAATTTCCTATGGTTCCCATGATATATGCCATTACGTCATTGATCTATGTGTATACATCCTCTTAAAATTAAGTAGTCTAGTAATTTTAGACATTAAAAAATAACATTATATAAAAAAAATACACAAAAATAATACCTATTAAAATTTAAGTAAAAATTATATATTTTTTTCTTTTTTTTTTATTATTTTGGCATGAATGGACATGATAACTTACATGTTGTATGAAATTTAATACAGTTATAAAATAAAATATATACTAGTGATCAGAACTAAAGGTAATTAAATGTAAAAATAAGATAAAAAATATATCATTGCAATTGAAATGTATGTATTTCTCGTCCATTGATTCCATAATTATAAACACTATTTATATAATAATAATATATGAATAATTATTTAATACATCATTAGAGAAGTTTTTTATTTCATAAACGAAATTAAGATAATTACATTTATTTTTTATTTTTTAAATATTTTTAATTGATATGTATTATAATTTTAATTTGCTTATAAAATAAAATTTTTTAGTATTGATGTATTAAATATTATTCCTATATATATATATATATCATAATTAAAAAAAAAAAAGAATCCGCATGTTGTTTGATGCTCCTGAAAAAGAACAGAGAAAGCCACTAAGGCAATTTTTTATAATTTATTTATTTTTTCTCTGTCCATTGACTTCAATATTTATAAACACTGAAATCGAGAAAGATACACATATATCTTACGGTGAGCTGCTATCCAGCTCTAAAATTCATGAATTCATGAATAAATTTCTTTGCAGGAAGGCAACGAAGAACGTTCTTTCAGGCCTTTGTTTTGAGTTATATTGAAAATCCATTGTTGCATTGGATTGGCATTGGCCGAAAAAATGGAGAGTGATGATGCATTTAGAGTCAGCAGTTTACGTGTTGGAAGTTCCAGCATTTGGAGGAACAATTCCATGGAGGTTTTCTCCAGGTCTTCTCGTGAAGAAGATGATGAAGAAGCCTTGAAATGGGCTGCTTTAGAGAGACTGCCTACCTACTTGCGTGTAAGGAGAGGAATACTCACAGAAGAAGAAGGACAATCAAGGGAGGTTGATATAAAGAATCTTGGGTTCATTGAGAGAAGGAATTTGCTGGAAAGGCTGATAAAAATTGCAGAAGACGATAATGAGAGGTTCTTGTTGAAGCTCAAGGAACGCATTGATAGGTAAGTTCTGCCATTTATTTTTTTCATCTTTTCTCTCTTCTGATTGTTTGATGCATTTAAGTTGATGGAAATTGTTGTTTTTGTTGTTGTCTTCCATGGATTATCGAACTCCAACCACAGAGTTGGACTCGATATGCCAACAATTGAAGTCCGGTTTGAGCATTTAAGTGTTGAAGCAGAAGCTTATGTAGGAAGTAGAGCATTACCAACCATTCTCAACTTCTCTGTAAATATTGTAGAGGTACTCGTTGAATCAGAAGCCTGATTTGTTCTATATTCAGCTGCCAACTCTGCATCTTTTAATTGAACAGACCTTACCAACTTTTCTACCTTGCTGTTTTTATTAAGGGACTCTTGAGTTACCTGCATATTCTTCCCAGCAGAAAGAAACCTTTACCAATCCTTAATGATGTAAGTGGAATTATCAGACCTGAAAGGTAAGAAGAATACTATTAATTTCTACCTCGGATTTAATCGATCATAATCTCTTGAAATGATGGCAACACTCATTTCTTTGATCAAACTTCTTCAGAATGACATTGCTTTTAGGGCCCCCAACCTCAGGCAAGACCACATTATTACTGTCTTTGGCTGGAAAGCTCGGTAAAGATTTGAAAGTGAGAAACTAAATTTCATTGTCTTATTTGAAACACTTTTTTTTTTTTTGCCTGGAGATTAGTTGATTAGCATTAAGGTCTAACATGGATATATATGAAAATCTCAGTTTTCAGGCAGAGTGACTTACAATGGACATGGAATGGAAGAATTTGTACCACAGAGAACATCAGCTTATATAAGCCAGTATGATCTTCATATAGGAGAAATGACAGTAAGAGAAACATTAGCTTTTTCAGCAAGATGTCAAGGGGTTGGACCTCGTTATGGTAAAACTGAAGAAATCCTCCATTTTTACATGCAATTGGTCTGAAAAGTTTGATTTTTGTATGTAAATGTCCCTTTTTGCCATTTGGGAACTGGCAGAGATGCTGGCAGAATTGTCTCGCAGAGAGAAAGAAGCAAATATCAAGCCCGATCCTGATATTGATATCTATATGAAGGTAAGACAACAGAGTAGTGTAAAGTAGAAATCCCACGAGATATTGTGAAAATCTGTTGTATTATATATGTAAAGATTTGAACTCATATTTATTTGTGAGGTTCTTAAAAACATGAGACTTTCGGATGAAGCCGATATCTCCACAGTAAAGAGAAAAAAAAAAATTTCAGTTTAGTTTTTCACTGGTTCATTTAAATCGAGAGAAGTGGTTTTTTCTGCTGTTCAATCACATTGTAATGTTAAATTTGCAGGCCGCAGCACTAGAGGGACAGGAAGCCAGTGTAGTTACAGATTATATTCTGAAGGTAAACATTTCAGATTTAAGCTAAGGAGACAAAAAACAAAAGACGAGGCAGAAAAGATTTTATTTTCTATTGTCTGTTAAGTATCTAATATTGGAAGTTTGCAGATATTGGGGCTTGAAGTTTGTGCAGATATCATGGTGGGAGATGAAATGATACGAGGTATTTCGGGTGGACAGAGAAAGCGAGTCACTACAGGTAAATCTTGTTCAATGTTTTTCTGACAAGCAAATGACAGAAAATGTCTTATGATTCCCAAATTTTTGGACCAATGAATCATGATTTTGATCCGTTTTCACACCAAAATTTTTACAGGGGAGATGCTGGTTGGACCAGCAAGGGCTCTGTTCATGGATGAGATTTCTACTGGTTTGGACAGTTCAACAACATTTCAGATAGTGAATTCACTGAGGCAATCCATTCACATCCTCAACGGGACGGCTCTTATCTCTCTCCTCCAGCCAGCTCCAGAAACATACGACCTGTTTGATGATATAATTCTGCTTTCAGATGGACAGATTGTTTATCAAGGTCCCCGGGAAAATGTGCTTGAGTTCTTCGAGTACATGGGTTTCAAGTGTCCTGAAAGAAAAGGAGTTGCCGACTTCTTACAAGAAGTAATTCTAATTTTAACCAGAATCTGAGTATTATTATTATTATTATGAAACAGTCTGATATTGTTTCTGTTTGAAACAGGTGACTTCAAGGAAAGATCAGGGGCAGTATTGGGCAAGTAAAGAGGAGCCTTACAGGTTTATCTCTGCCAAGGAATTTGCTGAAGCATTTCAGTCCTTCCACATTGGTCAAAAGCTAGGCGATGATCTTGCAATTCCGTTTGACAAGTCCAAAAGCCATCCAGCTGCTCTGACAAAAGACAAGTATGGTGTTTCCAAGAAGGAATTGTTGAAAGCTTGTGCATCCAGGGAATTTCTTCTAATGAAGAGGAACTTATTCGTTCATGTTTTCAAAATGGTTCAAGTGAGTAAAGATATTCTTAAAGAGACTAAACATGTTATAAGAATATGCCTGGAACATTGTTAAGTCCAACTGATTGTTCTCTGCTTGGTGAAATTTTCAGCTCATATTAATCTTGCTCATAACAATGACAATATTTCTAAGGACAGAGATGCACCGAGATACATTAACAGATGGTGGGATTTTTTTGGGAGCTCTGTTCTTTATTCTCATTATGATCATGTTCAATGGATTCGCGGAGCTCGCAATGGCCATCTTGAAACTTCCTGTCTTCTACAAGCAAAGAGACCTTCTCTTCTATCCTCCATGGGCATATTCTCTACCTGGATGGATTCTTAAGATCCCAATCAGCATCTTAGAAGTTACCATCTGGGTTTTCTTGAGTTATTATGTCATTGGTTTTGACCCAAATGCTGGGAGGTGAGAAACTAGCTATACCATATATGTTATGGTCTGTATTTTGAGTGTCACAATTTAATGAAAGCTCTCATTGACAGGTTTTTCAAGCATTACCTAGTACTCATATGTCTTAGCCAGATGGCATCAGGACTATTACGTTTAATGGCAGGATTAGGAAGAAATATAATTGTTGCAAACACTTGTGGTTCATTTGCTTTACTTGCTGTTCTTGTTATGGGAGGATTCATCTTAACCCGAGGTGAACCAAATCTAAAAATCCAATTTATTATCATTATTTTCTCAAAGATCTATATTGAGTTTTGATGGTGATTACCACATTTTGCTGCACCAGATGATGTTAAGAAATGGTGGATATGGGGTTACTGGATCTCACCATTGATGTATGGACAGAATGCCATAGCTGTGAACGAATTTCTAGGGAAGAGTTGGAGTCATGTAAGCAACACTTTCTTGAATGTTGACAAAAGAAGTAAATTTGAAAGTGAAGCATGAGAAATTGGAAAACTTGTTTTGATCAGAAGAAATTACTAAACATCTCTGTAAATATTTGAACTGTAGGTGCCTGCCAACTCTACAGAACCATTAGGAGTTTCTATCTTAAAGTCTCGTGGAATTTTCCCTGAAGCACAGTGGTACTGGATTGGAGTGGGGGCTTTGATTGGATACTGTTTCCTATTCAATTTCCTTTTCACATTGGCATTAAAGTATCTTGACCGTAAGTTTCTCTCATTAGATTTGTCAGGTTTCAAGCATGAAGCTTATTTTCTGATAGATTGATTTGATTCAGCATTTGGGAAGCCTCAAGCTGTAATATCTAAAGAAACTCTAGCTGAGAAGCTTGCTAGCAAGACTGGAGAGATTGTTGAGCTATCATCATGGGAAAAAGGTACTTCTGGTGAGTCTTCAACTAAATTGAACAATAGTGAGTTATATTCCCGATGCTCCATTGTGATACTGATGCTGTAACATGATAAATGCAAAAATAATGCAGAGAGAGGGAATGAAAGCCAAAGAAGTGCATCATCGAGGTCACTGTCTGCAAAAGTTGGGAGTATCAATGAAGCTACACAGAACAGGAAGAGGGGCATGGTTCTTCCTTTTGAACCCCTTTCTATGAGCTTTGATGAAATCAAATATGCTGTAGATATGCCACAGGTATCTTAACTTCTATCAGGACGATAGAATATGCTTCAAAACTAGGAACTAGGGAACATAGGCAAATGAGGTGCCAAGTTTCAAGCATTTCATGTAGCTTTTGGTTAAATATTTACCGGATAAATAATTTTGCTCCATACATGAAAATAAAATATTACTGTGCAAAATTTTACTGGATTTTTTTCATAAACTCCAGGGTTTCTTGATTAGCATAAATACCTTAAGAAATTAAAACAATGTTCTGATAGAACTTTTCATCCTGAATTCTTACAATGCTTTCAGGAAATGAAAGCTCAAGGTGTTTCTGAGGATCGGTTAGAACTTTTGAGGGGAGTGAGTGGTGCTTTCAGGCCTGGAGTCCTGACGGCTCTGATGGGTGTTAGTGGTGCTGGCAAGACCACTCTAATGGATGTTTTGGCTGGAAGGAAAACTGGTGGTTATGCTGAGGGAACAATCAAAATTTCAGGGCATCCAAAGAAGCAGGAAACATTTGCTCGCATATCCGGGTACTGTGAGCAAACAGACATCCATTCCCCCCATGTTACCGTATATGAGTCCTTGCTTTTCTCCGCATGGCTTAGACTACCCCCAGAGGTCAAATCTGAGACCAGGATGGTATGTTGTTCCTTACTTCCGCTATCTTCTTATCTTTTCTACAGTACAAAGAAGTAATGTATTTGCTTTTGAGAGCATTTCTGGCTTTGAATTAATAGAAACTAGAAAAGTTAAATAGAAGTAGTGACAAAACATTAAGATAGTTTGCTTAGGTATGCAAGCAATATTTGTTTTAAACAAATTGATGTGTTGCAGATGTTCATTGAGGAAGTCATGGAGCTTGTGGAGCTAACCCCTTTAAGGGAAGCACTTGTAGGATTGCCTGGGGTGAATGGTCTTTCAACTGAGCAACGCAAGAGGCTAACAATTGCTGTTGAACTTGTTGCCAATCCATCTATTATATTCATGGATGAGCCTACCTCTGGTCTTGATGCCAGGGCTGCAGCGATAGTAATGAGAACAGTGAGGAACACTGTGGATACAGGGCGAACTGTGGTGTGTACCATCCACCAACCAAGCATCGATATATTTGATGCATTTGATGAGGTGAGAATTATTTCCAAATTTTGGCTGCCATTTATCTCTTTTGGCATCTTAAAACTAATGCAAGTACATAATCATTGGGAAAAAAAAAAACACAGCTACTTTTGTTGAAAAGAGGAGGTGACGAAATCTATGTGGGTCCATTAGGCCGCCATTCTTGCCATCTGATAAACTATTTTGAGGTTAGTCTCATGAATACATGATATTAGTTGAATATTTTTATGCCTGTTGCTTAATTCCGGAGAGATTTTTCTTGCTGAAGGAAATAAATGGAATCCCAAAGATAAAAGATGGTCACAATCCAGCAACTTGGATGTTGGAGATTACTTCAGCTGCACAAGAAGAAGCCCTTGGTGTCAACTTTACCAACATATACAAGAATTCGGAACTATATAGGTAGGATCACCTGACAGACTCAGAAAGTGAAAAAACAAGAGTCTAGGAATTCATGGTTTAATTTTAAAATTACATCAAGTCAAAGTGTCTAATTATTATTGTAAACCTAGCTCTATAAGTAGTAGATGTTTCTGAGTTTCTTATTGCAGAACTGTTGACGTTTGATGCATATATTTTTGTGTTATTCACTGATGCTGTAAAATAATGCTACAGGAGAAACAAGGCATTGGTTGAGGAACTAAGCAGTCCTGCTCCTGGTTGCAAGGATTTATACTTCCAGACAAGATATTCTCAATCTTTTCTCACTCAATGTATTGCTTGTCTATGGAAGCAGTACTGGTCTTACTGGCGAAACCCTCCATACACTGCAGTGAGATTTTTATTCACAACGGTCATTGCTGTATTGTTTGGGACAATATTCTGGGATCTAGGTTCCAAAAGGTACATAAATATTTAATGCAAATAGTTAAACGACCAGCAAAGTACTTCTGTTCTATTCTCTGATCAATCGAAATGCTTGGTAATTGCAGAACAAGGCAACAGGACGTCTTAAATTCAATGGGTTCTATGTATGCAGCTGTTCTGTTTATAGGATTTCAAAATTGTGCATCAGTTCAACCAGTTGTGGCAGTTGAAAGAACAGTCTTTTATAGAGAAAGAGCAGCTGGGATGTATTCAGCACTACCATATGCATTTGGACAGGTAAATATTGCCCTTGTTTTTAGAGATTCAGCAAATCATATTTTCTAGGCTCTGGAAACACGCTGATGCTTACAAATAATCTTGCAGGTTGTGATTGAGCTGCCATACATTTTGATTCAAACTGTCATTTATGGGGTTATAGTGTATGCCATGATTGGATTCCAATGGGAAGCTTCCAAGTTCTTCTGGTTTCTCTTCTTTATGTATTTCACCTTCTTATACTTCACTTTCTACGGAATGATGACTGTGGCTGTCACTCCAAACCACAACATTGCTGCCATAGTTTCATCTGCATTCTTTGCAATATGGAATCTTTTCTCAGGATTCATCATCCCCCGAACGGTAAGCATTAGAAACCCTTCTGCATACTTTCTCACTACAAAGAATCAGACCATGTTCTGATGAAATTGTTCACATGACAGAGGATTCCTGTGTGGTGGAGATGGTACTACTGGGCTTGCCCCGTTTCCTGGACCTTGTATGGACTAATTGCATCACAATATGGAAACATAGAAGGCACCTTTGATTCTGGTGAATCTGTGGAACATTATATAAGAAACTACTTCGGTTTCAGACATGAATTCCTGGGAGTCGTGGCAATCGTAGTAGTTGGAATATGTGTGCTCTTCGGATTCATCTTTGCCTTCTCAATCAAGGCATTCAACTTCCAGAAGAGATGATGAAAGTAGCATTGACATGGCTACCAGCAGGCTATTTCAGAAACTGCAAATCCAAATAAGTTTTGCTCATCATATAATATACACAATAATTATATCCACAACAGACCCCATCAGGTTCTAACAGAAGAAGGAAGATAAGTGTAAGCAATAAGGTTTTGTCAACTTTGCTCTCATGGGTATTGTATAGTTTTTCTAGTTCTTTATGTTTTTCATTGTTGTTGGTTTTTTTCTCATTTGGCAAGCATTACAATATAGATTTTCATATTTGTATGTAGAACTCCCACTTGTATTTAGAGTTTGACAGTAAAAGAAATGACATAATACATAGTACTGAAAGCAAATCTTGTCTTTTTTTTTTTTATTCATAAAAAAAAAATATAAAAAAAGCATTGAGTCAAATTTAATTTACCTATCATCTATTTTTTAATAGAGTGATAAAAGAATTCCCATACACAAAAACAACTCCAAATTTTGAGGGACTTGCAAATCTAAATTTCTCAACACACCCTGCATTGTAATTAGAGATGTAATCGAATTACAACTCCATTTTAAAGCATTTGTTATATTTATTTGCTTTTATAACTTAAATTTACATTTTTAATTTAATTTAAAATTTTATCTCATACGTTGTTTGAAGAATTTTTAAATTTTTTCGTTAAATTAACGTGAATAATTAATTGTGCTATGTAGATATATAATAACTTTAAAACGTTTATAAAATACGAAAACATTCTCAAGTATTGATTCAAATTATAATATCCCTAATATTAAGATGTAAAGTTTTGTAAATCTAAACTATTTTAGTTTTCATCATTTACATTTTCCTTTCCTCAAATTAAAGACTTTTTGGGTAAAAAATTAAGTTTATATTTGATGTTTTCAGTCAATCATAAAGTGTCATTTTATTAATTAATAAAAATTTAAAAATGCTCATATCTTTAAAAATAAATTAAATAACTTTTACAATATTTAATTTTAAAGCTTAAACATTCTTAAACTTTGTTCATCAATGAATTGACACTATGTGGATAAAGGTTATATACTGTTGGTGCATCAAATATAAATTTTAAAAAAAATTCGAGAACATCAATATGGTTAGAATGACATTGTTATATGATAGTGAATATTTGATGATTAAAAGACTGCAAATACAAAAGATGAATCTAGTAGAAATGCAAATATTACTGTGGATGTGCAGATATATAAAAAATGATAGAATAAGAAATGAAAACATTCGTAAAAAAATTGAAGTTGTAATTATCGAAAATAAAATGAGTTAAAATCATTTACGTTGATTTGAATACATATAACGTAAATCTATGAATGCTCCAGTTAAGAAAGTTGAGGTTATGAATGTGGAAAAAAGAAATAAGGATAAGGGAAGACCGAAAAAACTTAAAAAAAGTCATTCTCCAAGATATAACGGCACAAAGATTGGAAGAACAGGTTGTCTGAGATATGAAAGAATAGAGAAGAAGAATTCATGTTGATTGAGTTAATGTGAGTTTATATATTAGTTCATGTAACCTATCACAATCCTCAATCTATTGAGATAAAAACTCTAATAAGATGATTAAATTCCTTCAATAGCTATATATTATTTAATATGCTTAAAAATTTTATTTTGATTGATAAACTCTTTAAAAATCTCCTTGCAAATATATCTTATGTAATATATTTTGTATTTTTCTAATTTTTAAACTAAATTTTTAAATGAAATTATTAATCATTACTATAAAGGGGTTTATTTATTTTCCATGGTAGCTGAATTGAGACCAAATTTTTTTATTATTTTAGAAAGCTTAGAGGTTATTAAATTTTAAGAAATTAATTTAGAAGAATTTTACCGTGTGTGTGTATATATATATATATAATATCAAACATTAATAATAAAGTTTTTTAATTTCACTAGTAGAGTTAAAAAATTGTCATATATCTCATTTTTTAATTAATTTTTTTATTTTTTTAATATTCTTTAAAAAGTATATTTTTAATATTCCCTATCAATTATGAGATGATAAGATTATTTATTTATAATATTTTAATTACCATACATTATTACCGTATAAGAACACATCATTAACAATTTAAAAAATTACCATATAATAATAGGGCAGCAACCCATTATATAAATAAAAATTATTTATAGAAATTCTTTAATAATTGAAACTAAATAATAATGCACGGTTATATTTTGATATAATCATTAGGCATTTATTGTTACGTGAATGAAATTAATAATACAATAAGAATTAATTTATACTTATATGATTATTATGCAAAAATAGGTCAGTATATAAAAAGAAGTTGTTTATTTATACAATGATGGCTTGTGTATATATTTATGGAAATGAAATCAACAACACCATTGATAATTATTTATAATTATATGATTACCATACAAAAATACGTCATTGACTCATTGTATAAAGGTAAATTATTTATTTTATACGATTTTAATTACCATACATGCTACTATATATATTTATGAAAATAAAATCAACAATAACATTGGTATTTATTTATACTTATATGATTATCCTGTAAGAACAGGTCATTAACTAATTATATAAAAAGACCATCAACAAATTAATAATTACCAAACAATAATAGATAATTATTTATACTTAGTTTAACACTTATTACCCTTCTTTAAAATTACCTCATTTGAACCAAAAAAAAAAAAGAAGAATTAACTCATTATATAAAGAGATATTCTTTATACTATAATAATTTCATACAAGAACATGTAATTAATCCATTATATAAAGAAAAATTATTTATACAATAATAATTACAATACAAAAAATCTTAAATAAATTTAAAAAAATTATTTAAACTATAATATATAACTATTAAAAATTAAAAAAATAAAAATAAATGTATTTTACATATCATTAAAAGAGAGTTCCCACGACACACACACACACACACATATATATATATATATATATATATATATATATATATAATCATTATCTTTTCATATGGAACTTTAAAAAAAAAAAATCATCTTATGTTTAATCCTCTTAAAAATAAATAAAGAAAAAACAAAGTCTAATTTATTATTATCTTTTTAAAAAAAAATCAAATTTAAAATTCGAATTTTCTTTCTCGATGTAACTCTTACGAATCAAAATAGAGTATTATCTCCATATGTGATGTTATAGTCAAGAATTCTGTGTCTTGATTTCTACTGCTCTTTACTTATAACCCACTGATTTTATAGTGAGTGTCCTGCAAACTCCGATATTAATAAACACTGAAATGGAGAAAGATTCACTTATATCTGAGCTGTCATCCAACTCTAAATTCATGAACAAGTTTCGTTTCTTTACGCCATTGTTTTGAGTTATAGTGAAAATCTATTATTGCATTGGGTTGGCATTGGCCAAAAAAAATGGAGGGTGATGATGCATTCAGAGTCAGCAGTGCACGTATTGGAAGTTCTAGCATTTGGAGGAACAGTCCCATGGAACTTTTCTCCAAGTCTTCTCGTGAAGAAGATGATGAAGAAGCCTTGAAATGGGCTGCTATTGAGAAACTGCCTGCCTATTTGCGTGTAAGGAGAGGAATACTTACTGAAGAAGGCAAAGCAAGGGAGGTTGATATCAGGAATCTTGGGTTCATTGAGAGAAGGAATTTGCTGGAAAGGCTGATAAAAATTGCAGAAGATGATAATGAGAGGTTCTTGTTGAAACTTAAGGAACGAATTCATAGGTCAGTTTTTACTTTTTCCATCTTCCTTTTTCTCTTCTGATTGTTTGATTGACGGAAATTGTTGTTTTTGTTGTTATTGTTTTCCATGGATTATCAAACTCAAACCACAGAGTTGGACTTGATATGCCAACAATTGAAGTCCGGTTTGAGCATTTAAGTGTTGAAGCAGAAGCTTATGTGGGAAGTAGAGCATTACCCACCATGTTCAACTTCTATGAAAATATTCTAGAGGTAATCGTTGAATATGAAACAAGCTTTATTCTGTATTCAGCTACCAATTTTGCTTCTTTTAATCGAACAGACCTTACCAACTTGTCTACCTTCCTGTTTTTCGTAAGGGATTCTTGAGTTACCTGCATATTTTTCCCAGTAGAAAGAAACCGTTGCCAATCCTTAATGATGTCAGTGGAATTATTAGACCTCAAAGGTAAAAATGAGTATTTTTCTACCTTAGATTTCAGAAATCGATATAATCTCTTGAAATGATGGGAACACTCATTTCTTTGATCAATCTTTTTCAGGATGACATTGCTTTTAGGGCCCCCAAGCTCAGGCAAGACCACATTACTGTTGTATTTGGCTGGAAAGCTCGGCAAAGATTTGAAAGTAAGAAACTAAACTTAATTTTCTTATTTCAATCTTTTTATGCTGGAGATTAGTTGACTGGCGTTAAGGTCTAACATGGGTATACATGAAAATCTCAGTTGTCAGGCAGAGTGACTTACAATGGACATGGAATGGAAGAATTTGTACCACAGAGAACATCAGCTTATATAAGCCAGTATGATCTTCATATAGGAGAAATGACAGTAAGAGAAACATTAGCTTTTTCAGCAAGATGTCAAGGGGTTGGACCTCGTTATGGTAAAACTGAAGAAATCCTCAACTTTTACATGCAATTGGTCTGAAAAGTTTGATTTTTTTTTATTTAAATGTTTCTTTTTGCCATGTGGTAATTGACAGAGATGCTGGCGGAATTGTCTCGTAGAGAGCAAAAGCAAATATCAAGCCTGATCCTGATATTGATATCTATATGAAGGTAAGACAACAGAGCAGGGATACTCAACAAAAAAATTAGTTCAGTTTTGCACTGGTTCATTTCAATTGGGAGAAGTGTTTTTTTTTTTCTGTTAAATGAGACAATAATGTGAAATTTTCAGGCTGCAGCACTAGAGGGACAAGAGGCCAGTGTAGTTACAGACTATATTCTGAAGGTAACAGATTTCAGATTCAAGCTAAGGAAACAAAAAAAGCAAAAGAAAAGACAGAAAATAATATATATATATATATATATATATATATATTTTTTTTATGTCTGTTAAGTATCTAATACTGGAAGTTTGCAGATATTGGGGCTTGAAGTTTGTGCAGATACCCTGGTGGGAGATGGAATGATACGAGGCATCTCGGGTGGACAAAGAAAGCGAGTCACTACTGGTAAATCTTATTCAATGATTTTCTGACAAGTAATTGACAGAAAATGTAATTGATTCCCAAAATTTCTACAGGGGAGATGTTGGTTGGACCAGCAAGGGCATTGTTCATGGATGAGATTTCTACTGGTTTGGACAGTTCAACAACGTTTC
Organism: Firmiana major; assembly: GCA_033439115.1. Classification (NCBI taxonomy): domain Eukaryota; kingdom Viridiplantae; phylum Streptophyta; class Magnoliopsida; order Malvales; family Malvaceae; genus Firmiana; species Firmiana major. The sequence continues at coordinate 79,518,715 of CM065900.1, read as the reverse complement.
AAATAGTGAATTCACTGAGACAGTCCATTCACATCCTCAACGGGACAGCTCTTATCTCTCTCCTCCAGCCAGCTCCAGAAACATACGACCTGTTCGATGATATAATTCTTCTTTCAGATGGACAGATTGTTTATCAAGGTCCCCGGGAAAATGTGCTTGAGTTCTTCGAAAACATGGGTTTCAAGTGTCCTGAAAGAAAAGGAGTTGCTGACTTTTTACAAGAAGTAAATCTACTTTTAACCAGACTCTGAGTGTAATTATTACCATTAAATATTCTGTTTGAGTATAAGTGTAATTCTTTCGGGTCATTTATCATGGTGTGCAACAGGTGACATCAAGGAAAGATCAGGAGCAGTATTGGGCAGGTAAAGAGGAGCCTTACAGGTTTATCTCTGTCAAGGAGTTTGCCGAAGCATTTCAGTCTTTCCACATTGGTCAAAAGCTAGGCGATGATCTTGCAATTCCATTTGACAAGTCCAAAAGCCATCCAGCTGCTCTGACAAAAGACAAGTATGGTATTTCCAAGAAGGAACTGCTGAAAGCTTGTGCATCCAGGGAATTTCTTCTAATGAAGAGGAACCTATTCGTCTATGTTTTCAAAACGATTCTAGTAAGTAGATAAATTCTTAAAGACACTAAACGTTCTTAAAATATGCCTGGAACATAAGTCCAACTGATTGTTCCCTTGTTGGTGAAATTTTCAGCTCATTTTAATGGGGCTCATGACAATGACAATATTTCTAAGGACAGAGATGCACCGAGATACATTAACAGATGGTGAGATTTTTATGGGAGCTCTGTTTTTTACTCTCATTATGATCATGTTCGATGGGTTCACGGAGCTTGCAATGACCATCTTGAAACTTCCTGTCTTCTACAAGCAAAGAGACCTTCTCTTCTATCCTCCATGGGCATATTCTCTACCTGCATGGATTCTTAATATCCCAATCAGCATCTTAGAAGTTACCGTCTGGGTTTTCATGAGTTATTATGTCATTGGCTTTGACCCAAATGCTGGGAGGTGAGAAACTAGCTATACCATATATGTTATGTTATTGTCTATAATTTGTGTCAGAATTTAATTAATGCTCTCGTTCACAGGTTTTTCAAGCATTACCTATTACTCATATGTCTTAGCCAGATGGCATCAGGATTATTCCGAGTAATAGCAGGATTAGGAAGAAACATGATTGTTGCAAATACTTGTGGTTCATTTGCTATATTTGCAGTTCTTGTTATGGGAGGATTCATCCTAACACGAGGTGAACCAAATATAAATATTCAATAGATATAATTATTATTGTTATTGTCATTATTTTCTCAATGATCTTATTGAGTTTTGATGGTGTTTACCACGTCCTGCTGCATCATATAATATCAAGAAATGGTGGATATGGGGTTACTGGATCTCACCTTTGATGTATGGACAGAATGCCATAGCTGTGAACGAATTTCTAGGGAAGAGCTGGAGTCATGTAAGAAACACTTTTCTTGATGTTGACAAAAGAAGCAAATTTGAAATTGAAGCATGAGAAATTGGAAAACTTGTTTTGATCACCAGCAATCACTAAATATCAGAACATATTGGTACTGTAGGTCCCTGCCAACTCTACCGAACCATTGGGAGTTTTGATCTTAAAGTCTCATGGAATTTTCCCTGAAGCACATTGGTACTGGATTGGAGTGGGGGCTTTGATTGGATACTGTTTCCTATTCAATTTCCTTTTCACATTGGCAATAAAGTATCTTGACGGTAAGTTTCTCTCATTAGATTTGTCAGGTTTCAAGTATGATGCTTCTTTTCTGATAGATTAAATTGATTCAGCACCTGGGAAGCCTCAAGCTGTAATATCTAAAGAAATTCTAGCTGAGAAACTTGCTAGCAAGACTGGAGAGAATGTCGGGCAATCATCAAGGGAAAAAGGTTCTTCTGGTGAGTCATTAAATAAATTAAACAATAGTCAGTTATATTCCCAGATGCTACATTGTATTACTCTTGCTGTAACACGATAAATGCAAAAATAATGCAGAGAGTAGAAAAGAAAGCCAAAGAAGTGCAAAAGAGAACAGGAAGAGGGGCATGGTTCTTCCTTTTGAACCCCTTTCTATGAGCTTTGATGAAATCAAATATGCGGTAGATATGCCACAGGTATCTTAACTTTTATCAGGAGGATACAAAATGTTTCAAAACTAGGAACTAGGGAACATAGGCAAATGAGTTGCTAAGCTTCAAGGCATTTCGTATAGATATTGGTTACTGGATACAATGATTAAGCTCCAGACATGAAAATACAAATATTACTGTGCAAAATTTCTTGGATTTTTTTTTCATAAACACCAGGGTTTCTTGACTAGCATAAATACTTGAAAAAAAATTAGAACTTAATAAAATGTGCTGATAGAACTTTTCATCCGAGTTCTTACAATGCTTGCAGGAAATGAAAGCTCAAGGTATTTCTGAGGATCGGTTGGAACTTTTGAGGGGAGTGAGTGGTGCTTTCAGGCCTGGAGTCCTAACAGCTCTGATGGGTGTTAGTGGAGCTGGCAAGACCACTCTAATGGATGTGTTGGCTGGAAGGAAAACTGGTGGTCATGTTGTGGGAACAATCAAAATTTCAGGGTATCCAAAGAAGCAGGAAACATTTACTCGCATATCTGGATACTGTGAGCAAACAGACATCCATTCCCCCCATGTTACAGTATATGAGTCCTTGATTTTCTCTGCATGGCTTAGACTACCCCCAGAGATCAATTCTGAGACCAGGATGGTATGTTGTTAATTGCTTCCGCTATTTTCTTATGTTTTCGATAGAGCAAAGAAGTAATTTAGTTGCATTCGAGAGCATACCTGGTGTTTGAGTTAATAGAAACTAGAAAAATTAAATGGCAGTGACAACATTAAGACAGTTTGCTTTGGCATGTAAACAATATTTGTTTTAAACAAACTGATGTGTTACAGATGTTCATTGAGGAAGTCATGGAGCTTGTGGAGCTAAACTCATTAAGAGAAGCACTTGTAGGATTGCCTGGGGTGAGTGGTCTTTCAACTGAGCAACGCAAGAGGCTAACGATTGCAGTTGAACTTGTTGCCAATCCATCCATTATATTTATGGATGAGCCTACCTCTGGTCTTGATGCCAGGGCAGCAGCTATAGTAATGAGAACAGTGAGGAACACTGTGGATACTGGACGAACTGTGGTGTGTACCATCCACCAACCAAGCGTCGATATATTTGAAGCTTTTGATGAGGTGAAAATCTTTTCCTAATGTTGGCTGCCATTTATCTCTTTTGGCTTCTTAAAACTAATACAAGTACATAATCATGGGAAAAAAAACACAGCTACTTTTGTTGAAAAGAGGAGGTGAAGAAATCTATGTGGGTCCATTAGGCTGCCATTCTTGTCATCTGATAAAGTATTTTGAGGTTAGTTTCATGAAGGCATGATATTAGTGTAGTACTTTTATACCTGTTGCCTAATTCCTGTGAGATTTGCTTGTTGAAGGAAATAAATGGAATCCCAAAGATAAAAGATGGTTACAATCCAGCAACTTGGATGTTGGAGATTACTTCAGCTGCACGAGAAGAAGCCCTTGGTATCAACTTTACCGACATATACAAGAATTCGGAACTATATAGGTAGGATCACCTGTCAGACTCAGGAAGTGAAAAGACAAGGGTCTAGGAGTTCATAGTTTAATTTTAAAATCACATCAAGTCAAAGTGGTTAATTGTTATTGTAAACCTTGCTCTGTAAGTCGTTGATGTTTCTGAGTTTCCTATTGCAGAATTCTTTAACTGATTCGGAATGCAAACAGTCATACTATAACATAATTACCCAAGTCCTTGTTAGATTGTTGAAGTTTGATGCACAAATTTTTGTTATACTCACTGACTCTGTAAAATAATGCTACAGGAGAAACAAGGCATTGGTTAATGAACTAGGCAGTCCTGCTCCTGGTTCCAAGGATTTATACTTCCAGACTAGATATTCACAATCTTTTCTCACTCAATGTATTGCCTGTCTATGGAAGCAGTACTGGTCTTACTGGCGAAACCCACTATACACTGCAGTGAGATTCTTATTCACAACTGTTACTGCTCTATTGTTTGGGACAATATTCTGGGATCTAGGCTCCAAAAGGTATATAAATATTTAATGCAAAATTGCTAATGTTGCAGTGGCGAGCAAAGTACTTTTGTGTTCTAATCTCTGATCAATCGAAATGGTTGGTAATTGCAGAACAAGGCAACTGGACGTGTTAAATTCCATGGGTTCTATGTATGGTGCTGCTCTGTTGATAGGATTTCAAAATGCTGCATCAGTTCAACCAGTTGTGGCAGTTGAAAGAACAGTCTTTTATAGAGAAAGAGCAGCTGGGATGTATTCAGCACTACCATATGCATTTGGACAGGTAATGCTGCCTTTGTTTTTAATGATTCAGCAATCAGACTTTCTACAAGGACTTAACTCTAGGCTTTGGAATCAAGCTGATGCTTACAAATAATCTTGCAGGTTGTGATTGAGATGCCATATATTTTGATTCAAACAGTCATTTATGGGGTTATAGTGTATGCCATGATTGGATTCCAATGGGAGGCTTCCAAGTTCTTCTGGTATCTCTTTTTTATGTATTTCACCTTCTTATACCTCACTTTCTACGGAATGATGACTGTGGCTGTTACTCCAAACCACAACATCGCTGCCATAGTTTCCTCTACCTTCTTTGCAATATGGAATCTTTTCTCAGGATTCATCATCCCCCGAACGGTAAGCATTAGAAACCCTTCTGCATACTTTCTTACTACAAAGAATCAGACCATGTTCTAATGAAGTTGTTCACATGACAGAGGATTCCTGTGTGGTGGAGATGGTACTACTGGGTTTGCCCCATTTCCTGGACCTTGTATGGACTAATTGCTTCACAATATGGAAACATAAAGGACACGTTTGATTCTGGTGAAACCGTGGAACATTTTGTAAGAAACTACTTCGATTTCAGACATGAATTCGTGGGATTCGTGGCAATCATAATGGTTGGAATATGTGTGCTCTTCGGATTCATCTTTGCATTCTCAATCAAGGCATTCAACTTCCAGAAGAGATGATTAAAGTACCATTAACATGGCTATCTGCAGGCTATTACAGAAACAGCAAATACAAATAACGTTTTGCTCATATAATATTTATAGGTACTCGATTCAGGTTACAAATATTGTTGGAGTATTCTTTTGAGTGAAGCAATTAACTCTTATTTATCTAAGAACTGTATTATTTGTTCTTCTCACAGCTTCAACCAAAGTAGCAAAAAGTTGGAAGAGAGAGAGATTTTCCAAGTGAACTCTGTATTGGTCAAACATCCCTTTATAACTATCAATTCTTATGATTATGCTTATTAACTCTTTCTTTTTCTAATTCATAGTATGAGAGAATTAAATTCTTCTTAAAAGGAAATAATAATCGAAATGAAATTTTAATGATTAAAAGCTAATCCTGTATATGAAATTAATTTACCTATAATTACATTTTTAGATAGAGTGATAAAAGAATTTCCAAATAGTAAAATCCAATTTAAATTTTGAGAGACATTTAAATTTCTCAAGATAACCTAAATTGTAATTAGAAATGTAATCTAATTACCACTCCACTTATTTATGTGTTTTTTTTAACTTAAATTTTCATTTTTAATTTAATTTAGATAATTTATTTCATCTGTTGTTAGTAAAATTTATTGACAATTTAACATTACTATAATTAAATATTATCTTGACTCGAGTATTGATTTAAACTATCATATCTCCAATTTTTAAGAAATAAAAGTTTTGTAATTCAATATTATTTGAGTATTCATCATCTGCTTTCTTTTCTTCTTTTTTTTTTCTGTTGAAGATTTTTATTATAAAAAACAAAATACCATATTTATCTCAACCCTAATAGCTTCTTCGAATTAAATTTAACAATCTAACTATGGTAAAAAATAAATAAATAAATAAAAACAATAGCAGCCTGACGCCATTCTATGTATCACAAACTTTAATAATAAACTTAGAACATCTCCATAACGACGGTGTGATATTTTAAAAAAATAATTGATATCATGTGTGTCAGAACAAAAATTTTAAAATTTTAAATTCAAATCATGTAAGATACGAAATGAAATATTTATATCGATAAAATCTTTCAAAACGAATAATACGTATGAATAAAAATATATCTTTACAAAGTTAAAATATCACACTGTCGTTACAATAATATCAACGCCATCAAAGACAAGAAATTAAAGTGAAAAAAAAAATGATAGCAGCCAGAAAATTATTTCGTTTTATTTAAATAAAATTTTTTTTACCTCAATTATACCAAAAACAAATAATATTTTTTTACACATCAACTTCTGATTTCCACCACATAAAAAAAAAAAAAACAAATCTAATATCTTCTTCTTATTACGACAAAAGATTATGACAAACAGAGTAAGGTAAGTTGAAAATTGAAAGTTTGATAGTGATATGAAAACATGTAGTTTAATTTTTAAGTAAATATTGGAGAATGATGTCATCGATGATCGCATACTCAAACAACCATTATTGTTACTTTCAAAATCTATTTTTTTTAATAATATAAAAAATTAATTTCATTAATACAAAGAATGATTACGAGGAGAAAAAAACAGTGGACAGGACATTCTTCAATCGAGTAGCTAGCTTTTAAAATATTAAGCACAGGTTTTACTAATAAATGAGCTATCATATTAAGTTGGAATGTCTTTTCAAAATGAAGTTGGAATATGACTTGTTTTAGAGACATGCATTCACTCAATTTATTTTTTAAAAAATGTGATATATACCATATAAATATTTTAATTTATTTTTGTATAAATGTTGTTTCATTTATTTTAAAATTTGAAGTTTGAATGAAATTTTAAACTTTGATAAATAAATAGAATGTTTGATCATTTAAAATGTTATTAATCAACTCTAATTATATTTTATTAAGGCTTATAATTTAAAATCTAATAGTTTATTAATTCTCGAATTCGAGATTGGGCTCATTAAATTCGATTTTATTTTTTGTTCATAAGAGGTATAAAAGAAAATAGAGGAATCGAATTTTTGACCTAATCTCTCATATAAAAAAGTAACAATTGTTAGGTCAAATCTTGGTAATCTTGGTTGTTAGTCATATTAGATTTTATCAATTAACTATGATCAGTAACAAAGACCTAGTGGTTGTTATCTTTTTTTTTAGAGAGATTAGTTCTAAAATTTGATTTTTCTTTTCCCTTTTACTTCCTATTATGAAAAAAAAAACTATAATCAAATAAAGAAAATCATCCAACAATTAAATTGTTGGGTTATTTTAATAAATTATCATTAATTTCTAAATAAAAGATGAAAATATAAATTTGAGCGTATATCAAATAATCATATATTTTTGTTTTTAAAGTGTGAGAAATTTAATATTCGAGTCTCAAATAAATCAAAATCCTAAATTAAAAAAAGAAAAGAAAATAAAGTGAACATGGTCCTTTATGCTCATAAAAATTTGACTTTAATATACCGTTGAACATACTCAATGGATTTTGACTTAATTTAACCATGGCACTTAAACCAGGTGTAATGAGTTTCTCCATGATATTGCTACCAGTCTTTTCTTCTGTGCTTATGAAGTTATAAAAGTATCATTCAACATATTGTATCTCCAAACGAACAGCAAGAAATCTTAGACATCGTTTTCTTTGCATGCAAACAATTCAGAAAGTTAATATTTCTTCTTTTTTGTGAATAGTTGTTGGGTTCGTAGCACAAAATGGAGAGTTCTGATGTATATAGAGCTGGTAGCATACGAATAGGAAGCTCAACATTATGGAGGAATAGCGCATCCTTTGAAGTTTTCTCCAAGTCTTCTCGTGAAGAAGAGGATGAAGAAGCTTTAACATGGGCTGCAATCGAGAAACTGCCCACATTTTCACGTATTAAAACAGGAATACTTGCAGAAGAAGGGAGTCGATTAAGAGAAATTGATATTAAGAAACTTGGATTGCTGGAGAGAAGGAACCTGTTGGAGAGGCTTGTTAAAGTTGCTGAAGAAGACAATGAGAAGTTCTTGCTCAAGCTCAGGGAACGCATTGAGCGGTAACTAATTAAAATCCCTTTTTCTATGGCTACGATACACTTCAAGAATGCATATGTTACTACTGTTTAATTGTCTCTGTGTTCAATCTCGAAACCCAGAGTTGGAATTCAGCTTCCAACAATAGAAGTCCGGTTTCAGCATTTAAACGTTGAAGCAGAAGCTTATGAAGGAAATCGAGCATTACCAACCATGTTTAATTTCTGTGTCAATATGTTTGAGGTACTTCTTTTTCTGGCATGTACTGATTTTGCAACTTTCAATTTATCAGAAGTTCAGAACTAATCTTCTGTTTTCTCTCCGCATGCTAAAGGGTTTCTTGAATTACCTTCTTATTCTTCCGAGCAAGAGGCAACCATTTCCCATTCTTAGTGATATCAGCGGAATCATCAAGCCTCAAAGGCAAGAATACCAAATATAAAAAATCACTTATTTATATTGTCTTGAAATGGTACAATAAATTGTCCCGTTGAATTCATGGGTGAGGACAGAAAATTTTATATTTGATTTCTTAGATCAAATTCTTTGGATTAGTGCCAATTACAAAAAGTGAATGAAAAACAGTTTCATACCCAGTATAATACAAAGACATCTCGTAATTAAAAGAAAATACAGTAAGTTACTGCTTATAGATTCTTTGATGGACTTCTTGCAGAATGACATTGCTCTTAGGGCCTCCAAATTCAGGCAAGACCACATTACTGTTGGCATTGGCCGGGAAGCTTAGCAAAGACTTGAAAGTAAGAATTAAATTATGGTTTTTTATTTATTTGGAAAATTATTTGAAATTACTAAATATAATCTCAATTCTGATACGAGCTCATGTGAGACCTTCAGGTTTCTGGGGAGATTACTTACAATGGACATGGAATGAAAGAGTTTGTTCCTCAAAGAACATCAGCTTATATAAGTCAGTATGATCTCCATATAGGAGAAATGACAGTTAGAGAAACATTGGCTTTTTCAGCAAGATGTCAAGGAACTGGACCTCGCCTTGGTCAGTTAAAACACCGTGAACTTTGACAAAACTACTTGATCTTGGAAACTTAGGATGCCTTCTAACTAAATATTGTCGAAAATTGTCAGACATGTTGGTAGAGTTAGCACGAAGAGAGAAAGCAGCAAATATCAAGCCTGATCCAGATATTGATATCTATATGAAGGTGAGACAACAGTTTACTTCTTTTAAGTGTTAGGGTCTTCATAAATTGTGATAAAAGAATTAAACTTGGTAATATGAGACTCAATGACATAAATAAAAGAATGAAAGTGACTTAGATTAAAATTAAATAAAATTTATTTATGAATATGATAAAAATTAAAAATAAAATTTTATAATTTTCATGCCAACATAAATTGTAAAATAAAATTTTTGTGTTTTATATAATATAAACATGATTTTATATGATGACACGAACATCAATTATAAATATGAATTGTCAGCTCCAAAAAGAGTTTTCGTTGTTTGAAAATGATTTGTTTCTGCAAAATATGCAGGCAGCAGCACTTGAAGGGCAAGAGGGAACTGTACTTACAGAGTATATACTTAAGGTAATGTTTTCATATTTTCAAATCCGATTCACGGAAAAATATATAACAAAAAAATATATATATTGGCAAAACCGATTTGTGATTCTGAAACTTTTGCAGATACTGGGACTTGAAGTTTGTGCTGATACCATGGTTGGTGATGAAATGCTACGAGGAATATCTGGTGGACAAAAAAAGCGAGTCACAACAGGTAGAACTTATTGAATGGTTTCATCTAATGACTAATTCCAAAATTTTAGCAAATAACCAAACTTTTTGTTTCTGACAGGGGAAATGCTGGTTGGACCGGCCAAGGCACTTTTCATGGATGAGATATCTACTGGATTGGACAGTTCAACAACATTCCAAATACTGAATTCGCTGAGACAATTCATTCACATCCTCAATGGCACTGCTGTCATATCTCTTCTCCAGCCAGCACCGGAAACATATGAGCTCTTTGATGATATAATTCTTCTCTCAGAGGGAAAGATTGTGTATCAAGGACCCCGTGAAAATGTTCTTGAGTTCTTTGCACACATGGGTTTCAGGTGTCCTGAAAGAAAAGGAGTTGCTGACTTTTTACAAGAAGTAACTCTAATCTTAACCTCAAATTTCCTTCAGCATTCCTGTTTAATAATCAGAATGTGTTTGAATATGTTTGTAAGTTCTTTGTTTTATGCCCATGCGGTGCAACAGGTTACATCAGTCAAAGATCAAGAGCAGTACTGGGCAGACATAGAGAAGCCTTATAATTTTGTCACTGCCAATGATTTTGCAGAAGCATTTCAGTCATTTCACATTGGTAGAAAACTAGGAGATGACCTTGAAACTCCATATGACAAGTCCAAAAGCCACCCTGCTGCTCTAACAGAACAGAAGTATGGTGTTAATAAGAAGGAACTGCTAAAAGCTTGCATGTCAAGAGAATATCTACTTATGAAAAGAAACTTGTTCGTTTATATTTTCAAAATGATTCAAGTAAGAGTGCTAACATCCGGTTGAAGCATTAGGTTTCAGACTCAAGTCCATGTGATTCATTCTTTTTCTTTTGTGAATTTTCAGCTTGGCTTCACAGCTTTTGTGGCGATGACAGTATTTCTGAGAACGGAGATGCACCGGGATACAGTAACAGATGGTGGCATTTATATGGGGGCTCTGTTCTTCACTCTCATTGTAATAATGTTGAATGGATTCTCAGACCTTGCTATGACCATATTGAAACTTCCTGTCTTCTACAAGCAAAGAGACCTTCATTTTTATCCTTCATGGGCATATGCTCTTCCTACATGGATTCTGAAGATCCCAGTCACTGTCTTAGAAGTTACCATTTGGGTGATCATGACTTACTATGTCATAGGCTTTGATCCAAATGTTGGGAGGTGAGAAAGGAAATGCCTGGATGATTGTAAGAATTGTATATTTGTGTTATAACCTAATTAATTCTCTTCTTCACAGGTTTTTCAAGCAGTACTTTTTACTGATATGTCTTAACCAGATGGCATCAGGATTGTTCAGATTAATGGGAGCATTAGGAAGAAACATGATTGTTGCTAACACTTGTGGTGCATTAGCTTTGCTTGCAGTTCTGGTTATGGGAGGATTCATATTGTCACATGGTGATTAAACGTTTGAATTGGACAGATTTTTGTTCCCTTCACTTCATTGCTTTAAGTCTGACATTGAAGAATATGTTGTTTTGCATCAGATAATGTGAAGAAATGGTGGTTGTGGGGCTATTGGATTTCACCATTGATGTATGGTCAGAATGCCATAGCTGTGAATGAATTTCTTGGAAAGAGCTGGAGACATGTACGTAAATTATTCTTCAACTATGATAAAAAGAACCAAATCTTAGACATCTAAGACATCTAAATGGCTGGAATTTCCTTTGTAGATTCCAACTAATTCAACTGAAAAGTTAGGAGTTTTGGTCTTAAAATCTAGAGGTATGTTTCAAGAAGCACATTGGTACTGGCTTGGAGTGGGTGCTTTAATAGGATACTGTCTGCTATTCAATTTCCTGTTTGCTTTGGCTCTAAAGTTTCTTGACCGTAAGTTTCTCTTCTCATATGTATTAGTTTTCCAATGAGAAGGCTAGGCTCTAATGTCATTAACTTGCTTCAGCATATGGAAAACGTCAAGCAGTAATATCACAAGAAACCATAGCTGAGAAAATTGTTACCTGTAACAGAGAACCTACTGAGCTATCATCCAGAGGAAAAGCTTCTGGTGAGTAAATTTTTCTAACGCTACCTTTTGTCACTGAAACTACAGTATAATCAAGGTAAAACAATGCAGAAAACGCAGAGGAGAGACGAAAAACTGTATCAACTAGGACATTGTCTGCAAAAGAGGCTAGCATTAATGAAGTTAGTCAGCTTACGAAGCAAGGAATGGTTCTCCCTTTTCAACCTCTCGCAATTACATTCGATGACCTGAGATATTCTGTAGACATGCCAGAGGTATCTTCAATCCGTTTTAGGAGGCAATAGTATATTGAAATCTAAGAATAGGGAGACTACAGGAAGCCTTCCTGCGCTACTTTTAGCAGAATACAAAATTATCAATGAACTTTTAAATAAACACCAGGATTCATAAGGTTCTAGCATATGATTTTATATTGATGCTGAAGTTTTTGCAATGCTTGCAGGAAATGAAAGCTCAAGGTATTCCTGAGGACCGGTTGGAACTCTTAAAGGGAGTGAGTGGCACTTTCAGGCCTGGAGTTTTAACAGCTCTAATGGGGGTTAGCGGTGCTGGGAAGACAACTTTAATGGATGTCTTGGCTGGAAGAAAAACAGGTGGTTACATTGAGGGTAACATTACCATTTCAGGATACCCGAAAAGGCAAGAAACATTTGCTCGCATATCAGGGTATTGTGAGCAAACTGATATCCATTCCCCTCATGTTACTGTCTACGAGTCCTTGCTATTTTCTGCTTGGCTAAGACTACAGCCTGAGGTTAATACTAAGACTAGATTGGTATGTTGTTACTTGCAGCTCTAATAAGGACAAATTTTGAAATGGGATTGTAATATAAACATTAGCAAACTCTATCAGGAATTTTAGCTTACTTGTGCATTGCTCAAATTGATTGGTTTACAGATGTTCATTGAGGAAGTCTTAGAACTTGTAGAACTGACCCCTTTAAGGAAAGCAATAGTAGGATTACCTGGAGTCAATGGCCTTTCAACTGAGCAGCGCAAGAGGCTAACTATTGCAGTTGAGCTTGTTGCCAACCCATCAATAATATTCATGGATGAACCAACATCTGGCCTTGATGCAAGGGCAGCAGCAATAGTAATGAGAACTGTGAGGAACACGGTTGATACAGGACGAACTGTGGTGTGCACCATCCATCAACCGAGCATTGACATCTTTGAGGCTTTTGACGAGGTGAGAATCTAAGATTTGTCATCCATTTCACCTGTTCATTCGTTCCCTGTTCTTAAACTAATACAAGAATATCAATGGTGAAATTCAGCTATTTCTGATGAAAAGGGGAGGTGAAGAATTATATGTTGGTCCATTAGGTAGCCATTCCTGCCACTTAATAAAGTATTTTGAGGTTAGTTTGATGAATGCATAATATATTTTAGATTTCGAAATATATATTGCCAAATTGCTAAAAGAAGTTTTGCTTACCGAAGGAAATCAATGTCATTCCCAAGATAAAAGATGGTTACAATCCTGCAACTTGGATGTTGGAGATTACTTCAGCAGCACAAGAACAAGTCCTTGGTGTTAACTTCACCAATATTTACAAGAATTCAGACCTGTATAGGTAAGATCACCTCAAGAGTTCTAATGCCTTCTATAGTATCAATCCAAAGTGCCTAAGAAAAATAAGCTTTATAACAGGTTGATCATTTCTGAATTGACAAATGACAAGAATTCAAGATAAAGAGATCAAAGTTACTGAAAAAATCATTTGTTCAATCATGAATGAATAAATCTTGTTATGTAGCAAATATTTACCCTATAAATGGCTCGTGCAGGAGAAACATTGCATTGATTAAGGAGCTTAGCACACCAGCCCCTGGTTCACAAGATTTACACTTCCAAACTAGATACTCACAGCCTTTCTATATCCAATGTATGGCCTGTCTATGGAAGCAGTATTGGTCTTACTGGCGAAACCCACCATACACGGCAGTGAGATTCATATTCACAACTTTTATAGCCCTACTTCTTGGAACAATATTCTGGGATCTAGGTTCCAGAAGGTATACAATCTCATATTATACACTAATGGTCATTGGTCAGAGCATGTATGTCTGTAACTTTAAACTCTAATTTAAGTGAAATGTTTTGGAATTGCAGAACAAGACGACAAGATATCTTAAATGCAATGGGTTCTTTGTATGCTACTGTAATGTTCTTAGGATTTCAAAATGCTGCATCAGTCCAGCCCGTTGTGGCTGTTGAAAGAACAGTCTTCTACAGAGAAAGAGCAGCTGGACTGTATTCAGCATTTCCATATGCATTCGGACAGGTAAACATGCCTATGTATTGCTAATCTAGTCAATCCTGATATGAATCCAAGAAAGTAACTATGAAAAAGTTGTAATCTAACTGGAAGATTAAAATTATTCACTTACCAATCCCACTATCTTGCAGCTTGTGATTGAATTGCCATACACTTTGATCCAATCTGTCATATATGGAGTTATAGTGTACTCCATGATAGGATTTGAGTGGACAGTCCGCAAGTTCTTCTGGTTTCTCTTCTTCATGTACTTCACATTATTATACTACACTTTTTACGGGATGATGACTGTAGCTGTGACACCCAACTTCAACATTGCATCCATAGTTTCAACATTCTTCTACCGGATATGGAATGTTTTCTCAGGATTCATCATTCCTCGAATGGTGAGTTCCAAAACCCTATGCATATTTCCTTATGGCACAGAACTGAATTCATAGCCTAACATTGGGATTGTTTTCAAACGACAGAGAATTCCAATCTGGTGGAGATGGTATTATTGGTGTTGCCCCATTGCTTGGTCCTTGTATGGATTGGTTGCTTCACAGTTTGGAGACATTGAAGATACATTTGAGTCAGGTGAAACAGTGAAACAGTTTCTGAGAAGCTATTTTGACTTCAGGGATGACTTCGTCTGGGTTGTTGCAATCGTGGTTGTTGGAATTTGCGTGCTCTTTGGATTCATATTTGCCTTCTCAATCAAGGCATTTAACTTTCAGAAAAGATGATGATGCCATGGATAAGGGTTCAAGAAATTTGCAGTTCTTAAGGATGTCCAACAATCTGATTCAAGTACACAACAAGTTCCAATGAAAATGTAGTCAATGCAATAAACACTTGTCAAGCCTTCTCAATCTGTAAATATATATTGTACGGTATTTCCTGCTAAACCTGATCAAAAGAATCTACCAAAACGTGTAACTGGGGCCACTGACCCAACTCCATTTCCACCAGAAGTACACCTAGAGACACGCAGACACCGATCAACATAACCGGTAACAGAAAGAATAATTCTGTTTGAATAAGTACTTGACAAAGGCTAAAACTAGATAAATTAAGCTCCTACTTTGGAAACAACAAATTTTGTGGATCGACTCTGCCACTGCGTATGTTACAGTTGAAACTCAACCTCGCAATACCTAAAATTACAATTGAAGGGTAAAAAATAGGCTAAAACGAGTAAGCATTCATCATTATATCAGTTTCCCAAACTATCCAAGAAGCTTTGCAGCTCCCTCAAGCCCTCAGCAGAAAAGCTCCTTTGCACTCTTGCACGAGGGGCAACCAGGCTAGGGGGTGGATGGGATTGAAAACAAACAACTACAACAGCTAAGTTATCCCCACTTTTCCTCTTCAAAGCTTCATCAACCAGATCCTTACTGCACATGACTGGATCATTGTGCTCTTGAAGCCTCCGCCTAGCAAAATCAACAGCATTTTGGCTTTGAAAAACATCCCAAAGCCCATCACATCCTATGATAAGGAATTCATCCTTCTCAGTCAGATCTGCAGTCATAAGCTCTGGCTCTGCACTCAGTGGTCCACCATCCACACCTTTCATTCCTTCCATGTGCCAATCTCCTAAAGCACGAGCCACATTAAGTTGCCCATTGAGGTAACCATCATAAACATAACCTCCAGAAGCCTCAATGCGCTTTCTCTCTTTATTACAGATGGGTTTGTGATCTCTTGACATTTCAATTGCTTTGCCCTGACGACATAGAACTGCTCGACAGTCTCCAGCATTTGCCACAAGCAACATCCTGCCATCAGAAACAAAGTCAACAAACAAGGGATGAGATTCTATCATCATATAAAGCCTGAACTCTAATTAGTTACAGGATAGTAAATTTAAAATGTGACAGAGGACAACCTTACACCAAGGGGGGAGGGGATCCAAAACAAAAAAGAATTAGCAAATTTAATCATTTTATATCCATTTCTGTATCATTAATCTATTTAGATTTACAAGTAATGCCTTGCAACAGAAATTAGAGTTTTTCATATGTTTATTAATTCAAGCAGTTTTATACATATCCAATAATCTCTGGCAACAAGTTTGAATCATTATATACCATCGCAGGAACAAGGCACAGATATTAAGCTTCTCTAATCTCATATGTGTTTTAACATTGTCACTAATGTAAAATAAATAAGTTATACGCAAAATAGTAGTTTGAAATAAATAAATAAATAATTAATTAAAAAAAAAAGGAATTTCCTGCAATAAAACGGGCCATCAATATGGCTCTGATAGCCATCCATGATTTTACCAGTTAAGACATAATATCAAACCAAGTAAATAATTGGCAATGCCTACAGTGCATTACTGTTAAATAATGCTTTGAATGCATGATGAAAGAATGCTATTGCATTACACATTATGTTATATAGACAAATATTTTAAACAAATCCTTCAGTTAGTAGACAATTCTAACCTCCCAAGAACAAGAGCTGCCAATGCAGTGGTACCAGAAGCAAGGGCCGAATTTAGTGCACAAGCTTCAGCAAAAGCAGTATCAGTTTGCAGAAATGCTGAAGCAACAGCCCTTTCTACCTCTCCAGGGAAGTCCTCATCCTTAACAATGAACCTTGGCAAATGATGGCAAGCAAAATCAGCAGCATGTTTCCCACCATGTCCATCGAACACCTGACCACCAAAAAAGTTGGAAATGCTAATGGCAAACTGCCATCATTGTACATATAGATGCAAAGTAATCTATCAACCATTTCCAATCTAGTGTATCCCTACTGTTAATAGAACTTGATACCATCAAAGGTCCCACCAAAGCATCTCTGGGATACTTTCCTTGCGCAGGTAAGATCGTGTAAAGGATGCACCAAACCTTCTAAGAAACTAACAGAAAAATTGCTTTTAATGCTTAGTAAATGAATTAAACATGCCACACCGAAAGGACCTCAACTTTTACACTTTATAAAACCCGAGTAAAAGAACATTGTAGTTCAAAACTCTCCACTAAAAAATGTACTTGAAGAGGAAAATTATACAACAGAAATGTCAATCTCAAATGCTCCTGCAACATGCTTATAGTTAAAAACAATACAAGCACAATAGAGGAATAAAATTATAAGTGAAGGTATATACCCCATAAAAGGCACTGGGCCCGTCAACCAAAATCTTGAGCCCGTATTCATGCAAAAAATCATCAACACGCAAATATACATCTTCCATGCTTTTTCGAAACCCTATGTCAGACCATGCTCCAGATCGGACAATAAGGGTGAACTCAGGACCATGATTCTCTACAATATGTCCATTTTCATCAGCAACATCTGATACCTTTGATTTCACCTGCTAAAATTAGAATCAGAAACCAAAAAAAAAAAGAATTTGCATCACATGAGAGTAAACATATGCAAACATTTCTTCTGTAGAAACAAACTTCTAGAACACTAAAAACAACTCACAACAAATATAATCTGTCTCTCTAAGCCAATCAACACCACTATAAAACACATTCGAGATAACAGAACTTTAACTAGCATATCACAAACAAGAAAACCATCTAAACCTGTCAGAAAGCTTTATCTGACCAGCATCAATCTCCTCAACTTTACTTTCAGTTTCAGTTTCTTTTCTTAGAGAGGTACACTTGGGAAGAGTGAATAAGTAATCACACTGTTCGATACCACAAACAAGTGGTTATCTACCAAAAAATTCGACTAAGCTTATTTCTTCAAATCCCTTTTCAAAACACCCCCAACATAAACTGCTTAACTAATCAGATTCATTATAGAACAATATGCTTAAACCCATTATTTTCTATAAAAACCACATTACAAATTAATAACTACATTTTATCCAGATTAACCTTAACAAGAGCACCCTATTAATTGCACTATTTTTATTTAACAGTTTTATTCTTCTTGCCCAACATTTCCCATTTCAAATAACCCATATTTAAAATCCATAATTTTCATTAATTAATACACTTCAAAATCAAATTTTCAACCTCAAAACGGTTAAAAGAAAAAAAAATCACCAGCAATTGAAATGCCACCGACTGACTGGAAAAAAAAATTCATGAGCAGCGAACTCACAAGAGAATGGTGTCGGACGAGGGACTTCTTACAAGGCTTCAAAGCAGCATCACTGGTCGGACACTGCTGCCTATACGACGGCGTACGAGGATTCGGCGGCTTACCCTCGCTGGTGCTCGCATTTTCTGAACTTCCAATTCCATTATTCTCCTCCATCACCACATTCTCCAAATTCAACCCCTTTAACCAATAAATAAATAAGCTTTCTACACCATGCACCAAAAAAAAAAAAAAAAGCTTTCTATAACGAGTCAACTCGCTAGTCAATTCAGCTCAAAATTCTCAAAACAACCGAGCGAATGCAACAACAAGTGGCTGAGTCCCGTCAATGAGATCTAAATTCGCCTCCTAATTAGAGAAAACTAATATATTAAACAACAACCAATTCCATCGAGATTAGGGTTTAGACAGGGACCAAAACAAAATGAAGGTTTTAGAGAAAAACAAGGAAAAAAAAACAAATTCCAGCGATTTTCACGGTGATCTATGAACTACTATCTAATTTCTTTTCCCGTGCACAGCGAGATACTTTGGGCGATTCGGACGAGGAAAGATGTAAGAGTTAAGTTTGCGCTGGAAAGGCTTTGTCTTGCGTGGTCGATTTTTAGCTTTAGGACCAATCAAGGCAATGGGATCCTTAAACGATGTCGGTTTGGCATTTTTTATTCAAAGTTTAGATTTTCTTTTCCTTTTGTTACACCGCCAGCCAATTAATAGGAGTCATCCACAAACTGTAGAGATTTCTTATTCCAATGATTATTACTATTATTTATGATTTTGCGTTTCCATTCCGGTATCATTGGTTTGAATTTGTTTTATGTACGAAAATAAATTTATATTTTTTTAATGCAGATAAAATTACAAAATTTATTTATTAAAATTATTTTTTAATAAAATCATAATCGTCATTGTATTTAGAGTTTTTATATCAACATTAATATATACTATATGAATCAATAAATTAATTCACACAAATCATTAATATAAATATTTTTTTATTCATTTTTATTCAAGATGACATGTTTCTCCAATTATCGTGTTTCATATATTTTCGAATGATGTTCTTATTATATTTTCCTAATTAAGATATTTATATATCTTCATTATATTTTTTTTCAAACACAAATGATTTTCGTTCATATTATTGCCTTTCATATCTATCACTTAATTTTCTTATAAATCTCTTCATTTTTTATGCTTGCAATTCTCATATATTTACTCATTTATTACGATATTTGCATTTTTACTTTACTTGTATCTTGTGTATCTGTTCGTTTAATCGCCTAACATTACATATAGTTTTGTTTGGTTTAACAATTGTTTGTAAACTTTGTTCTTCAACTACGTATTCAATTAATTTTCCACTTATTCCAATCAATTTGGATTTTTTATTAAAAAATAAATAAAATTTAAAACAATAAATAAAAAAATTATATATATATATAAAAGAATACGGACTAGGCGCCTCCTCTTCCAACTCCATGGCATCCCAAGTTGCATTTAACTCAAGCTAAGAAAGTATGCATATCCACTAATCTTCCACTGACAGCAAATCTCCATTGCCACAAACCAAGCCCAAGACCGTGAAGATGGAGTGATAAAAGATCGTGGCTGCCATGGCATGAAGTTCGCTACGGACGATTGTGCCGGAGAATCTCCAAAGGCGATCCGCTCATAAAAGATGGGAGGCAATTGGTTTCTCCAGAAAAACAAGAATCAGCAGTTGCTTCTCTATGTAATTCTACAAACTTTGTAGATCTAATCAAAACCTATGTATTGTATATCGTCCAAAGCTAAAGTTGTTGGAAATTTTTTGGTCTAGACCTCTCATCAAATCTCAGAAAAGAGATAATTCTCTCAATTTTTTAACTTTACAGCATATTACTAACTCTTCTTTAACTATGATGAGTAGCAGTTCAGTTCATCAGGGCAAATCCTGTGTGTCTATGGATCAGGACTCAGGAGCCATGGTGAACCACACAAGCTAGGCTTCTTGGACCCATGCCTTTAGATTTATGGGTTTTCTTGTGGGCTTTGTTTCTATATGTCATGGTCGAACACCAGCTTCGATGGCTCAAATGAAAATGAGAAAGTTAAAGCCTGAATTGGGTGATTGGGGCGCAATGGACAGACCATTGTGATTTATGAAGCCCAAGAAATAGTAAATTTCTTTGGCAGAGCCGAACTACAATATCAAGATTTTGGCACAAAAATCTAAAAAAAAATTCATAAAAATAAGAAAATATAATGCAATGAATAATTTTTCAGCACATTAAATATTCTACGGCTCTAGAGAATTAAAAAACCTCACATAATTTTTTTATTTATTTAAAGATACTTGATTCTTTGGGTTATATATATATATATATATATATATATATATATATATATATATATATATATATTTCGACTTTGATATTTGATAAAGATAATTTACGTGTTTGAGTTTTAGAATATAAAAAGTCCAAAATAATAAAATCTTGGACCTAAACAATTATGAGTTTTGAGTTTATTGAAGTCATACAGTGAACATCTATAAATACTCCTCGTTTATGATCAAAAACCTTAAACTCTACTTTGTCAACAGAAACTCTACTTAAACACTTTTTTTGACTTAAATATCAAAGTACGCGCACAGAACAGATCTCTGCGCTTATCTGAATGTTACTGTTTTTACAGAATTTTCAATACACGTAAAGAAGATTACAAAAAAAATACATCAACATCATTTCATTGTTGTTGATAGCAACAACAATATTATTAAGTACTTTTGCTATAAATATATAAGGTTTTAAGGTTTTTTTTCATTTAAAATGAAATTATGAAGTTTATTAAATTACTGTCATTATATATGTGTGTACGCACGGTTAACAAATTTCATCCTTAACCATTAGTTAGGAATTTCAAGTATTATAATGGTCGATATTCTTTTAACTTTTGAACTTTATTTGATAAGAAAATGAAAAGAGACGAAGGTAAAAAAAAATTTCAATTGAATAATTATATTTTATAATCATTCTTTTGTTTTATTATATAATTATTATATTAACAATTTTTTTCTTTATCTATTTTTATTCTTATTAAACAAAATCTCGATTGTTTTCTTTTTTTTTTTTTATTCAATAACTTGAGAGTCTTGTATATTAAAAAAAAAAAATTTAGAAAAAATCAAACACGAGCCAAGTGAAGTTCCTACATTCAAATGTAGTCATCAATAATCCCCGTAACATTTTCCTAAGATCCCATAATTTGATAGTTTTGTTAATCACCATTAACCTCTGTAACATTTGAGTAATCGGACATGAAACAAGTGAGGTTCTGACTGTAGCCAGCATGTTAGCAATGCAAGCATAAATGGTACTTTAGTCATGAACTAGTGGAAAAGTACACCACTTGAATTGTTGGAGCATGCAGCGCATCGTACATTTTGATCCCTGAGTTATAATGACCCTAATACCCTACAACAAGAACTTCCATTGATGAATGTTTGATTACAGACCCCCCACCAACAGCAAACTTTTCCCAGGAACCAATCAATCACCCTGAAAATGCCTTTTCTCTTTTGTTGGCGAAGTGGAAGTCAGAACCCAACACTTAAGACGAAACAGCATGCAACTCGGTGGGAAACACCTAACCAATCGGCATCTAAAATAGGAAAAAGAACTGTGAACAAACTCCACTTTGCATTGCAATCCTGGCATGCAACAGCCATGTTTCTCTGTCGTAGATATGTTTCATCTGGTTTGAGATCTTTGAAGATGTGATTCGTTAAGATCCTGCCCAAAGTAACAAGTTTTGTTGGTTGGTGAAAGCAGGAATGCTTGTGCAAGATTTAGACCAGCAATGTCGAATCTCCATGCTTGAATTCTTCTGTTTCCCTTAAAGCTCCAACAATTAATTAATGGTTTCAGAAAGATTTTGGGCTTCTTCAGAGATTGATTCTTCAACTCATTCTTGGGCTTTTTAGTACACACCACTAACTATGGTAGTAATTTCCACTTTCTGTTTAGTCTTCTAGGCCCCACAACGAGACACATTTTCCTTTTTGAGTTTTCAAATAATATTCCATAGGCTTTATATGTTTTGTTCATGAGTTTTTTTTTATTTCATTTTTATATTTTAAATAAAACTCAATTCATGCTATTATTTTAAGCAATTTTCAATAAATTTGAAGTTTAAATTTTAATATTTATAAATATTTTTTTTTTAATTGACCGAGTTCTTTTCTTCATGAATCAATTTATTTCTCTCGTGTTATATAATTAATCCTAATTTATATGTTTACTATCACTATTCATGTTTGCAAAATTAAAATATAATTATGGATAATATATTATATATTCTATATAAAACTATAAATCTCACAGCATTTTTAAGCTTAGTGTTTGTGTTATCAGAAAAAAAAAAATCAGATAATTCGATTTATTTGAAAAGTGTACAGTTATGTCTAGTAATGAACAATGAATGACAACACAGATTAAAAAAAAAAAAACAAAACAAAACAAAACAATGAATGACAATGGTATTATTAATATAATCATCCGGAAAAGATAAGGCATTAAGAAATCAAATTCTTAGGGGAAGGCCTAAATTCGGATGATTTTATTTAGATATAATAATTTTATATATAATAATTTTAGAAATAACCGTAACTTAATATAAACAAATGAAAATGATACGAATTAAAAAATATTTTTTATATTTTTTGGGTTAAAAAAATATTTTAATAATTAAAGATCCGAATTAGGATGTTGAAATTCATATCTAAACCTTATAGTAGTTTATAATTTTTTATTAATTATTCAATCATAAAATTAGTAATAAATTTTTTTTACATAATATAAATAAAAATGTTATATATCAATTTTCAGATTTGATTCCGAACATATAAAAATAATAAATAAATAAAAGCAAAGTGAGAATTTAAAAAAAAAAAATCATTTAATAAACAAACCCTAGCCGTCAGATTAACTTCCGAATCCGCGCGTCTAGCTTTAGAGCTCCAATCTGACGGATGTCCATAAATCAAATCAAAACCCAAATTTTATGCTTTAAAACTTAAGTCAAATCTTTCCACAACTGGGACAGCATGATTGATGACTCCATGAATATCAAGTGAAAAGTTAGTCAGCGACACGTGTTCAAGATGTTGATCGTCTAAAAAATTAATTTTGAATTTAAATTCTATCCACCTAATTAATTTAAAGAGTCCAAAGTTCAAAATTGTTAAATTTAATTTAAGTTAATTCAATTTGAAACTTAATCAGAATTGGAATTCAAATTGTTTTAAATAAAATTTAACTTAAATTCAAAAAAATTAATTTCAAAATAATTAAAAATATTTATAAATTATGATCAAATTAAATTGAATATAATTTTTTAATATTAGTATGATTAAAAAATATATTCATCAAAATCTTCATAAGTTCGATTAAAAAAATTAAAATAATCCAAATTCAAAAATATTTAACTGAAAATGATTTGAAATTTTTTTAGTCCAAATATAATTTACCGAAATTCAAAATATCTCAATTTCCTCCAACCAAACTCAATTTAATTTAAAATTAAAATAATTCAATCGGAATTTATTGAATTCAAATGCAATCTCATCCGTCCATTCACACCTCCTCTCATGACCATCATTTCAACATGGTGTAAACGTGGTTTCCCACTGGGCAAAGCGGCGAGGCTCAATCAGTCACACATTACAGTCAAAGGAATCAGGGCCGTTTTGGTCATTTCAATTAGTCAGAAGAGAGGCATGCGCCGGAGTCGCACGTCCGGGTGTCATTGGCTGATAGAAATTTTAAAGCAAGAGCCACGTGACTGGCAGAAGTGACGTGGAGTTATGTCACGTAACATCATCGTCGCCGTCCGGACTCCGGGGGAAGGACCTCGTCATGACGTAATAGTTTGAGTGTGCATTGTTATCTATGGTAATGTGCAGCCAAAATCATAAAAAAGGTGTTGATTTTCAGAAAATATCTTGGTTTTTTCTATGCTGGTTTGACTTGTTAATTTATTATTTTATTTCAATTGATTGATATATATATATATATATATATATATATATATATATATATATATATATATATATATATTTTATTGAATTAGATTCGGTAAAGCTTTTTAATTCTATTAGTAGAATTATAAAATTAATAGTTAAATATATATTTAATATTTTATACAAATGAATATAACTTTTGATTTTTAATTTTATAATAAAAATTTATAAATTTTTATTTTATTATAAATTAATTTTAAATTTTTTAAAATAATCATTTTAATCTTACGTACAGCTCATTTAATTAATTTTGTGAGTTATCATGTGAAATATCACATGTACACAATAAAAAAAAAAATTAATATAATTTAATAAAATTAAATTTAATTATATTATTTTAAATAGTTGTATGAAACCTTTTATAATAAAATTAAATAGTAAGAGTTTTTATCAATTTTATTTATTTTAAATACAAAATAATTTTTAAATTTTTTATTAAATTCATGCATAATTTTTTGTTAAATTTTTATCTTTATAATTTTTTAATTTTTTATATAAATTATAAAATGTTCTCATATCATATTGAATGAGATTTATCTTTCATTTTATTGTGTTTTCATGTTTTGTAATATTGAATTTAAAAAAATTGATTTATTAAAAAATAATTTTTTTTATTTTATTGTTTTATTATAGTATTAGAGCATCTTATCTAAAATTACGATGTCAAAGGCAGTAATGACTAAGAAGATGATAAAGACCGAATAAATTTCATAGATAAAAGTGTTGGTGGTGAGATTTCTGGAAGACAAGTTGGTTACGAATTGTCACGCAGTTGGGGGTTGAGACGGGAGGGGGCGCGAGCCCCTAAGCCACTCTCTTTCAACACTTACACAGTGCAAATAGATAGTTGGGGTCCCAAAGATTTTCATGGGGCAAATCGGCGTTTAAGACCTGCAATGCAATGCATGCATGCCTCTGCCAAAACTCTTACTCAGACGGAGATAGATGCATGAGGCAGCGCAAGGGTGGTAGCGCTGAGCAGCTGGACGGATTCCTGTAGCCTCGGCCTGTTTCGTAGCAAAGGGAGGGGACCCTTTCACTATTTGCTTAGGATATGTTAATGTCAAATGACAAAACCTCTCAGTACTTCTGGTCTTGCCCTTATCATCAACATTGTTCATTTTCTTTTGGGGTTTAAACAAGCGTCCCAATCTCCCATTCCTGCAATTCTCGTACTGTCTTCTTCACATTATGAACAATTTATGAAATTTATTTATTTATTTTAAGCCGACATGTTATAATTTAACGTATCATAAATTAAAATTAAAATTTTAAATCTACAAAATCTTCTCATCTTAAATACGAGAATATGATATTTTACTGTTGTAAAGTTGCCAACTATAATGCTTTATTTTTTTCTTTTCTTTTATAAGAAATTAAAAGTTAAACTTTGTATAACTTGCAAACCCTAATCATGATTCCATCTAAAATTAACAGAGAAAATACCACTAATCAAAGAAGCTAGGGAAGTCCATATATAGCATGGTCCCCTACGGGTTCAATTCAACCAATGCACCACTCGGTTTACAATTAAACAAAGTACTGTTTGGCACAGTACGAATAAATTTATCATTATTCATAGTTATGTAAATTGAAATTGACTTAACCTTCATGCCGCATGAAACTTTGCGTTAAAACTTACTACATTTACAACCTTCTTTAATTAATTACCGTCTTTCTCACCAAACTTTTCAAATTAATTCGATAAAATATTTCATGAATTTTAAAGTGTAATTTACAATGATGGCTACTTGATTTACCCTTAGCTTTTCACGAAATTAGATTTTCTTTTATATTTTAAAATTATCCAAAATTGAATTTTAATGGGGTAAATAATTTAATTAAAAAGTAATTTAAACTCGAATTCTTAATTTGAATAAGGTACATTTTTCTTTATAATTTACATTATTTAATTTCACTTCATTATTTTCATATCTTGGAATTCTTAATCATGATAGCGCAATTTTTTTATTAATTAATTCATCTTTGTCGGTAAATCCTTTGTCGGTAATTCCCTTGTATTATTTAAACGAAAATCAAACATAAATTATTCATTAATTTGTAGTTTCAAGTACTATCACATGAGCCTAAATTACTTTATTAATAGGGTCCAACTATTGCAAATCATATGCTTAAATTTCTATTAATTTCGCATAAGTCGAGTAACTAACCAACATCATGGAGAACATCATTGCAATACCATAGGTGAAAAAATTTTCCAGTCATTGAGAAAAATTCTAACTAAAGTACAAACCTTTTTGACATAATACTACTTGAATCAAATCATGTATGATAACATATTTTTTTTCTTGAAGAAACTGATCTTAATCGCGTCAAAGTGGAAGATTTGATGCTTGAAAAACAATTCAAATAAAGTTAATTAAGATATCAGAGAGATCTCAAAAGTAATACAACGAATGATTTTGAAGACTCAAATCCTTGATTTAAGGAGTTTAATTTAATCTTATATATAATAATAAATTTAAATTATATTAAAATGATCCTAAAAAGTTAGATTTCAAACTCTAATTAAAAAACTGACACATAATCATTTTTTAAAAGATACATGGTTAATACTATATATATACTCTCAAATTTCAAATAAAACATTTTTATCTTAAATTTAATAAAAAAAATAATTTTATCACTTTTCTTTGGATAAGTTTTTTTATCAAAATTTTTCTCTTCTTTTTATAGTTATTTACTTTTTTGTTACAGTATCTTGAATTTTTTTTATTTTAATTGGATTGAAAATATAATTATTTTAATCAAAATCTATTTTTTTTCTTTTTTATATTTTTAAGAAAATTTTTTAATTTTTACTATGAATTTTTTATAAGTAAATTATTCATTTTGATAATAATAATAATAATAATAATAATAATAATAATAATAATAACTAGTATAAGTTAATTGAGTTAATGATAATTGATTTTATAAGAATGAGTTTATGATACTAATTATATACTTTTTAAATAATATGAGCTGATATTATTTTATTGGTGTCTAAAAACCACTTTTTAGAGTGATTTTAATATAAATTACTCTTTATAATACTTAATCTTTAGGTGATATCGGATTTTTTATGTACAATGTTTAACATAGCTCAACATGCGTAAATAACGTATTACTCTCATCAATTAAAAAAAAAAAAGCTAAGCCAATCATGAAATTCTTCTTTTCTCTAAGTTTCATAGGCAGCAATGGAATGGATGAGGCTAGGTTTAGGTTGGTCCAATATATTTGATTTTAGGAATTTCAAGCATGCAAGCACAAAATCAATTAATGAATCAAAACAAAGGGTTAGTTTTTAACTAAAAGAACCCTAGCTAAGCCAATCTGTATATAGCTGTTGATTAACCCACACCGACCAATCTTAGTTTATTTTAATATCTATTTCTTTATTTATATCTATATGAATGGGTTGACTCATGACTAATCTTCAATACCCATTTAGAAAATGTTTTTGCACAAGGCAGAGATGATCATTCGGGGTTTTATTTTATTGGTCAAGACACGTTTTTAAGCTGGAAGACAGGATGTATGGGGTTTATAAGGTTAGCTAAGAGAATAAGTAGGATATTTTAACGTTCTATTACTTATATTTAATACGAATTATTTCAAATATTTTTAATTATCTTATATATGTATAATTTAATTAATACAATATTATACCATAAATTTCTTGGAATATCTGATCCTAGATCACCCATTTTGAAGGTTTTCAAAGATAACCAAATATCACGACGGATTGGGTGATATTAGATTGATTCGATTCATCCGTTTAAATTATATTTATCATTAAAATATTAAAATGTTTTTAAATGCGTTATAAAGTAATAATAAAATTATCAAATCTCTTATATTTGAAACATAAACTTATTTCTATAAGTGCAATCATATAGAATATGGTTATTGATGTTATAAATATTTAAAATATTTAATTCAAATGGTTGACTTATTAATGTAAAGTTTGATTGAGTTTTTGAATAAGAATGATGCATAGGGATTTTGTATTCGAACCTTTATTAGGTCAAATTTTCATAAATCAATGCCAATTGCGCATCGCGAGTAAAAATTAATCTCATATTCAATATAATATGAGAATAATTACTGTTTAAAAAAATCAAAACATTTGTTCTTAACCTTAAAGTTAATAATTCAATTAGCTAAATTGCTTTTCATAACATAATTAATTAGGATTGCCACGGAAAGGAAATAAAAAAAAAAAAAAAGTGCAAGCAAAAGCAAGAATGGACGTTTCATGGAAGGTCATATTCATAGTCCTATATTATTCATAGTCCTATATTCCATGAATACATTCCAGCAACAGTGCGGGCTCCAACCAAGTATGTATTCCATGAAGATCGACCCCAGCTTAGGTAAACCATGCTTCTACCCTAAATTTTTTGCTCTCATTTGTATTTGAATTCGGTAAATTTGAAGCTCTTAGATTTCTTCGTATTCAAACACGATGATTCATAGACGGTGTGTTCATATCATCATTTCTCCTTTGACTCCTGCTCCTTGTCTCTTTGATGTCTCTTCAGCTTTGGACAACTCCATGCGATGTATTAGTTTTCCTGGAAGGATTCGATCAGTTAAGACTTTTCTATGCGTACCAAACTTACATAAATAAAACATTTGAAATGAAATACATATGGTAAATTTAGTCAAATAATTCGCTCAGTGATGTAAAATTATATTAACTTTTTAAACGTGAATGATTCATAATGAAAATTTTTATATTTAAAATTTTATAAAATCAAATTCGTTTGCACCAACGTGAGAAGATATTAATCTCATTTTCAATGTAAGATGAAAACGTTTCGTGATTAAAAAAAAGTAAATTATACCCTTAGTTTGTATTTTTTTTCATAATAATTCATTTGTATCAATAATTTTCGAAGTTTAACTTTTCCATATTTATTTTTGTTTAAATTTGTTTAAAATTCATTTACTACTCATTAATCCGGCCATTAAAATATATGAATCTAATTTATTGTGTTCACTTAATATATGACGGACCATTTGTGTAACTTATTGCCCAATCTTTAATTGTACGACACCTCAAAATACTAAGTAAATAAATAAAAATAAGCAATGCAAAAACATCATAAATTTCAATTTGAATCCAAATTATATCAAGGATTTTAATCTTTATAATTAAGATATTGCAAAATGAACGTATTGTGACTTTCACTTTTAAGTGCATTATTCTAATTTTCATAAAAAAAAAAAGCCATAAATTTTCTTCATTAAATACTCAAATTTGAAGCTTGGAATTAAAAATTTTAAATTAGCAGATAGGGTTTGAAAGAAAAACAAAAGCATAGGCAAGTAGCTGGCCATACATCAGCACTCACCAGCCGCGAAGCCAGTGTGCGTGTTCATCAAGTCGGTAGATGAATAGGGAAGTAAAAGACGTACGGAAATGGTGACACATTGATATATAATTTTCATATGATTATATGAACATGGCTCAAATTTCTCTTTCTCAATAAAAAAAAAAAAGAGCCAAAGATTGATTATTAAAAGAATAGTACTTGTTATATACAAAAAACTAATCTTATATTTATTGAGTAGGTGGTTAATAACACTTAAATTTTATTAGGTAATAATAATAAAATTAAAATAATTATGTGATATGATTTCAATGAGAAAAAAAATATCTATGCTTACCATAATATAAAGAAATAATTTTATAAATTTTTTATGTGTTTAACTATATATAAATTATTTAAAAAAACTATATATAAAAAAATGCGTTTAATGAAATTTAATAAAAAACAAATGTAAAATATTAATTATTAATTTAAATTATTCATATTATCTATGATTATCTTAATTTCTATAGTTAATGTATAAGATAATGATAGATTTCATTAAATGTAAACTTATTATTTATTTTCGTTTAATGGATAAAAAATAAAAGGACATATTTTGCTTCTTTTTTTTGGCTTGTTGGTCTAGATCATGTGAGGAGAAAAAGCCACGTGGAATATCAAATAAAAGTCAATGATCAGACGGCTCATACCGTCGCTCGGTTAATCCGTTCTGTTTCCGAACAAGCAACAAGTAATACAACGCAATGCTTAGCAAACCTCCACGTGGCAGCAAGCCTTATTCCCGTTCACCCAACCACCTCTGCACTTTCTTAATTCTTTATACTCGACGCTTCCATGCGCGCGTGGAATACACTCTTGTCCAAAGACATTAGACGTTGAAGGGTGAGAACAATTCATCCCTTAAAACTGACAAGCTTGAATACATACTAAATTTTGATTAAAAAATTACGTAAATAAATAAATAGCATGTTTTATTTGTTCATTTAAATTAGCTTCAAATTTTTCAAAACTCCTAATTAATTAAAATTCAAGTTTTACTTAATAATAAATATATGAAACTCAGACAGAAACAATTTTGAAGTCAAATAGATAGCGAATATATTTTTTTTAACAATAATTTTTTTTAATCCGAAAGAAAGATATATGCATATATATTGAGAGATTCGAGTTTTGAATTTCTAAAATTCTTTTATTTTAAAAATTAATACATAAAAATAAAAAAGGAATAACCCATATAGTTATAATTTTGAAATGAATTACAAAAATGCTTTTTATTTATGTTGGTAGTTATACATGTCGTTCTTTCAATTTTTGGCATCTATAAGATGAATTGTTTATTTGTTTATAATACTATAAAGTTCTTTTAGTATAAAAGATAACAAGAAAGGTTGGACGTTCGGCTCTTACTTGGTGTGCCTATAAAAAGTAATTATTTGATTTCTCAGCTCATGATTAGTATTATCATTTTATAATTTTAGAAAATTTTGATCAATTATTTTTTAATTACAAATAAAATATTAAATAATTAAAAAAAGAGATGAAATTATTTGAATTCAAATTTAAATTTTATAATATATTATAATTTTTATAAGAGATTAGTTGTTGTTGCTCGATTACAATGGTGACAAATTACTGACGTATTCGTCTCAATTTTTGTGTCACGTGTTACTGAAAAACTTTGTAAGAAAAAGAATGATCAGAAAGACGCAAGGATTGTCCTTTGCATTGGTACTCCGATACTTAAATCTGCTAGAGAATTATGCAAAGTTTTAATAGAGAAATTCAGAATTAGATTAACGAATCGTACCTGACCCATATTTATAGAGATTTACTCTGTCAATAATTACTTTTTTACATTTTTTTTATTTTACTCGAGACTTACATCATTTCTCATATGTTTTATTCGTGCGCCACATGGTACATTTTTCGTGCGCAGCGTGACATACTTTTATTATTTTTAATCATGTACAATGATTAGTAAAATTTTAAACTATTTGAATTTTAGAAACTATGTATGAATTGAAATTATGTTTATATTCATATATAAAAAAAATATTAATGTTTTAGATGAAAATGCTTGGACTAACTCTTTTCCCCTATAATATTCATTGAAACAACCACCAACATTTTTTTTTTACCGATTCAAGAATCAAAATCTTATTGATGATGATAACCAAAAGGAGCCAAGCAACACCAAGAAACAATGACTTTTTCGCTAAATAGCTATAATTAGATGCATGGCCCTCTATATGGCATGCAATTTCAAAACATTTCTGATTTTGCTGATAATCTCTTAATCGTGTACTTAAATGAATTTGAATTTAAATAATTTCGGACTAAAAAAACACTATGGTTTTTGGAGGGTAATGGAGACTTAATCTGACACTGGCAGTGGAATGAAAAATAAAGCAAAAAACATTAATATAATTATTAAAAAAAATGCATAAATGTATTTATATCTCCTCTTTACTGGTTTGCCCACTTGAATTGCAAGTTTGGATCCCCTAAAAAGAGCTCTGCAGAGAGAAACTGAGAAGAAAGAGCCTTGAGAAACAGAGCAAATCCTTTTTCTTAAGCTTCACGCCTCCATTAACAGCTCCATACTCTTCATTGCTTTCTCTCTCCTTCTCTTACTGGTAAAACCAATTACTACTTGGATTTTTTAAAACTTTCCATGTTTTTTCTCTTTCCGCCTCGCACTACTCATAAAAACCTACTATTTCTCTCTTTTCTTCGCTTTTCTCTGCATTAAAAACCCTCAGTTATCACCCCACTCTTCTTGTTTTTCTCTCCTTCTCATTGACTCCTGCTTTTCCTCTGTCTTCTGAGTGCTTTTCCTCTGCTTTAAAAACCCACCTCATCTACATAAGATTTTTCTCAGGAAGCAAAAAAAGAAGTGAGAAAACAGTGAGAGGGAAAGAAAACAGAGAGCTTTACAGAGTGAAAAGAACAGGGGAACTAAAAAGAAACTACAGAGAGGCTTTTCTCTGTTTCTTTTTAAGCTTTCTTTCACTATCTTTGCCCTTTTTCTTCCAATACCATACTTTTCTTGGGATTGTCCGACATGGGTTCTTGTAAAGATCAAGAAGAACGTCGTCAGACTGAAGCAAAGTGTGTTTGGGTTCATGGGCCTATCATTGTAGGTGCAGGACCATCTGGTCTAGCAACATCAGCTTGCCTTACTCAGCAAGGTGTCCCTTCGGTTATTCTTGAGAAAAGTGACTGCCTAGCTTCTCTATGGCAACATAGAACTTATGATCGTCTCAAACTCCATCTTCCCAAACAGTTTTGTGAATTACCGCTCCGTGGTTTCCCTGAGAATTTCCCTAGGTACCCAACCAAGCACCAGTTTATCTCTTACTTGGAATCCTATGCTTCGCATTTCTCAATCCAACCTAAGTTCAAACAAGCTGTGCAAAGTGCAGAGTTTGATCAGGTTTTGGGGTTTTGGAGGGTTAAAACTCATGACTGTGAGTACATTTCAAGGTGGTTTATTGTTGCCACTGGTGAAAATGCCGAGCCTGTAATACCAGACATTTCTGGGATTGACAAGTTCAAAGGTCCTGTTGTTCATACCAATTTGTACAAGTCTGGTTCTGAGTTTAAAAACCAAAGGGTTTTGGTTATTGGATGTGGCAATTCTGGCATGGAAGTCAGCTTGGACCTCTGTCGATACAATGCAATCCCTTATTTGGTTGTTAGAAACACAGTAAGTTCATTTAAGTCAGCTTTGACTTTTAATCATGGTGACTTCAATTTCTTAAAGATATTCTAATTTGTACGTCGGATCGTTTTTCATGTTTCTCATATTATTCTCTTTGATTTTCCTACAGGTGCATGTGTTACCTAGGGAGATGTTTGGTTTCTCAACGTTTGGTATAGCCATGGCACTTCTCAAATGGTTCCCTCTAAGGCTTGTGGATAAATTCCTATTGCTGGTAGCCAACTTCACCTTAGGCAGCACAGAACAATTAGGCCTTCGGCGGCCAAAAACTGGTCCTATTGAGCTCAAGAATGTCACCGGAAAGACTCCGGTCCTCGATGTAGGTGCACTATCACAGATAAAATCAGGCAAAATCAAGGTAATCTAAACTAACCAAATGGACCCTCATGTTGAATCAATCACATATTTGGTACTTTTTCTTTGTTTTGTTCTTTCAATATCTTTAGTTGATGTTGTTAGGTATTTCAGGTGATGGAAGGTGTGAAAGAGATAACAAGAAATGGAGCTAAGTTTATGGATGGACAAGAAAAGGAGATTGATTCAATAATCCTGGCAACTGGGTACAAAAGCAATGTGCCTACTTGGCTCAAGGTAAACACTGAGCTGTTGCATTTTGTTTAGATTTTAGTTCCATCTTTATTATGTCTCACACATCACTTTCTGCCTTTGACACATGCATTGAGGCCATAAGCTCCAAATCTCTTCTTTTCTCCATGCAGAAAGGCACAAAATCAGTTGAGCCTCAGTGTTGGCCTTCACCTTTTTCCCTAATTCTAATACCCAATTCTTTTTATTAGGGTTCATGATGTGTAACTATCATGAAATATTGGGTTTTTTTAGGACTCATTTGCCTAAAACCACCCCCCAAAAAAAAACCTAGAAAAATCCCTCAAATCCAATTGCCTTTTTCTAGAAGAGAATTCAGAATATGGGTTCTGTTTGTTATGATTTTTTCTCAGCTTTTTCTACTCTTTTCATCATTATTGATTATGAGTACTACATTTGTTGCCCTTATTGGAAATACAGGGGTGTGATTCTTTCACCAAAGATGGTATGCCAAAAACGCCGTTTCCTAACGGATGGAAAGCAGAGAAGGGATTGTACACAGTTGGGTTCACAAGAAGAGGGCTCCTAGGAACGGCTTCCGACGCCGTTAAGATTGCTAGAGACATTGCTGAACAATGGAAGACAATTAAAGACTGTAACAACAACAGTTGTAATTCTCATGTTATCATGCTCAAGGAAACGTGATTCAGGAAGAAAAAAAATTAAAAAAAGTATAAAAAAAAAAAAAAACATCATTAGATTGGACCGAGGGTGGCTTTTTTTAACCCCTCTTTTTACAGTATTGTAAATGCACCAATTTTGTATTGAGGGGTTTTGCTTCCATCCTTTCTACTTCTTATGAGTCATTATGATTATGTAAGTTTTTTAACTTAATTTGTACAAACTAATTTCATAAATAGAATGTACTTTAATTTCGAAATTTGTTGTAAAAGTTGTGTATGAATCTTTTTAGTGTTTGTGATTATGCTTACATGGAGCAAAAGATCCCTTTTGGAAAAGGGTCATTTCATATTTTTAAACAAGTAGTCGAGGGCCTATGAAAAATATAAAATTCAATGCAAAAAATAAAATAAATAATTAATATTCAAATATGCACTCCATTTTTAGAAGAAAATAAATGTAAACTTTTCTATGTAAATCAATTCAAAATTTTTTATTTTAATGTAAATAAATTTTTAATATTTTAAAATTATATAATTAATTTCAAATTTAATAAATGATTACTTTAACTTTCATTTTGTATTACTGCACACATGAAATTAGCATGTCATGCGATAACTTATAAAATTATTTACGATAATTATCATATAAAATGACAAAATGACAAATTATTATGTACTAGTGGTGGATAAACAAACATGACATAAATAAATAAATCATGTGACAAAATCAAAATGAATACTAGAAATTGTATAACATATTTAAGTTTTGATACTATGTTAAAGTATAAATATAAAATTAATTGACAACAAATAAACAGATACAATTTGAATATGAAATTAAAAAAAAAAACCCAAAATTTATCACAAATCTTATTTTCAATCAA
Source organism: Firmiana major (assembly GCA_033439115.1). Lineage (NCBI taxonomy): Eukaryota > Viridiplantae > Streptophyta > Magnoliopsida > Malvales > Malvaceae > Firmiana > Firmiana major. The sequence continues at coordinate 79,483,251 of CM065900.1, read as the reverse complement.
CTCGGATATGCAACAAGGAGTTCTCATGGAGGACTTCAACAGTATAGAACCCTCTTTTACTGCCAATCTAGATCCTCCAATGAGGAGCTCCCACCATATTGGAGGGCTTAAATTAACCACACATCCAATGAAGTGAAAATCTCTTTCCATCCCACATGTCCAAAGTTCCAAGCGATCTTCCAAATTAAACTCGAAATTTACAAAATAAAAGTCCAAAATTTGACTGTTCAAGTTTTCTTTGGATGAAAAGGTGGACAAGAAGAAACCTTATGACATGACATTTGCTGGCCATTCATGAAAAGTTCTCATGTAGACTTGTTGTATTATAATGCCCATGCAAAGAATCGACATTGAATGCTCTCATGTCATGTGTATATTTTACTCTAAAACGAGTCCTAATAACATGTCCAAACATAATATCGTTGCAAAGAAACAATCAAACAACTTTTATTGTGTGTATTGTATTCTATTCTAACAACATGCATGTCCAAAAGCATGCGAAGAAAGTAAAAGGCACGAAAAGTTGTATTTAAAGCTATTAGGCCATGGTTTATTAGTTTATTCTAGAAACTAAAGATGCCTAAGTATTTAGATGAAGGGTGGACAGACTTTCTTCCTATGGCTTAAACCGCGTTCGGCCTTGGATAGTGCCATTCATTATTAATGCTAGCTATTTATTTTGTTTTTATCAAAATCGATATATTTGTGAAGAAATTATAATTTTAATCGACTATTACATTCGTATATAATTAAACATATAAAATCACATATTAAAAACTCAAACTTAAGACTTTATTAAAGTCTTAGATTCTTTTTATTGGCATAAGTCAAGATTTCATTGACATAATTAATAATGATTATTGAGATTGGTTGTTTAGGTATTTCTCATCGAAAAAAAAAAGGAAAGACTTGGCCATGATTCAAATCTTAATTTCTTAAGAACAAGAAGTTATTAGAAATTGCAATGGATCTGCTCTTGATAAACCAGGTTTTATTGGCATTGGAGGTGTTATTAGAAATTGCAATGGTCACCTTCAAATGATCTTCTTGAAAAGCATTGGGATGGATTCAAATTTAGTTGAACTTTTGATAGTTGTAGAAGCTCTCTCAATTGCTGTTAATGCCGGGATAAATCCTTGACTCATCATCCAACGCGATTCTAAAATGATAATATCATGGTTAAACAAGTTTTTGGACAGTTCAAGAAAAGATAACAATTTGCTCAACAATTTTATTTTTTTTTTCAATTTTGAGAGGTGTTTCCTTTGTCCATATTTTCAGGGCAACATTTTTTTTTTTATGACTCTCTTAGCAAATGAAGAGTTCATCAGAACACTAACTTGATTGTTTGATTGTAATCTTTTTTACTGCTCTGAATTAAACAATAAAAGATAAGCGATGATTAATGTCGATACAAAAGGTTACATCTTGCTACAGCATACGTACAAAGTAAGAATCCTATGTAAAGTTATATAAACTTGAACCCTACTGTAGCACACCCGAGAAGGGACAGTAGCCACAGCGCTAAGTACACCGTAAATAACCAAAACCTTTGTTTGCATCTAAAATCTATGAACTTCAATACTATTCACACTCTTGTTAAATTCACATGCTTACTAGTTATATTGACATATATATACGTATATGTAAGCAGCTGTTTCTCTTTCTCCTTCACGCTGATAATTGAGCCAATGATGGGGCGATCTGACGCCTCCCACTCTTCCATTGACGTTATCTTGTACGAAGCTTTCAGAAACGGATTGACAGCTCTGCTTCTCTCTATCATCCTTGTTCATTGCTGATGCAAACAAACCCTTTTTCTCTCTGCCGCCATAAAACAAGTTACCGAGAGAGAAGTGAAGGCAAAAACTGCAGGGAAAGGAAAAATCCAAGGGGAGAGTTAAAAATAAAAGGTGGGCATTTGGATATCGGAGCATTGAATTCGAAAATCCCTATCACACGCTTCCAATGCACGCGTTACGGTGTTCAGACACTTACGTCACTCTTTTCTCACTGACCATTTTGCAGCGAGGAGGCAGATTGCATGGATCCATGCTCAAACAAACAATCATCTCTCTCTTTCTCTGAGATAGTTTTCAATAAATTCATTTTCACTCACTCTCTTTGGTTATTAGTTTACTCGCCCCAAGCCACGTCTCACTTCAATGCACGCTTTTGTCCTTCGTTTCCGACGTGTCTGTCATGGAAAGTGGTTTTCACACTTAGGTTTTCAAGATCCGGTGGGGTTCAAATCAACTTTGTTGCTCGTGGTTTACACGCTCCAAAGGTTGAATGTGGGACTGAGGGGAAGTCAGGGTTCGATGCAGGGGCGTATCTATGAAAGTATAGGTTGGCTTGACATGGCATGCAAATGTACTGATCAAAGACTGTTGGTTGTGCATGCATGCCAAATTGCCAATGACATGCCCCCCTTAACCATGCAATCTCTTGTAGAAGAACATTTCTTTTTAAACTTCCAAACCAAAATTTCTTTCCACATATCTTTTCATTCATGCACACGACAAAATTCGTTTACTGTTCAAAAAATCTTGGATTTAGTACTTTTCTGGGTTTTTCTTTGGATCTTTGATGAGATCATGATATGATCATGACACAAATTACACACGTGTCATATTACAATAATATCATTCAACTGATTTCAAATTTAATTATATTGTTATTTTAAAAATTTATTTATTTTATTTGTATAAATCTAAAAGAAATATGAAAAACAATAAAAATGAAAGGTCCTTGGGGAAGAAGAATTTTCATTCTCTCTTCCATGGAGTCCTGCTAGCCTTATATTCTCTTCTTTCTGATACATTGATCTCGGGCCCACTTGATCTCAGTGGCATGTTGCTTTTACAGCAGCTTGGGCTTAGCTGACATGAGGGAAGAAATGCTATAGGAAGAGAGAGACAGGTCGATGCCCACTCTTCTTGACCTCTTCCCTAATTTCTACAGCGTTTCAATTTCATTTCCGCCACAAACTTAATTTGTATCTGTTTTCAATATATTTATATTTACAGTTTTGACAGCTTCTTTTCTTTTGCTTGTGGCACATGCTTTAGGTTTGTGTAGTATCGGTTGCCCAAGCAAATTTCAAGCCTTCGTACTTTTAATGTAACCTAAATCGTTAAACCGACAGCTAATATCAAATATAAAAAATTTTATAAATTTAAAATTCTAAAAAATTAAAGTATATTTGCTTTTCTTTTTTGCACTTAGAAGAGAAATCGAAATAACTTGCTGTCTTGATGTTTTTTTAGCATCGGGCCAAACTTTGAACACAATATGATATATGGGCCGAAAAGCATTCAGTTCTCAAGCTCATTGTCGGCCCAATTAAACTCAAGTTCTTGATCCACCATGAAAATGTTAACCCCAAGCTTTGTCTCTTTCCTAAGAAAACCCTAAACTTTTGAAAAAAAAAAAAAATTAGATCCTTCTCCGTGAGATGGTTTTGCAGTTCTGGCTGCCGTAGTAATGGAATGGGATTTTATGCCCAATAGTAGTGATGTTTTTTTGCCAAAGAATGAAGGTTTATAATAGATATAGTTTAGATTATCAATTATTATTGTTGTTGTCAAATAGTCATATTGTTGACGTCATCGCTTTGTTCTTCGTGTTACGTATTACCAGAGACTGCAAGAACGCAAGGGTTGTTCTCAAGTCAGAAAAGAATTTGACAGAATTTTTGTAGAGAAAATAGAGACTTAGTTTTATGAATCATACATAATCCCTATTTATAGAGATTAATTTTACATTCAATTACGTAGTTATCCACTAATTAAATATTTTTTACTGTTTTTTAAGTCCTGTAGAATCAAAAATATTTAAGGATAAAATTGTCCAAACTGCATAATTTATGTCTCTCGCAATACTATTTTCAAGACGATAGATTCGGTCTTTCATATGTTTTTTTTGTACGTCATGTGACACATTCTTCGTGCACCATGTGACCTACTTTTATTTTTTATTTTTATTATTTTTTTATCATACACAACAATTACGATAGGTAAAAAGTAAAAAAAAAATTTTTACAATCAATTGAATTCTTAAATTTTAATTTATATTCGATCAAACTCTCTTCGTAACGAAAACTATTATATTTTGAATAACATATATGGATGTAATAATTTTTATTTATAAAAAAAAATTGGCTAAGTGAAAATCAAAATATAATATCTTAATTGAATACGAAAAATGTTGGCAATTCAATTATTAAAACTATTTTTTTAATACCTTTTTAATCTTTTTACTTTTGCAGTTTCGTTCAAACGGATCGAATCTATTCAATAAGTATATATATAAATCTTAATTCACACAACTTCCTCACTTTTTAAATATTGTTTTTTTTTTAGGTAAATTGATGGTTGGAATATGCATAAGGAAGTGAAATATCCTTTGGTTTACGGTAAAAAAAAAAAGATAAAAAAAAAATCGAATGATAAATGGTGGATGTGAACTGATTTCGTAAACTTCAATAAAATTTGCCTGAAACAAGTTTCCTTCATCATCCATTGAGAGAATGGTGGATGCTTCGTCAGGTCATAAACTTGACTTAAGTTGCACAAATGTTTTCTTCTCTGCGAATGTAATCAGATCATGTCTGACTCCCAAAACCAAGAAAAGACATGTTTTCTCATCGATAATGACTTATTTTGTCACTAGGGTATGCCCTTGTGACCGGAAAACGTGGATACAAAATACTATAGATTAAAATAATATTTAAATTATTATTCAATGTATTATTAATAAAATTTATCGACCCTATAAATAAAAATAAAATGATAATAAATATTTATTTTATTCTATTTTTATCTTTTTAATATTTTGTAAATGGTCTTTATTATCATTTTAATTCGATCTATAAAATTTAAAATTATATTAATAGTATATTAAATAATAATTCAAAATAATATTTTAAAAATAAATTCAACAATAATAGACATATTGTTTAAAAGTTCAATTCTTAAAGAATACATTTTTTATTTCACATATATATTTTAATTGATCACATGTTAAGAAACGTAAAAAAAATTTTAAATTTACAAATGGTTTATAATATATAAATTCACATATTATATATTATCAATATATCAAATATAATTTTTTTTATAAAATAAAAATATTTAGCTAAAAATGATAGATTTGAGTATAGAACTCGATAAATTTAAATTGATTATAAAAAATAATCCAAGGCCCATGTTGAAAAGTAAAATTCCAAAAAGGTTATGAAAGAAAATAGAAGAATGAATCAATAATTCATCCATTTCTTATGCTGCGTCCAAATCTGATAGATTTGAGAAGAAAAAAATAAAATAATCAAAGGATAAAATTATTTTTTATTTATATTTTTAATTTTTTTATTATTTTATTAAAAATAATATCTTTAATAACTTTTATATCATTTCTAATTTTATAAAATTCAATTTTACAGTACCTGAGCTTTAATAAAGTTGACTGTACACCAAATTAGACCTGTGCTAAAATATGGATGCAATTAAAAACAGAAACAAATGAAATGGGTGCAAACCATAAAAAGAAACAAATTTGGATCTTATTCGTAAATGTCAAAGAAGAGAAGGCCCACAACGGAAAAAGCAGTAGACTTGTATTTCATAATGAATTTACTAATTACGCCCCACTAATCTCACCTAATTCACAACTTTCGTGATAAAATTTGGTGTAGTTTGGAGCAAACATTAAGGTTATAAGAGTCATTTAGAGTTAAGTAGTCCCTAAGAAATCAGTCTAATCTTGGAAATTAGATAAGTTGGAAGGGCTTTTTGGGTAAATTCAGCTAACAAAGCCATTATGATATCTGCAACAGCAACCCAAATCCACCCAAAGCTACAGAAAGAAAAAAGAAAATAAATTCACTTCAAAAATTACAATAAAAAAGAAAAAGCTCCCAAAAAACTAATAAACGTTTTTGGGATTGCAGGTATCTCTTTCTATCTTTCTCTTTCTTTATTCTTTCTATTTTTTTTTCATATATAAATTATTAATATATATAATAATTTTCTTATTGCTAAAATTGGGGAGGTTCTCAGGTTCTGCCTCTTTTCCTTCTATCATTCCTCAGCATAGATTCTTCTCTTTCTACTACAGTAATAAGTTTTCTTCTTTTGGTTTGAAAGGTGTTTTTTGGGTTCAGAGTGTAATAAAAGTTAAATATTTTTATTTTCTGGGTAGCCATTAAAACTTGAAGGGAAGCGGTTCAGACAAGTACATAGGAATCTGGAGCTGTTCTCAAGTGTTTCTGGGCAGTTGTTGGATTCAACAAGATGTCTCAAACCAACTGGGAAGCTGATAAAATGTATGTCCTTTTTTGCCCTCTTCTTATTAAAGTTTACTTTTTGTTGGGTTTTCTTTCTTTTTTTTTTTTGGTTTCTAATGTTTCTTTAAAGTTGTTTTTTTTTTTGACTTGATTTGGGTTCTGGGTATATAGCTTTTCTGGGTTTTTGCTTGATCTTTTTGAAGTCTTTCGGATTCATAGTTTAGTTCTTTGAAGCTGGTCTTTTTTAGGGTTTTGTTTGTTCTGGAAGTTCTAGCTACTGTTCTGCAGTTTTGCATTATTTTGTTCTTTATTTTTCTTAAATAAATAAAATTGATTTAGGGTTTCTTACGTTTATTGTCTGTGCTCTGATTTGAAAAGACTGTTACATCGAAAATTAAAATTTCTCCTCGGTGTTCTTTTGTTTCTTTACTTTTTTAAACAATATCATGTTAAATTCCAAATTTGTCTAAATCTGTTGTTTATCAGATTTTCATTGTGTAAGTTTTATTTTATTTTATTTACTATGTATTTGGTTTTCTTTGGTGATTGTGTTGCAGCTATGCTTATGAATTTTGATCTCTTGCTTTCATAAGTGATAACCTATCGCCATGTATTTTCTCAATAACAGGTTAGATGTGTATATCCATGATTATTTAGTAAAGAGGGATTTAAAGGTTTCAGCTCAGGCTTTTCAAGCTGAAGGAAAAGTATCATCAGATCCTGTAGGTAAGTAAGTGGGTTTGGGAATTATGTTAAAGCTGAAGAAGACCTATTTTTATCTATTAGGTTCTCGACTTCTCACCAAAAAAGCCTCTTTGCTTAAGATAATTTACTATTTTCATTGATGCTGATGTTGGTTTTCAACCCGGATCCAGCTATTGATGCACCTGGGGGTTTTCTCTTTGAATGGTGGTCTGTTTTCTGGGACATTTTCATTGCCAGGACTAATGAGAAGCACTCTGAGGTTGCTGCATCATATATTGAGGTTGGTTTTAATTTTAATTCACTTTTTTCAACTGTAAACTGTCTATTTGTTTTGAGCTTCTACTTGGCATAGATAACCTGACATCAGCATTTCATTTTTGCATTATTTGTTGGCGAGAAGGGGAAGATTGGATAGGGTTAGGTTTAAGGTTTAAGCCTATCTGCACTACTGTTCTGTTGCTCATTACACGCCACATTTCATGTACATTATATTGAAAGTTTAGGACGACTAAGACAAATGGTCGGGGTTCTTGTCTCTGATAAAATCGGCTCTTTCCTTTTGTTGAACTTGAAGTGGCAGAAGAGTCCTTGTACTTGAAAACGTTTAAATGGTAATCTTCTTGGAGTCATGATTAAGTGAAGTTTCTTTCTCAAACAGTTGTATGTACACTAAATTGAGAGAATTAAACAAGAAAGAAACGAAGGTAGACTTCCTTGTCTTATGCCCTCGTTGTCTTGTATAAGTAATTCCTGGCAGTTTCCTTAGAAGGAAGCTACATTGAACAAGTTTATATCAGGGTGCTCTGCAGTTATTATCTGTCTAACTTGTTGTATTTCTTGCTAATATATTAGCGAATATCAATTATTTTTATTGGTCTGTTGTTTAATGACAACTAAATAGACATTAGCCAGGATTTAGTTGGACATTGTGTATTGCTTTTTGTACATGGAAATTGGTTTACTTTCTTGAAGGCATATTGCATAACGAACTTGTAGCCTAATGCCCTATGGCTATGGTAGCCTTTGTGTGTTGCTTTGTTGCACGACTGGCTAATTAAGGGTCTTTCATTATTGAAAGTAAGGAAGCAATTGATGGCAGGAGAAGTGTTTTGCTGTTGAATTTTGCTAAAAATAGTTACTATTTATGCTGTTTTTACAGTGTAGATTATGAAATCCTTAATCCTTCCTAATGATTTTTCCTTAAAATATGTGATGCTTATGGTGCATTGGTATTGCAGACTCAGTTGATTAAAGCGCGGGAGCAGCAGCAGCAACAACAGCAACAGCAGCAACCTCAACAGCCTCAACATCAGCAGCAACAGCAGCAGCAGCAACAACAACTGCAGATGCAACAGCTTATATTGCAGAGGCAGGCTCAGCAACAGCAGCAGCAACAACAACAACAGCAGCAGCAGCAGCAGCAACAACAGCAACAACAGCAGCAGCAACAGCAGCAGCAGCAGCAGCAACAGCAGCAGCAGCAGCCGCCGCCTCAGCAGCCCCAGCAGCCGCAGCCCCAACAGCGAAGGGATGGGTCTCATCTCCTAAATGGCAGTACAAATGGACTTGTTGGAAATGAATCTCTCATGCGTCAGCCTGCTGGCACTGCTAATGCCATGGCAACTAAGATGTATGAGGAAAGATTAAAATTGCCACTTCAAAGGGATTCTTTGGATGATGCAGCTATGAAGGTTGGTGGATCATCTTTGATTTCTTAGAAACGTGTTCTATTATTTTCTAACCATCTTATAAACTCCTTACAGCAAAGATATGCCGAAAATGTTGGCCAGATCTTGGATCCAAATAATGCCTCGATATTAAAGCCTGCAGCAGCAGCCGGCCAACCTTCAGGGTAATTTATTTTAAATTTCTTTTACTGCTCAAACCTTTGGTTGCAAATGGTTTTGTATACAGCAACCTAAATGAATTCTTATGGATGTTAAGTAAGACAATTTGCAAAACGCTGCAGAAGGTTTTCAATATAATTTTTAGGGTAACTTCCTTCAATCTTGTGGTCAATATGATCTAACATGAATTTGAGCCACTGAATGCCAACGAAACAATTTTGAATTGTTTCACCTCCTTTTTCCTCTGAAATAGCCAATCACACATTTAGGGTTTGTTCAAGCATATAGCACTTAGTTGTTTTCAGCAATAAACTCATTTGGCATCATGCAAATTCCAGGCAAGTATTGCATAGTACGGCTGGTGGTATGTCTCCACAAGTTCACTCACGGAGTCAGCAATTACCAGGAACAACGCCGGTAGGGTCACCTTAAATTGATCTCATTCACATGTTGGTTCTCTTAGTCATGTTCTAAAATTTAATCTGGAAGCAGGACATAAAGAGTGAGATAAATCCAGTGTTGAATCCCAGAGCTGCGGGTCCTGATGGATCTTTAATAGGAATTCCAGGTAGGGTTTTTTTGCTGTTCTCAGTTTGTTCTATTTAAATTGCCCGTCCTTCGAAAACAGCACAATGATGATTGTATTAACTGTACTAGTTGCTTGTCCTTGTGATTTTCTGGGCTCATATTTCTTAGAATTTTGGAGACTAAATAATGTGATTTCATTTTTTTTTTCAGGGTCAAATCAAGGTGGTAATAATTTGACTTTGAAAGGATGGCCATTAACGGTAAGTTTTATAAAGATTTGCTTTACCCTAGAGTTGTAATTCTAATTATTGTAGTTATGTCAATTTTATATGCATTTGGGTAAATATATTTATCTTCTGACTGAAATAATTTGTTTTCATTCATCACCTGTACTATTGAATTGTAAATTTTATTTTTCATCTAATGTTTCTTTTGAATGGGTTTCGTTTTATCTGTTTTTAGGGACTGGACCAACTGCGCAATGGGATTCTTCAACAGCAGAAGCCCTTTATACAGGCTCCTCAGCCCTTTCATCAACTTCAGATGTTACCACAGCACCAGCAGCAACTCATTCTTGCTCAACAGAATCTGACATCACCATCTGCCAGTGATGATCATAGAAGATTGAGAATGCTTTTGAATAATAATCGGACCATGGGACTGGGAAAGGATGGCCTGACAAATTCTGTTGGTGATGTGGTTCCAAATGTATCACCCTTGCAGGCAGGCAGTCCGCTCATGCCTCGGGGAGATACAGATATGCTAATGAAGGTATTAATGTCCCCGCGATTGTGCTTTTACCTCCCTTTCTCTTGAAATGAATTTCGAATTTCCCTCCTTTTTTCTTGGTATTTTGTTGTCGCATGAGTTTTATAATCTTTCCATTTCTGAGATATTTCATTTGCCTTGTAGTTAAGATTAGCTCAGTTGCAACAGCAGCAGCAGCAACAGCAACAGAACAGTAATTCGCAGCAGCAGCAGCAGCTTCAGCAGCATGCACTCTCGAATCAGCAGTCACAGAGTTCTAATCCAAGTTTACATCAGCAAGATAAAGTTGGTGTAGGTGGAAGTGTCACTGTCGATGGTAGCATGTCAAACTCATTTCGAGGGAATGATCAGGTCTGACCTTTTCTGGTTACCTCTAATTCATCTGGCTGAAAGGTTTCCTAACTGAAAGTTTTATCTGTTTTCATGTGGCACCCTTGTGCATTGTTACTTGTGGTCCATGGTCAGTATGAGCATGATAGAGATTTGTCATGTCTGTCTTGATAACATTTCTAGCTAATAGACTCAGATGTTGAATTTCCCATTAAATCTTTTCCTCCCTCCTCCCTTCTTATAATAGTGGTACCATTTTTATTAAAAGAATTTGGATTGAACCATAAATGTTTGTTTCTTTGTTGCTCTTCCTTAAGATTAGAGTAGCTTCAAAAGCCATACTGTTACTGTCGATTTTTGTTTCTTTATAATACTTTTCAATTGGAAGCATTTCAAGAATAACCTATAGTTATCGTGTTATATGGTGTTAAGCTTTAAAACTTATTTCCTTTACCTGGTCAAATGGATTTGGATTGCAATTTTAAGTTATTTTGCAGGGACATGGAGGTGGACTGTAATATTAAACTGTTATTGACTTCTGATTCTTGGCTTAAATAAATATCTGAGCAGGTTTCTAACATAATTTCCTTAATTCATTTTAAGGTTTCAAAAAACCAGAATGGAAGAAAGAGAAAACAACCAGTGTCTTCCTCAGGCCCTGCCAATAGTACAGGGACAGCAAACACAGCTGGACCGTCCCCAAGTTCAGCACCTTCCACTCCATCAACACACACCCCTGGAGATGTGATTTCGATGCCTGCTCTGCCTCATAGCGGCAGTTCTTCCAAGCCTCTGATGATGTTTGGCACTGATGGTGCTGGCACACTTACATCGCCATCAAATCAGTTGGTGAGTCCATTGGTTATTTTCCCATGTTGGTGGAGGAAATAAAAATTCCTTGCATAAATTCTCATTGGAATTCCATTTTGGCAGTGGGATGATAAAGATCTTGAATTGCAGGCTGAAATGGAACGATTTGTGGAGGATGGATCTCTTGATGATAATGTTGAATCTTTTTTATCCCCTGATGATACAGATCCTAGAGATACAGTTGGCCGATGTATGGATGTTTCTAAAGGTGTATAAATGAAACTTTGATAGTTGTTATGATTTGATAAAATCTGCTTTCATTTGTAATCTAATATAGCCTCCCTTTTCAATCATTGTAGTTTCATTCTGCTGACTTTTACATGTCCTGTGTTATTCTTGGATACAATGCAGTAATTTGCTAATTCTTTTGTCTAATGATTATGTTAATTGATACATCCTTGTTGGAATTCACCATGTTCATTTAGGCGCATACATCCATAAATCTCTTTGGTGTTATTCCCACTGAATTGTAATTTTAAATGTTGGTTATTGCTGCTATCATTTTACTGCATTGGTTTAAATTTGGCCAAAAGAATTGTGTAATTATATGGGTTCATGCATCTATCCTGATTTGTAATTGTGAGGGATACACATTCATCTTATATTCTATTTTTGTGTTATTACGTAATATAAGCGGATTAGTTCCGCACTTTATATTCTAAATGGACCAGTTTTACAGTGCATCAAATTTTAATTTGACTTCAGGTTTCACATTTATGGAAGTAAGTTCTGTTCGAGCAAGCACTAGCAAAGTTACTTGTTGTCATTTCTCATCAGATGGAAAGCTGCTTGCTAGTGGCGGCCATGATAAAAAGGTGAGTTCCAAGAGGAGAGATGAAATTTTGCATAGTTTTGAAATGTTATTATATAATTGGTTTTCGTTTTCTGGTCATGGTAAGAAGTGAAATCATTTGCATCATTTTTTTCCCAACACAGGCTGTATTATGGTACACAGACTCTTTGAAGCCACAGTCTACGCTTGAAGAACATTCATGTTTTATTACTGATGTTCGTTTCAGTCCTAGCATGTCACGCCTTGCAACATCTTCATTTGACAAAACTGTCAGAGTTTGGGATGCTGACAGTGTTAGTGGACTTTTTTCTTTTCTTCTACTCATGATTGTTTTGGCTTTCGAGCTAATCATGGTTTCTTGTATGCATTCTTACCAACTAAAGTATTCATTTAAACCGTTCTGTGCATGTTTATGCTATTGTCATTCTAATTTATTCTTTCTTTTGGATTGTCATCTAATCTGCATTTGGATGAATTAAAGATATGCCTTACTTTGCCGATTGTCTTTTATATCATTTGTTAACCGGCGCATCCCGTTATTTATTATAATTTCTAGTTTAATGCTGTGTGGGTTTCTGGGAGCTTTTTTATTTCTTACTAATAAAAACAGTTAGCACCATGTAGAATGAAAGATAATTGCTCCTTATCATGGTTTATGTATAATATTTCAAAATTGTAAAAACATACATATAATGCAAAGTAGGTGTCTGTAATGGGAGACTATTCAGTATATATCTGTTCGTGATAAATATAAATTCTTACTGGGAAAGTAGTTCATACTTCATACTTTCAATGTTGCTGCACTTTCCTCCTGAATGTAAAACCTGAAAGGTCGTATGCTTCTGTTTAAATTCTTGTTTGGAGTAACCTTTAATCCCATTGTTACTATTAGATTTGCGGCTATTGTGACATTGGAAGTATGTTATGCTTTGAATGTCTGAAAATGACTATTCCAACAGTGTAAAAGATGGTCTTATATGAAGAAAATGTAGTAAATCGTGTGGCTGTAGTGACTTAGATGTTTGGCTAAGAAATTGAACAAAATACAATCAGAAAATATGCCGAATCCTTAAGCATGTAGTGATTTGTGATGTTCTAATCTATACTAGCATTTTCATATCGATGATGTTACCATGTTCCAAACACAGTGACTGAACGAGTGGCTGCATTTTCTTTCTCTTGTGCTTGCCTTTAAAATTTTTCTGTACTGTTTGATGGATCCATTCTTTTGAAGAGAATTTCCAGTTTTTTTTGGGAGGGAGTGGGTTACCTCCTAAGGTTTTTTTATTTTATTTTATTTTTAATGTAAACATTTATTAGATGTGATTGTGCAATTTTCTTGACTTTTTCTGCAGCCTGGTTATTCAATTCGTACTTTTATGGGACATTCTGGTCATGTTATGTCACTTGACTTTCACCCAACTAAGGATGATCTTATCTGCTCTTGTGATGGTGATGGTGAAATACGATACTGGAGTATCAACAATGGGAGCTGTGCAAGAGTTTTCAAGGTATGATTTTGCATCAGATTTTCTTGCAATGCGAATAAGTTGAATTCAGGCCTCTCTTTTTGAGTTGGATGCACAGCTGTTAAGATTGTTTCCTTTGTGTGGATCAGGGTGGTACAGCTCAGTTGAGATTTCAACCTCGGCTTGGAAAATATCTTGCTGCAGCTGCAGAGAATGTTGTATCTATATTGGACACAGAGACTCAAGCTTGTCGGCACACTTTACAGGTAAATCAGTTAATGTGGATATATATATATATATATATATATATATATATATATATATAAAAGAAATGCTAAGGAATTAGCTGGAAACAAAAAGAAGAAAAAAGAACAAAAGAGAAAACAGGTTCTTATTAGTTTGGATCAGTTGAGAAAAATGTATTTGCATAAATGATATAAACCAATGAGGGCTTTCTACTGCCCCAGTAAATAATATTTTTCTTTTGCTAACTAATTTTTCCTATTTTGCACTGAATGATTTGCTTCAATGGTTATACATTTCCAAGGTTTGGCACCTAAAAGTTTCAGAGTAGCCAATTGTAGCCACAATTAGGGTTTCAATGAAGCTTTAAGTGCACAGATAAAGGATTTGGAATCTAGATTTTTTTTCTCAGTCTTGTTTCAAGCTACTGTAAAAGGTCTTTAAAGTACTGAATTTCCAAATATTTTATTATAACCAGATTGGCATTAATTAAAAACTTCTGATTTGAGTAACCAGGGTTATAAATGTGCTACTGCCTTAAGCCTGGCTTAACTGTAGCTTGTTGTCTGGTAAATGATTACTAGACTGATGAAAATCCCATGATGGTCACATCTCTATCACAGTGTGGAAATGTGGGAGAAATTTTGCTCTTGCTGTGTTGCTACTGGTTTTTCTGAATTAAGTTTCTTCAGCAGTTCTTCCTTTGCAGTATGACTGACTTCCCTTCGTCTTTGGATTTGTAATAACAGGGACATAAAAATCTGATCCATTCTGTATGCTGGGACCCTTTAGGTGAGCTTCTAGCATCTGTCAGTGAGGACTCCGTCAGAGTTTGGAGCTTTAGATCAGGGAGTGAAGGGGAATGTGTGCATGAAGTGAGCTGTAATGGCAACAAGTTCCACTCTTGTGTTTTCCATCCCACATATCCGTCTTTGCTGGTCATTGGCTGTTACCAGGCAAGTAACTTCTTTCTTTTCATTGTTTAGTGTTAATTTGTTTAATTGCTGTTATTAGACTTTGGCAATGTCGATTTTTATTTTGATCAGTTCTATGTGAATTTTTTGAAGCCTGTTTAAGTTAAAACAGATAGGAATCAAACCTGCATCAGTAGTGGATCATACGCTTTCGCAGCCTGCATGAATTATAATTCAAAATGAGTACATGGGGTCTATTTTACTAGTTTCATGACCATTGATTTTTGAATCCTTGTTGAAATCAATTCGGAATAAGAAAAAGGGTCATAGAATTTGGACCTTGCTATTTTTTTGAGTAGTAATATTTTCCTCTTTTAGTGTCTCAGCTTTATGACGGTTGAAAAATGTTTTCCAAGGCTTTCTTATTTGGCTCTATCATCTGGCTTTCGTTTTTTATTTGTCTTTTTATAATTCGGATTTATGTGCATCTAAACTAACCTGTACGATAAGGAAAAGGTTAAGGGAGACAAAGAACCATGAATCATGCTCTTTACATGTTGGGTTCAATTACTTATCAAATTAGTTTGATCCTTCTGCTGCAGTCTTTGGAGCTATGGAACATGGCGGAGAATAAGACTATGACTTTGCCTGCTCACGAAGGATTAATAGCTGCTTTGGCTGTATCACCTGTGACCGGACTGGTTTCTTCCGCTAGTCACGACAAGTTTGTTAAATTGTGGAAGTAATACAATTGCTAGCAGAATTCCCAAGTAAACAGTTGTTGAAATTCAGATTAGTTTTTTAATCAGCAACATTTGTTAGTTTGTGCCTGTTCTGGTTGTTCAATGTGTCCATTTCATGGTTTGTCCCAGTTTCAGCCCCCCATAACCCCTAGTAACTAACCTTGCTGTCGTTGTATGCATGTTATGTACCCTTGTATCTTTAACTCGGACATTCTTGCTTAAGCTCGTTCACTTTGTTTTTTTTTTTTTTTCCGATGTTTTGATCGGTTCGGTTGGGATCCAAATCCTTTACTTCCGCCCTTTTCAATTTGCCGTTGTAGTTGGCTGAAGCCATGGATGGCAATATCTTGAGAGAATGCTCTGCTTGAAGCGTTGTGATTGTATGGCTTTCCAGACTGGTCAGCAGCTTGGAAAAGTCTTTCAAGTCGACAGCATTATGGGCTGAATTCCTGTTAATGTTATTGTCTCTTTGCTGTTCAACTAAAAATCATCGTTGCAAGACCAATGGCAGTAATTCATTCAAAACCCAAAATCTTCATGATCAACGAATGCAAGCATTAGCGTTAGAATTTGAGATGAAAGACTGCTTGAAAAATCTTGTTCAGGATTTGTCTGAATAACTGAAAATGGCAGGAGGAGAGTTTCATTTACAAAATCACAAGATTATACTGAAAAGCGGGTTTTGTATGTAAATATGGTGTTAGATCGAAAAAGAATAGTTAGCAATAGTTTTTATACGTTATAATATGCAACTAAGAAAACAATAAAAAAAAATGATGAATTATTATTTTAATAATTTAAATAATATTTTAATATAATATGATTGCATGATATTATTTGAATATATATATATATATATTTATTTGTCCAATAGAAAGCGATGTTTACCTAAAATACTTCTAATAAAAATATGTAGGATGTAACTTTAGTACCAAGCCAAATCCGATCGAGAATAATGCAAGGACAATGGCAGTTTTATCCTGCATTGTTTAGGTCTTCACTTTCATATGATTTTATATCCAAAATTTTTTTTTATTAGTTTTGAATGGATTATTTATAGGTTAAGATGCATGTTTAAGACACGTAATATTTTCATATATAAAGTGATTAAATTGTCAAATATTTATAGAATATATAGCAAAAATTTATAATGATTTAAAAATATTAAGAACCAAATTATTACTTATCATATTCATATTAATTGAAATTGGTTCATCTTTGATGCTGTTAAGATTGTGATATTGACCATATGCTCAAATATTTATATTTTTATGTGTAAAGCTTTTTGTAAATTTGAAATTTAAATTTGAACAATTATATTATCTTTTTTTTTTTAAATTAAAAACTTTTATGGTAATAGAAAATTGATATTTATTGACCAAATAAATAACCCATTTTGCTGTCGACAATATTTTGACTTCATAATTTAAAAATAAATTATAATTTATTGTAAAATTTAAATTTAAATTCAAATAATTTTATGTTTTAATATTTCGTCATTAAAAATAACCCATTTTGTTAAAGAGTATTTTCTTAGAGAGAGTAGGTGTTGAATTTTCATTTGCTTCCGGACCATGATAAAGAAGGGCTAGCTAGCTGTAGGTAGCTAGATAGATCTATGGCAGAATCCATGGAGTCACACTTTGATGTGAATGGTTTCATTTCCATAAGACAAACCAGAGGGCGGAAGGGGGTGCCTAAAAATTGATCTAGCCTCACTCCTATAAGCGACCTTTTCCTTCCCACCAATATTGACTTCTACTGACTCAAGAACTATTACTGTATGGTCTAATGAAGCAAGTGAAAAGGAAAATGCCAACTTGGGCTGATGTTGATATTTGCAAGAAATTCTTAGGTGCACATGATCAGCAGTGTTTGAGCCCCAGAAATGTGTTGGATTCCTTCTGTCTACATATCTTATTACAGCTTCAAGTATGTTTAGTGAATAAAGCTTTTCTCATCAGTTTTTCCCCACGGATGGAGGACCAGCGTCGATTAGATGGTTAATTTTAGACACGATTTGATGACATGATAAAAATAAAAGATATAAAAGTAACACAAGTTAATATTTGTATATCAAAGTATTGTATTTGATGTATTTTGATACAAAATTTTCGTATTTTACATGATAGAAATATGAATTATATATACAAATTATGTAGTTCAATATAGATTTGTTAGATACTATTAGACCTTCTCACCTTAAAAGCTAACTGAGGAGACGAAATTTTCCCTCACACTTATAAAGACACATCTAGCCTCTTTCACAATCCATGTAAAAACTTCAACAATATCTTACTTCACACTTCTCTACCCTGAACAGAGGAAGAGATGTTGGCAACTTGAGTTTTAAGAACAATATTGAGTGTTATTGGACATTCTCACCTCAAAACTAGCTCAAAAAATGTATTTTTCTCCAATTCTTATAAACACACGTCCAATTCTTTTCAGAATTGATATAAAAACCCTGACAAAATTGTCACACTCCATCCTTGCATTTCTTGCACTTTGGAACACCTATAAGTATTACTAAGTATATATGATTTATGCCTAAAGAGAAACCCTTTCCTAGGCCTCCTAGCTGTCTGATCTTTGTTCTTCTTTCTTTGAGTGTAGCAATGGTTAATTAGATTCACTGCGCAGAAGCAGCATTGATCAAAATGGAAGAAAAGTAATTTTGTTGCAAGGCGTTTTGATGGTTTAATTTCCTTAGCAGATGCAGAAATCAATGCATGGTGGTGGAAAGGAAATTCATATCTAGATAACTTAAAGCAACAAGTAGTTTTTGGATAAGTTTTGTTCCACTGCCACCTATAAATGTAGCAGAATCATGAACACATGGTGGTTGGACTGACTTGGCAAACCAATTAATACAATGTCGAGGAGCCCCCTAGACGGAGAGATGATTCATGTAGCACACACTGTCATGTGGGCTTGCTGCTGACTTGCCATTTCAATCAGAACAATTCTTGGTGCGTGTCCCATCTGAATTAAATTCTTGGCTACATATGCTAAGTGAGTTTTGCTTCATGCACATTCTCCACTGCTTTTTTTCATAATCCTTTCCCAAACTGACCAAAGCTAACTAATTCCCTTGAGTGCCATAAATGGAGATTCCGTACTCAAACAATGTCATACCTAGGATTTTAGATTCCTCGCTAAGTGCTTATGATCACTTATGTTTTAGACTTTCTGTTTTTTTTAATTACAACGTATATACATACGTTACATTTGATTCAATAATAAGTGTACTTAATTTTATTAAAAGAATTGGATTCGAATCCTCTTTACCCTAATCAAAGAATAATGAAACCATGGTTCACAATTGACAATAGATCAAGTTTTTTTTTTTTTTTTGTACATAAAAATTTAGATGAGGAAAGACTTATTCAGTTTAAAATTAGAGCATACTGTAAGTTTAGAAGTGAATTTATATTGAACTTACAGCTTGTCTATCAAAGAGGATTACTGATAGTGAAAGTCGAACCTAAACCTTATAAATGAAGTAAACAATCCTTACCAACTCAATCAACTTTTGTCGATGAGAGTTGGTGGAGTTTACTTTGTTGTTTTTAACACCTAGCTAAAAGCGGCAGTCATTCATGTGGAGTGCATGAAACATGATCCATTGTTTGAGGGCAAAGAACAAGAGATCCGTTGTTTATGGCCATGCAAACAATAGAGTTTCATTCTTTGAGTTTGATAATCCCTAGAGTTAAAGCCTCTCTCTCCTGTTGATCCGATTAATAGGAAGCTGTTTGATAAAGCACAGGCATTTTTCATATGTATAAGTTCACTGGATACAAGTTTCTAAACAATGGGCTAATGGAATTCTGATACAAAGAATTGAAATATGCGAAAATCATGTGCCCTTAACAGGTGGAAAAGCATAGGGGCCTAAGGAAACAACCAAAGTCATTATTTGTTATGGTACGTTTCTTTTCAGGGACCTCTAAAAAGAATATGTTTGCTTCTATATCTATGGCAACGAGCATTAATTGGAAAATGGGCACTATAACTACTATATCAGGCACACATAAATGTCAAGCGTTAAAACAGAAGCTTTTATGGGGCGCACCTTTGATTCATTGAGCACCCATTCTTTAGACTGGTTGTTACATTGCTGACATATAGGCTTTGCTTTGCTTTCTTAAACCTCAGATCACGCCAGAATTGAGTTGCTGCCCTACTGGCTGCTCTCTCTCTTGCCTTGAGTTCATACTGTACAGTTCAATTATATTTCATCTCTATAACTCGAAAGTGACAGCTATTAAGAAGAAACTTAAATGCAAATAAGATATATCAAAAATTTCATTTAATGTGCGCTTATGTTATCTTTAGTTTTCATTTTTAACGTATGCATTATAATAACGTGAACCCACGTGATGAAATGTGCTTGTCGTTAATCAAATTGAATAAAAATAATAATTATATTTTTTAAAATAATAAGAAAATTATACAACAATATTAAAAATACCAAAATAAATACGTAGGATTGAGCATAATTCTATCAACATGTGGAAGAAGGGTACCCAAAGTGGACCAATTTTTTGACAAGTCTAGAGTAACTCCGTTATAAAGCAAAGAACCTGAGCTTCAACTGAGAGAGCGAGAGAGAGAGAGATGGATGGGGCTAAAATCCCAGTTCTTGATTTCTCTGGGGAAGATCTCGATGACAGAGAGCGTAGGAGAGAGGGCTGGAAACTGTTGTGTAGCAAAGTTAGGGAGGCATGCGAGAGTCATGGCTGCTTTCTGCTAACGTACGATAAGATCCCAACAAGTCTACGTGAAGATATGCTGGTGGCCATGAAGGAATTGTTTGATCTCCCTGAAGATACCAAGAGCAAGTACCAGAACCCTAAGCCTTACCGCAGCTATCAGGGCAAGTGTCCCGCAGTTCCTTTGCATGAAAGCTTTGGCATCGACGACGCAACCCGGCTTGAAGCTGCTCAAGAGTTCACTCAGCTCATGTGGCCTCAAGGAAACCCATCGTTCTGGTAAATACAAATCTTACTTGCTGCCGGTTAGTGGTTTGATTTGACTGTTAACATGCAGTAAACAAGAGCGCTACCATGCATGATCAGTAGCTTTGTTTCGTTGCATTGGTTATAACTTAATAGCATGAATTAATGCTTCCAGTCTTCTTTAACAATGGTAGAGATCAGAGTAGATAAAATCATAAAATGAACATGAAAATTGGTTCTACTGTAAATCACTGTATTCAAGCATCGTTATTCACAACTCCAATATCTTTCTTTGATTTTCCAGCTCTAACCCGAGTAAAAAACGTATGGTTATTAAAATTATTTCAATGTTGATTATTTTCTGAAACCAAGAGGACCCTTAGTCACGATCAATCGAAAAATAAACTTGTAAAACATATACAAATACATAATTCCATTTGTCTCTAATTCATAAAAGTCTATTCTAAATTTTCAAACAATCGTTTTAAGCTTTAATGAAGCAGAAAGCTATATCTTTTGACATGATAATGCCCGCCACCAAACGTCTTCACTACCTGCCAATTCCATATTTAAGAGGGCTTATCCCAGAAATAGATTTGTATTTAATACAGTGCCAGCTTTAAAATTGATTGTTATATTACAAACTGCACATGCCTTTGCCAGAAAATCATCACGAAGAAATTAACTCATCAGTCTCTTTGTAACTGGTGTCTGCCTGCAGTTTCATTTAAGTCTGTCAAATGCTCACCTGTGATCTGGTCGCATACTGGCCACCTGAAAACACTCATTCACCAATCACAAAATTCCAGTAATTATAATACAGTCAGACTAATTAATTCAGTTATGCAGTGCATCCCCCCTCAGCATGTGTTTGAGACCAAAACAATTGCACTATTTTCAGTTTTCAACAATGGTTAATTTTCCTTAATGTTTCTTATGTTGTAATCTTACTTGTTACATACAATTATGGTAGTGCGATACTCAATTCCATGAGCTCGAAGATGCTAGAGCTGAATTTCACTATCATGGAAATGATTTTCGAGAGCTTTGGCATGGAAGAAAAGCACTATGATGCGCTTGTTAGGGACAGCACAAGCGTTTTCCGTGTGATGAAGTACAAAGTTCCTCGAAGGAAGGAAGAAAATCTGGGCCTGCTGGCTCACACAGACAAGAATGCTATAACTGTTCTATGCCAAAATGATGTGCAAGGTCTTGAGGTTATAACTAAAGAAGGCCATTGGGAAGAAATCGTGGTTCCCAAAGATGCTCTTATAGTCATTGTAGGTGATGCACTCAAGGTAAGTAAACTAGTAGAGTACTTCTATAATGATTCCCTCATCCATGATCACTAACATTTTCACTTTTGAAAAATATCAGAGCTATTTGCGTAGATTCACACTTAATTTGCAACAAATTATTGATTTTAATTAAATTTTATGATTTTATCATACAAAAAATATTTCATATTATAAATATGAATTTAAATTTTTACATACATTTTATAACAAATTTTCACAATATCCAAATGTAAGATTGAAGTATTACATTACTCGACCGAATTCATCCACTTATTACATCTTCAAGAGTGAAAATTGTATAGACAAAAATGTATTATTTTAGAAAGATGTGTTGATTCTATGTAGGCATGGAGCAATGGGAGACTTGTTGCTGTTAAACATAGGGTGGTAATGAAGGGCGACAAAGAGAGGTATTCGTTCGGGCTGTTTTCAGTGCCAAAGGAGGGAGCAACAATAGAGGTACCGCGTCAACTTGTCGACAATGAACATCCGCTCCTTTACCGGCCATTCAAGTTTGCCGACTATTTCTCCTATTTCGTCTCCAATCTAAGCGATGATGCATTAGAGATTTATGCAGGCATGTGACTGTCATCCATCCATCCATCCATCCATCTATCCATCGTAGCATTTGAGATTCTAAATGCTACTTTCATAACTTATGAAAAACATGTGTTAGTTTTCGTCTTCAATACTTCATATATCAAAGCGTATGAAGTGTAGAAAATCAAGAATTCATTTGGCTTTTGCTAAAATAGTCAACGGAATTGTTGTGAAGGCTCACCGTTACCAACCTTTTGCACAACTATTAGGCAAGGATTCATGAAAAGTAATGGATGGCCATCCGTCGGTTATTTTTTTTTCTTTCCTATTTTCTTTCTTCCCAGCCCCATATTTCATTAATTATTCACCACAGTAGGCTTAGATTTGTTTAGGGTTTATATTCGATGGTTGAATGCAGATATTAAAATTCGATTATTAAATGTGTAGAACATTCAAAATCTTAGAAGTGAGAATATAATCTTATGAGTTAATAATTAAAAAATAATAATATCGATAAAAAAGAAAATTTGAAAGAAAAAGATATTGACTTATAATAATAACTATCGTAAATTTAAAGATGATTATTCAATAATGATCAATGAAGTTTTTAAATTTTATAAATGAGATTAATATTGTGACATATATTTCATTTGATATATTAAAAAAATAAAAATAAATAAAATGAAGTATATTATCATCTTAATCCCGCTTGTTAAATCTAAAAATTCTATTTAAAATATCATATTAATAATCTTAAATTTAAACTATTCATAAATGTCAAATTTTACTAGATATATGTGAAATTTGATATGATGGATTTTTTTATTTTTAAATTTATATTAATTTAAGAGATATTTATTTTAATATAATTACACACTTTACATCGAAATTTAAATACTTTAAATAAAAATTTATTAAATCAAAAGCTTACATATTTTGGGCCAAAATTGCATCCAATGGGCCATGAAACGCAAACATCATCTTCTTCTCAAGCAAAATAACGGTTTAAGAGGTCGTTATTTTTTAAAAAAGAACTCGCTTTGAGAACCGCGTCAAGCTACGCCCGACTCGGAGTCCAAGTCCGAGCCAAAGATTCATCAACGATAGCAGATCCTAACCAATGCAAAAGAGCAGCAACGAGCGGAAATTAACAGTATGAGAATTTCAATTGAGATTTTGAATTCAAATTTAGATGAACGGTTAATTTTTTTTTTAAAGTTGTTTTGTTTTTCGTACTTTTATGGATGAATTTCCCCCTTTTAATGACCTATTTGATAATGCAGAATCAAGGAATGTTTAGCATTTTGAATGAAATTGTGAATTTTTATAAGAGAGAATTAGAACGGAAGGTGATGATTCCAAAGTTCAGTATGCTGACCTTCCTTTTCGTATTGCCTGCCAAACTTTAGGCTTTAAGGTGCTGAAGGTGCATTTTGTGCGCAAGATTACGGATAAGATTATAAATAAAGTTGGATTAGATTATATTGTTCTATTTATATTTGGTGTGTATAAGAATTAAAAATAAAATATGATGATTAAAAATAAAAATTTTATGTAAAATTTATGGAGAAAATATAAATATCTATTATTTAATCACATGGGGTTAGAAATCATTTTTCTTTTTTTGAGAGATTAAATATCTTTATCTTAGGAGGATGATTAATCATCTTCGTAATCTAATTATTTTTTTTATGTGTGTGCCAAATATATGATAAAATGCTAATACTCTTATCATATCATTCATCTTATACACAAAACATAACTCAAAAACATGAAATTATATAGGTTGCTTGAACGCAATTGAGTTTGGTGATTATTCATGAGTCATTGCACTAAATCCTATGTAATATGATGTTTTACAAATTGTAACTGTTAAGAGCATTTAGTGTATAGGTCAGAAGACTATAGTTAGCTTTCAGAAAGAAACTCAACCAAATAGCTGTGTGAAACTTGTCATTTCGTTAGTTTTTATATATATATATATAACAAATAAACTGTAAAGAGCATTGGTGGTCGTATGAAATTAATTTGAGTCCATGTAGGGAACTGTAAAGGGCAGCCAACAGGTAATTATTACCTTCCCTCTAGCAAGTTGGAAAATAGCAAGGGTATATTTGCTTATTCTCATTTCAGCTGATTCATCTTTGGTTGGTTGAATTATGCATTTGTCCTTGCACAGTTAAAATCATTTACTTTGATATGGATTAATCAGATCCATGTGCTTAGAAATTTAACGCAATCAAGTAGATTGGCTAACACTGTGACATGAATTTCTTATATGCTGTATTTTCAACTGACAAAAACAGACCATACAATGCATCTTTTGCATCAATAAGAAAAGGGTAATTTTTTGCACTTTCACTAACGAAACTAGAGCTATTGCTTAAAGATGATTGCTAATTCAATATGGTAAGGATTTATCTGTGATATACCAGGCAATAAAATGTTGTCAAGTTTTAATTTGAAAGTTTATTGTTGAAACTATATATCATTAAGTTTATAACTATAATAGTTATATATTTTTATATTATCTTTTTCATAGTTTGAGAAATTATAACCAAACAAGGTAATTATTCAATTCCTACTAATTTACAGTTGCTCAGCAAAATCATACCAAACATGGAACTTGTGCTTGATTAACTGAATTGAAAATAGAGGAGTTAAGTAAACAGTTCCATTACCTACAGAAACTAATTAAGGACTTTAACCTAGTTTGATGTTAAGCATGTTTTAGATTATTTGGAGGTGTACTGATGAAGCATTTGTTTTGCAGAAGCTAGCAAATGTGCAACTTGGGCTTCATGAAGACCAGAAAGTTTATGATGCTCTCAAAGAGAGGTTACTGCTGCAGTAGCGGAGCAAAGATGCTGCTATTCTCCTAATGGTTATGAAAAATATTTCAGTCATTCCAGAGAAAAAATGTGTTGAAAATTTTTCTGCAGTGGTTTTAGACAGAAATGGTGTAAAAATAGGGAGAAGCCATTTTTTAAAATGAAAAATAGCATTGTTCAAGTTTCCGAGGTCTAGCAGAACAATTTCAATTGGGAGTTTGAAAAGTAAGAGCCCTGATGCTCTTTGAACTACTGTTGAGCAACATGTATGTCAACCTAGGCTGCTTGCTGATGACCTCATTGTTGCTACTGGATTTCAGCCTCAGCTGCATTGTACATGACTTTCTATATTTTATATGCCTAAGTCATTTTCTGAATTCAACAGAATATAGTTGGTACCGACATCCTTTATGAGCCTTGTACTCCATTTGACAAAAGAAAAGAATTCGGTCTAGTCTGGAAAGCATTTGATTCTGCCTTTTTTTTTTTTTTTTTTTTTTTGTGTGTGTGTGTGTTAAAACATGTATCTGAGATTTAAGCGGAACATTTCATTTCACCGAACGGTGTGATGCCTGGTGTCCCAAATCTAAATATTGGTATAGTGGCTTTAGGTGAATATAGCATTTCCATGGTGGGATGATGGGCACTGTTTGTAATATTATTTATTTCAGTGTTTCTCATGGTCCTCCTTTGTTGCTTAACTTGGAATTTTACTCACTGCTTTCCATTTTCCACGAGGAAGGTGCAAATAATGAGAGACTTCAAAGCCAGACTTCTGTTTAAAAGTTGACACGCCGAACCATCATTGGTGCAATCAAAGCTGCAGATCCTGCGCCTACTGGATGTCTAAACGGGAATGATTAAGTGATTAACTAGGGAAGTTGTTAGGTGGAGATCAAGTTGTCTTCCACAATGAAAGCAAATCTTCAAGCCTACCACTGGTGTAGTGTTCTCTTGCTTTTCATATGCAGTTAGTTGGTGCTGCATCATCTTACTAAATTCTATACAAACATTATTCACGTGAATTGGCATAATTACTGCTCATACTAATTCTCATTATAAAATAATTTGCCGACGTTAGTGTTTAGATTTATTATTGATAGGGTGGCACAACCATGTATGCACTGTTAATATCCATTTTTGTCTTCGATAATATAATGTTAACATAAGAGTTAGATTGACAACCATAACATTGTCCTTGGTAGCATTGTCTTCATCTGACAAGTTGTCTTCAAACTTTTGATTAATGCTAAATAAGTCATTACTTTACTGCATCATCATCGCCGTCATCATCGTCATTCACTAATATTAAAAACAAAGCAACCTAGAAAATTTGAACTAGGTAAATATGACTGTCTTATTCTCTGTATGTTTTTCTAGTCACGTTTCAAGAATCAAATGCAAGCAATGTTGTTAAATCAAAATTGCCATCTTAAAATGGTTTGGACCACTTTGTGATTGATGTTTCTTCTTTAGAAGTTTAATTAGGGGAGAAACTTTTCAATAAAAAAATTTAATTTGAAAGTAAAAGCATATCTCGAAATCTTGGTTCTCACTCTCTAACCAACAATGCTCTTAGAATCGAGGTTGGAATTTTGGTTCTTGGCCTCTTCTGCCTTCCTAATGGAATGCTGCTTTATTATTCTATTGGCCATTGTCCAAAAATTAAGGAAAACACCCTGTAAAATGCCAAGAATGGCAAGTCAGTTGGACTTGGAACCCACATTTTTTCACAGAAAATAAATAAATAAATAAATAAAATCTTACTCCCTAGTTGATTGGATATATGAATTAACGTCGTCCTACCTACCTACGCAGTTATCGAAACAGATTAAAGAGTGAATATCGTCCTGATTTTTCTTCTCGGACAAGATAGTGGGCCACAGTCCTTAAACCATAGACACGAGCAAAGGCAAACCTAGCCTGGGTTTTAGGTTTTGCTCAAAGAGAGAGTGAGACATGTGACCATTTTCCAGTTTGAAGTAATAGTTCGTCATTTTATTACAACCTGCTCATCCTTGGCCTATTCGTTTTTAAGGTACACTGGAATCAAGCTACTGGGATTTTCATTCAACCGTTAGCTCATATATAGATTACTTTTTTATTTTTCTTCACAATGGGAATTTTGTGGTTTTAAAAAAAAAAACAGAAATTGAAATTCAAATTTTCATTTGAAAGATGTAAATTAAGTGTGTAAATTTATAAAATTATTTTTTATACCAATGATACTTTAATTTAGTGAAAAAAAAGTTTTAAAACTTTGAGATTCTAAATTCGAGTCTCAACAAGTATAAATTTGTGTTTAATTTAGTTTAGTTTAGTTATTTATTAATTTAATTATTTATAGTTATTTACTAATTTACTTAGTTTGAGTAAAATTATTTTTATAGTTATCGATTCATAGAATATAATTTGTTGGTTAAGATTTTAATTTTTTTTTTTAAAAAAATGTTCTTCATTTTTTTAATTTTATCTTATTATTTTAACATATAAAATGATAATTTTTTTCGATTTCTCAATTCTACCGATTAATAATGAATGAAAAAAAAATTATTTATATCTTTTTTACCTTTTTATTTTTTCTATTAAACACAATAATATAAAGAAAAATATTTTACATTTTTTCACTTTTTCTCCTCTAAATACGATGGTATGAATTAATACTCCAATACGATGTTATATATTTGATTTAATACGATGGTATGAATTAATACTCCAATAAAATTATATATATTTGATTTATTAGTAATAAGAAAAAGTGTAGATACATAATTTATTGAAATTAGAGAAGAAAGATCAAACACTACCAAGGTCCAAGATGAGAGCATTCATTACAGCAAATAGGGTATTTACCGACTTTATTTTTCTTCGAATAAACACCACTAAATACTTTATGGCACAAAGAAGAAACTCCACAGATAAAACAAACAGGCTTAAGCTACTTGCTAATCGTTGGCCCCTGATCTGCAGTACTATGAATCCAGAACGTAGAAATTCTCTATTTGGTTGGCCAAGTAAAAAGATTAAAAAAAAAAAAAAACTATGTAAAATTATTGACTCGTTCTTTCTTTTATTGAAAATACTTTGAATGAAATCTGGTCTCTAAATTAATTATTGAAATGTCGGCATGTAATTCTTCAACCCTTTTCCCTGTCAAACTATACGAACATAAGCCTTTCACTTTCTTTAGTTTTCAAAATCAAATGTGTTTTTTTTTTTCAATATAAAATTGTAAAATTTTTTAATCAAAATAAGAATACGAATCCTTTTTTTTTTCATTAAGTTATGATTTTATGTAAAAAAAAATAATGTAAAACAAAAAAAAATAACTATGGGTAGGGATTATTT
The DNA here is from genome assembly GCA_033439115.1 of Firmiana major. Taxonomy (NCBI): domain Eukaryota; kingdom Viridiplantae; phylum Streptophyta; class Magnoliopsida; order Malvales; family Malvaceae; genus Firmiana; species Firmiana major. The sequence goes on along the minus strand of CM065900.1, from coordinate 79,454,774 downwards.
TTCATATTTAGGAATAAGTCACCACCATGATGATGAATATAACTAATTATAAATAAGTCTATAAAAGAAAATGGGTAAAATCTTGACTTAAAGACAAATAAAAAAAAAAAATCCTTTTCTTTGTCTTTTTCATAGGAAGCAATTCTAATTTGTACAACTATATATTAAAATTTTGAAAAGAAATAATATCTAGTTGATAAGACTTTTTAAACAGGCAAGATATATTTTAATAATTTTAATTAAATTGAAAATGGAAAAAAATGTTTTTTTATTAGAAAATTTGATTATATCCCAACATATAAAACAAAAGAAACACTTATAAAGTTGAAGAAGATTACATGATATAATAAAGAGTAAAAAGAAACAATAATTGCAAAAGAGAATGATGCAGTGTCCGCATGCAGACAGAGCCCGATTTCTTAAGATTCTTTTGTCGTCGACTGGACAAGTCTTTTTTTTTGGTTTTGGACTTTGGTGTTTTAGAACTGTGCTTTGATTTGATTCATTATTAAAACAATGCAAACTTTATAATCACAAAAATAAAAAGGAAAATAATACTAATGAAAGGACATTAATTAACTCCTTCTTACCATTTTCAGCATATAAAACATATTTGTCATAAATGATGTTGTGCAACAATTCAAATAATTAGATTTAGTAATCTTAATTATAACATAATAATATGAAATAAAACGGCACAAAATGAATACAAGTTAAAATTGATAAAAAAAATATGAATTGGACAAACATTTAAAAAATATTATGTTTGATATATTTAATACGAAATTTTTATATTTTACATGATATGAATACAAAATATATACATAAATCATCATATATACTTTTAAGATAAGAGAATTTACGTTGTAATTCAAATTTTATCACTCTATTCTTTCTTCAAATAAATTTTTTTATAGTACCAAAAGTATAAATAAATAGTAGTCAATTAAACTTTAAGATAAATTTATATTTGATTAACTCTTAATGTATGAATTTCATATACTATCATTGAATTATATTATAACTCAACATCTTATTAATTAGTGAAATTAATAATATATTTTTAATATATTTTATTTTTAAATTTATGAATTATTAAATTGACATATTTTGATTGATTGACCGTGCATAAAATTGATAAACTGAAGTATATATAATATAAATCTTTTTAAAATTTGCGTGATGGGATTAGGAGTTTATTTAATAATAATATTCTGACTTAATTTAGTTTTATCACAAGATTATCTAACTCTCTTATATCAAAATAATCTTGACTTAACAATATGCATGCATCTTTTATTGAAAGAGTCTGAATTCAAATATTTTTATCAGTTTTCTTTTTAAAATCTGATACCATAATTGACGCAATTGAATTTATGTTTATAAAATAGATAGATATATTTGATGACAAAAGTAGAAAAATATACCCAATGGGTCAAACTGCTTACGTTCTTCTCTTAGAGTTTTGCAAAGCAAATAGGTTTAAGTCAGTAAATTTTAATAAAGTTGACAAAATAATTGCTTCATATATTCATCAATGTTTTAAAATATGTGACACTACAAGGTTACAGGAGATTTCATATCTTGTTAGGAAAGAAAAATACCCAAATCTTCTATATAATTATCCAATTCCCTATAATAATATTATAACCCCAATATTTCAGAATCATATGATAAATTTAAATTTATTAAATGATATTAATTATTAGTTAGACATTTTATGTGTCAATTTACGCAAAAAAAAAAATTGATCCCTAAGAAATTAAAAACATTATTAAAGAATGAATAAATCTTCAACTAATAATGAAAAGAAGATCCTAAAATTTTAAGTTAAGTTTGAGTCTCATTGTAAAGTATAGATTGATTATTAGAAGAAGCTGATTATGAGGGTCACTTTAAACGAAAAAATCCACCATTAAAAGGAGGGTACTTTTATTTAAGTACAACTTCCAACTTGCAGAACTGAAGCATTAAAATCCAAATACTTCCCCCACCAATTTTTTTTTTTTTTTCTTTTAAGCGTGGCTTAAATTAAATTCTAATCAAAGAAAGTGCTTCCTCGAAATTCTTCGACTTAAGGATCACGTATTCTTTCACTGCCATAGATCTGTATCTAGGAGTTTGGCCTGAAGTATTTAAGAGCTTTGGCAATGGACATACATTACAATCTGTGGGTATTCCATAGAAGTAAGCCACGGATAGCCTGTGACACCCATCTCGGTTCACAACAGCCCGGTGGAGCACGCTAGGGAATCGAGCATTCGACAAAATATGCAAGAGGTCGCCAACGTTTACCACCAGGGCACCGGCAATGGGGAGCACAGAAACCCAACGAACTCCTTCTTGCAAGATTTGGAGACCACTTATGGCACTCTGGTGTAGAATGGTTAAGAGGGATGTGTCGGTGTGTGGGGCTAGACCCATGGCTCGGTTCGGGTCTGGACATGAAGGGTAAGAGTTCAGTTGGAGAGCGGTGTAGGGCGAACCCACGTCCCAGTTTAGGTCTTCTTGGGAAATGTCCAATGACTCGAGGATCAGATGTGTGAGTTGCTCTGCTAAAACTTTCATTTTCTTCTGATATCTTTCTATCACATCACTGTAATTTACAAGTAGACATCAATATATGCATGACCAGAACGAAAAGTGTAATAATACATATATGGCAGCCTTTCTTTAACTATTTTCTTTTAAATTAAAATTATTATAAATTTTAATTTGACAAAATAATAATTAAAATAATTTATTTTTCTAAATACATGAACAAGAAATTTTTTTTTTCAAATTCAACTAAAAATTATACAATTTGTGAAGTAAATTATTGTGCTTTCAAAAACTATCAAAAACCTTATAAAAAACTCTTGTCCAAGAAAGCATAAGAGAGAAAGAAAAATTCAAAATCTGAAACCATCGGTAACTTGAGTCTTAATAGTATATATGTACTGGCACATTCTTTCACTTGAATTTATAAGTAATACACTAATAACTCATCATTCCCATGTACTATATATATATATATATATATATAGTACATGAGTCATGAGTTAAAACATGCCTTTGAATATAAATTTGTATATAAATTGACTGATATAAATACAGGCCATATGCATTTGAAAATCCTGCATCTATAATTCTAGATATCTAAGATTTTTGTATTAAATTCTATGTGTATCATGTGTGTTATCATGCTTAACGTGCTGTTTACTTTTATTTCCTAGATCTATTTTTTTTTTTTTAATTTTCGGATTGGAGGAAGCCGAGAAGGGTTGCACAAAACAAATTCTTGTCTCGCAAGTAATTCAATACTCCAAATAATTAAAAAAAAAATCGTCTGAATTAAAGCATAAATAGATGTTAATTAAAACAGATTTTACATTATTTCAAAAGAAAAGATTAACTTGTTATATCAGACGATGCAGCTAATTAATTATTATTAATTGCCACAGATTCTAGCTGTACTTAAAGTTGCTAGAAGTATAGCATAAGGACTTAATTTATAATTAAAAGGTCCCCCACTAAAATCTGAGAATTTTCTTGGGCAAAGATAAAATCGCTTTAATGAAAAGAAACCAATCCATGTTGAAATCAAGCCTTTGTTAATGAGGATTTGCATCATCAAAAAAGAAAAAGGAAAAAAATCAAATCTATGGTTCATTGTATCGAGCAACTAGTTTGCTCCAGTTGTACATGTATCTTTATTTTCAATCAGATTTTGTCTACGTGCATGGACTTACCAAAAACGTGCATTGTCGTTAGGCCAAAGTGCCCTAGCATGATCAACCGGTGAACCCATGATTGTAAACCCTTCATGCCACATATACTTCGGGAAAAATGGGGATATCCGAGCTAGGCCATAACCAGTGGCGCCTGCCGGTTCACGCAACGCCTTCATCTTCTGCTCAACTGGGAGAGAGAACAGCCGCCGAGCCTCAGATTCCACTTCTTCGAGAAGACTCAAAGGAATGCCATGGTTGATAACTTGGAAAACACCCCATGTCTCACATGCATGGCCTGTGAGTTTTACAGCATTGGGATCCTCAAGGTCGATTAGAGGGATCGATAACGAGTGATCGGATGAGAAGTCATCGGATTTCGGCCACTGGTGTGAGTCAGGCACAGTCCGGACGGAGTTGAAGTCCAAAGGAATGATATGGCGAAGGTGGATAGTATGTTCTCTGTAGGCTTCAGAGAGAGTAGTTGTCATGATAAGTTCAAAGAGAAAGAAGAATAAATTACCAATAAACTAAGAAACTAGACTAGGGTTTTAATTTCCTTGTGTTGAATAACAGAGCAGCATACACATATATATAAGTATTAATTAATGTAATTAATTAAATAATATAATATAAATGGAATTAGGTTAAGATATACAGGTGGGTGAGGGTGGCTGTTTGGACAGAACCTTGTCTTGTTGTGAGATTTGGAAGGATATGGTTGAATGAGACAAAACAAGGAACAAACAGTGCAGAAAGTTGGGGCATCTCTCAAAGACTGAAAACAGTTTTCATGTTCCATGTTGATAAGAAGGGACTTTTTTTTTTTGGTTCTATTTGGCTTTTGTGGAGAATGGACATGCCTTGTCCAGAAGAGGGAAATTCTGGAAAATTGGAAAAGGACTGATTAATTTAATTAGTTAAATGAACTCTCAAGTCCATTAATATCGATTGCATATGAAAACTAAACAATTTAGCCAGTATAGTTTGTATTTCCTTTTGTTTTTCTTAGTTTGTCTAGAAGATCTAGTCACCTAATTTTATTAGTATTGACCCTCTTGTATCTTGAGGCTACATTGGGTCTCGACTATGAGCCAAGCTGCAGTCAGATCCTATGAAATGGAGCTCTCTTAATATTATTTGCTCTATTTACAAATCTCGAATTCAAATGTAAAACTCTTTTCGAATCAATAGATATCGATCATCCAATTTGATTATTCATATATCTATCTAGCAGTTAACTATATGATCAAAACCCTACATATTTTTTTAATAATATTTACGAGTGTTATATAATTATGTTAATTTAAAATTATCGTTTGATATAATCTAAACTTGATTTAAATATTCATTTATCTTTTCTTAAAAAATTGTTCTTTTTTCATTTTTCACATATATACGATAAGAACATTGCTGCTTTGTATATAAAACTGACAGAAATTAGCAAGTGTATTCTTATTACTAGTTAAATAATCATCCAATTTTCCTAATTAATGGTGGGGTATAAGTATTAAATGATTATGGTAGTTATATATATATAAACTATTGACCAAGTTTATTATTAATTGTTACAAAACACGATACATAACATAACTGTATATGTTCTTATCTGATATAGGTCAACAAGTTTGAAAGGTATCGTGTCAAGCATTTCTAACGTTGGTGTCCGAAGCATGAGACTCGTGTCTAACCTTGAGTTGAAAATGGGATTTTCTTTTTTCTTGTGTTTTCTATTGTTAACAATTCAGAATCATGCAATAAGGAAACACATTTATAAAAGATCCACATGCATCACTGCTGCTGTTTTACATGAAGCTTTGAATGAGACAACAATGGTTGAATTATAACCCATTCAACAAAAGAAATAGATTGACTGGCACATGGGGGAGATATTGTGCAAGTTCACGTTTTCTGATCATCTTTGGCTTCTTGGGGTTGAGCAGTTGCCGAGAGAATAATAAGACCAAGAAGTTTGGTTGGTGGACAAATTGGGTGGATCGCCAGGGTGACATCAGCAGCTGGATCACTGGCCTCGATCACTATAGCTGTGTTCTATCCACCGACTCCTAAACATGGCCGACCATAGGGAATGGGAGGAGTTTGGCTGAAGAGCGAGGAACTCTTTTGGTCGGACCGAAGGCACCCCATTGTCACAGCTCTTGATTTTGAACAAAGTTGTCTGTAGGAATTTGACCTTTGATTGCAGGCCCACTAGGCTTTAAAAAAATTGCAATATTTTGTCTTTTTCGTCACAGAAGAGACGGCAGGCATGCTCATAGCCTGAGATTGAGGTGGCCAAGAAAAAAATTTGTCCAAATTTGATAAAAATTATATATAATAAAATTTTAAAAATATATATTTAATTTATTAATATAAATTTTTATATTTTAAATGGTATAAATATAATTTACAATCAAATAAATAGAAATTATCTAATGTTAAATTTTGAATGTCAAATCTATTAAAAATCACCTCTTTATAAGAGTTGATTTGGTATCAACCGTGGCTTCCAAGCATATGATGCAAAATTTTGAGAGGATAAATTTATTATTTTTTTATTTTTAAATTATTTTATTAAAAAATATCTTGAATAAATTTTTTTATTTTTTTTATTTTCATTGTCCATTTAAACTAATCTCGAATCAATTAAGTTAAATTCTAAATTTAAATTTTATGTATATGGGTGAGAACAAGAACTTTACCAAAGTTAATAAATATATATTTACATATTTATATTTTAGTCAAGTAGCAAATTATGAAGAAAGAGAAAAAGGCAAGTTGATTTTCAAAAGGAAAGGTGGAATTTGAAGATTAGCCAAATAATTGAGGTTGGAATTGGGGGAGATAGTGCCGTGGAAGTTTAGAAAAGTTGATGATGAAATTTAAATTTCAGCTTTGTCACGGGAATAGACCTTTCTCCTATTTCTCTCCTAGCTCCTAGCTAAACAAACATTTGCTTTGCAATGATGGAACCTTGCGGAAGTGAGACCACATTTTGATTTTCCTTTTCTTTTTTCTTACTTCATGCCATTGCCAATTAGTGCCGATCCATTGACAATTTAAATCTACATATTGACAGCGACTGCTATGTTCCACGGTCAAAACTAATCATGATTTCCAACTCTTTCCAGCCACCACCGTAAAATTGATAAATTTTACAAAAAAAAATATCAAAATTTTTATCCAATCCAATTGGTTTACGTAAATAAATATGACTAAATATAAATATAATTTTATTAAACGTTAATACATTAAAAATATTATATTTTTATATGTTTACGATTTTTTTAATATATTTTACGTTCAATAACACTAAATCTATACTTAATTATATGTGTTTATAATATGATCACAAAAAATTTAAAATTTAATCAAATTGATTATAATATATTATTTTAAAAATATCTTTCAATAAATTTAATATTTCAATCTCAATATTTATATATTTTTTATTTTTTATTTTCAGACTATAACTTGTGCGTTGTACCAAAATGAAATTATTTTATTTATTGGAATGAAAATTTTGAATTATATAAGATTAACAATAGGTTGTCAAATATTTATTAGGTGATAATTAAGAAAATTAAAGAGAACTAATATTTTTACTAAATTGACATCTGACAATTCTGGGAAAGTATGAAAATCTAAAGCTAGTGTATAGATTAAATCTTTAATACTGTTAATGTCATATTTAAGATCACAAACAATGGTAATTACAGAAAGGTTAATTATTGATTATATCTAAAAAAATTAAAGCAACATTAATTAATTAATTAATTAATTGATGCTCGGTTTGGATTTCTCCAGAGCTCCAGTCAGATGAGTGTGTGTGGCACATTAGGTCAAGAAAAAGTCAAAATTTTTGAACGATAAATTTATTTTTTTATATCTACTTTTTTTAATATTTTATTAAAAAATATTTTTAATAGTTATTTTTTTTAAAGAGACTCAATCACCTAATTAGTATATTATGAATTAGATTAAAGATTAATAAAAGCAAATTAAGAGAACATGAGAAGATTTAAGGATCTGCACCTGATGGTTAATTGATAATCCAATTGTCTTCTCTATGAACAAGACAGTACCCTGCCCAACTTATCTTGACTTGTAAATGAAGATAATAATGCCAGAAAATTCACCATTGATGACATAGACAAGAAAGGCTTGTTCTTTCCTAATAAGCCAGGCTAGGCTAATAGATTTGAAGCTATTTTAAACTCCCTTAACTTTATACCTCTCTTTTATCTTCAGCACTAGGTTCTGCTGCTTGAACTGGATTTCTAGCGTCTTTCGCAATAACAACGGCGCCTTGAGAAGCCCCTGCAGTTCAGAGAGTAATGAATACCATATGTTTGTTTAAACTAGAGCACTTCTTGCCAATTGCATAACAATATTTGAATCCTGAGCCGGTTGCATTTACGTGCTCATGGTGAGACGATAGAACATGTTTTCTATGTCATGCTAGGGAAAACACTAAAACATACCGATGCGACCAAAATGGAAACCAATAGATTACATATCAGTGGAGGAAGTAGAAGGATCACCTGTTTGTACTGGGATTCGTTCGCCAGAACCAGTTCCTTGACTAGTATTACCAGCAAAAGCTATCCTCCCTCGATATTCCCTTGCGAATGCCACGCTACCACCCGCTGCTTCAGGTTCTCCACTGGGTGCATAATTTTCACTAACTGGCCTCACAGCAGATTTAGGAGAGTAGGTTGTTGACCAAGATCCTCCATTTGATCCAGCCAATGCCATGATGATATCTGCCTGAAATGACCAGCAGCAAACAGTGGTCATAACCAGAAATGCATGACAAGAAATTGAAGCTATAGAATACTTGATATGACATTAGACACGAAAAAAATCAGTGAAAACTTCTAAAAAATGGGAAAAACCAGAAAAGTTACTAGAACCAAAGTACGAAACTGCTTAGCTTCAATACTTCAAAGCAGTACTACATGATAATTAATAAGTAGATATTACTGCTTTTCAGCAAATAGTAGTACATGTTCATGCAAGCATTAGCTCTTCTCCTGTTCTCACATGTGCTCTGTCTAATAGTTGGGGTATAGGTCATTCTAGCTAGTTACTTAGATGCCCTTTCTGGTTTTGAACCAGGAAGTAAACTAAACCATGTGTTTATCTAAAAGATAGTACACACAGAGATTTGGATTTCGTTAACTTGTTTAGTAAGTACCATCCTAGTTTATGGGTTGGCACCCCCTTGGTACATTAAAGCGCATCATTTTCTTCATTTTGAAGAAAGTGTACAATAGGCAAGTTTCAATAACAAGGAATGGGACAGAAAAAGGGAGAGGAAAGACTCGGGCTCCAAGATGATTGTGCTCCAAATACTACAAAACAGAAATGCAAGACAGTAATTTCTAAGCTAAATTTTGTTAAATCGAATAACAAATAGCAGAAAATAGGGGTGGAACACATTATGGAATACAAATATTTTAGGACAGAAATGAGAGACAGCAATTTCTAAGCTAAATTTTGTTACATCACATAACAAATAGCAGAAAATAGGGGTGGAACACATGATTAAATACACATATTTTAGGATTGCATGTACAGCTGTCGAACATCATGTTTGAAGCAGTGAACAGAAGTGTAGCTGAAAAACAACCCTCTTTGAGCTTCAAAAACTAAAATGGTAAAAAGAAAAAAAAATGGCTTCCCATAGCTCCAATACCAGAGAAATATAGCTTCGGCAGGAGATCAAGACAGTGATTAGCAGACATGACCCACCCATTGCAAAAGCCAAAGTGAGACAACAAAGTGTAAACGACAGTATAACCACAGCCAAGTAACTAAAGTAAGCAGAATTACCGAAAGTAGCAAGCAATTACAAACTTAACTAAAATCTTATACAGTAGCAAATAATATCAGACTATTAAAACAACCTCACCTTTTCCACAATAGAACATAACTGAGTCCCCAAAAAACAGAAATGCGGTCCTCTTTTATTTCACCCAAAGGAGAGAGAAGGGACTAATACAAGTTAAGACAACTTAAAACTGATATAGCCATGTATTCTTTTAAGGAAATGCTCCACTGACTTAGCACCAGTATCTCAAAGACAGAAAATTTAGTGAAAAAGGAAACAACAGTGGAAGAAACTTTGGAAAATCTCAGTTTCATTCAAATTCCAAACTGTAATAATCTTCAGTCCTCAAATCAAAATCTCAATTTCTCAATAATCAAAGGTAAATGGCAGGCCCTCAAAAGAACTATATATATATATATATATATATATATATATATATATATATATATATGAACTCACGTAATGCCTTTGTTCATGGACCACATTATTAAAGCTTAGATAGGCAGTAAAATCCGCATATATAGAGCCAGAAACAAAGTCCTATTTTCTAAACTTCCACCAAAAGTAATTACTTTTAAGACTTAGGCACCAGTCCTCCATAGATGTAAGCAAATGCTATGCCTCCAACGAACAATGGTAGCTCCATTTCCTAGAGTATTGGACTGCATAAACTCAGGTTCAAATGAAAGCAACATGAGCTGGAGCTTTACTCCACTTTTCAATATCAGGTTTAAGTAAAAGAGCTCCTGGATATAAATGTCATTTCATTCCTATTCTCCATGCCGTTATGGATATCGAAAGAATATCCACATTCAATCTCATCTGATGTTTCTGAAAAATGATACATATCAAACTTTCTGGAAACTTCTAAGCGCCCATATACATAGTTAAGGATGCAGGTGTACCCTCATGCTACATTATAGATGACGTTAAGCTCAATGGTACTCTAGTGCAAGACATTGTCTCAACCAGCAAAATAGAAATTTGAAACTTAGTTTCTTTTTCAATTCTATGGAATATGGATTATATCACGCAAATGCAATATCACTTAGCCTAGCCGATCCAGACCTAAATATTCAATTAGATGAAACACTTAATCAGATAGAGGCCTTTATAAGCATATACACCACAACCTTTCACGGGGGACAAATGAAATTAAAAAAAAATCGAGGTCCATTGGCAAACAGAAAGAAACCGACCTTGTTAGGATGTACATCATCAAAGACATGAGCCTGACCAGCATAAAATATAGTCATTTGTCGGCTGGCGGATGTTAAGCCTTGTCGACTGTCAGCACAACAGAAAATACAGCATTCATTATCTGTATTTTTTTCTTCTTTCCAGAGCACAACAATCAAAAACAGGAAAGAAAGACCATAATAAATTCACCTTGGAGGAACTGAAGACTCTGGATCTGAAATATGAGCTCCAGGCTTCAGCCTGCCTCCACTTTGCATTACCCCAGATGAGGTTTTCTCAGTGGAAACACCACTAGCTTTAATAGAGCTCAAAATTCCAGGGCCTTTAATTCCAGTTCTAGATCCTTCATCAGCAGCTGCCTGAGAGATAACAGAAGGACCAACATTTGTATCTTTGAACCTGTTTGAAGATACTTGATGCACAAAAGGCACAAAGTGACCACCACGTGAAGCATACTGAACCGCAGAGCCCATCAAAGGGACAGACCGTTCGCATTTGGAAGCATTGCCTTCAAGTCTGCTACCAGTAGGAGGCTGTATTATAAGAGAGGCAGAAGAAGGCCTCATTGGCTGCATACCAAGGAAAATTTCATCCTCATTGGACCTTCTAGGTCGCTCTCCCCCAGCCCCATTACGAAGCATCTGAATAAAAAAAGAAAAATTATTTAGTAAATATAAATGAGTAACAACAAATGGAGCTTCTCTTTGACTTAGAGAAGAGAGAGTAAAACATGATAAGATATCACAAAATACCTTCATCAAATGCAAGCTCTCAACAGATTCATGAGCCATAAAGGCCGAATCTGAATTACTTCTCTTGCTTCCTATCAATCTGTTGCTTATCTCTGGCCCAGAAATTTCACTCCTTGGACCATAGTACGGAATGCCCTCAAGATGATTTCCAACCTGTCTTTCTACTAATTGATGAGAAAATGGATCAAACTTTTATTGTGATAGTAGAATCCCAATTCAGAAACTTTCAAACATCATGCCACCTCAGCAGTACAATTACAAGAAATACGCTTTAAGATTAGAATGTCAACAAACTGAGCTAAAAGCATATCATTATGAGCAAACGTACAACAGCTAACTAGCGACACTTAATGCTTAATTATATATTGCAATTTTGCAATGAGATGTTTCTGAGGAAAAACAAACACTTGTAGCATAGACGTGAACGCCTTTTACCCACAAGAGATGACAACATTAGCATTGTGTAGAAAAAGGCATCAAACACCAGAAAGGCTTAGCCTACCATAAAAAAGCAGACAAACCCGAGAACTAAAAATTCCCTACTGAAAGTGAAACCATAACCCCTTACCTTACAAAGCCATCTAGCACAAAGTAAAATAAGGGAAAAATAATCAGAGAAAATAAAGCATGGAGAGAGAAGGAATGAGCTTGGGCAGGCTACCAACCCCATTGCTGACCTCACAAAGCTAATCCATCCTAAAGACACCAACGCCAACCAAGGGAATAATACTGGCTACTTTAATAACAACTATCAAGCTTTTTAAGCCTCAAGCAGAGACCGTAATCGAAAATCAAAACTACCCGTGAAATTATACGGCAAGAATCATGTTTTCCATATTTTATCATTCCCTAATGAGATAATATGGTCTTGAGTTTTCCACTTAAAATAAACAAGGGAAAGAAATCAGCTAAGAACCCAAGTAAAAGAACTCAAAACTAAAAGCAAATCAACCCTGTTTACATTGGAGCTTTGACGAAAATGAAACAAAAATAAAAAAGCTTTAAGGGACAGATAGAGAAACTAACCAGAACCCAGATCATAGGTGGAAGATACGGGCCCACGGCCAGCACCAGCACCGCCAGAAGAGGCACCAACAGAGGCTGAAGCAGAAGGGGAAGCCTCTGAAAACCTTGCATCAGTTGCCTTAGGGGCTAAAACAACAGGGGAATCTGTAGCCTTCATGCCCAGGAAATCATGAAACATTGTTGGCTTTACTTGTTGTTGGTGTTGCAAATGAGTTGAAGTGTTGTTAGTGTTGGCATTGTTGATGTTGGTAGTTTTGCTTTGTTGAGCCATTTTCAGTACAGCCATTTCATCATCATCATCATCATCATCATCACAGATATCTCCAAATCATCATCATTCTTCTGCTGTTGCTGCTCCACCATAGCCTAGCTTCTTCGTCTCCCTCAACTCTTTTAGTTAAAAAAGAGAATGAAAAACTGAATAAAGGAAGCACGATTTTTCAAAAAGTACAAAAAAAAAAAAGCAGAGAAAAGAGAGTGTGAAAAACACAGAATCAAAGTCCTTGGGAAGAAGAGAGAGAAAGAGAGCATTAAAAAGCGAAAGGTTCCATTTTTTTTTTTGTTTATTCTCTCAGTTTTAATTGGGGGTATTTTCTCTCTCTCTTTCTCTGCGTTAATCAGTGTCCGAATGTTGGGTTGTTTTATTCTCCGGCACAAATGCTTGTCTTCGTTTCTAGTTGTTCAGTTTTTCTTACATAACGTGAGAGAAGGACGGTGAAGTGAAAATAGAGTTGGTAACTTTGGTCTTTGCATTTTCCCTTTCTTTTGTTTTAGTAGGGATCTATACTTCTAGAGAATTGCGCAATCACCCCAAGATTACGCTTTTTCTTGAAAAATGGTCATATAAGTTGCTTATTGCAATTTACAACTCCAATTATAGAGACTTTTACCCTTGGGTTTGGCTTGGATTTCCCACAATATTAAGAACTAGTATTTGAGTGATCTTATTTATTTGATATATTGATAGAAAAGTTTTATTCAGATTTGAATTCATATATTTTAATTTAAAAAAAAATCAATTTTGACGTTGAAATGTATTGAATAATTTACTTTAGCTTAAAATTTGTATTAAAAAACCCTAAATAAATTTCATATAGTGCACAACAAATAATTTAACAGGGATTATTTATCAATGGAAGTGTGTTATCATAAATACTTGCAAATGAAGGGATTGGAAGGCAAAATCCCAAAAACACAAGGGTTAGAAACTAATGCTTTTGACAAAGTTAAAAATTTCTTGGGGAAGTGAAAGTGAAGATGGAAAATGAAGGGTTAAAGAGCAAAACACGTGCAGAGGAGGATTTTGTGGACAGTGAGATGAGGCAATGAGAAAGAGGGAGCATGCTAGATATTATTATTCTTACCTATAGCGTATTTTAAATATATTTTTTAAATTATTATTATATTTATATAATATTATTATATTTTTTTATTTTTTTTATTTGTACCATATTACATTACTGTTTAAAACAAGAGTTAAAAGAGGTTTGGTTAAAAAACTTTCCCTCGAATAAATTTTAAAATTTAAAATTATTATTATTAAAAAGATTTTATTGAGTATTATTTATTCTGATCTGAAAAATATTAATTTTATAAAATGAAATGGACGAAGATATTATTGATTAAAAAAATTATTGGTGAATGAGAGAGAGGAAAAATAACGAGAGCATTGATTCTCTCTCTTTCAAGGACATCTGTTGACTGCTCCCACCAGCACAGTCCACCACCATGGTGCCATTTCCCACTTCGGCCTCCGTGTGAAGCACTTGGCTTCTTTCTTTATCAATAAATTCTCTGTCTATGTCACTCAGATTTTGTTCTTGACGAAAACAAAACAAATGAAATTTAATAAATAAAAAAATAAAATATTTTCTTAAAAGTATTTAGCTTATGCAAGTTGTTGCTCAATTTCAATAATAATAATAATAATAATGTACAGTCTGGGCATGTGAACTTCTTGCTAAGATGCTTTACCTAAAATTTCTTCTTCAAGATGATATTCAGACAGGGGAATATAGAATTTGACAGCTCTGCTTCTGTCCATCCATTATACCATTTCAGTCACAGAAGTCACAGAAGTGTTACTTTCAGTTTTCCACGTTTGAAACATCAGCTTGCTTCATGGACCAGGGACACTTTGCATGGTGAATTCTTCTCTGCTTTTTAGCAATTAAGTCCAGCAATTCTTGCACCAAAAAAAAAAAAAAAAAACTTGAAACCAACAAGGGAAGAAACGAAAATTAAACAACATTGTAAGAGACATGATCATTTCACTTTTGTTCTTTCATCTTTATTTATGGAGTTGGAACTCAAATCACATTAAGGAGTAATCATTCTTCACCAACCTAAAAACTTTGTCATTTGTTGCTTTCATTGATGACATGTTGGAATGGTTATAATAAGGGTTAGTTTGCCAATTTGGAGAGAAGCATGCTATAGAGATTTGCCTTTTACACACTTAAGAAATAACAGGTGGTTGTCCACATTATCACAAGGATAAGATAACAATAACATGATAATGATAATGCGTTGGTTAACTTATATCTATATGATGAGGCACCTAATCTTGCTTGTCAAGAGGCATCCACCTTCCACTAGTTTATCATTTATTTTGGGTCATTTGTTAAGTATGAAGGAAGATTATGGGTGCAGTCAACCTGAACATGAGATCTTTCTGTCATCATCACTTAGACCATCTGAGCTATAACATCTTGATTACTACCTTTGCTTGTAAAAGGAAAGTGAAAGGAGAAGAAAGAAAGAGTTGGAGTAAAAAAGGGCAAACCCAGTGTATAAGACTCACATTGTTGGATCTGAAAATGATCATATGTATGCACTTTTTCCTCCTCATTAACGAAGATTTGAACCCTTAACCTTCAGGTCACAAAGGAGCACCATGGATTTGTTAACAAATAAACAATTTCACAAAGACCTCCCTGCAATTTGATCATTTTACTATAATCTGAGCACTCTCAAGCCAAATCTCAGAAGTATCAACAGTAACATCCAATCTCATTTAGTCAGCTAGATTATACAATCCAAACCAATAACAATCAAGTCCAGCATTTGCCCACAACTATGATAAATTATTAGTGAGAGAGAGCATTATCTACAGCTGTTCACAACAGGCAATCTTTAAAATCAACTTAGATGATGAAGAGAATCAGTGATGTAGTTCAATTGACAATCAAACCCCACCAATAATAAGCCATCACATCTTGAAGGAAAAAAGTTACCATATATCTAGGTAGTTGGAGTTTCTTACACCCCTCAAATATTCCTGCTTGGACCATATGCTTTGTCAAAATCTTTTAAAGGATCAGATTCCTTCTCAGACCCCACGTGTTTAATGCATCATGTACTCCAAAATTTCACCTCAGTTTGCAGATACATGAAGTTAATGATTGAGTGACAAGTGATTCGTAGTGACGAAATGAGAATTGAGAAATAGACTTATAGCAAACACAAAGAAATGAAAATGTAATCAAGATAGGATGCAAGGAAATCAGTTCAAAGCACGGAATACACCATGTTTGAAAGTATATATAAAATAAAATATTATACCTCATCTTTTGACAAGCCTTTGACATTTCTTAATTCCAAAATTATTAGCATTAATGTTTCAAAAGGAAAAAAGATCCTAAACAGGACATCTCCATAAAACTTCTCTTAAATACTAGATCCAAATAAAGATAGGTACACATGCCTTGAGCTAAATATGATTCAACACTCAACAGATATCCAGTGGGGAGCAGGAAAACACCATCTTTTGCTAAAGACTCCTTTTTCCAAGAGTAGCATTTTTAAATTGATTAAATTAATATGTGATTGGCAAAGTGTTGCTAACTTACAAAAATGTTGAGAATGGTGCACCAAATAAGGAAACATGACAATCAACAGATATTATAGCAAGCATAGGTAATTACAGAAAAGCCAAGTTTAATAGCCTAGTCTTCTGCAGTTTTCTGCAGTTGCATGTTGCATAAGAGAAATCGTTTGAGATAATAAACCCATAATCTGCTGAAGGCACAACGCAGATGCAAAATAAAACCAGCTTCCTATACCCAATTTCTGGCAGCTACTGAAATTATTTGCTAAAATCACATGAGACTTGTCCTGTCAAACAAATTTTTAGTCAGGTAAGGTTCTCTTTTTGTTGGGCCAAAGTTTGAGAAAGAAATGAGCAATTTCTTGATCAGAGAATCTTTCCTCCTCAAAAGGTCCATGTTGCAAGGATAATTCATATGTACAAGACAACTGGGTCCCTCAAGTTGAGGTTATAATGTAGGTAACTGTTTTGTCTATGTAGGGCCAAAATTTTAAAAGAAACCTCACTACTTTGGGCATATGGGGCCAAAGTTTTACAAAGCAAAAGAGAGCAAATAATTTTAGTATCTAATACGTGTAACAGTTAGATTGAAAAAAAAAAAAAAAATATAGCAGTTTGGGAAAGAAATCTGGAGAACTAAACTTACGGAGAAGGTGTTAGCTTGTATGTGCACTAAGCTTAAAAGAAAGCATAACCATTTGAAAAGCAGTTTTAGTCTCATTTTATTGAAGTGGCAGGGGAAGGGAAAAACCCCAAAAACTTAAATAGCGCAACTCCACAAATTAGAATAATCAAGTATAATTTATATCATACCTCCATTCCACATGCAGTAGCTCTTCTAGGTCATTATATCCGAGAATATAGATTTGGGATTCCATCTTTGACAACGAAATAGTGAAACCGACAGAAGAGAAGATGGTGCAATGGAATTGCATCCTCAAAAATTCCTAGAAGTCAATTTCCAAAAAAAAAAGAAAAGAAAAAAAAAAGCAATATCTCAACATGTTCGCTTGGGATCCTCCAGCTTGCACATCAATCTTTTCTATCAATGTGTCCTCCACGTCCCAATTGTGCGGTATAAAAATGATCTTTCGTTTTCATCACACTGCTGGTGGTCTTACACTCAAACTTAGACAAACTTTCAAAACAGTATATCACATAGTATCTTAGTGACAAAACAGAATTCTCCGCATTCAATTTCCAGTAAGTTTTCCCTGGCAGATAACACAAGCCATCCAACCGCATCAGCTCCATTGTTGCCTTTTCCCTTGCTCATAGGCCTTAACCATTTATACTAGTCTCTTTAGCTCTTTTCTTAATAATCTCAATCAACCGGCCTGCAGTAGATACAGCATTTTCAGATAAAGTTCTATGCTTAACAAGTTCTCTTGGATCATTACATGTCTTTATAATATCAGACATAGCTTCAGCTTTCCGCATTATGGATGTCCTCCTTGCTCGTGATGAGTCCTCATCTCCACCATATGTATTGGGCAATTTTTTGGAAGAACGGACAGAATTCATCATAGCACATAATTTACTTGCCATCTCAGTCATTCCTCTTTTCTTCAACGCATCATTCATTCTCTGGAAAGTAAGGTATTGTGGAGCCATACCCCTTCGTATCATGTCCTCAAACTTGCCAAAAGCATCTTCAAACTTATGCATTTTGCAAAGCAAATGAATCAGCATCGTGCTAGTAGCCAAGTCCCTATCGTATCCTCTTGCTCTCATTTCTTTGCTAACCTGTACTGCCAATTCCAACCTCTCCTCCTCACATAGCATCTTCAACAAAAGTTGGTAAGTAAGCCGATCTGGAGTGTGACCAGACTGAATCATCTTTGTATAAAGATTCATTGCTTCCTCAATTTTCCTGAATTGCGAGAAGTACCTAAAGAAATAATTGTAGGTTGTAGTGGTCGGGATGAAACCCTTGTTAATCATCATCTTAAGTATTTTACTAGCCCCTACTAGATCTCTGGCCTTGCAATAACCTTTCACTAAAGAATTATACATGGAAATGTTAGGGCCTGATTCGCACAACAAAACCCGTTCTACCATCCCTAATGCCTCCTTTAACCTACCAGCTTCCCCAAGTGCATCAATAATTGGATTATAAACTTTTGCATTCAGCTCAAGTCCTGCCACCTTCATTTCATCTACCAATTCCATTGCCCTCTCAACACGACGCATTGTACAGTATCCTTCTACAAGGGTACCATATGTTACAACACTAGGTGACACACCATCTTTTTTCATATCCAACCAAAGTCTCTCTGCATGTTTGAGCTTTCTCGACCGAAACCATCCATTTAATAGTATGTTATAAACCTTGATTGATGGAATCCAACCAAGATCTGTTTCCTTTTTTCTAGTGAAATATTCCGATGCCACCCTAACATGCCCTTCCTTACAAAGAGAATCCAACATTATTTCAAACAGACTAATTTTTTCGTCAGCATTGCAAATTTGATCCAAACTGCTTGCAAATTCAAATGTACGGATGGCAGGCTGAGTCATACCTGCATGAATGTACATTGCATAAACATCACTAGTTCCAAAAGAACCCTAATATTCAAGCTTTGCCACCTAAACTGCAAAACAATTTGATGTCATATAGCATACAAGCATAAGAGATTAAAAAATAAGCAGTTGAGCACCACAAGTCTACAAGCACACTAATATATAAAGAGTGAAACCAAAATAAAATCTCCAAAAATGGAATAAGACTAAAAACATCCAAGTTCCAATATTGTCAAAACACATACACAAATCCGTCAACCTTTAAAATATTAAGTATCTTCAAGAAAGTAGAAGCAAACACAATCTTGTACTCATATCAGAAAGGAAAATGCTGTTCATCCAAATACTTCTATCCCAACTATTACCACCAAATGTGGCAATAATCTAAGTATCATTCCTATTCCTATACATCAATGGAGGAGTTTAAAATATTCAGAACCAGGTTTATATGCTTATCGCGCATCAAGAATTCAATAGTGAGTTTCTTATTTATGGTTAATTGGACACGTACCAACTACATATACACAATATTCGAGATCAGGATTGAGCTCTAGTCACTAAACTTAAGAGTCCAGAAGTCTACCAACAAATGTTTGATGCACCTGCTGGCAATATAGGATAGTAGTAATCCATAATTTCTTAGTCCAAATCCAATATCTTATTTATGGATTTGCAGAGGCATCATCGAATTGCTAGTCACTACCTTACAAGCATCGAAAAATAAAATTGAATGTCAATAATGCAAATAGTAGACGCAGATATAGTAAGAAAATTTGCTCTATCAAGATTCCAACATCAGACTCCAAGGAACAAGCAAGTTAAGAGCATTTTAAGCAAAATATCAAGGATATTACCTGCGCGAGCGTACCGTCTGATCAAAATTGCAAAGGTATTGACAGAAACCAAAGTGGAACACTCCTTTCCATCACCAATCCGATCGAGAACCAAACTCCACGCGTCCTCAAACTCCCTAGCTTTACCAAGAATATTGACCATCGAGTCAAACAGCGTCGAAGAGCATTGAAACCCAGGTTTCTTTTCAGCCCAGAGAAATAAATCATGCAACAATTTTGGAGAAGAATCAAAGTGTTCGAATATTGCTTGGAGCAGACCGGGATCTGGGTCTAACCCTGATTGGTCCAGGGAGGACTCGAGAGACAAACCGGAGGCAATGTTTGGGTTTTTGAGGAGATTGGAGATGATGGAGAAATTGTTTTTGCAGAAACCAGGGGTGGGAATTGAGGGGGGCTTGGTGCTGGTAGAAGAAGGCGGTGAAGGTGGTGAAGGCCATTTGATTAGAGGATTGCCTTTTTCGGAAAGCCATGACTGATCAGAGAAGAATAGCTTTCGGTGATGATGAATATTCAGAAGCAAACACCGCTGCTGCCGAAAGAGAGAGTTCATCTTTTGCCTTTTTTACATGAATTTCAGAGGTTTAGGGTGGGTTTTAAAATTTTAACGATCATTTTTGTTCTTGGATAAAGGCCCAAAGAATTTGAAAAAATTTTGCTGGCCATACCTCTGCATTTGAGGCCAAGATATTACAACTCAACCCAGATAATCTCCAAAGATTATAATATGTATGGTGTCGAAATTAAAAATAATGAAAAAATTATTTATATTTTTTAATAAAATAATAAACATTTAAGTAAAGATATATCAATAAAATTATTATCCAAGGTGCGCAGGCTTTGAAACCAAGTCTTAGCCTCTTTGCAGCAATATCACAATCTTCTTTCATCGCACCCTAAATGATTCCGAATGCACCCATTTCCACCACACGCACTGCCTGGCAGCACCCATCAGTCCATCACTCCATGTCTTCGTGTGAGCCAGCTAACATGAAAAACAATGAATTCTACTTTACTTTACAATCCTCAACCAAGCAAGCAAGAGATCTAAAACAATTAATCTAAACCAAACACATCACCTTTTGGTGATTGTTGTACAATGTCAAGTGTCAACTTTGTAAAATTCAAAAATGCATGGGAATTGCACTACTTTATGATACAATTACAAAGGTGAGCCAACCCATTTTAGCTCTGGGGTGGACCAATTGATCCAAGGGCAGCGCCAATGTTGGTTTCTTTTGCAGCTGAATCACAAGGGACGAAAACATTGAAATGACAACAGGCCTACTTAGTATCCCTCAATTCCATGTTTATGAACTTTGGGCGAAGATGAAGCCAAAACCAAGTTGTAAGTAAAGCAAAAATGGTTCCCTAAAAAAGTCGTCCTTCTAAATTATTGGTATGTGAACGTGGAATCTGTGGATTTTGAAAAATGTTTGATTGGGACTTGCAATATCTATGGCCATAAAAAGGGTTTGCCTTTAAATCATCAAAAAAGAGAGAGATGCTTTCAAAATCATTCCTATTTGAAATTTGTGACCTAAGTTTATATAGCCGATTTTCGTTAGTAAATAATTTATAAATTTTGATAATAAATTAATAATATATTTTAATATTAAAAATAAATTTTTTTTTACCATTAAACTTACCAACAAAAATTATAGATACGACCATTAAACTCTTTTAAAAGATTTTAGATTATTAACTAAGTTTCTTTAATGTAATGCGACAAATAATAACATTTTTCAGTTACATCTGAAGTTTACTTTTGATTTGGATCTAAGTCCCATCAGCCATAGGCATTCAGAACCAATAGCAAGCAATGAAATTTATGAACAGTTTCAATTCATGAATTGGGTGCTTTCCTTTTTGTTAACACAGTAGAGGCAATGATTTCTATACAGAAAGAGTAGGTGAGGAAGGTAATAGTAGAGGAACCATTCCTGTTACGGATCCACGTTTTCAATTTAAAAAATACATCTATTAAATGAAAAATATTTGAAAGAGATAGAAATTTGAAATTAAAAAGACAAAGGGAATTAAGGCTGTTACAGTTTAAATATAAGATCTATTTAATTTTTAAAAGTATAATTGTACGGATTATTTGAATTAAGCGTAAAAAATTATTATTATTATTTTTTGATTTATTTAATTCTTTTGCTTATTGTAAAATTTATTAGTACTAAATTTTATTTAGCTAATTATCAACTAATAAAAGAAATTGGATTGGATTATGTAAAGAGAAAAGAAGTTTTCTCAATTTAAAGTCAAGCATACTACCGATTGAATGGAGACTTATATATTATAATAATTACTGATAACGAGAATCAAATTTAAATTTTTTAAATAAAATAAATAATTTTTATCACTCAAATGCATTCTCTTTTTTATCAATAGTAGGCCCAAAGTTATCATTATCAAATACTGTAGTCATTCAGCATTCATTTTATTATGTTGTTGAGAAAACATTTAATGTGAAGCTTGTAAGTTTGAATTTTAAAATAAAAAGTAAGATAAATAAGATTATAAAAATTAATTATAAATATTGATTTAAATTATTATATTTTTATGTTTAAAATATAAAAATTTATAAATTTAAAATTTAATTCTCTAACACTTTTATTTTTGTCCATATAGAATATTTTCATTGTAAAACAAAAATTATGAAATATAATATTCATGCTATTCATTATGAGTTATTTCCTTTCAAAGTTGATTGGGAAATACAAATCAGATTTACTATTTTTATTTTATTATTATAAAAAATAAAATTTTATAAATAAAAAATTTATATTTAATACATTGTTATTCTTTCAATATATAAATTTCATATATTGTCTTCAATCATACGAGAATAATTTATTAATAAGTGAATTTATATAATATTTATTTTTAAGAAATTTTCATTAAAAATTCACTATTTAATAAGATGTCATAATATTAAAAAATAAAAAATAATATAATTCATGAGTATTTACTCCAAATAAAATGAGAGAAAAAGTAAAATTATCATTTCACTTTTAATTTTATTTTTTTATTATTTTATTTTTAAAAAATATATATTTACTATAATTATTTTATTTTTTTTAATCTTAGCAAAACAAACTTCACTGTAATATATAAAATTTGTAAATTAACAAACTATCGAATATAAATTCTAAATAAAAATAAGACAATGTGTCCAAAAAAAGGAAAAAAAAAGGGTGTGGAAGAAGCCAAAGAAAAGAGTGGAAATAACGAAAAATAATTTAAAGTAGTTCAAACTGTAGCACCGTCCCGCTCAGGCAGCTAGGCTCTTATCTCCTTATATCAACCACTCTCTGAAGCCACAGCTCATTCACTCACTCTCGCTTTTTCTCTTTCTCTGTGATCGAATCGTATAATCGAGAAAAAGGGAAAAAAAGAAGCTAAAAAAGGAGTGAAAAAATCGTCTCTCGAGCCCTCTAGACCATTTCATTTGCGGTCCTGGAGCTCCGCAAAGCACAGTAAGCTCGCCTCCACCTCTTCTTTAAACAGAATAAATGTAGTTGCAGATATTTGCATTTGAATTTTTTTGGTCAATGCTGGTTTTCCGATCGCTGGAGTTCAAGAATTTCAATTTCTAGATCCGTGACAGAACTTCTTATTCTATTTTTTTTTTGAATGTTTCTGCACAATTTTTGTTAACTATACAAGCTGTGGCATTCTTAATATTGAAATTTAGTCCAAAGTTTAAGTGCATTACGTGATTTTTTTTATGAATCTGCAGGGCTTTTTTAAATTTACTTTGAACAAGTATAACAGAGTCTTGGTCTTTTATTTATTTATTTGTTTGTTTGTTTTGCTTGCTTTAGCTCGGATATGAATTGAAAGATTTTTTTTTTTTTTAAAATAATGCTAAAATGTATCAAATTGTTTACGGATTAGGTTTTAGAGTTTTGTTTTTGTTTTAGTTTTTTTTTTTTCGAGAAGAAAATGAAGAACTCTGTTTGGTTAACTCAAAGAATACCTTAAAAACAAAAAATGAATTATGGTATTTTTCACATCACGTACTGAGAGAATGTAAATTTTAATAGCAGCGCCATCCCTAATTTCAAATTGTAGAGCGATTCATTCTTCCAGCACTGCTACTGCTAGTGCTGAACTAGTTCAGAGACGTTTTTCGTGTCGAAGTTCCCTACGAGACACTTCGACTATTAGAATTGGAGACTCTGATTGGACTTTGAAGGTCTCAGATTTGCATATTGAAAATGGAAAAGTGCGACCTCTCATGACTTGATAGGTCTTCATACATGTGGAAAAGAAATATATAATAAAATAAGTGGTAATTTATATGAGGTTTGATTGAAGTCATAGCATTTTGCTTTCTTTTTTTTTTTTTTTGAATTTTGTGGTTTAATGTGTTCATTCTTCTCACCATGTGACAATGATTTGGTGTTAGAAATGCAGGTTCCATGAAAAAAATTTCAATTTGAAAATCATGCATTGCTCTTCCAAAAGGCAAGCAAGTATGAATAAAGAAAATGAACCTACCAAAAAAGTTGAAGAGCCTAATGGACGAATTACCCGAGCGCGGTCTAAAGCCTTGGGGGCAGCTGGAGGAATATGCTTCTCCTCAAAACCATCCTTCAAACAGGCCCAAAAACGAGTTCTTGCAGTGAACTCCAAACGAGCAGCATCGGATGAGAACAAGGCTTCTGTGACTGCCACGGTTGGCCTTCAGCCTAAAAGAAGGGCAGTGCTTAAAGATGTAACCAATGTCTGTGGTGACAGTTCTTACAAGGACTGCATAAATACAACTAAAACGCAGGTGATGACATCAATTTCCATTTTTTTTTTTCTTCATGTTCAGTCAGAAAATTTACGGTGCACCAAATATTTTATACTAATAACTTTTATTTAGGAAATTCATCCTTGTTTAATTTACTATTTACCCAAATAAACAACTAATAAGATGACTTTCTTCTTGATATTGGTCATAAATGCAGGGATGATTGCCTTCTGTTTATTCTCCTATCAGCAAAATATCCTTTACTGACTATATAAACTAAGAGTTTCTGTTGATATTGCTGGTTGACAGACCACCAAGCAGACTATTAGAGGCCCTAGTGAGAAGAACAACAAAATGATCGAAGATATCTCCATGGAAATCTCATTAGTTGAGGAGGATGTGAAAACAAAGTTAGCTGAAGACTTATCAAAAATAAGGATGGTGGAAGTACAAGATAACACTTCACCGATATTGGAAGAAAGAGAACTAGCAGAACATCCGTGTCATGGTGCAAGGGAATGTGTTGTAGCAGATGAAATGTCTCCAATACAGGCTTCCACAATGACTGTTGGAGTCCAAAGCCCTCAAGAAAAAGGTTTGTGCTACTGCTCGGTTTAAAATCGTACAAGTAATGGCATACCTCTGTGTAAAATTATTGTGTCTGGCTGCCTAAGAAATGACATACCTCATTTTTAGAAGGATAAGGTATCAACACTTCACCAAGGTTAACAGGCAATAAGATACAACACAGTATACTATTCTGGTTTTTGACCAAAACTTTCATTACTTTTAAGTCCGTCTTTTTTTTGGGAACCTTATTCTGAAAATTGGTATTTTTGTAGGTTTCATTTTTAAGGCTGATAAATATTAAACTGACTAAGATGATAGTAGTATTAGTAAAGTGGATAATGTCATTGATGTCTTGGCTGTGTAGAATATAACAAAGTCTCCGGAAGAAATTGCCAGTTAGCCCTTTAAAAATTCTGCTTGTAAATTTATGTTGGCTTTGATTGGATAATGCAGAAGGAAATGAGGTTTGCGAGAAACTAGGAGCATCAAAAGGTGTTGTGGATATTGATTCAAACCTAAAAGATCCTCAATTGTGTGGCTTGTATGCCCCAGACATATACAATAATATACGTGTTATTGAGGTTGGTGGTGCAATTTTTATTCACTTGTTGCTAATATGATTGTCATACTTTTTGATAAGTGCAACTCTAATTTCACACTGAACACTATTCTATCTTATTATTCAATGAATTTTAATTCGCTGATGCTGCTACTTTTTTTGCTTTTCCGTCTTTAAATAGTATATTATGGAATGCTATGGTAAGCACACAATTATCAGATGATATTCTCTTGCTAGCAATATCAGGGTTCCTTTGATTTTAGTGTAGAATTTGTTATTCTCTTTAAATAGTATATTATGTATATCTGTTTTTACAATGAAGGAATGTCTCTTAACTTACAAAGTTTTACTCTAACAGCAACAGAGTTGATGCTTATTTCATGAGATTGTCCCCTCTGCAGCTTAACCAAAGACCTTCAACTAACTATATGGAGCAGTTGCAGCAGGATATTACCCCAAGCATGCGAGGAATTTTGATTGACTGGTTAGTGGAGGTAAGTCAATGTAGTTAAGTTATATATTCTAAAGAGTGATTTGCATTTCCACTGCTTGAATGCAGGAGAAGATGTTCGGAAGACTGCATGTTTCTCCTTAGTAAGAGAGATAATAATGCCGCATTGCAGTCCTATTTTTCTTGCTTACCTTCATAAGCAGAGACAAAGTCTACTGTTTCTTATCCCCTCCCCCCCAATTTTTATATATATATATATATATATATATATATATATCAAGTTCTATATAGAAGGATATTCTGTTTGTACTTGAAGTGTATGGAGAGTTGACTTTTTAACACTAGTGTTAGTATGAGCTTAATTTTAGACCATTTGATGTGCTTGCTATTTATAGTTTTTCATACTGTTTCAGGTTTCTGAAGAATATAAGTTGTTCCCAGACACACTTTACCTCACAATGAGCCTCATTGACCGTTTTCTTTCTCACAATTTTATTGAAAAACAAAGACTCCAGCTACTTGGTGTTGCTTGCATGCTAATTGCCTCGTAAGTTCTTTAGTTGGTCTCTGCTCCTAGTTCTTTTGATCTAAGAGTTATGTTTTATACATCTCTTCTGATAATAGCAACTGTTGATCATGATGATGTCAACAACATTAATGAATCATCGTGTGCACGCATACATACACACACACTCTCTTTATATCTGCATATGCATGCGTGACAGAGGAAGCAATATTCTCTATTGGCATTTGTGGTAAATATGAAAAGTTACTCATATTTGTTGAGGTTCATATATGCACCAAACTTTTGAATGAGTTTGGTGATATTTGCAACATTGGTTATTATTATCTCTCTTACTCTTTCACTAAGGATTTTGAGTGCTTTTCTATTATGTTTTGAAGAAAGTATGAGGAGATTTGTGCGCCAAAAGTGGAAGAATTTTGCTTCATCACTGATAGTACCTATACGAGAGAAGAGGTATGATCTTTAGCTGCTTATGCATAGCAATCATTGACTCGATATTTGCCATCATTCTATGCTTCTTGGTCCATATACTTTCTGGAATTCTAGGCTTTCCTTAACTCCCAGCGAGTCAAACCTCTTGACACCTTCTTCAGTCCTTTAGTTAATATTTTCCTTTTTAGTGTCGCTTGCAACTTCTCATTTTGATATTCTGAACATCCCAATGATTCTGTGACTTTTGGGCATTTGCATGGAAATTCAAACTATAAGGGTTGGTTTGATTCAAATTGAGGGTAGCATGATGGATAAAATGATAGAATGAGTTGCGACTTTCTAAAGAAACGGCCTAAGATAAAGCCAAACTACAAATTAACTTTTGCATAGCCTACATTATTTGATATGACAATTACTCTTGACATTAAAATCTTACTGCAAAATTAAGCAGCTTGCATAGGATTTTTTTCACTGAGTTACTTTACAAGGAATTTGCTAAAATTATGAAAACTTCCCTCCTCTGCAGTAAAAATCGTTACATTTGCTGAACCTAAGGCTTAGCTCAAATGATTCATATAGCCACTATTAAGAATTGGCGTCTAACAAGTTTAGGTTCTAATCATAACACTTGCAATAGTTCCCAAGTTTCTGCTTTTTCTGTAAAAAAAAAAAAAAAAGTTGTTACATTTGCTGTTATACAAGGTTCCTGATTCTAGTTCCGCCACAGGTGTTGAAAATGGAGAGCCGAGTTCTGAATTTCTTGCATTTTCAGTTATCGTTTCCAACCACAAAAACATTTCTCAGGTAATTGACACCATCTTCTAACTCTACTTTAAATGCCATCACATCAAATAGTGAAGTAACAAATCATCTAACACCGAGTTTTTTGTTTTTCAGGAGATTCATTCAAGCAGCACAAGCAACTTGCAAGGTGTTTGATCTGGGAATCACTGGCTACATCTTTCGAATAAAATTCAATGTTCTATGAGGAAAAATTGATTTGCACTTACAAATTACCTTATGTACAGGTTTCTCGTGTGGAACTAGAGTTCTTAGCAAATTATTTAGCAGAGCTGAGTCTTCTCGAGTACAACTTCTTAAAGTTCTTACCTTCAGTAATTGCTGCTTCTGCTGTATTCCTTGCCAGATGGACTCTCAATCAATCAGAACATCCATGGGTCTGCATTCCTTGTGCCCCCCTAGCTTTTCTTATAATTAGAAACTGTCTGAAGAATACATTCTCGTGTTTTTCTTTTAGCAGAATCCAACCCTGGAGCATTATACCAGTTACAAGGCATCAGAGCTGAAAGCCACGGTACTAGCATTGGAAGACTTGCAGCTCAACACATATGGTTGCGCCCTCAATGCTATACGCGAGAAATACAGACAACAGAAGGTAAAATTTATAGATTGATGAAAAAAAGATTTAAGACCAATTTAACTAACCTTTGACACACAAAATCTAGATTAGATATTTGGACAGAAATATCAAGAAATGATTCATTATAAAGTTTAAATTCGATTTGATTTGAAAATTTAAAACTCAATATTCGAATTTGATCGAGTTTAACTTAACATAATATTCAGTCAATTGATATCAATTTGATAGGTTCAAGTTTGATTTAGTAAATTTGATTTATCATTTTTTTAAATAGGTATTATGAAATTAAAATGATAAATTAATAATAAATATTAAAAACTTTTGATTAGATTTATGAACTATTTGAGTTGAATATTAAATAATTGAATTTGATTTAATTCATTACTTGAATAATTTAAATTTGATTTGAAAATAAACAAAAAAAATTAAAATAATTATTGAATTTAGTTTAAATAATATACAAGTAAATTCACTTTTTACAGCTCAATTCTAAATTATACTATTTCTTGGATTATCATCACATTTTTTTTTTAATTTACTGTTAATAAATGAGATAGTAATCTATATTTTCTTTCTCAGTAAATATTTTTCTAATAAAATATGATATTGAGTTTGTCTCATAAACACAAGTGATTGACAAAATTGATTTTTGTTTTCTGTTTTTGGATGACATTGACAGTTCAAATGCGTAGCAACCATGAGTTCCCCAGAAAGAGTCGTATCAGTCTTCTCAAGACGAAGGAAAGCTGATCTGTCTTCCATACCATAGGCATTCCCCCTGCTTGGAGAATGATCACATCTGATTCCAATCTTAAAAAAGTTAACTTTCACTTACTCTAATCTCTCTTTCTTTTTATTTTTCTTCTAAATCGTCCTTTCAATCTTTATCATTGTTGTAACATGTCTGTCAGGTTCTGGTGCTTCCAGACCAACTTCATTGTCTGTAATGTAACCTTGTAATTTGCTAGTGTCACACGTTTTTTTTTTAATATAAAAAACACTGGAAAATCTATCTGAAGAGTCGCATGCACAAGTGGATAAATCTTCAAAATCATGTCCCACACAAATTTATGACAAAAATAAAAATAATACCAATTAAATTTAAAAAATATATAAAAATAACATGTATTAACATTTTAAAAATTATTTATAAATTTGATAAAAATTTAAAAAATATTATATTTAATGTGTTAATATTAATTTTTTTAATTTATATTTTATAAAATATAAACATAAAATTCAAATATAGAAATGCAAGGTGAGAGAGAGAGAGAGAGATTTGACAAGATTAGATGATACAAAAACTTTTTATAATCCACTGCATGGCATGGCCCTTCCCATGACCTTCCCAAGGAAGCTATTAACATCCCACACAGCAGCATTGGAAAATACATTAAGGCAAGTTGCAAGTAATGGCTGCAAATGGAACATTAAAAAAAAAAAAATCCACTTCCCCTTCATAGCAGTCCATTTGCATACATTTCCCATAGTTATAAGAGGTGGGAAAAAAGTAAAATCAAAAAGCTCAGGGCAACAACAGTTCAGGAAGGCAGTTAACAGGTGATTGATGTTGCGAAAGGAGTCACTAGAACTGCGGTATTTTCGGTTATTGGCCGGAGATTCGCTGCATTTTCTAGTCGCTCCCATGCTTCCTTCCGTTTCTCAGCTAATACACTTAGCTTTGCCTCTTCCTCCTTGAACTGAGTATGGCAGGACAAGAACAGTATATCATCCATTTCCATGAACAATTTTCTAACATTTAAAGTTAAGTTGAGCACTGCCTGGTTCCAATGGTTCTGGGCGTTCTTTTCCAAAGCTGGAAGTATGACAGGCAAAATCACATGCCGATTATGTGCGATTAAGTTCACAATTTGATCGTTATTCCAAAAGAAAAGTGCCCTTTCAGCCACCTGAAACAAGCAGATTATTTAGAATAAAACTTATAATCATCTTTTCCACATCTAAAATTAAGTAGAACAATTAAGCGAAACGACCGACATCTTATAATAAGTATATATATAAAAAAAGGACACAAAGAACTCAACACTTGACCTCGGAAGAAGCTCATGGCAACCTTTGTTTGCAGCAGTAATTTACAGCCCAATTGCAAATGAGGGAATTTACACTAGCCAAGTGTTTAGAGATATCAACTAGCTCCATCACTTAACAAAGAAATGTTGGCACTTTCATTCAAGCCAATAACATAAGCATCAAGTCCTTACAAAAAGGTCAAAAACAAGTATATAAAAAGGTATTGCACCTTACATGTGTGGATCAAAGATCAAAGTTATGTTTAAACAAACAAAGAAATTCGCAGATCTTGGCCAAAATTGAACACTTTTGGTCAGAGAAAACATTGGCAACCTTATTGTCATTAAAGCCAACAAGAAGGCTACCAACCCCTATTAAAAAAGTTGCTAGACAACTTCTAGTCAATTATTGTTTGGTTGGTTGCAATAGATAGACAAGTTGTAAAAGAAAAACTAACTCATAGCTTGTGAGATTAATGTTTACTTTCTTGTAGATATTTATGACCTAAGACTTGGCATTAGTAGCTGCGGGACCATAACATTCCAAACCCTCATTATAAGACTTGAGGAATTCCTCCACAAACTGCAGCCAGGCCCCCTAAGGTTTACTTTAGGTCCAATATGGAGATGCACACTAGCTTATTCTCATTAAAGCCAATCATGCAGTTGTCAAACTCCAGTTTAGAAATTACATATACCCCCAAGTTATCCAATTATACTCACTTCTGGTCAAAATGATGGTGTAGGCTAGCTTAGTGTCAATGCCCTTCCAAGAAAGCAAAAGTTTATCCCCGGGCATAAGCCCTGGCATTAAATTAAGTATAAAAAAATAGATGGAGAAAGGCCAACAATAGAAGAAATTGAAATGTACCCAAGCATGCAATAAATGCACCTTCACATAAATATCACAGTAAACATTTCATAAAATTCAAAGATTAACTCTAGTCATTACATTTCTTAACATATGCATCTTTTAATGTGATAAGGTAGAAAGTTTAAACGTGCAAAAGAGTGAAATAGAAAGTGCAGAGCATGGTTTGAGATTTGTTGAAAAATGAAAATCCAAGTCAATGCACCAACTTAGAGAAAAGCAAGATAAGAACATACTAAGCATGAGATGAATAATTGAACAAAATTGCACCATTTAATGTCAGTAAATAAGATGGAAAGAGAATATGCCAAGGTGTTCAGAAAAATACCTGGAAGTGGAAACTGTTAATGCAACAGCCAATCCGCCAGAACAATGGGACCATAACCTTTTGGAATTCCACCATGTTAATTGCTTCCAAAATCTCTTCCAACTCACCAAGAAACATCACCTCCTTCTGGCTATTTGTTATGGGCCAGTACTTCAACAACCCCCTTATCACTGTACAGGACAACTTCGGTTCCTTCTCAATGAACTGAGTAACACAATAAGTAAGTTGTTGAAAGTAAACCCCCAAAGTTTTTGGCTTGTGGAGAGGAATCAAAACCCTCCACAAGAAGATCTTATGCTCCTCCTTCAATGGCAAAGCAAACCCGCTGATTATACTTCCAAAAACCTCCAGCAACTCTGTAATCCCATTATGTCTCTCCGTCTCGAAAACAAACCGATAGAATATATTGCTTATAGACTTCCGAATAAACGGCCTATGAACCATAAACTTCCCGTAAACCCTATGCAGAATAGTCTTCAAACAATCCCTTTCCCTTGGATCCTCCGAATCAAACAAGTCAAGCAACCTCAAAATAAAGGAATGATCTATATACTTTTTAGCTACTTTAGCATCAAGACATGAAGAAGTGATAAACTTAAGCAGCAAATCATACACAATTTGCAAATGTGGCCAAGCCGGATCAAACATCGGCTCATCATCATCATCATTTTCACCACCATTATTTACAGAACGATAATTAGGCGGGAAAGCTCTAAACAAATTCACAGCACACATCCTACACATGGCTAATATCGCAGGTTCGCTAAATCTAACAGACCCAGAAACCACAAAATCCAACAACTCAAGCAAGGTTTGTCTTTTAACATTTTTTTCAATCGAATTTTTAGTTGGGTCAGTGAAATCGAAAGTTACACAACAGAGGCTAACTTTACTCACAAAAAGATTCATTTTT
This sequence comes from Firmiana major, assembly GCA_033439115.1. Classification (NCBI taxonomy): domain Eukaryota; kingdom Viridiplantae; phylum Streptophyta; class Magnoliopsida; order Malvales; family Malvaceae; genus Firmiana; species Firmiana major. The sequence continues at coordinate 79,422,236 of CM065900.1, read as the reverse complement.
TCCGAATTCGGCACGTCTTTGAATGGCAACAATGGCTCGATTCCCGCCACGACACTCGCCGGAAAAACAGCTGAGGATGTCCGTTTTGTCGCGCATGGACGGCTAGAGCCCGAGTTCAAACTGTTGGATCGGTGAGTTTGTGGGGTTGATCCGGCTCTCGTGCATGAGTTCGACCGAGTTAGGTCGGGCGAGTCCGATTTCCCGGATTTTCGTGGGAGTTTACTGAGGAATTGCCTTAGCATTGTAGATTTTTAGAGGGATAAGTTTTAAAAACAGAAGGAAATTTCAAATTAAGAACCAAAGGATTCTTAAATTTAAAATAGCCACATTGTCCAGGGAGTGACTTAATAAATTAACAAAACAAGGTTGGAAAGAAAGAAGGAAACCCTACCACTAGATTTTGTAAACAGATCTATAGAAGAACCAAACGCGTTTGGATTGATGCGCAGAGCAGTGAAATGGATTCTCTAAGAATGGTGAAAAGGAGAAACCTTTTTTCCATCACTAACATTTTGCTCCCAAAATAAAAAAGAAACAAATTTCACAAATATCAATCCAAAACCAAAAAAGATAAAGGAAATGAGAAAAAGAGAGAAATAATTTCAGATGACGAATCGGAATCTCACTATTGCGAGATAAAAGAGAGAATTGATTACAAAGTTATATACGAATCTTTGGTACTCAAAGATCCATACGAAGAGATTTCTGGGAAGAGTGAGAGAGTGGGAAACTGGGTGTTTGCAGAGTAAGAAAGAAAAAGAGAGAGATGAAAGAAAATGAGGTAAAACGAAAAAGCGAGAAAGCTTCTTCCTCTTGTTGTTGTTAATGTTGTTTTTTCCTTTTTTTTTTTTTTTTTCCCCGGTGGAGATCTATCTAACGATCAAGGTGAGTTTCTTTGGAATCTTTGTTGTGCAATTGAAGATAAAGCAAGCACGGAAAGGAAATTTATTTTTCTCGGTGGATGAGAAAATTGTAGGATTTTCTCGGAAAATGCAAGCATGCGCTTTTTTTTTAAGAATAAAAATAAAAATAATATAAAAGGAAAGTATACAATTATTTTCATTTTTGGTTTGTTTGCTTATGCATGCTTTGGTTAAATGCACGTTCATAAGATAGTGACACGTGTTTTCAACAGTTGGATATAATCGGTTCGAATTGATGACATTGGGAATTTTTTTTGCGTAATTTTATAATTTACTTATTAATATGAATATATGAAAAGAAAATTAATTTATAATGTAAAATTAAATTAATTTAGTATCATATATATATATATATATATATATATATAATATAATCGTATTTTATGCCTAGTTTAAATTAAAATGAAGCTCAAAGTAGTGTAGTAGGATTTTTAATCACACCACATTTATAAATTTATTTATTTTTTAAAATTTAATATAATATTTTTAAAAATTATTTTATCATTCATCTTACTATTATCATTACGATTTAATTCAAACACATCATCGTTTGATATTAATTTTATCATTATTACTATTTTTAATCTCACACATACATGCTAATTAAAGTTTAATTAAAAAGTAGTTTTAACCACTTTTTGAGTAAAAAAATTATTTAAATACTTTGAGTGAAAAACTTTAACTATTTAGTTGATAATGAATTAATAATAAATTTTTAAAATTTTAATTATAAAGTATTCTTTGCAATCAAAATATAAATATATAAAATTAATATTAAAATTTGTCCGCATAACAAATACAGATGCATTGTTAAAATGCAATGGTTCTGTTATAAAAATATTAATTTTATATAAATTATAAAATAATTTATATTTAAAATATAATGAAATTTCAAACTTATACCTTAATTTTTCAAAGAACTAATTAAAACAATAAAACATAAATAGTTTTTATAATTAACAATTAAATTTATCTTCAATCTATTACAAAAAAAAAAAAAATCTAAATTATCCATGTTTTATTACAATCAAATTAGTTTATAAAAATTTATTTTATGTAAATAAATTTTTAATTTTTTAAAATCATCTAACTAATACTAACTTTTTTTTGTTTTTTATTGTACTGAGAGTATTATTTAATAAATTTTAATTTAATTATATTATTTTAAAAAATTAAATATTTATCTATAAAAAATTTATAAATTAATTTATATGTAATGAAAATGAAAACTTATAATTTATTTATGAACTTATATTTTGGTAATAAGCTATATTTTTAATATTTTTTATGAAATTAAAAAAAAATTATATAAAAATAAAAAATCTATTATTATTCTTTTATAACCCATCCAAGCAAATGAAAGGAAGTCCAGTCATTGCACTTTATCATCATCTGACACCCAACAAAGAAAGCTCCACGCGCTACCACTCAGCACACATTTCCAGAGAACACAAAGAAGCAGCTCCTCCACCTTCCAAACGTCGTCGGTTTAATCTTCTCCGGTAACTTCTTAGCTCTGACAGTGACTTATGGTTTCTCCCCTGTTCAATCCTTTCTGGTCCGATTCTCTCTCTCCGTCCTGTATGTTCACCTTTTTTGGTTCATTTGTGTTAGTCAAATTTTATGGGGGCTTTTGTTTTTCTTGCTTTTTTTAGATTGAATTTTGTATTTTTGGCAGGCTCGTTGAGTGAAGATTGATGGTTCTCTTTCCTCAAATTTTAGTGGGTTTGATCGTTTTTGAATATTAGTCAACGCTGCCGTGTTTCACGGCTCTGGATGAATCGAGTTTCGTGTTGATCGAGGAACTGAGTGTTAATCTTTAAGGGGTAAGGTACTGATTCGATCTTATTAGGGTTGCTATGGACTTTGATTTGAATAGATTTCTTTAATTTTGGGGCTTGCTTTCATAGGATTTTTCCCATTTGGGGTTTTCTTGAAGAAGAAATCAAGAAAAAGAAATGATAGGAAACAGATTTCTTTTTTTTTTTTTGCACCTATAGGAACTTTCATAGCCACTTGGGTTTAATTACTTCCGTTCTGTTTTTCTTCCCGTCTTTTTGTAGGTTGTGAGGGGGGTTGGGTTGTGTTAAGCGAGGGAGGGAGGGGGGGGGGGGGGGGGGTGTTCACTATGGTCAAAGTTTAGTTCTTGAATCTTGAAGCAAAGTTAATTTCCTTTCCTTCGAAGAGTGAAGCAGTTATCGATGTTATGTTAGTTATGATTTTCGAAGAACTTGATTTGGATTTCCCCTATCCACTTTCTTTGAGCTGAAATTTTCTCAAGAGCAGCGGATATGTGTAGTTTAAGGCTGAATCCCACCCATAAATTTCTTATTTGTCATAAGAAAGTGTCCATGGCCTTTGCTTGGTTGAGGGAACTGGCGAGTGTTTAATTCTTTAAATAAATAAAAAAGAAAGGAGATGTGATGATTTAAAGCAAATACAACTTTAATGTCATTGTGCAGGCGCTGCAGTTTGAGGGTTACACTGACAATATGAGTGTTAACGATTCGGGATATGAGCAATAATGCGTCAAAACATTCTTGATTATTTCAGTTTTATTATGGCACCAATTAATTTTTTACTTCCTGCTAATTTGTAAACTTTTCTGATGTTACTTGTTATTGTCGATTTATATTTCAGAATGTATGCTTTGGTTATATATGTTTCTTTTATCATTTATTAATTAGGTTCTGAAAGCACGATGGAGCCAACCCTTCATTTTGGTGGGGATTTAGGATTTTTAGGTTTTTGTGGGTTCTTATAATAAAAATCAATGGATTCGATATGTCTTTTGTCCCTTCAGTTTGATTTGTGCTTGGCAACTATTGTATATTCATGTCCTCTAGTGAGAAAAAGTTTATATTTTTATTCTGATTTAGTTGCATTTTCATTCTCAACAATACAGGAATTGTTAATTTATCCACATATTGTGGTGCCAAATAATATATGTCGATCATCAGAACTTGACAAATCCCAGAGACAAAAGTGCCCATTGTTTCAACACAATTAAGAAGTGGTTCAGAAAGCTGGTAACCTTGTTTTAGTTTTCTATGATTTCATCACTTCTGGTTGTGTTGGTGAACTTAGATGGATGTTCCCTCTTTGAAACTACATTCTGAAAATCAAACTGACACTTGTCCGTTATTAATGGAGCGATCAGAGAACTTTAGTGAACATATTATTGACATACCAAGGAGTGGTGATACTTCCTCATCAAACTTGTCTCATGAAACAACTTCAAATGGGTTGGATGTTTTGCAGCGTGAAGACAGACCTTCTACTAGTGCAAGAGTGCTAGTTTCTCAACCTTCTCAACCTTCAACATCTTCATCCAATGGTACAAACTCAAGAACCTCATCTACCGGAAGGAGAGGGGATGCCCGTCGCCGGAGGAGTCCATTGAATTCTGGTTTGTGGATTTCTATTGAACTAGCTCTTACAGTGAGCCAGATTATAGCAGCTACTGTTGTCCTGTCTTTGTCAAGGAATGAGCATCCCCATGCACCATTGTTTGCATGGATTGTGGGTTATGCATCTGGATGTGTAGCAACCCTCCCTCTTCTTTATTGGCGTTATCGTCACCGTAACCAAACTTCTGAGCAAGACTCAGCTCAACATCGCAACACTTCACACATTAATGTCCCTGCAGGACCCTTTTCTCTCTCTGTTACAAGGAGTTCTGATGGGAGTGATCATCGTACTGCAACTACATCTCCTAGAGGTGGCCAAAATGTGGGAGTAACAAGTGCAAGGTACAGTTTTCTTATTGTTTTTTGGAAATGAGAAGGAAAAAAAAAAGCGGAGAATAATAGACGTTTCTAAGTTCTTTTTATTTGATGCGCTGATTACTTACATGAGTTGCAGTGCAGATATGGTAGGTTTGACCATTTGACCTCCTATTGTGTTAATATTGTTTTTACTGTCTTTTTTTTTTATTTTTTAAAGGGGGGGGGGGGGGGAGAGGTTCAAATGTTACTGAAATTTGACCAAAATTAGCCATTAGTGTTTTTTTGGTCCAATAATAGCCTTTTGTTGCCAATCAGCTTATTTTTATCCTGCAGAATTAAAGCACTTGTGGAATACTTCAAAATGGCTTTAGATTGCTTCTTTGCTGTTTGGTTTGTGGTTGGCAATGTCTGGATCTTTGGTGGTCATTCATCTGCCAGTGAGGCTCCTAATATGTACAGGTACTAGCCACTGCCTAGTTGCATGTTCTGCATTTAACTTTTGATTTGTACCTTTTCTGAGAGTCCATTCTTTTTTATATCTTTATTGTTTGCAGGTTATGTATTGTTTTTCTTACATTTAGCTGCATTGGATATGCAATGCCCTTCATTCTATGTGCTACGATCTGCTGTTGCCTGCCTTGTATTATTTCTGTCCTTGGATTTAGAGAGGATCTATCACAAGCCAGAGGGGCCACACCTGAATCCATAGACGCGTTACCAACTTACAAGTTCAAGGTGAAGAAAAGTAGAAATGCCGATGGTAGGGAAAACTCAGGTGCCGGTGAGGGAGGGGTCGTGGCTGCAGGAACAGAAAAGGAACGTTTCATCTCAGGAGAAGATGCAGTGAGTGTTTTTTTTATTACTGTGTTGATAATTCAGTGACATGTCTCATAGTCCAGTTAATAAAAAGCACGGATCACTTTCTGCATATTTTGAGTTGGGAAAGTCATAATTCAAGGGTGTCATAAACAACATTTTGCGGTTAACATGCTCATTTTCTTCGTATGTTAATTCAACTGTCTTGAACCCACCACATTACATGGGTTCTGAAACTGCTTCGCCACACAATTTCCCATTATATACTTAACTATCTGAGCTCCTGATGACCAATAGGAGGACCATGCTCTCTGTAAAAGCTCATTTAAAGTTATGATGGCATCCAGCAGTGCTAAATTTACTTGTGAATGATCAATGAGACCTTTAAAGCTACTGGTTTCTTTTTTGTAATGTTTTCTTCTTTCTCTACATATGGATTCAATGGCATTGTTGGGATTTGTGTAGGTCTGCTGCATTTGTTTGGCAAAATATGCAAATAACGATGAGTTGAGGGAGCTGCCGTGTTCTCATTTTATGCACAAGGAATGCGTAGACAGGTGGCTGAAGATCAATGCTTCCTGTCCTCTTTGCAAGAATGAGGTTGGTGAGAACGTACTGGACTCAATCTCAGGGACGGGCACGGGCATCTTGAGCTCACTCTCTGGATCGCACGATAACCAGCGACGAGGTGAGAGAAGGGTGGGCAACAGTTATACCAGCTCTGTGTTTTGATAGTAATGTAATAAAAATATGGTAGGATAATATATTGACGTCTTGGAATTGATATTTGTATGTCCAGCTGCATACAGTTTGATGGTCTTTCTTCTTATGTGTTGGGTGGTCGTCCCTTCCATTCTTTATGGTTGTCTTACGGGATGAGATGTAGCTTGTTAGACACACACGGCAATTCTTCGATCACCAATAGTGTTGTTGTAGCCACATTGTGCAATGGCCGTGTAAAGTTTTCTACTATGTTTGCAAGCAGGATGGAATTTGTTTTACCACTATGTAATTATACGTATATATAGCGACATAAATTGCCGAAATATTGCTGAATTTGCAAGAATTTTAAAAAGCTTTTGAACTCTTATCTTCAAGTTTTCTTTCTCATATTTGTTTCATGTCTATTCATGTTTACACAAAAATTATTTCGTTATATTTTGTATAGATATATTAAATATTAAATTGTTTTTTTAAATTTTTTTGTCAAATTCATAAAAGTTTTTTATCATAATTTTAATCCAATTTTTTTTTTTTAGTTTTATGTTGTATTATTAGAAGAAAAATTGTTAGATATGCATTCAAATTTTTTAAGAATTTGATATAAATTTTCAACGTATTATTAGATATTAATTGTTTTATAATTTTTTATTTTATTATAAATAAATTTGATATTTTAAAATTATAAAATTAAATTAAAATTTGTTAAAAAATATTAATTTTTATTAGTATTGTACACATATTTTACTGTGATAACATAAAGCTTTTCACTTCAGATGTTGAATAAAATGTCCAAATAACAACGTTATTTAACACATTGTAATTTAATTACGTTATTTTAAAAAATTAAAAATTTATTTTTAGTAAAATAAAAATTTATGAATAAATTTACATGTAATAAAAATTAAAAAATTATTTTCATTTTATGAAAATTTTAAAAATATATTTGATTATTAAAGCATTACATTATCTAAATTTCTCAGATTTAACTGTTACAGTGATTTATATATCATTTGATTCTTTGAAAATAGGATGTTTATCCCGGTAAAAATAATATTAACATTATCAATTCAGCCCTTCATTTCCTATATTAAATAGATAAATAAATAAATCCAAATAAAAATAAGTGAAATAATTGCTAATCTGACTGCGAATTTGAATTTCATAAATATCTTAATCTGACCCAGTCGAGAACTGGGTCAGATATGCTTGGGTCAATCCGATTTGCAGAACCGACACAGTTGGGCTGAAAGTAATATTGGGCCCAAATCAGATGATAGAATGGCCCACGTGTCCATCTTGTAGTTCGTCTCTGGAAAATTCTACCGTTTTAAGGCTTCGACACGTAGAAAAGGGAGTCGTACTTTAACCGTATCATTATCTTTTAGTTTTGCTGTAATTTTATTTAGGGTTCGCAATCTATTCGTAACCGAATAAACTATTCGTTTCCAAGCCTCCATAGAGTTTTCATCAAGCTCTATCCCCTCATATCCTCTCGATAGCCGTCTCTCGCTTTCTCTATCAGCTCAGTTCTGCAGTTCTCCTCTCGATTCTGGTAAGCTTCCTAATTTGGAAACCCTAGACCTTCTCTTCAACCAATCTCTTTTATAAGATGTTTACTTGTTCTGAATTAGGGTTTGAGATTTGAATCCGATTTCTTTGCTTTCGATTTTCACTCCTTTTTTTTTTTAATTTTCTAGTTCCGCTTTTTTTATTTCCTATCTATTAATTATCTTACGAATGGCTAGTTATGTATTTTTCGCTAAATATTTTCTTAATTTGAAATAAATGTTTTTTGTTTAGTTTAATTTTGTGCTGTAAAAGCATCGCAATTGGTTATAATTTCCTTTATTCTTATTATTTTAATTTTCTCTTTCGTTTATTAGTCTTTCTCAATTATTGGACTTGAATTATAATTGATCGAATAATGTTCTTAAGTTTAAAATTTTTTTATATTTAGCGTTCTTTTCCATTCTTTTTGAATCATTTTAATGATCCAAATTTTGTGGAAATGATAAATAACCACTTCGTGTTCCTTAATTTTGGAGCTTGATTTGCATATTCTTCTTTTGTTTTATTAATGAAGTGAACATGATTTAATATAAGTAATGATGGATTGATGATTTATCTACTAATCTACAATGCAGTGGTATTTTTATGTGTTTTATGGTGATGATTTAGCATGCCTGGCGATCTGGTATCTCAGCAATTATTTGTACATGGTAACCAAATTGCTCAGATGGAACCCATTTCCAGCCAATTGGATCCGCGAATGTCCATGGGATTGATGGGATTTGGGACCAATGAAGCTTTACAGCAGCAGATACCTTCAAATATGCCAATAGGACAGATGGGATCTGTGTCTAATGATCTTGGATCGCAGTTATCCTCAATGTCAACCCAGCAAGGTGGACACATAGAATCCCAAGCATATACTCAACTATCACAACAGTATTTAATGTATAATAAGCCGGTAGGAGAAATAATTCCCACCATGTTGGATAGCCCGAGAACACATCAATTACAAACTTCGAACAAGCGTAAGGTGCCGATGGAACCAATTTCCCCAAATTCTGTTCCACAGAAGTTACCATTGCCAAATAAACGAGTGGCACAAATGGAACACAGACCATGGTTGCAACCAGTATCTGCACCTAGTAAAAGAACTGTTCTGATGCAGTCTGTCTCCAGCTCACCAGGATCACAGCCTTCTCCAGCACTGAATAAGAGATTGGCTCCAAATAAATCTGGGTCATCAACTTCAAGGAATCAGCCTGCCCAGATGCGGCTGTCATCCAAGGTTCAGACTGAGTCATTTGAATCTGTGAGGTCCAAAATGCGGGAATCTTTAGCTGGTGCCCTGGCCATGGTTTGTCAGCAGCAAAATGAAAATTCAGTGGTAGAGAAGAATTCAAGTGGTGAAGCTGCAAGCTCCTCAGGGAAGACGGAAGAGGATTCTCACCCTGTTGATTCTACTTCTGGTAATTCCAATCAGGATGCTGCTACTGATGGAAATAATAGTGATGCTACTCAAAATCTGCAATCTGGTGAGCAGCAATTTCAATCAAGCAACTTCTTACCTGAAGAAGATGTTCCATTTAGTGACAACATTTTTGCAAGAGATGAACTTTTGCAGGGAAATGGCCTTTCCTGGGTATTAGAACCTGAAATAGATGCAGCAAATAAAGAGGAAATTGAACCGGTTCGGAAACAAAACCCAAATAATGAAAAGGTGGGAAAAGATGATTTAGAACAATTGCAACAGTCTCCACAAGAGTTGGCGTACCAAATTGAAGAAGAACTTTTTAAACTATTTGGAGGTGTGAATAAAAAATACAAGGAGAAGGGCAGGTCTCTATTGTTTAACTTGAAGGATCGTAATAACCCTGAACTCCGAGAAAGAGTTGTGTCTGGGGAAATTACCCCAGAACGTCTATGTTCTATGAGTGCTGAGGAACTAGCTTCTAAAGAGCTTTCACAGTGGCGACAAGCAAAAGCAGAAGAGTTTGCTCAAATGGTAGTTTTGCCTGATGTAGAAGTTGACATTAGACGTCTAGTGAGGAAAACACATAAGGGTGAGTTTCAAGTGGAAGTTGAACAAACTGAGAGTGCTTCAGTGGAAGTTTCTGGTGGAACATCAGTTAGTCGGAGACCAAAAACTGAGGCAAAACAGGCTACTGCAACTGGTAAAGATGTTGGAAAAAAAGATGAATCAGATACTGCAGGTGGAAAGAGTCATGTAGAGGACCCAGATCTTACTATTACCATTCCTTCAAGCGAGGGACCTGATCCAATGCAAGCGCTGATGGTAGAAGATGAATTGAAGGATGCAGATTTTCTTCCTCCAATTGTTTCCCTTGATGAGTTCATGCAATCTCTTGATTCAGAGCCACCGTTTGAGAACATACCTGGTGATGCTGGAAAAGCAACATCCGTTTCTGATAAGGATGACTCAGAAGCTGGGTCCGACTCAAAGTCTTCTGGTCGAGCTTCACAAAATCCTGTGGATACGACGAATGATAAACCTGGAAGTATTAATGCAAGTAATCTGAAACCTTATCCAGATGTTAAGCTGAATGACATTCCTACAAAACCAGGAACTATTGTTTCTGCAGCCAATTTGAAGGGTGAACATGTCTGGGAAGGGATGCTCCAGCTAACTATATCAGCCACAACTTCTGTCTTTTGTACTTTTAAAAGGTATGTTTTACAAGTGCATGTTATGCAAGGCTAATTGTTCTTAGCATTTTTAAACTGAACATAATTTGTTGTTGATCCATTTTGGCCTGCATCTTTATGTATATGTTTGTCTGTTAATTATCATGATGCTCCTTTTTATCTCATCTGTATATTATTACATGTCCATGCATATGTTTAATTATAATCAGGTACGTTGTGAGCAGACGGTTAAAATTTAAGTTGTTATAAAATCAGCTTTGACGATGGTGGTTTTTCCTCTGAATCTTGTAGAAATGAATTAGGGAAGCAGTGGATTTGGCAATATCATAAAACTCTTTAGTTATTTAATATATAAACCATAACTAGGGTGTAGATGATAGATCATTTTTACTTTAGATGACCAAGTCAAGTATTTTGAGGATAATATTGAACACTTCTTCATGAAGTGATGATGAAACTCTTTAGAGTGCCATGATATTCTGGCATTTTGGAGAAGCATATATGAATATTGGAGGTAGATAAATTGCATGCATTGAATCATAGATCTGTAGATTGATCAAGCAACAGCTTTTCGGATGCTATAAAAGATTGTGATGTGAATATGGTTAAGAGGCATCAATTTTTAAATGAATCGGTGAAAGACCCAGTATCTTTTAGTTGAGACGCTGACTTGCTGAGTAGTTTTAATTGAATTTTAATGTTTTTTAAAAGAATATTAAAGTTTTTATGTTAAGGATATTAAAGTTTTTATGTTAAGGTTTTTTGATCCTTTTTTTTTCCCTACTGCAGTGGTGAAAAAACTTCTACAAAGGATTGGCCTAGCGTCCTTGAAATCAAGGGCAGAGTCAGACTTGATGCATTTGAGAAGTTCCTTCAAGAGCTTCCTATGTCCCGGAGTCGTGCTGTTATGGTATCTCAAGTTCATTTAAATTGTAGTAAATTCCTGTATTCCCACATTGTTTCCAAAGAAAAAAAAGAGGAAAGAAAAATGGAGGAACAAAAACACTCTTTTATCCCAGTGTTTGTCTTCTAATCTCGGTTATAGAATTTTATTGGGTCACTGGGAATTTAATAACTTAAAGGGTAAAATAGAAAAGACAGATCTTAAAACAAGTTTCTTAGTTTGAATTAACATGAAACAAGGAGAAACAGGGATTTATTGAAAGACTGATAACCTCATCGGCAATTTCCGGCAGGCTGTACTAAGTAGGAATGACAATATTCATGGATGACTCGTACAAAATTTTTCTGTTTCTATGATTGCTTGTTGGGCGATAACTGGAACAAACTCTGCCCAAATACAATTGAAGTTTATATATGATAAAGAATTCTAGGCACAAATGTGAAAATGTTGCCAATATTTCCAGAATAATCTCCCAGGGTGGACATAACAAGGAAATGAAGTGTTGTTTAAACTAGAAAATAATAATCTGTTAATTTTTGAGTTACCCTCAGCGAATAAGGAAAATTTTTTTAAAAATTTTCTTTGTCACTTTCTTGTATGTTTGTAAACCCTTGCAATTATAAGTTGTGAGTTCCACGTTAGACTGATGTATTTCTTTTTGTTTTGGCAGGTTGTTCATTTTGCTTGCAAGGAGGGATCAACCGAGAGTGACTCTACGAGCCTTGTTGAGGTAAGAAACTGTGGCGAAATTCTTCGGTTAAATTGTTTTTATTTTGTTTGGTTGTTATACGATGGCTAACTTTGATGCGCCATTCTGTAGGCGGCTGATTCATATGTTCTGGAAAGGAGAGTGGGTTTTGCCGAGGCTGCCTCTGGAGTCGAACTCTATCTTTGCCCACCTAATGCGAAAACACTGGAATTGCTCACCAAGATCCTCCCCAAGGACCAACCTGAGGCTCTTAATGCTATTGATAATGGTCTAATTGGTGTTGTTGTATGGAGAAGAGCTCTATTAATTTCACCCAACTCTACTTCTCACCATAAACACACCTCGAAAAAGCAACACTTCACTTCTAGGAGACAGCAAGAAAAGGATTCCACTAACTTGAATACTAATTTCCCATCAAAGCCTACTTTCCCCCATGGTCGACCTCCTCCCCGTTCTGAACCCCCTCCTGATGATGAAGATGACGTTCCCCCTGGATTCGGCCCTGCCGCATCACGCGATGAAGATGACCTACCTGAGTTTAATTTCTCCGGTGGCTCAAATCATTCAGGGACACAATACTCCACTGGACGAGTAGGATTAGCCTCGTCTCATTTACACTCTCAGCCGTCATCTACCCCTGTTGATCAGATGAGGGAGCTCATACAGAAGTATGGGCAACCGAATACTAATGCACCCTTAGGAGTTTCAATGCAACAGTGGAATGATGATGATGACGACGATGATATACCTGAATGGCAGCCTCAAACAAACCAACAGCAGCAACTCCAGCCCCCACCACCCCAAGCTCATAGATTTCAACAGCCAATGCATGCACCTCAGCAATTGCCCCCTCAGGCATTACCAACCATGCATGTTCAAGCTCAACAGAACCCTACCCAGCCATGGCAGAGGGGGACTTTGTGGGTTCCTCCGCCTGGTTCCCAAGGCCAACAATTTGTTAATGGAGCTCAATTTTACAGGACAGCAGTAGGAACTGCGCAGCCTGCCTGGCGAAAGGACGCTCCCAACAGTAGAGGCTTTTAGTTTCGAACTTTTGTAAATTCAGTGTTCTATGTTATGTTTCATTTAGCTTTCCTCTAGTTTGTAGCCTTGATGAATCTTCTTTATTTAAAGTAAACTTAAGACTATATGTTCTAATGCGACACGGGCTTTTATCAAAACCACTATAGAAGCAATTCAAACCTTTGAAGGATTCTATTTCTGCATGCTAATTTGGAGTATATTTGGACGTGGGTTCGCCCTTACTGGACCACTTGTATTTTTCAATGTAAACTCTTGTCCATAGAAAAGTAAGCATGACTATTCAATTACATTACATTCCACCCTTTCCCAAAAGAAAAATATATTGTCACTTCAAAAATGGAAGAAATTCAAGTTCAAATATGGAATTGATCATAATCTTTGTATTATCACTTCTAAAAGTTACAACTACAAATAAGAGAACTGGTTATAGATGTTGCAGATACACCTTGGATGTGAAGATAACAAGATACAAGAACAAAGGCCAACAATGAAACTTTCAACCCCCACCCTCTCATGAATATAAGAACTACACAGAACAAAAGACTGAAAAGAAAAGGAAAGGAAAAGAAAGTAGCAGGTTACAGAGGTAGAATTGTTTTCTTTCTCCAATTCAACGAAGATGATCCGGCAGTAAAACTATGATACACAGCCAAGGCAACTCTCCCTGTTTGAAGAACCGAGATGCCACTCAATTACTGTATCAGAGACATCTTTGGTGCTGAGTTCTGCCTGACAATGATGGCTGGTGCATGGGAAACATTCCTACTTCAACCCCGTAGAGCACGTTTGAGTCCAGCTCGTTGCTCTAGTGTCAACTTTGTAGGGAATTTCACATCAAATTTGATCCTACGATCACCCCTATTACCAGGCTCCTTTGCTATTGGCATTCCTTCTCTAGCAACAACAAGCTCATAACCAGGGCTGATAATATCAGTAACAGGCAATGACAAGTTACGGCCATCAAGACTAACGAGATTTATTGTTGTGCCCCCCAGTGCCTCTGCTAGTGACACCCTTTGGTTAACAACAAGGTCGTTGCCATCACGTTCGTAGAAGTCATGGGGTTTATCATCGATTACAATTACAAGGTCTGCTGGAAGCTGATTTGGTAGCTCATTTCCTTTATCAGGGAAAGTAATCTTCGTTCCTTTCTTCCACCCCGGCTTAACATCAATGGTTAATATTTCCAATTCCTGTACTTGCCGCCTACAAGGTTTAGATAGATGTAAAGCAAGCAATAATGATGCCAATATCACACACTGCAAAGCAACCAGTTAATTAAGGCCAGAATATCTCAATCAAATTAAAAGATTTCAGCATGCAAACAAAATAGATGCATAGAAAGAAAATGCCACAAAGCAGTAAGAATTAAAATCATTAGCCACAATACGAATTGAAACATTTTTTCTTTTTCCCTCTCTAGTTCCATAAAAATGCATGCTTTGATTGTAAAACTGCAGGAACTAAAAGGAATACGGAAAGCTTCCATCTTTGATGAAAGTTTCAACTAATGTAATTAGAATTTCATTTCCTTCCTTGGAAAACAAAACCAAATTTCTGAGGTCATTGAAATAAAATCAGTCAAGAAAATGCAAAACTGGATCACGTATAAGATTGCTCAAAACTTGATGAGTCTCTGATGATGGCATAGGCTGTTTCTAGATAAAATGTTGGCATTTATGGAGAATCAGATTCAGAAAGCAATAGCCCATGGTAGGAGATGTAAGAAAAAGAAACGAATTGAACAGGATAAGTATGGTTCTGAGATGAATATTCATACCCAGCTGCATTGACAACAGTTCTAGAGATCTTCATCTTTCTTGTTGATCCAGCATACAGCTCCTCAAGGCTGCAAGGCAATTTGCTCTCAACTGGGGGAGGTTTCCGGGGCACAGATTGTAACTTCGAAAAATGTTGTCTGTCGAACTAAATCCTCCAAACATCCCTCCATCAGAGTGGAATCTTGAAGGCCTACCAGGTCCTGATGACCCAAATCCAAAAGGACTACTTCCAAAGAACTCTGCAAATATATCTTCCGCATTCCTAGGATTGAACCCATTTGGCCCAGCAGTGCCATTTCCAAATGATGGTCCGCTGCTGCCTGGTGGTGGCATGTCTTTCAACCCTTCTTCACCATACTGATCATAAATTGCTCTCTTCTGAGGGTCACTCAAGGCCTGAAACACACAAGTAAATTTAATTCTCCATGTGACATTTCCTTTCTTTTTTTTTTCCTATTTCAAAGGAATCCCAGTATGAGAACATAGAAACCATGCTCCTGAATGGTAACTTAAAGCAACACTTAAATTTTGGCATGTTGATATTTAATAACTAGAAATCTCAGAAGCTAATGGGATACCATCTCTTACCTCTATCAGTGCTACCTACACCATAGTGATGCAGGACAAGTTTGAACCTATTGTGTACCATTGAGACACATATTAGGTCTGATCAGTCGTCAGAAAAAAAAAAAGGTTGCAGTAAGCAGAACCTATTCCAGGGCCAACCACCTTTTTTCTTGGTGGTGATCCTCCCATAATATGCACCAAGTCCTGGTTTGAAGCCAGACACCCCAGCCCCCTCTCTATTGAATTCCTATTCTATGCCTCTTTCTGCTACCATTCATTAAATTCTTACACTAAGCTCTAATTCCCTTTGGAGACCAAGTAAAAGCAATAGCAATATAGTTTTCATGTTTTATACCATTTAACAGCTAGCTAGCTATTTGAATTGAAGCAGATATTCATCTCAGTTTTTTCTTCCGCCAATGCTGCTTATAGTTTCCAGAAAATATATTAACTTCTTGACGCCTTCCTCTATTAAGATTCATTCATTCCAAGACCCTCTTCTCATCTAAAACAGAGTCATGATGTTGTGTTTTTTTCCAGCCAAATACCATAATCAAATAACAACAAAACTCCATGAAGAAATAAGTAAAATAAATTCCTTTTAAAAAAAAAATATTAAGTTGACAATCAAAGAGAGAAGCAAAGTAAGGAAAATTGATGGGAAGGACGGACTTGCCTCATAGGCCTCAGAGATCTGCTTGAATTTGGCTTCAGCTTCTTTCTTTTTTTTTCTTTTTCTTTTTTTTATTTGGATTCTTGTCAGGATGCCATTTCATTGCCAATCTCCTGTACGATTTTTTGAGATCATCATCTGTTGCATTCTCGTTCACCTTCAATATATTATAATAATCCACCCTCATTCTTCTTTATTCTCTTTACAAATTTATCCAAATCCTATAAATCATCAAAATTTTAACAATTAGATAAAAACCCACACCATAAAAACACCAAATTTCCCTCAGATTTCTCTCTCTCAAATCTATCTACAAGTCGGGATTCTGCAAAACAAGATCTAACTATTCCAACTTTGGAACATGAAAAGTGGAGATTTTGTC
Organism: Firmiana major; assembly: GCA_033439115.1. Taxonomy (NCBI): domain Eukaryota; kingdom Viridiplantae; phylum Streptophyta; class Magnoliopsida; order Malvales; family Malvaceae; genus Firmiana; species Firmiana major. The sequence goes on along the minus strand of CM065900.1, from coordinate 79,405,810 downwards.
TGCAGACAACATTTAACATTGTAAAGTTGACAACACAGGCTAAAAAGATTGAAAATTTCCTGTTATTGAGCAAAAAAAGACAAAAAAAAAAGGGTAAAAAAGAAAGGATACAAAAGGGGTTGAGAGATTTTTTACTCTCTCTGGTGAATGTAGGCCTGCATTTCTTTTTGTTAAGAATTAAGACCGTGTTTGTTGGGAGACTTCACTTTATACCACCGGAACTAACGGAAATTAAACTAATGTCAGTCAGATTGCTGTTTGGTCTTAAAAACATGTACTATATTTTTTATTTTGAAAATTTACCCTTGGGTTTTTCCTTTTCTTTTTTTTGGAAATCATGGTTTGCAGTTTGCATTCTGCAAGCGTAATTGCACATGTAAAGCTATATCTTAGGGAAGTGTTTGGATGCAGCATCAAAGGGGCATACTCGCCATTGAATTGGACCCATTGCTCTTTTCAAGGGATTCTCAAAGAAAGACTGAAGATTGTATATAATACATTCCTTCTACTCGTGACAATAATTTATTTTTCTTTAATCAGTTGGCTTTGCTCCTCCAATTCAACCACCAAACATGAGACGAAATCGAAAGATTATAGTTGTAATTGAAAAACATTTATTTTAAAATTTGCCATACCTTGGATGAAATTCCAGTCCAGCTTTCCTAGAAAAGCATAAGAAAAGCATATGTATGATATTAGGCAATAATCAATGATAATGCAAATTACTAACATTGCATTAACCCATAGCCCTCTCACAAGAATAATTGCCATTATGCACGGTTGCACATTTACCTTTCTTGCTTAGATTTCCTGTGGTTGAATGCTACATTGACCTTGAGACCAAATTTTGGTGCACATAAATCAAATTCAGGCTGTTCAAAACTTGAAACAAATTGTTCGACACGATTGAATTGGAAATTCATTGATTTAGTTTAACAGTGAAGATATGGTTTTATTCCAGTCAGATGAAGACAAGGGATGTGAAATTGTGAATGTTTACATAAAAATATACAGTAAGTTACACAGAAAAAAGAGAGAACAAGTACATCGCACCAAGTGCCTACAGAAAGAGATTTCACTCCACTAGCGTCACTGCCTCCTTAAGATCTTCCATGGTTCTAACTAGGGCATTTGCAGTCGAGGACAGCCTGCAGTTAAATGAAGGAAAGACTCCTTAATGCTCCTGCCGAGAAATGTAAATCTAACTATGGACAGGTTAATAGTTCATAAAAACATGCAAGAAATGCAAGTATATTCTATGCCATCATCTTCAATTTTTGTTTGATAAAATGCTAGAGCAATAGAAGTGAATGGGCATGGTTTCCAGTTCCAAATATAAAGCATGTGAAAATAGAATCAACAACATCTAAGGCTAAATATTACAGCAAGTAAATTGAAGCTTATTCAAACAGCAGTGCTTACTGTTAAGCTGAAGCAATGAAAGAAAAGCTCTGTGGGAAGCCAATAGATAGGTTCGTGAGAAGAGATAATGTGGAAAAGATATGCCATGGCTAACTAGCTGAGTGACCACAATGCAAAGGTGATTCTGAATATAAACTCATAGCAAGACTTTGATGGATGACAAATCACACTATCAAGTTCTTGAGGATGCAATTCAATAAGTGTGCTTCTGGACAATTTTTGCATCTTCAGCTTCACGCCCTAAATCCTGTTCATCATCATAACCTTGTGAAAATCCAAATGATATTCCACTATACGACGATGATACTAAAAAAGTAGAATCAATTCGTATCCCTAGCGGCAAATCCTATTAGAACAAAAAAGACACTGATTATACAAAATAAAATATATTTCATTAAGACAGCTAATGCATAATAATGTCATAAAGTTGTCAATTCCTTCCATATCAAACCAGTCATCTAACATCTACTATATTTTTTGCAGCAAATTTATTTGACCACACAGCTATAGACATTATAGATAAAGCAAATTCAAGTGCAAAGCAATTCCTTCTGTAAGTTGCATAATAACACAGATGAATAAGGCCATACTATAAGATGGGTTTAATTTTGTGTTTTTAAATAAGAATACAGTCGTGTTAGTGAAGATATATTGGAGTAAATGTTAACAGAGAGGGGATTGGCCAGAAGAGAAAGAATTAGAAACATAAGAAGATCAAACACACATTGGCTTCCCTACTTTAAGATGTTCGACAACAGAGGATCTTGATGCAAAACTAGTCAATGTCTCTGAATGCAAGGATTTTTCCCTTACACTGCATATCAGAACAAAAGAAACATGAGAGATTGGTTCTCTATATTTATAATTTACATAAATCTTTTTTTCTATGGTAAAAAACATAGATGCAATAAGAATCATCTTCTCCTTTTGGCCATCGGTTAAGAACTCTTCATACCTGATTCATGTTTGAACCTTCTTCATAATGGTTCTTTAGAAGCACCGAGCCAGACATGATCGGATGTCTTCAGCAACGACATGAGAAGAAAACTTCAAAAACTATATAAATCAGCCACCTATTGCCTTTTTATTTGTTTCTTTGTGAAAGTCATTGCTAATCACCCACTCCAGAACTTTAGCAACTTTAGGAAATCTCTTTATCCAACCATTTGAAGCTGCTAGGTTAAGAATCCCTCGAGTTACCTCATCAGGTTGAACCTCCTCCACCACCATGACTTTAAGTAATGAGAGAATGCCCCAAAACTTACCTCTATGAAACATCGCCTGCAATATGGTATTGTAAATCACAACACTAGGAATGAGCCCACTCCCTCGCATTTGATGCCAGAGCTGGAGAGCAACTGGTATTTTCCCTTCCTTACAGAGGCCACTAATTAATGAACCATAGGTAAAAGCATCAGGTTTCAGTTTCTGTCCATTCATTTCCCCTAACAATTGACCAATCAAAAGGTGATTGCGCTCTCTTATTGAAGCATGGATAAGAATGTTGTATGAAGTCACGTCAGGAAGGAACTTGGTGTTTCTTAAGTTCCTGAAAATCCGATATGCAGTTCCAAGTAACCGTTTCTTGCAAAGGTTATACAGTAGCATATTGAAGGTGACTATAGTTGGAGTACGACCATTATGCATCATGGACTCCAATAACTTCACACATTCTGAAAAGTTTCCAATTGTGCAGAAATATTGGACCAAACAAGTCAAACTAGAAACATCAAGCTTAACGCGTTCATACTCTATACGATACAAGATCCTTTGGATAATTGCAGAATTTCCTAGCCTGCATGCAGTAGACAAAATTGTATTGAAAGAAACCACATTGGGCCCATTTGCATCCCACTCAAAATCTTCCAAGAGCTCAAAGGCCTCGTTAATATTGCCTTCTCTACAAAAGCCACTCAAGATTGTGTGATATGACACATTATTTGGCTTAAAGCCTGCTTCCATCATGCTCTTCAACAGAGATAATGCTTCTCCAGATTTATTCTCTCGACATAAACATTGTAAGTAGATGTTATAAACAGCTTCATCCACAGTGCAGCCATTGGAAATTACATCAAGAAATAGTTCGCATGCAAGCCCTACTTTTCCTATTTTTAGTAGGCCTCCACACAAAGCAGCATATGAGTATGAATCAGGAGAGAGACCTTTTTGATCCATCACCCGAATGAACTCAGATATGTCAACCAGTCTATCTCTATGGCAAAGTTCACGAAGAATAACATTATAAGTAAGCAGATCAGGGTCACATCCTTCCCTTTCCATCTTACCCACAAAGTCCATAGCCTCCTCAAACTTCCCATTATCAAAAAGAAACTTTACAATTATCGTGTATGTAATCACATTAGGCTTACACCCATCACCTTGCATGAAATCCAGACATTGAAAAACATCGTCCTGCAGGCCTTCTCTACTAAACCCATAAATTAAAGCAGTATATGAACACACATTATGAACAAGGCCTTTCTTCTTCATCAAATAAAAAAACTGCAAAGCAATATAACTTTGACCAGACTTGCATAAAGCCCATAGAATCGGATTGTAACAATATACACTATAAACATAGCCCTTTCTCAAAAGAACAGATAACACAAAACAAGCCTTGGAAACCATCCCAGCTTCACAGAGCATTGAAATAAATTTATTCAAAGTTGGTTCAGTTGGGTAATAGTCGTACCTCAACATAAGCTCAAAAACAGTAAGAGCATCAAGAACGTTTCCTACTTCGATCGTCTTTTTCAACGTCTTTGACAAAGACCTAAATGATGGCACAAAACAACTCCTGCACATCTCTTCAACAATAAAAATTGCATGTTTCAAATTACCAAGAATCAGCATTCCATTAAGGAGAGTATTGAAAGTGGATGCATTTGGTGCAGGCCCAAATCTCTTCATCCCAATATACATTTCAACTAAATATTGCCAACACACGTTCTTTGATTTCAAGTAACAGTACATCAAAGCATTAAAATCATACACAGTTGGTTTTCCATGTATGTTTTTCATTAAACTCAGAGCACAGAGAGCATTGCTAAAGTCACCTGAGGTAGCGCAACTCTGCATCCTGCGTTGTAATTCTGGATAGTCGGAAACATGGGTATCGGCTTCTTCAAGGAAATCTACTGTTTTTAGAGCAGAAGAAGTAGAAAAACCACCAAGAAAACGAAACTTTCTGCAAATTCTACATGAAAAAGGAATTACAGAAGACAAACAAAAAGGCATGGAATGTTTGAACTAAAGGTTGAACGTCGGACATACAACTACGTTTAGTAAAGCTTTTTGGGCTGATGGGAAATTTGGAAGAAAAAAGAAAACAAAAATGCAAAACTTTTTTTACGTTATGAAGTAGGGGCAACCAGCACTGCAACTGCGGTACCGTGGTCGTGTCTGTCGGATATGGGACACGTCTGAGAAACAAAGAGGAACATAGAGGAATACAACAAGAGAAGAAATACTGGAAACGAAAGGAAACAAGGGTTTATTACTTAATAAATAAATAAATAAATAAATTAATTAAAAAAAAAAAAAAACAACCCAAAACAGAGCGAGGGCTTATAATTCAATCCAAAAAGAAAAGGATGTCGGCTGAATTAGTGAATAGGAGGGGTACTTGGTCTTGGGCTGAGCCTTTGACATTCAGTGTCCTTAATCTTCCGCCTTTGTTAATATTGGGCCAATAACTTTTGAGTATGAGCTTTTCTTTTTTAAGTTTTTGTTAGTTTAAATCTATCAAAAGATAAAAAATACATATTATGTTCTTAATCTTTTGTGATATTCTCTTAATCGCATTTGTGAAACAGAATATGAAGAGCAATTAATTTTTCCTTCTAAAGAATTCACATTTTGAAGATGAATGAAATAACAGTAATATACACATTTGAAAATTACCCGACAATTCATATAATATATATATATATATATATATATATATATAAATATATATTTATATATATTTCGTGTTGTATTAAATAAAACACACAAACTATGTTAATATTTGTATCAACGTGCTAATAAAAAAAATTATTTTTTATATTTATATACAATTTTAATTTAATTTTAACTTATATTACTTTCATCTCTAATTAATCTATTGTGTTTAATACTATCGAATCCAATTTGGAAAAGAAGTTGAACGGCCAACATTAGCATGCATAATCACAAGCTCGCCCTTGCCTCCCAGAACTGCAGATCGCTGCACAGATAGAGCTATCAAAGATTGTTAAAATAATCAACGCACGCTGAAGAGAGCATTTCATTTCTGATGAAGACTATGAATTGCATGTTAAATATGCACTAAGGAGCTTTTTCACCAAACAATTAACCCCAAAAGCAGTATCACTAGCAGCATACAACTATACAACCTTAACCCTTCAAATGTTATGACAAGTACAACATCCCTAATTGTGTATATACTTCTTATCCACAAACACGTACATGAAAAAAAAATTACCACAGAATTACTTTGACTTTGAGGTAGTCAATCAGGAGGCAACAGCTGATTCTGCAGAGCCTGATGAAGAAGCACTGGTTCCGCCGGCCACACTCTTCAGTTTAAGAGCACCGCAAGTTGCTGAAGACCCAGATTCAGAGACATCACCGATATCCAAGGTGTCAGGAAGAGTTTCAGAAGACTCAACAGTGTACATCTGAACAAAAGAATAATCCAAGTACATGAATACCAAGAGTGGGTAAAAACACTTTTTTAGACTCATACATCAACTAATTCAAAAATCAACATTGACAATACTCCAGAAGTTACTTCCAACGAAATCAAAGAAAGACCTTAATTCAGCATATATCACAAAGTAAAGGTAAAGATGGAATATAATAGCCATTAGAAACCATAAGAACACAAAACATTATTTTATCTCCTGTTTACTTCTCTTTTATTTCTTTGGACGTATTAAATGAACTAAACATTCGGCTCATCAGTCTAAAATCTTCCCACAATTCCTATAATTACATAATAAGCTAAAGCAGACTGCAGACTGCAGACTGCATACTGCATACTGCATACTGCATACTGCATGAGGAAAACATCTGACCCACACTACCCACCCTATTAACCTATTACAATCGACATTATCAACGGAATTACAGAAAAAAATGTTACAAACAAATTTATTGAACAAAATTACCTAATATAACCCCCATCTCAGATACATTCAAACAATAGTGATGTATATAAGAAAATAGAAGTGCAGAATGACACAATTATGGTAATAACCAAATACAAATGAAAAATCATTCACATAAATCAATGTATAAGATCAGATGAAAGTTCAAAAGGGGAAAAATAAAAGTAGTGGAATAATCTCTTTCATTTGCAGACAATAAACATGAAAATGGGGTCAGAAGTTGCACGAAAGAAAAAAAAAATTAAACAACAAATACCCTTTTGAGAAAAAGAATTAAACAAACGAGGAATAAAACCATGGCTACACTCAAATGCGCCAGAATGTGGAGTAAGATCCCAAACTCTTTGATATCATACAATTATTAGTCAAAGCAAAAAAAATATAACATCAGTGAAATATGTTCTCCAATGATAAAAATCAGAAATTTTCAAAAATTTATTAACATAATTATTAGCACCCTTCATAGCGGAACATTTAGAGATGTGCGTGATAGAACAGCAGGAGAGGAGCTCAAGCATTCATCCTCCCATGGCTTAAGAAAAGAAAAGGGAACAGAAAAACTCATGAGAAGGAATGAAGGAAAAGAATCCACCAAATCACTCAGACAATCATATTTATATATTATAAAATAAAATCACGTAAAATATACCTCAAGTTGGTGCAGCATGTCAACAGTGGCTTCCAAGTCTCCATTATTTGCCAAGTAGACATCCAGAAGAGACTCATTGGATAAACCAGGGACTGTCACGCGAAGAAACTCCATATCCATGTCAAATTCGTCAGTCATTTCATATAGATTTTGTATCAAAGAACTATGAGCAGGATGGCTTTTCAGTGCAGAAGCTTCAGCAACCTGGTGCTTTATGGTGTCATGGGTTATATTGTCAAGTGAAGCATTGCTATAGTGCGGATTATGTGCAAAGTGTGAGGAAGGTTCAAACCAAGCAGTATCATTGCCAGGCTTAATATCTTCGGAAATCACATTATCATTTGCCTCCCTTTTGGCGAGGGGTATGTATGATTCTGCATAGGGATTCAATGAAGAAACTCCTGGTTTCATTGCCTTTGCAGAAGAAGAATACTATTCATTTAGACAAAAACATAAAAACCATTAGAATATAGGCAAATCATTCATTTTCAAAAGTTTAACCCACAAAGAGGATATAATTCAAGTTAAAACTATTAGCAAAAGTAGTATAATGAAAGAAAATGACTATGTAAAGCTAGCTCCAAAGAATTAAAAACCAAAAGAGAAGATCTTTTGTAAATCATAACGAATATGGGTAGCATTCACATTCAAAATAGCTTTGTGTCGGCTTATGGCTTCTGTTTACCATTAACCACAAGGCACGGATACCAAGTAGCAATTTATTAGCATCTAAAATTTATCAAACAACTAATATAAAATAAACTCCATATAGAAGATGCTAGTTAGGACTTTTGCTCTTAAAATAAAATGAAGCGATAATACTTTAACCATAGCGATAATCAAATTTATTGACAAACAATTCCTTTACAATGGTTAAGACTCTATCAAGAAAAAGAAAAAGATAAATCAGCCCAATCATATAATTTTTAATCAAAGCTTGAAATTAAAATCCAATAAAATATTATGACCAAACTCTTAGTATTAACTTTCGAAACAAGATATTACAAAATATTCTAACATAAATGAACCACATCCCAAAAGCTAACTATTAGGTGAGAAAAGTCAGGTCCCTATAAACCCACAAGAAAATCTCATACTTTCAACGTGCATTCAAGTCCTATACCTATCCCTTGCAAATAGGATAATAAAATGCACCCGCTCCGCAGTCCTGACACCCACATGGGCTGGCATTGCACTAGCTTAGCCTAGGCACGGCCGATCACTTATTCCAAGGTCACCACCGGCGCCACACTATTGCAACTCAGAGATATCAGAGATAAAATGGATGACGCTTAGGGGAATCGCACTAGCTATTAGCTGTTAGAGTGGAAGAAACAGGTTCATATAAACCATAAAAATTATCATACTTTCCTGATATTCAAGTCTCATATTTTGGGATTAGTATCATCATATATATACACTTATAATCAGCTGAGAACGAAATAGAACATTAACAACCACAAGAAAGAAAAAAAAAAAGGAAAAAATGGACAAATAGATAATAATTCTTTAAATCATTCCAAAAGAATTTTATCAAAAAAGCAATCGAGTAACGAAAATTCTATTAAGCATTTTGTTCTTTGATTACGTTGTCGAATTCAAAAAGTGGAAAAGATCAACCAACAAGAGAAGTTAAAACAAAGAAAACCGAAGATCAGAAAGAAAATTTTAACAAAAAATGAAAAATTCCATAAAGAAATACAAGATAAAAAGAAAAAAGATTTCGTGTTTGGATGGAGTTGGTATGATCGCGAAACGAGAAAGGAAATTGAAAGAGAAATTACCAGAATACTCAAAGCGATTGAAGATCGTCGGGACAACAAAAAAAAGTAGAGATAATAAGAGAATTGAAGAGATCTGCTCTTAAAATGGAAAGCAATGATCAAGCTTTTTAGTAAGGAGAGAGAGAGAGAGAGAGAGAGGAGTTATAGTTGAAAGCAGTGACGTTTGCAACCTGTTTGGAAACCAACTTAACTTCAATCGGGTTCTGTTTACGAAGGGTTGGGAAATTTTAGCTAAACGGGTTAACCCGCTCACTTATAAAAATTATTAGGGTTTTTTTTTATATATAAACATTGTTTTATGAGATCTGATGCAATTGCGTTCATATCTCATAATCGAATCGCATTTTATTAATTAATAAATTTAATAATTTTTATTTTTTAAAATTTATAAATTAATAAAATGACATTATACATAAAATTTATAATATATCAAATATAAATCTTTATCTTATTATCTTAAAAAGTAAATCTCTCTTTTTATTTCTTTAAAAAAAAAAAATCGAACCTGAAAATAAAAAACTTACCTACACTAAAATTTGAATATTAAACTTACCGAATATCAACTTTTAAAAGTAATTAAAGATAATTAAATAATTTCAATTAAGTGTATTTTTAAATTAAATTAAAAATCAAAATTTGGGTTATGAATGGTAATAATTGGGATTGTGAATAGAATTTTTCTAATATAAATAGAGATAAAGGGTTTAAAAATATAATAACTTTCTCTTTTCCCTGGAAAATATATAATCATTATATTGAAATTTATACCTGTACAAAGATGAAAGTGCTTCAAATATAAACAAGCTCGTTCATTTGGAGCAAAGAATAAGAGTATGTGGTTAAACCTAACTTTACACTTTCAAAAACTACTACCCTTCCCTAAGGCCTCTTTTACCCTCGTTTTACTTCGAAGGTAGGCATGATCATGGACTTTTACCTGTGCAAACCCCTGTTTTAGCCGGAAGATGGCAGGCGGATGGTAGATTAGTCTTGCGAGGTGGCAGAATATTCGAAAAGAAGGCGTTTGGAAGGTGCAGATTGTAGGAGAACTCGCAATCGGCTTGTGAGCTGGTAGATTAAGGTCCATTGCATAGCCATCTCTGAGTCTTTCAGTTGCCTAACTATGGAGGCCTGAGAGAGATAGATGATGGAGGATTTCAGGTATCAGAACAAAATTCAACATTGACATAAAGGTTTCTAAACGCTAATTGAGCTGCGTTGAAATGATCAGTGAACACAACAAACAAGCAGCCAAAAACTGTTTACAGTGTTGGTTCAGTTTTAGGAAGAGACCCTTGTATGGAAATGGAATATTGATTTACCTGCAGACGTTTTCCAAGCTGGACCTCAACTTCTGTTCCGAAGGATATGTTACTGGCCAAAGATTTGAGAGGGTCGGCTGTAGGATCGACGGAGAGCAAACTAGGGATTTGTGGGGCATACACTAGCCTCCACCTGGCTTGACCAATCTCTCCCTTCCCTTCTATTCTTGGCATCAGCGTTTCAAGTGTTGCTGTTGCAAGCTTTTTAAATGCAAGTTGGCCATCACCTTCCAATATGGATTCAGCCAATTGACTCTCAAATACTCTGGCAGCCTGTGCAAAGTGGAAAATTCACAACAACAAACCATTATAGTCCATGAGATCAGAATTTTTATCTGAATTTGGCAACTACAAACAAGATAACTACATCCAAACCTAGGCAAAACTCTCCACATAAGGCTAAACTTATAAATTCCCTGCCGCATTGGACAATTACCTTGTTGGACCAATAGAAAACCAGAAGCAAAAATTACATTCATTGGCACAGAGATCAGGCAAACACATTCAAAATGAATGTAAGTACACAAAACAATCTACACACGATCAAAATGAATGTAAGTACACAAAACAATCTACACACGATCATTTTCAGAGACACAGGAAACAGAAAAATGGCACACGATCAAAGTATCTTTTATTATATTACCTCAGTGGATGATAGAACATCCTGCTCCACCGAACGTGTTGAGGTCACCACCAATTTGTCCTGCCAATTGCTGGCTCGACTTTGAATCCTGAATTGCCATTCTGATCCAACCAAAGCTAAGTCCAGCATTGGATCTAGACCATGCTCAGGTTCAAATTTTGCTATGTTTAGATGTTCCCGCTTAAGCCTGACCTGAATTTGGAGAAGTCAGTCAGCATATTACATGAAAAAAAAAAAAAAGTCCACCAGACACAAATTTGGAAGCACAAAGAAATTTTAAAAAGAGTAATAGAAATGCATAGGACTCACTTGAGTTGCAACAAGATTCACATCACCATTCTCAAATGTTAAAATGCCCTTGGGTTTTATCCATTTTGGATGAGCCAGGCCATTCAGCTCGAGTTCCCCGCTAACAGCAAAGTTAAGAATCAGAGGATAAACTATCCTCAATTCAGGTCCTAAAACAAGTTTCAAATCACTAAGGCGGACATCAACACTTGGTTTAATGTTCACTTGCTCCAACTCCTTCTCAACTTCAGCTGATTTAACTGCAAAAAACAATAAATAGTTCACTTGGATGATCAGAAACAAATAGCAGAGGCAAATTGATCATACAACAATGAATAAGATTTTACATGTTCACAAAAATGCAGTAAATATAAAACTGATGGTAAATCCTTAATCTTCATTTCAGGAAATTGATATTATTTCTTATTCTCTTTAATCAGAAACTTCATCCGGTCATTACCCACCAGAATAGTGCAGGAAAAAGAACAAAAGCTAAAGATATGTTTAGAACAATAGAATTGAAAAATAACACATCCCAATTTTAGAAATCAATAAACCAGTACGCATCCCCATCTATAATTTTCCAATACAAAATTTCACCTATAGACAAATTCTTAATTCACCACTTTTAAAGTTTTGGCTTTTTTCTCCTTATAGTTGCAATCAAAGGGTTTTTCCTTAAATTTGGCACCCATTTGACGCTTTGAAGTATTGAAACAGAAGAAGAACATCCACTATAAGAGATTTTGCGTTGAACAACTTCAAGTTATCTAAGGAACTAACTGCAGGCAAAGGCCAACATTGTTCATTTCTAATTTATAGATTTTGTTGTGATTAACTTAGAATTGATAATCTCACAAGAAAAGGGTTATAAATAACATGTCAACTTATAGGTGCCCAGAAAGATATTTGAAAGGAAATTTCATCTCATCTCCAAAGCTTTAAAGGCACTGTGTTAAAAGAAAATTTTTTCTAGATTAGACTTGAAGTCTTAGCTAGATCTTGAAAAGCAACATTTCAATAATATCTACTGAAAAAGTTCAAATTTTAAAATCATATAGAGTAGTCTTTTCTATTGCAGTATTCAGTGACTGTTAGAGAAAGAAAAAAGACAACAGAATCGTAAGTATTAAATAGCACATAGTACCAGAGGGCCGTGGGAGTTTGGTCCTCGATGAAGCAGATTCAGAACTGAAAAAACGTGAGGCATATCTAGAAGTAACTGCTTGATTGACTCCAGCACCTGGAAGCCTGGACTGATTTGATGCCAGCCTATTAAAAGCTGCAGCTCCACTACCCTTATCATGTGGTAAATATGCCTCTCCATGGCTCAATTTAATATTCCCTGAGATGTTTGGTTGCAGTATGGAACCAGTTATCTGCAACTGAGTATCAACCTGGCCACTGATTTTAGCAAGATGTCAGTTCTCCACAATCAACATGTATAAGGAAATCAGAACAAAAGCTAAAAAAAAAAAAATGCCCGGATGTTGCATGAGTGTCTGTGTGATTGGGGGTAGGGGGGAGAATTGTTGAGTAGAAATATCTAATGGGCAGAGTAGGCAAATGCCAGATGGCAGGTGGGGGGCAGGGGTAGCGCTGCAGGAGTCTTTCAACATACTAACAAATAAACACAAGAATCAGCATTCAGGAACAAAATCATTGTATGAAGAATCATAAATCATGTTACAAGAAAGATTAATGTACCTCAGAATGTTCTTTGCCCGTACTTCGAGAACTTCACATTTCAAGTCAATTTTATCACCCAGGGATGCTTCGCTTGTTCTTAGGGGCAAATTCCCTTTTACAAACAGCTTCCCCTTTCTGCTTACCCTGCTCTCTAATAAAGCAATGCATAACTTATTTGATTTCACATGTACAGTGCCACCAATGTTTGTAAGTGGTTTTCTGAGCACTGGTGAAGATATAGATGCCCTATGGAATGATGCAGATCCATCAAGCACAGGTTGTTCAACCGTTCCTCTAACCTGTTTATTATAAAAGACGAAGTTAAACTAAATAGATCTTGATAATTTATGGAAATTCTTTACCATGAGTGTTTTAGGTAACAAGTAACAGATCTTCAGTTAATCAACCTGAAGCATGACATCAGCATTGCCCTGAAGCCAGTTTGCATAAGGAGATAATGCTGTCAACAACATCATGCCCCCATCCTTTATATCAGCATCGATTCTAACTTCTCCTACATCTAAGACGTTCCAGTTTAAACCTTTAAGGCTTTCTGCCAACTGAGCATCCCAACCTTCTTCTGTTCTCTCTCGAAAGGTTTTCTTCTCATTAGCTTTATCAGTTGACTCCTTACCCCTTTCCTTCATCCAGCCAGGGACCAAAGATGTCCTGTTTCGTTCTGTTTCTGTTTCTTCCTCCTCAGACATGCTATTTTGGACAAAAGTAACAGGAACACTTCCTTGTATGTGTACATGGCCATTTTGGATGCTTGGTTCAAATTTGGCATTGAACAGAAAACGACTGCTAGAGGTTAGTGAAGCAACAACTTCAGCTCGCCCAAGATCAATGCCCCCAATGGTACCATCCAGGAGCCTTACTTGTACATCACATTCTGGTTTTGCAAGACTTCCTCTAAGGTCTCCTTCCATGTATAATATACCCTTAATCGGGGCCAACAATTGTCGCAAAGAATGAACAGCTTCGGTGGCAGATGATTCAATAATCTGCACTAAGGTAGGAACTAGACTAACAGGAAAATTTAGAACAGCAAAATGAAGATTGGTTTTTGGCCCTAACAAAGTCCCATCAGCATGGATTGTTGCATCATCTTTTTGGATAAAAATTTTCTCAAGACGCAAACCATCATCGTTACTGTATGCACCCACTGCCTCGACGCGTTGAGTGTTATAGCTTCCCCACTCCCAATCCTCCCCATGAAAGTCAAATTCTGCCTGAAAAATATTTTCAACAACCAATAATGTCAAAGGGAATATACTGCATGGTAAAACAAATTCCAAAAAGTTACTGGAAATGATAATTGGAAATTTTTTTCTCCCAATAAATGCAAATGCAATAAAACAATTACAAGCCCATGTATGAAGTTCAGGCTACATAAAACGAGAGAAAAGGTGGTCCCCATAGGAGCCTTATGATCTCCAATCAGCAGCATAAATTATTTTTAAAAAAAAGGACTCTTTAAAAGAATCACTTAAAACTGCTGGTTTTCCGATCAATATGTTCATCTTTGTCCACATAACAGTAAATGTCAAAATCATAAAAACTGGATATAGTATTGTGCTTCAGATCTCATGTTGCTTTAGAAGTGAGTGGCATTAACATTAACAAATACACTGGCAATGTTATTCTAGTTCTTAAGGAGTTATAAACAAGCTTTAAGTCCAGATTTTAGTGAAAGATCACCAACAAATATCAACTTGGCTTTTCCCATTTGAAGAACTATAAATAAATACTTAATAAATACTTTTATGTATCAATGATCCAGTTCCATTATGCTTCGCAACAAAGAAATCCTGACCTTGTTTCACATAACAATTTTTGCACCCCATCTATCACATGATTATAGACGGATCTCACTATTAGGTATAATATTTCATATTTGATAAACAAATAATTTTTAAAACTTGTGCACATATCGAAGATGCATACTATTGTGTCACCATTGCCACCACCACTTGCATCAAGAGAACCATGCCAGCGGCCCTTAAGCTCTGCTAAACCTGGGAGACTTATGTCTTCAAGAATAACTTCATTTAATGCAGTATAATGACCCCGTATTACCTAAAAATTAGAAGATCTGTTAAAAGCATAGAAAAGTACAAGAATTGAATTTTGTTGTGCTTTATCTACAGTTCATGTCATAGAAGTTACCAGAGATCTGGTATTGACCAAATACCTCAAGCAAGTCTTGAATACTCTCAGTATAAACTCCCACTGACTGCAAACTTTGAATGAAAAGATCCTGCAGATAGCATGAAGAAACATTCAGTCATAAAGATTTTAATTTGAAGGGAATATTTACTGGAGATCTCCAAAATGTAAAGAACACAACAGCTATAGTGCAAAGAAAGAGGAAACTTCAACGTAGAGCATTCCTTTTCACTCTAATACAATGTGCTATGATGACTCAAGGAAAAGCAAAATCCCACAGTGCATGCATGAAATCAGAATAAAATAAGTCATCACTAAGAAAAAAAGGCAGTTGAAATTTTCTACTCATATTAAATGAATTTAATTGAAAAACCATCAGATATTTCATGTACAATCCAAAAATTACAGACATTGGTATTGCCACATGCTAACAGTACATGATCCTCCTTAGATGCTATATGCTATAATGGAGCATATATGTTAAATTTCAACCTTTTTCTTCAGGATTAATATTGTTATAAGCCCTAACTCATATAAGTGCCAACACCATAACTATTTCCCGTACGCTTATGGTAATTTACTAAAAAGTCAACATGTATAGATGTCAATAGCAGTTCTGTTCTTTTTCATTTTGGACACATTGTAGACTTGAACTGAATACAATCTGAATATTCATATAGCTGAATTGAACGGTAATTTTACAGCAAGAACATTTCAATGGTGTTTGAAACCATTGGACACTCCCAATTTTCATTTTGGAAAAATATGGCTAAGATGAAGTGCACACAGTTCATAAGATAAAATCCCTATAATGCAACTAGCAAAATGATTCCGCTGAAATAGTTGCACTGACTTCTATGGGTCATAAGTGTCTAAGCTGCCTTG
Organism: Firmiana major; assembly: GCA_033439115.1. Classification (NCBI taxonomy): domain Eukaryota; kingdom Viridiplantae; phylum Streptophyta; class Magnoliopsida; order Malvales; family Malvaceae; genus Firmiana; species Firmiana major. Next base: position 79,389,803 of record CM065900.1, on the reverse strand, counting down.
ACAATTATAGAATAATCCATTCAGTAAATAAATAAATAAAAACAACCTTTGATCTAGAACGAACAGCAGGATCTGTACTTCGTGACAGAAGTCTTGCAAGTGGAAGCATCTCAGCAGCCTCAGCTCGAGGAACTTCAAGTCTCATTCTCCACCTTCCCATAGAAGATATGACACTACCAAGATGCCCCGCCATTGCTCTTTTAAACAAGCCACCCCTTCCCTTTTCAGAAAGGTTTCTATCTCGGCTGCCAGGCAATACATATTCACCTTGAAGCTCATAACGGCTACTAATTTGTTCTAGAACAGTTTTTTCAAGCGTGATCTACAAAAGTTCATGTCAGCCAGTAACATCAGTCACACTGTTTGCCATGTCTATATCTTGCAATACAGGAAACTAGGCATGGTGTCCTTAATGAATTTACAAAGTCAATACTAGAAATACTAGACATCAATTTGTAGCCAAAAATCCAAATTGAAGTAAGAACTTGGCAATGACCAATATTAACAATAGCTATTCCAATCACAAGATCAGAAAGAGAAAAAGCCATTGTAAATTAAATAAATTTTAGTTACACAATCTAAAATTGTACTAATAGAACTAATAGTAGAAGTCAGAACAAGGTTGGGGGTCAATTTCTGAGCAAAATAACAAGAGCTTGAAACAAGAAGCTTTAGAGGAAAACAATTTTTAAAAAAATTAAAGAGAGAGAGAGAGAACTTCTACCACAATATCAACAGTAAGTTACTTAGAACAACAAAGGCATACAATTCTGCACATGCAATTGGCAAATGAAAGATATAAATGCCTAGCAACCACTTCTACTAAAGAGTCAAACTTGAAATTGAAATTGTTTGAAAGATTTCCAACCAATTAACCAACAAAAAGAACATATAAATCACACAAACTTCATATGAGGTGACCTGATAAATTAACCAGAAAACATAGATTTATCAATGATATAAAAGCTTCGAATACTAACAACATCACCGCTCCATCTAGCAGCCACATCTAGAGCTTCACCAAGCACACCACTGAATTTAGGCCGAAGCACAGATAGAACACCATGACCTCTTCTTTTCAGGAAATTAAGCTGGATTTCAGCCTGAAAATGGAAAGTAATGCAAAATTAACTATCAACTTCAGGTCCAAATCACCATTAGCAACTGATATAATTAAATGATTAATCATCATCAAACTCCAAAAAGATCCCATCTTGCTTAACTCTGAACACGATGTTTCAGATGGAGACAAGAAACAGCTTATTGCCATCAACACAACCAACACAGAAAATGGTAGAAATGGTTTAGATTATAGAAAATTTCACAATGCGGTGATGAGCAGAAACGACCCCCCTTCCCCTCTCTCAAAGATTGAAAAGATAAAAGAGAACAACAGAAAAAAAAGATTAAAAGTCACTCCCACTATCATCAAGCTTAGAAATGGCAATCAGTACCCAAATAGAATTGACTTATTTTTAGATCCTTTATTGCCAAATTAATAAGCTATGCATGTAATGTATTTGTCCTCTCCCAAAAGAAAATTGCTATTATCTCAATTCAACCATAATCTCTGCTACTAGCTACTTTTCTCAAGTCTTGTCAAGAAGGCCCACATGAAAGCTTACCCGCTGTATTGTTCCGCGAAGTGAAGCAAGCTCTAATTCATCAAGTGGCAAGTGGCGTATCTGCAAAAAAAAAAAAACATACAGATGGGCAGGAAAGTTTCAACTTCATTTTACATTTTGCTTTCATATTGAGAACAATTGATAAGACTATGGCTTACAAACTAAAGTGGAATGATCTTAATATACCTCCAAAGTAGCAGAATGCAGCGGGCGTAAACAAATATTGGCTCTCAGTTGCCCCTTTTGAAGAGAAAAAGAGAATAATTTTCCATTTTGTGAGTTTTCCTCAGGTCCAGATTGTAGGGGCTGCACAACCTCAACTGCAAGACTTTCATCCGGCCTACCGGTGGCGTCTAGCTGCACAACCAGGGAGAACAAGCCATTTTTGGTAAATAAATGAAAAAGAATTGATAATAGATGGGTATACAATAAGAATGGCAGTGGACCTCTATCACAAATAATATATTTGACAATTAAATACTTGACATTCTGAAAGGAAACATTTACTTGTCTTCTATTCAGCCCAATAAGAACAGACTTGATGGGGAAAATTAAGGGCTCTTGATCTTTTCACAAAAAGTAATTATTTTTACACTATTTTGTGACGCCTTGTTATATTTTCATATATTCAAGATCATAGACTGAGAAAAGACCTAAAAAATCACAATATAGTAGACAAACATGAGGTAGAGGTTTTTGTGTCAAATAGATGCAAAAAATCTCAATGAAAAGAGGTACTTAATTAGTTAGCATATACTGAACATCCCGAATCACAAAAAGGGCGGAACGAGTGAAACAGTAAAATATATATATATATATATCCACAGGTATGAGAAAGACTACAACTGCAGCTAATCAATTAGACTAGCACCGAAATCTATGCCACTTAGAATTTTTTTCCCTCATCACACTATCTAATTTTCATAGAAATAAGAAATAAGGACATTCGCAAAAAAGTTGGAGTAACACCTATTGAAGACAAGATGAGTGAAAGTCATTTACGTTGGTTTGGACATATACAACGTAGACCTGTGGATGCTCCAGTTAGAAGAGTGAAGGCTATGACTGATGTAAAAAGAGTCAAAGCTAGGGGATGGCTGAAAAAGACTTGGAAAGAAGTAATCCGGAAAGATATGGCGGAACGGGAGTTGGAAAAACACATCGCATTAGATAGAAATGAGTGGAGGAGGAGAATTCATACTGACGACTTAGTATGAATTCATATATTGGTTCATATAACCTACCCGAGCATTGGGGTAAAGGCTCTGATGATGATGATGATGATGATCACACTATCTAATTTTGATTGAAATACATGTTTTGCGTTCTGTGCACCAAGTAGAAGCCATTTTATCCATAATATATTCACTTAACAGGATCCAACAAAAAATCACCTTTCACTCCCAACCCCAGTCTTAAGTTTTACATAAATGAACATTTTGTAGGTTATAAGCTTCAAATACCTTCAAAAAACTAACTCCATTAAATATACTATTTGACCAACAAGTGTTGGTTGAGGTGATAAGCGACCCCTACCCCGATAAGGGTGAGAACACAAATTCGATCCCCCGGAAGCGCACTTGTTGGGAGGGCTTTAACCTTTCACGCTCCTGGCCCGAAAGAGATTAGTCTCAGGCCAAAAACATATATAATATAAGTTACTATACTGTTCATTAAAATATGATGGAGTCCTGATAAAACTCCGAACAAAAAGGCAAGCAATGGGCCAATACCTACATAAGACATTGCTATACCATAGAAGTTGTCAATAACACTTTCAACACTGCCAGCTCCTGCATGCAACATATTGTAAGGTTACGTTTGTTGCTGGACTAACCCCACAAATTCTCAAAGCTAGCTATGCAATTATCCCAATAAACCAAGGAGGCAACCATTGTTTATCTCAGTTTAAGTCTAAAAGTTTTCCTTGTTCATAACTAAATGAAAAATCATGAAAAAAAGGCCAGAAAACTTCTTCACCATCAGATAAAGATGAAATTCAGTGATGCATAAAAAGTCACTCTCAGTCGATGGTAGACACTGTAAGCTACAAAAACAACTTTGAACAGAAAAGGCAAGCTAAATACTTGTATCAGATATTGCTATAATATATAAGCTGTCAGAAACACTTTCAACACTGACAACTCTAGAATGCAACATGTTATAAGGACTAAAGGAGGCAACCATTTCAAAATTGTTTTAGTCTAAAATTTTTACTGTTCCATGACTGATTGAAGAATCACTAAGAAGGGCTAGCAAACTTCTCCACCATCTGATTAGATGACAATTAGTGTTGTATAAGAAGTCACCACCAGTCAACAATAGACGCCTAAAAGCTACAGAATGTCAAAAAACAACTTAAGCCTTCTTCACTATCTTGGTGACTAGAAGGGCCATACTAGGCCACCGTGCTCTATTTAGGTACTCATCCCAAGTAATCTCAATAAAAGCAGCATCTTTTTTCTACAGTTTGAACCCATGACTTCTTTGGCCTTTCCCTCCCCTCGATACAATGAAAGAACAAAAATTTGCTAAATCTCAATATGATATTTCCCACATTGCAGGAATTAATACAGTCACGTTAATGAGGCATACTAAAGTTTCAAGCTCCTCGTATCTAGCAGTATATTGTGGCCCTCTCAACATGTACACAATAATTTTTAGCAGTAAAGATGACCCTGAACATAAACACGAGAAAAGATTTAGCAAAGCTTTAGCAGGCATCTTGCTTAGCAGAGAAAGTTTGAAGACAGTACCTTGACAGAGTCCCGAGAGATGCTCAACTGCCCAACCAACTGAGGTGCCAGTATTAACTGATTCAGTCTGAGGCCTGACATCGACAAATCACCAACAAGACTCTGTCCGCTTCTGTTATCTGTCATTTTCTCAGTTTGCCCCTCAAGACCAAAATCTTGCTCATTGGTAATAAAAGGCTTCAGAACCTTTCCGTGGAATTTTATTTTTCCAGTTGCTTTCAAATGTGTAGGCCTAGGAGAATCAAACGTATAAGAAGATACCAGATTGCAAAACTCAAAACCACGCATACGTAAGTCCAACTCCACTCCTTCAACAATAAATGGGACAGCAATCTTGTCATTGAACTCTTTTCTGTTTAGCCAGTATTCCTCAGGGTATGAAGTTTGAACTTTTGTAAACAAATCAAAAGCAACAGATGAAGAATTAATAGTAATACAATCATGTGAAATCATTATATCTCCCCGAGCATCACAAAATGACCCTTCAGCTTTTGGTGCAGTCCACTTGATATCAAACCTCCTATGTTCAAAAGGAAGATGTATAAACCAACGTAATACATAAGCAACATCAATGTAGAAACAAACAGAAGATTAAGAAACAAAACTAAGTGTCTTTGTCAATGAACCCAAATCAAGGAGGAAAGTCATCAGCTTACGGTTTCAAAAGTGATCCAGAAACCTTGGTCTCTCCACTTAAATCCCCTAACTTGAGTGGCATAAGATTAAGATAACCTGGTATATATCGTTGCATAATCTTGTCAAAGGACAAACTTCCTGAGAAATTTACATCCATTGCTGCATCATCTTCCTCACCCTGTGCATACAAGTATTGTACATCAGAATGGCAGAATTTGTATTTCCACTTTGCCAAATAGTTATAGGGATGACTAAAGCTAAGAAATTAAAAAAAAAAATGCCAACCCATCTAGTATTAAACAAAACATGAAAATTGCAATTTAAAAGAGGCATAAGTACATAAAAGACATTATAGTAAGACCACCAATGAAAAGAATATTGAAGAAGCAACAATGGAATTACAGAAAATAACAATTTCAATGAATAAAAATGGTCAACCAAGCTCTGCAATCCAGATGTCATAGCCAACAAATAGATCAAGAAAAAAAGGAATGAAGCATAATGAAGATGCATGATCCATGATGTCAACATGATAATTGAAGAAAGTGATTGAATAAGATGATAATCCAATAACAATCAAGCGTTTACTCAACCTAGCTAATTGGGCAGGAAACAGAAAATACTAACATACCTCTGGACATATCCATGCATTTCCTGCCCCACGAATTTCCCCACCATCCACAAGACTAGCTCTAATTCCATACAAGTCGGCAACCTACCACATATGACACATTTTTTTAAGAAATCTGACCACAACAGTGATATTCAAAGAAAGTTCGTCTTAATGCACAAGATTTTCTATTGAAAGCAACGTACACAGTTATCGGTGTTAAAAGTAAAATTAGCAGACAGATATGAAAATGGAACACGGTCAAATGCAGCCACCGCACCAGCCTCCTTGCTTTTCAACATTGCCTCAGATGCAGAGGATGAAGGAACATCAGAAACAGAGTAAGATATCTTTCTAGATACCATTCCACTTCCCACAAAAATAGGGGCATCCAGTGGGCCTTGACAGTTGAACACAGCCGTCACAGAACCAGCCAACTGCAGTCAAGATAGTAGATGGAGATAAAATTTGAGTGATGACGATGAAACAATATGATTAAATTCCTCAAAAAGTGGAACAGTATAGAGATGCGTGTATGGGTAATTAAACTATCCTGCACTAATTAGAAGCATCACTTTATAAGAACAGAAAAGTCCTGCAGTATATGTCATCCTAAACAATTAACCATAGTAGCAGTCATAGAAACAGTAACAATAATGATAATAAAGTAGATGACATGCATACCGGAAACAACAGAGGCTTCATCTTGAAAGTTTTCATCAGGGCATTTACTTCCACACAAGGAACCTGGAAATAAAGTAATGGTGACACAATTAGAAAATTGAGGAAGAATAAAACACAGCAATTTTTCATTTAAAAAAAAAAGGAGCACAGAGAAGCTGCCGCTTTAATCGCAAAGGGAATGTATTAGATTGCAAGTCATATTCTTTTTTTCTTCAAGTTCTGATGTGAATATCATGATGTATGACTGTCATACTAAATTGTAAAATATATTAACATAAGCTGCTTTGACAGCATCTTTGAAGTGATCATCAAAGTTACTACTCATCTTCAAATGTGAATCTAACTTCCAACATTCATTTTGATATTAGCATTGAACAAACTGAGGCTGGAGCTGGAGGTTATTACAGATAGTAACAATCTTGCCACAAATGAAGAAAATAAAGAAAATTTTAAAATGTAATAAATCTGGGCCAGCATTTTATGGACAAAAACATTATCCTCCTGAGGAGTAGATCAAGCTTTGACTTGAAATATCGTCAATATGATAATACCTATGAGGAAAAAAAAACATGAGCATCATTTACTTTTTATGGAACATGAGTATCATGTTAAACATCAAACATAAAATTAATTGGCAATAGACAAAATGGACCAACCTGAATATAACACCACAACATCCCAAAACTTAATTGTTAAGGGATAGCACCACTAAAAACTACTGCCAGCATGTAGAAACAATATAAACAATTGAAACAAAAAGAACAAGCCTATCACATTCAACAAGTAAGGAGAAACAAAAGGAATAAATAACAAACAATAAGTTGGCACCAAACAACTTGACCTCTCATACAAAGTTAAGCATCCAACTTGAAACAATTTGAGAAGGGAGAAACCTAACCTAAATAAAAGGACACAGCAAACCACAAACTTGAACGATGTGGATAACACTACTTAAAAAGATCATACGTTCAAGCAATAAAGAAATAACTTGATCCTATCATCTAACTATCAATAAGGATTATCCCCTTTTGAATTGCATGACAAAACTCCAATAGTCCAACTGAATAACTGTTCAAATCCAGATTCATTTAGTAGATACAGAATTGGTCTGAACAAAAAAAATGAGTACTACCAGTTTAATAAAACAGTTGGATCCAGAAACCATGACCTCTGAACATCGAATAAAGCCTGACTAGCATATATGGAAGGACATACCTGACACATAAGATGGAACTCTCCCTCCTCAGGATGGATGCCAAAATCTCCAGAAGCTTCTAAAGGAACACTGCCAAACCAGCCACTTGTATTATGCAGGAATATTCGCTGACCCCGGAAACATAAACTTGCTGAAATGTCCTGCAAAGGAAAAAAAAAAAATGGATGTATCAATGTATTTCAAAAGGACAAAAAAGAATTTGGTCCTCAACTTGAAGCAGAGCTTATTTGAATTTAAATGTATCAATGTAGGTCCATAGGATAAACATAAAAACAATCTATTTCTCTCCTATTGGATGAAGTTATGATGAATTTACAAAAGGCTGGTACATTGTCCTCAAAATGGTGGCATGTCCAATAAGAAAGGAATAAAACTGATTCTTGAGGAAATTATTTCTCAACAACTGCACCCACTTCTTCTTTTGAACATCCTAGCAAGAGGAATACATTAACCAACATCTCTTATCCCACTCTTCAATCCATACGAACCGCAAATATGAATACTTACCAACTCCAGTTATATTAGGTTATTGAATTATAATTCCTTCATGAAGATATACATTTTTTTCTGTCATAATCTAAAAAGAATGGAATGTATCTGGAAGTAACTAAAAAACACCTAAAGCATTCAAGAGTACTGGAACATAAAACCATCAGAAACAAGTACTTAAGCATCATGTGTGCATAAACTGTATAAAACAGAGAAAAGTATCAACCATGAAACAAATACATAAGTGACTTTCAGATCTCAAACCTGCTATTCAGAAAAATAATGGTTTTTCTAGTGCTATATTACAATTGCATGTGCTAGCAACACATTATCAAAAATTCATCATACATCATATGCGCATAAAGGATACAAAAAATGGTAAATTAGCGATCAAGTAACAAGTTATGCAAAATGAGTTTCATATCTTGGACCTGTTAGCCAGCAAAATAAATAAATAATTCTTTTTGTAGTACTATCTACAACTAAATACTGCTAAATTCAATTGCGTACTACACGAGATATCTGAATGGATATGGAAGCAGGTAAGTGTATGAAGAGAGGATGAAACAAGGACATACAGAAAACCATGATGGAGCATCATATATTTGAAAGGCCAACCCTGTCACATCCAGCTGTCCATGAAAATTTGGAAATGTCTCCCCTCTAGACATGCACAAGTGAACCTGCCAATGAAAAGTTGACCAGTGTATATATGTATATATATCAACCAATCATTACTTATACAATGTAAGTAAGGTATTCAATTCTTTTTCCTCCCATAGAATTACAGCATCCTTCAAATAAACAAAGTTGACCAGGAAATAGATATCTCGCAATCAATAATTCTAGTACGTAAGAAGAGTATTAGATTCTTTTTCCTTCTACAGGAAACACAGTCACAAAAATTATTAAGGCAGGAAATAGAAGCTCTAACACCTAAAACAATGCCACCCAATGTCATTTTATATATTTCTAGGTGGCAATTCAGATGAAACCAGGACATGAAAAACTGTCCCTCAAATAGCGCAGGGAGTGGACAGACTCAGATCATACTGTTAAACCCTCATAAATATCAACAACCTTCTACGAGCTATTTTTAGTGTTACAATGCTATTACACCTACCCCATCCTTCATCTGTCATGCTGTGAAAAGTAAAATATGGAAGCAGTTCAGCAACTTCCAATGAAATTTAAGAAGCACACAGAAGTCGATAGCAAAGTAAGTAATAGAGATCATAAACATCATACCGGATACTAATTCGAAAAGTAACTTTGAACATGGCACCGATGCATATAAAATGACTTGGTTAACCATATTGCTCTCCAAAGATCACAACAGGAATTTATTTTTATAAAATGCCAAAAAACACATGCAAAAAGAAAAAAATCAAGGTGAAGTTAGGAAAGCACCTCACCAGTGGCTCTTCCTTTAAGCCATGTGATTGGAATTTCTAAAATTCTTTCAAAAAGCTGTAGGAAAAGTCAAAATGAAAAACATAGATATCAAATTCATGCTGGACCAAATGCAGACAGAAAAGTTAATCATCACATTCTTTTTATACCTTACCGGAACAAAGAGGTTGGAGATATTTAAATTTGCATGCCATTTCTGATCTAAAGTATCAACAAAAACATCTGTAGACAACCATCCACCATCTTCAGACACCAAATATGATCTCCAAGTTTTACAGTTACCACTGAGTTGTACATGCACAAGGCCATAGTGATTTTGGAACTTCACATATCCATTGACATTCTCCATCTCTCTACAATCAATATCACAAGTTTAAAAAAGATAGAACTAACACAGTGCATCTCTTGTTTATAAACTTTCTCCACGCAATGGTCAATGCATCAACCGACAAAAATCAGATTGACCAAGTGTGTAATGATTATTTCAAGAGGGATTGTACTTCAAGAGTGAAATTCAAATTTCAAAATGTCTCTAATACTTTGTTTGAGAAACAAAGACAATGAATTTGGTAAATTTGTCTGCATTCTAGATCTGTACTCTGAGGGAACCACTTAGGTGGCCACGTGCTTTAAATTAAACCTCAAGAGGCCAAACTTCCACACACAGCCAACTTCGATAAGTACTTTTGAAAGAGACAAAACACCAGAAGAGAGCGAAGCTTTCTCACCTATAGACTAATCTTCTCTTTCCCCAACAACAAACAGTTTCAACTTCAGGCAGCATATCAACATCAATTTCAGTGTTTTTTGTGTCTCCCCTCCTCCAACTTTTATTTTATCACCCTTTTTCTTTGTCTTCGGACTTGCCTTCGTCTAAGAGCATGTTTGTTTGAGAAATTTAGTTATTGAAGGCTGAGGTTTGAGTTACTGATTTCATGTCTAGTTTAGGAAATTTGGAGTGGTCAAATGTTGGGTCACTGTCATTGATTGTTTTAAAGATGCTTCAGAGTTATTTAATTGTGATTTACATGGTTCAAGAGGTAATTTTGATGGTAGTGAATATAGTGTGTTTGAAAGGCATGGTGCATTTGTGGCACAGTGTTGAAAAAGGTGGATATAACTGAAAGGATGGGGCAAAATTGATTCTTCTTCTTCTTTTGTACATTTTTAAAGTCTGTTTTTAATTCATGAAATTCATCGGAATGTAGTTCATTGCTACCCAAACAACTATTAAACTTCAAGGATTTCAAGATAATGCATTTTCTTGAATTTTTCAAATACTTCATTCAAACACCAGCCTCAGATTTCCAATAGAAACCATATTATCGGAAACAACTATATTTTACATAACTCTAAAAAGAGTAAGCAAAATACCTATACAAACAAAAGCTTAAAAAAAATAATAATAATGTCTTCCTTATGGCAAAAATTTGCAGGGTATGAGGAAACTCAGAGAGATACAGGAAAAAAGTACATATTGACTCCCATATATTATTGTATACAAAAAGCCATCTTGTACGCATGCATGAGATAGGAAATACTACAATTGATATTGCAAACTGCAACTAAAAGCAATATGAAAAAAGTGCATTTCATTCCCCATGACAGATTCTAAGAGGAATTTTAATGTAGGGGCTAATAAGAGATATGAAAGTGGATCTTGCTTTTTTTTTTTTTTACCTTATCAACATAAAAATATAATGAATAAACTTTCTACTTCTTCAATCAAGTGCCCATAAGAGCTACTCAAGATTCTCTAATTTGTTCTTTTCTCAAAATTAAATATCCAGTGAAAACCACATGAGGTTTTTTATATTAGCATCCCATATAGCAATAAGAGTCAAACGTTTCATAGAATTCCATGCATAACTCTGAAAAGCAGAATTGCCAGTCCATGGCACATAAGTAAGAAATCATTGAAATATATAAAATACTTATATACATGCATGCAATATGCATAAAGCAAAAGAGAGGGAGTGGACTTTGCACCTGGGCTCTCTGTCACCAAATGCTAACAGCATCAGTGTTCCGCCCTTGAAATGGACAGAATCCACCGTAACCGGAAGCATCTTCTCAATGCCTTCAGTTTGCACCACATCTACCCCATCAACAAGTTCTGCAACAATATCATCAACCTTTGGGACCACATCAGATTTAAGCTTTTGAAGGGATCCAGCTAAAAAATTGGAAAATTGTTCCCCAATGTTGTCAGGAAATGAAGGCAAGCTAAACTTCAAGCCTAATGGCCAAAATGTGACCGAATGGTATGCTGAAGGAGTAGGATCAGACTTCATGGAAGTAAAAGGAGATGCACGACTCCTTTCACCCTCGGATACATTCTCATCCATGTTCCCGTCAACAGCGTCAAAAACCAAATCTTCAGCATCTACTTTAGAACTCATGGTTTTAGCAGCTCCCACAGCATTTCCACCATATGGAAAATTTTCGCCAATTATTTTAGCTCCACTAAGTCTTTCAACAGTCATAAGAAACGGATCACGTAAGAAATTGAAATTTCGTAAAGTGCCATTATCAGTAATACACCAGTTTTCTGTCTCTTCACATTTTTCTGCACTCTGGTTATAAGCTAGTAAACTTCCTTCACTACTATTTGTGCCTATAGAGGTTTCAGCATTTGGACCATCTTCAGTTTTCACCAAGAGGGCATTAAGATCTGATAAATCATAACTCGGTGCCTCAGAATAATCGCCAGAGTCCTCTGCGGATGGACCCTGGAAATATGCACGTGCTGCTGATGCACTACGCTCAAGGATTCGTCTCTTGGCAGCAACACCGACAGAAGAGGTATCACTCCTATTGAACTTTTTCTTAACGTTGTTCCTTTTAGGCCCTTTTATAACTTTTGGCAACAATGTAAGCCCTGAACCTGGAATTTTCACACCAAATGATTTCTCCAATTCTGCATGCTTCATGTCATAATCAACACCAGTATCCACATAATGATGATCCCTCCAATGCATCTTCTCATCCGTGAAAGAAAATGAATTTGATCTTGGAATTTCAGCTGAATGACCAATCTCATTAACTGCATCATCTTCAGATTTATCTAAACTTCCCTCAGAAACAATGTAACCCATCTCTGCTGCTTTCCTAGCGTCATCATCTCTCTCTCTAGCCCAGCGAGTGGCAGATTCCTCTCTGGCAATCCTCCTGCTTTTAGTACGATAATCAATTCCTTCCTCGGTTGATAAATGCCTTTGTAGACCATCTTCACAAAAGGGTATCCCCAGCCAAGTATAATCCTTCTTTTGTGCAACCAATACACTCGGATGAGACAAAACTGCATCTATTACAATCTTGCCCCTCCTCAAACTTGCAAAAGGCCGAACACAAATTTTCATACTGGGAACCTCACCACAAGAAAACTCTTCACTATGAGGCCCAATAGAGCATGCTTCCAATGTGATACTTAACGGCGAAACCCTCCTAACCTTACCAAAATCAATTTCACGCTGTATATATTCACTGAGCACTGTACAAACCGAAGGCAAAAGCTTTGCTTCCACAAAAGCTTTAGCTTTCTTCTGTCCATACCAAACCAATAAACACACACCAGACATAACAGCAACAAGAACAGAGCACCTAACCAGAAGTAACCCCTCTGTCCACAACGGAGACAAAGACCTCACTAGAGCCTTGCTCCCAACAAAAGGCTCCTTAATACTTTTGGCGACAAATCCATTTCTCAACCCAATAGTGTTCCTAAACATCTCAATGTTCTTCCCACAAAAATGGGAAAACCTGATTGCTTGAGCAATCCAATCATTCTGCTTCTCGGCGGACACACGCTTGCGTATTGCTCTTCTAAAGAGCTTCCCTCTATCAACATAGAAACAATTCCCATTTCTTTTTTTACCATTTAAAGAGCTTCCAAGTGGTATCCCAATAAATGGGGAACTGAGTTTTATGCTCATTGTCGTCGTCTTCTTCAACTAATAGACTTTAATTCATTTTATTGGGGACCAAGAACATCCTTGCTCTTAGTCCCCTCCCAATTTAAACTATCTCAAAATATGCAAACATCCCAACATAACCCTAAAATAAATAAATTCAAGAATCAACAAAATTTGTTTTTAACTACATATTTTATAAAAAAAAAACTAAAAAAAAAATTATAGGTTTTAAGAAAGGGAAAAAGAAGGAAACCTGGAAGAAGGAATGCGTGAAAGCTTGAGAATGCTTGCGGCTTCGTTGTTCTTAATTTTTAATTTGAATCTTCTTTTTCCTTTTTTTTCTTTTAAAACGGAAAAAAGGGAAGGCAATGGATTGCTTGTCTGGCTTTGGTTTCGACTTTCGAGCACCGAACGTGAGAAGGGTTTTTTCTCTTTTTCGTGGCAACTGGTGAGAGATAACAAGAAGGAAAAAATTTTGTTGAGTTTGTTGATGAAAATGCCACCATAAATAAGTCAAATGACGATATTAACCTTATCGGTCATTAATTGTAGCTTGGAACAAAAAAATTTTTATTTTTTATTTTTTAAGGTAAGTGCTCTATTGAATATTGATTTAATCGGTATAAATCAAAAAATTCACTGAGAAGATAGGAAGTCTCTTTTATATAACATAATTATTAATTAATACATAAATATAAAATCAAGCATTTATTCGTCTAAAAAAAAATGAATATTTAGAATCACATTCAAAATAAAAGTGTTTGGTTTTGCTTAATTGTGGGAAGCAAACAGTAAATTTAAGAGCTTAATTTGATCTTATGCACTATAACTCCGAGTGAGACAATTGAACAGGTCAAATTAGCAAACTGATCAATAACAAGTTAAATTAATTTTAAATATGATTTTTTCTTTTATAATTATCCTTTTTATTATAATACCTAACGTAACCTTCAAATATTTCAATTATATTCAACAATTTGATAATTACTCAAATTATTTAATTTATTATTAAATTAAATTTAAATTAATTTAATAACGATTCAAATTGAATTTAAAATTTTAAAAACAAATTCAACTAACAAATCTAATAAAGTTTTTCAATTTATTTTTTATATTTTATTATTATAATTTCATAATATAAATTCATTAAATCAAACTCAAATATATTGACAAATCAGATTCAAACTTTAAAAATATAATTTAATCAAAGAATTAAATCAAACTTTAATTAAATCAAACTTTAACCTAATAGTCTACTCGATGAGACTAACTTCCGACACTCCTTTTCACCCCTACTTCTGACCCTCGTGCAAAAAGCCCAGAAAGCAAGCCATACAGCTTCTTTATCTGTGTTGAGCCCAATAGATGGGGCAAAGGAAAGGAAGCTTTAGCAAAGCAGCGTTCACAATACTAGTTTCAAATTAACCCAAACACTCTACGCTTCACCGCAGAGAAGAGCATTGGTTCTCAGTATATCAATGGAGCAGCAAGAATATTTAATGTAATACACAGATAAATTAGGTCAATGAAGAATTTTTAGCATGCAAAACTGCCATAACAATGTGTTCCATGATATAAGCAACAATAAGATCCAAAATGCTAAAAAAGATAAAACTAACTTTCGTTTAGTCCATTCAAATACATCTAAAAGGTCATTTTTTTTAAGGAAGCAAAGCCCGCTGTTATTTCTCATTGTCAATACGAACAACGCTAAATACATGTTCATATATATGTATGTCCAACAAAAAGGGGCTTTTACCGCACTGGCTGCTGGTTGTAGTGGTTCTTCTCTTTCTTCTTTGCAGCAGCAAGCCTTGCACTCCTTGCAGCAGCCTCTTGTGCGGCAGCTTTTGCAGCGGCATCCATCTCTTTGCTAGATTTCTTTTTCTTCGTAGATGCCATCTTCTTTAGACGCCCTTTCACATCAACGGCAGATGCATCCTCCTCATTCTGATCGGTCCCAGCAGCTTCATCTGGTCCGTTGGTGGCATCTGTACTAAGCTGATCCTGTGATTCTTTTCCCTCCTTTGATTTATCCTTCTTTTTCTTCTTCTTGGAACTTTTAGACTCCCCTGGAGGATTTTCCTTCTTTTCTCCCTCAGCATCTTTCTTTTCTTGCGCAACATCTGCAGATATAAGAGATAAAGGCTTAGCACAGACAGACTTTCCATAGTAGATATTTGAGAAAAGGAATTGTTCTGGACTAGAAATGCCATCTTCGCATGGATGTGCTTCTTTCAGCTAAGCAAACAACAGATAACATTAAAAGGATATCGGGTAAATATAAAATCTTGCATTGCATGCAAGTGCTTGAGAGAGAGAATTTCATATTTTCAAACTTAGAATCACAAACAACTTCAGGTCCTTAAGCACTACATCCCAGAAGACAATACTTCAATCATCAAACATTGTTTGTCAAAAAGAAAATCATATAAGATTTGAATCTACTGCTTTCTACCCTCAGCAATAGGAATAAATAACCAACCTTCAACCAAAACTAGGGAAACAGTGCTGCAAGCAAACAACTACAGAGTACTATAGGAAGTAATAGAAACACTAAATTGGTTAAAATTACCGCGTGACTCATCCTGGTTGTTGCCCTCCTTCTGTGCAACTCCAAGATCAGCAAGAAGAGCATCCAGCTCTGCAAGCTCCTTCTTCTTCCTCTCTTTCTTTGAAAGCTGTCTTTCTGCCTCCTTGGGTGGTGCAGGAACTTCAGGAGCCTTTTTTACCACAGGCTCTGGATGTACTTGAACCTCTGGTTCATTGTCATGATCATCCTCCATATCATCATCGCCTTCGTCTAAAATATCTTCTTCACTCTCACTATCCTGTAATACCAGAGCAATTAAAAATCAGAGAGACATAACTTGTCAAAAAGTAAACTACTTTCCATCAGTCATTCTGTATCAATTATAGCCATCCAATCATACAGGATGAATCTTTATGCCCAGGGGACTCATGCTTTTGGCAGAATAGCAAAAACATGAATGGACCTCAGCCTTGGGATGGCTCAGAAGGAAAGCCCAGCTGGCTCTCTGCCAGTAACTGCAGTCGCTATGTCAAATGCCATTCATTTATTCACAAGACAAGTATAAGTCAAACCTATTCCACTTGTTTGTTTCCATTCTTTTTCAACCTTATATTGCAAGAAGCATACAGTAAACTTCCACTTAGAACAAGAGAGAACTAAAATATAAGCCGAAACCTTAAGGATTTAGGCTATTTATGCAACGAGATTAATAATAAATTTTAAAGTTCCATAACTCAACTACATAAGTACAACAATATTCCACCATCTTTTTTTCCCTCTTCTCCCTAAGAGGATTAACAAAACAACTTATACTCCATTAGCAAAGAAAAACAAAGAGGAAGTAAAATCCACTTCAAATGATAAAGGCAGGAGTCTGAAAGAAGAACATGCTTCAAAAAGAAGGAAAAGAGAGAGAGTAAATATCATAATAAAAATATATGGATTCTGGGAAGTTTATAACAATATGATCCTCAAGTGCTTGAAGAGCTATGATTCTGATAACGATTTTAAAATTAAATTAAAATAAATGTGAACAAACAAATAAAACCAAGATAAACCACCATTGATTTCTATGGTAGCATGATAAAACATAATAAGAAAAAGAAGAAAACACCTCTCCACAGAGAAAGACCACAAAATTATTCTTTTTTTCATTTTAGCTCCATCAGACACTAGTACCAATTTCAATGTATCAAATTTAAGTTAATTCTTCTCGTTCCTGAAAGAACAATGTTAATCATAGACCTCTCTTAGTATTTCAATCAGAATAACTGGCATTCTAAGGATACACAAATATTTTCATTCTTCAGCATGAATATGCATAATTTTAATCCACTGCTGCTAAAAAGAACTATGAGTAGCATCTATTACTAGTTTCACTTAGTAAAAATCATGACAATTACTCTATTGCTTAGCCTACTCCAACAGTTCCTTAGGAGTTAGAAGTGTTTGGAATTCCCATAAATTTATTGGACATAAAATCAAGATCTTCCAACTTTCAATAGAACCTTTTAAAAAACATTTCTATAAAAAAAATAAAAAAATAAAAAAAATCTTGCAACACGAATGAGTATACATAGAGGCATTCTCAAGTATCACTGCCATCACCACAAAAACCAAATAATTTAACACTCAAAGTAGCTCCAAACTTGAACTTAAATTAAGAACGACAGGTAGAAAATAATAAACTTAATCTAGGATATACGAACCCAAATCAACAGATTCACCTCAAGCCAAAACCCATGGACAAGAAAGGTATCAGTTTCAGCCATCAAATCATTGGCTTCTAAAGGTTCATTTTCCAATCAACGATCACAAGGTTTCCATTCCACGACTTCCCATCACATAATCATTCACAATTTTTCAAACAATAACAAAATAAAATCCAAACAGATATATGTAAATCTTTTAAAAATTACAGTAACGGATTCCATAGCAATCAATTTAGAAAAGAAAAGACAATTGATCTTTTAACCGATAAGTTAATTCACCTCTACATTGGCGGTCTTGTCTTCATGACTCTGAGACGGCTCAGATGACCCCCAAACAGACTGCGGAGGAGCGGTTGTTGCATAATAATCATCGTCATCGTCAACATCAGCCCACGATTTGCCAGTGAGCGGTGCCGGAGCCCAAAACACCTGCTGCTCAGGTTCTTTTTGCGGCTGTTGTTGCTGTTGGGACTTGGAAGAAGATTTTCTAGAAGAACTTCGGTCCTTATCGGATTTCTTTTTCTTCCGGAGAGTTTCGAGAGCCGCAAACCCGTTCGTGTTGTTGATCACCAAAGATCCTTCGTCTTTCCTGCTTCCTCCTCTCACCATTCTCCCTATTTCCCCCAAGTCAAATAACAAAAAAAAGTCGAATCGACAAGTTAGGAAACTCCTATAAGAAAAAAAATAGAGATCGAGATCTTAAAAACGAGATTTGATTAAGAAAACTGCGAGAAGACGATATAATTGTTTAGGCTTTGTTGAAATTGGAACTGATTGGAGATCAGGGAGAGTAGTTTGTTTCTCGGGAGAAAAAGAAGCCGAGGGAGAGAAAATTAGGGTTTGAAATGACGCGTATCTGTTGCAGAGAAGAAAAGGGAGCCGAGGTTAGGGTTGATTTACAATGGAGGAGATAACGTAAAGTGGCAATGGGAGGAGGTGGACGATATACGTGGGGTTTTATAGGGTTGTTTGTCTATTCTTCATTTTCACCCCTAATTAATTTTCTGAATGTCATTAAACGGTGTAAAATTCTAAACGACATCCTTTCGATTTGGTTTTCCTAATCTTTTCTTCCTTTTTACCGTTTTTCATATATTATCTAATTAATATTTAAAAATGAAAATTATTACGTAAGACAGTTTTTATCGACTTATAAATCTAATCAAATTATTTTAATATATTTTTTAATATTTAATATTAATTTATTATTTTACTTTTGTTATAAATTATTAAAAATAACAAACCCAGATTATACAATTTGAATTTAAGTTTTCAGTATTTTTTTTATCCTATTGAATCGAATTTGAAATTCAGGTACTCTCCGACACTCAAACATAAAAAGTTAATCTCAATTGAATTTCAAATAGTATCAAACTCAAAGAGCAATTTTATTTCTATAGCCCAAGAAGGAAACCAGACAAATAGCAGCTTAATGGATCAGAAGCTAGCGAGCAAACAAATTGAAATAATCACATTCACAAAGTCAAGCAAAACCCAATGTATGTAAATAAAGCCAGGCCACATTTCTTGCTTTTGCAGTTGCTACCTAATATCATCATATCATAAAGCAACTAACGTGAACCTCTAAAAGTTGATTATTGGCATGGCACATTGGGAGACCCTGTCAAATAGCACACACAATAAAAAGGGAATAGTTTCTGCCATTCTCATTGTTTAGGATACCTTGTACAATTTACATGTACCCTTACAAACAGATCATGGTAAACAAAATGGATCCAATCACAACTCTGCAGGACTGGATTGTGGCTTAAAGCAAAAAAGATGGTGTACATGAAAAGAATAGAACAGTGAGAAAGGCACTATCATTTTGTTTTTTCTCTTTTCAATCAACCATCTCACTTTGTTGACTAGGCCACAAAGAATAGGAAAACCATCAGGAAAAAGATCAATACAAAAAATATCTTGATCATCAGCCACCTGTTAGATGATATGCTGTTTAGGTACTTGAGCAAAGCTCCCTGCGCTCCCTCCACATTCGCCAAGGTGTCATCCATGTTCTCATCAATCCTGAAAAGACAACATCACAATCCAGTGGTCCATAGATCGGTTAAAAGGTTCAGACTGCCATATCAATGTATACTGCAGCTCTTTTCATACAAGTGATATTATTTTATATTCGAGGCAATCGTGCATAACTTTTGATAGTCACTACGAATGGATTGCTTTTATCAATGAATCTATCAAATTTGTACACCCATTTACTCTCATTTGAGGGACTGATTAATGTCTGAATATGAATGCTAATATTCTATAAGAACTGTTTAGCTAGCCCACAAAACAGTACAAGCACCTGTTCTTGTTGGTTTAAGCATGTTCTCCGTGCTGGCTAACAATTGGATCCTCAAGATGTTCCACGCCAAACTTAACCACGCAATGCAAGAAACAACACAATATTGTTTACTCTAATGAACAAATGACTTCTCAAACTCTCCCATGTGCCAACCCATGATGCAAACTCAGGACCAAATAACTAAATGGTAACAAAATAGAAATGATATCATCCAGCATATCCAGTCATAAACATGAAAGCAATTACTATAACACTACAGATTGCAGCTTACTGACATAAAACACCTTATATACCTAGTGATGTATTAGCAAATAAAATAAATTCATAATATGCCAAGTGAAGTTGCTTCAAAAAAACCTGATAGCTATCTCTCCTTGCTGAGAAACCAGAGTAGCTAGCTGGTTGAAGATGGTGCCTAGTTCGTGAATAGTGGATTCTACATTTTGAAGAGCTTCAGCTCTGCTCTGCATGTAACTGTCTTGCAATGGAACCATTTGCTGCTGCTGCTGCTGCTGCTGCTGGAGCAATGGCTGACTCTCCCCATCCATCTGCTTTCTGTATAATTAGGAACCAGAAATGAAGTTTCACCATTGTACAGAATTTCAAGTGGATATAGTTCATATAAGAAGTTAAAGCCAGCTAGACTAAAACAGAAGCAGCCAACAATAGTTGATTCCAAAAGACTTAGAAAAGGAAATAAAAATAAATAAATAAGGCTGCACAATGAGTAAAAGCAAATGTACCATCATTCAACCACCACATGCACATAGTGCACACACAGCAAAAAAGACAATAGAATTTTGTCAGTTCTGGACAAAAGAAAAGCAATACGCAAAAGTACTTAAAACATACAAAAAGAATTTTAAGAAATTTCCATGAGCATTCAATAACAAATTATCATTATATGGGCTTGGAAGTTCCTAAGGAAAATTCAAGACTTCTAATAAGTGTTAAATTATTTTCTCCTGTTAGTAAGTCATAGGATCTTACCCGTACCAAAAAAGGAAAGTCATAGGTATATTACAGCTAAACATCTTAAAAAGCTGTTACCTTGGAAACAACTGAGATGAAGATGCAGACCCATTAGCCCATTGAGGAAGGTTGTTTGAAGCTCCAGCTGCTGATTTGACAGCAAGGGGGCGCTGCCGTACAAAAGGATTAGGAGAATCCTTTGAAGCATTGGAAGAAAATAACTGTCTTCTATTCTCATGAACCTTTAAATTCTGTAAAAGGCAGTTCAATTGCCATCAATTGTCAAAGGAATGAAATACGGAATGGTAGCAAAGCAAATGTAAGTAAAATGAGTAAACAGACTGAAAAACTAGGCCTTACCTCTGTCCGCATGGTGAGGACTTCTTTGAACTCTTTCGTGGCACTCATTAAGCGATTCTTCAAGTCATCTACAACTGTGGTTGAATGACTAGATGTATCACTCGAGACACCACCTTCATTTCTAGAATTGCAGAAAAGCTGAAGGTCTACCACTGCAGAATTAAGAGCGGTGATATCCTGCTTGATAACTGCAGTCAGCTCTTGGATTTCCATAGTAGGGTCATCAAAAACTGAAGTCCTCTTGGCCACTGCACAGAAATAATAGTCTTATTCATCCATTTTTCCATGTTCTTAACAAGCACAAGCCACCGGTGGAAAGAAGCAAGAATACATTTCATCCCTTTCACATTTCTAGTCTCTCAATTTTCTCTCCTTCCACTTTTACATACATATTACCAAACAAAGCCTCAATGAACATCTTTCTTAGAAGTCCTACACTTAACCGCCTTTTTGACCCAATAGGAGTTTTTGAGCTGTTCAAGTACATTTTTCAAAAAAATGTTGTTAGATTGAAATTCTTTTTTAGTAACCAAGTTCATTTGCACATCCCAAAATTCCATTAAACCTATCACTCAACTTTTCAATACAACTCTTCTTAGATGCTCCTAAATTCTAAGCTACACGCCCCGAAAAGCTAAATTTCAGGTTATAAGTAACCCCTGCTTGGCTTACCTTCATCTTTCTAGAAACTATACCGTATAAACCTCCAACTATTATTGTGCATTTTTTTTTAAAACAAAAACAACAATAAAAGTAAATGAAGCTGATAAAAGTACTTACATTTTGCTAACTTTGAAAGCTTCTGCGAAGTCTGATGAATCCCAAAACCAATCTTAGAAGCTCTCCTATTGAACTCCGATTGATGCGCAACCACAGATCTCTTTTCCTCCGCTCTCGAACTGCTACTCGGCCCATTTTGGCCCGGCCCAGACGAGAACGACTTCCTTAACCTCTCAGCTACGGTCTGAAATTCTTGCGTTCGATCCCTAAATGACGATTGAGCTACCTTAGCATGCATTTTTTTTTTCTAGTCTCCTCGATCTTCAAAAAACCCAAAATCCCTAACCTAACATCTGATTCCCTGAGGAAAAAAGGAAAACGGAAAAACTAAAAAGCTGAATTTCCTCGCTTTTCTTTGCAATTAAGCAAAAAATAAAAATAGCGCTATGGACGGAGATTCTTACTTCAAATTGGAGAGATCTGAAACCCTAATCTACCAGATCGATCTTAATTTCAAATAAAAGCTGTCGTATAAACTCGAATTTTCAATAGGAGAAGAAATTCAAGCGCTAGATCTAGATCGAGATCCAAAAAATACTTATAATTTACAACGAGTAAGCTTCTTTTTATCACGTGAATGCGATTGGTGGGTGAAATTCAAACCGAAGAATTTCGTGTGTGGCTTTAGCAGGGAAAACAACGACGCATCCGAAATGAAGAAAAGAGCTTGACTGGAGATTTTGGTGCGAACGGGTTGCATTGCCACCGACGCGAGCTGTGACTCGTTTAAAATGGTCTCCTTTTTTTGCATTAGAGCCCTTGAAATTTATCCTTTTTATCTTTTTACCCCTTTTGTCCATTGGCTATTTTTCCTTCGAAAGCGAATAACTGAATAAGCAACCTACGGTCCGTGATTTTTTTTTTTTTCAATTGGAATATTGGATCTAAACTTGATATCATAATAAGGTTGTAAGCAAATTTGAAAATTGGCATATAAAATTTATATTTTTGTTTATGACTTATAAAATTTAAAAATTTAATATTAAAATTTATGTTAATATGTTAAATATAAAATTTATTTTTAATTTTTATTATATTTATATAAATATTTTATTATTTTAACTCGTTTTATTTATATATCATTTTTTATTTTTGTCACGTTTATTTATAATTATCAAATTTAATTGTAAAAGATGAAACTGTGACCATAACTTCTTAACCACTCCTATCAATAAATTGTCGATAGTTATATTTTTTTTATTTAAACATTTTTTAAAAAAATCGAATATGTTCATTTAAATACAGTAATTGCCGGATAATAAAGCATAAATGCCCTTAAATGATTTGGTTTTGACTTGTGGATAATAAGTTTCAAGGCACATTTCACCGCTTGTTGTATACGTGTTAAATGAATAATGCAACCTGAAAGACACAGAGTGACAAAACGTAGTTACATAGGTTGTGTTTAACACAGCTTCTTGTTAAATATTTGGGTAGATCCAAGCATTGTTTATAGATTATACCAAATCAGAGGTTTTTAGATTAATAGATCAGCACTATATCAGTTAAAAATCTGTGTCAACACATGAAATACATGAATTAGCACGATATACGTATAAGTTTAAATGAGTTATGTTGTATTAGTGCGTAATTACATTATAAATTGATTTAGGCATAGTTTGGCAAATCATTCAGCATTAGTGTGGTGCGATTGATGTGTCATGTGTAGAAAAAAGATAAAACAAATATGGGGTAAATTTCATTTTTATTCTTAGGTTTTTTTTTTCAATTTATTTTATTAAAAAACATATATTTTTAATTGTTATTTTATTTTTTCAATTTCATCAAAATTAATTTTATTATCTATCAAAATTAACCTTTATTCTTTGCCATTTGAATGTGTTCATGTTATTTTTAAATTTTTAATGATTTTTTTTTTTGTAAAGTAATAATGAAATTATACTTGAGCTTGGTAATTGCTGTCTTCTGTACACATTACAAAAGAGCAAAAATTCAAAGGTAACATTCCATTAGTAATCAAAACAAAATGAAATTTTAAACCAAATCTATAAATTTTAGACCATAATAATAAGGAGTTGTTTGGTTTGCAGAAATTAAAATTTCATTTGGAAATTATTTTACATGTAAATCATTTTACTTGACGAATTTTTAATAATATTAAATTTTTATATTTAGTTATACTAGAAGAATGTTTGATTTCTATGTTTGGCTCAATAAATTTAAAATTACTAAATGACGTATTTTATTGTATAATTTGTGTTAAAATGAATAAATAGTTGATTTAAAATGAAAAAACTATTATGAAAGTTAGGTTTAACATTTTTATTATTTATATATTTATTTGTTATTTGAGCTTATTCATTTAAGAAATATTAATTCATTAATCTATTTGTTTATAGGATGTTTAATATGTAAATTATTTTGATTTATTTAATTAGTTAAACTATTAATGTGTGAGATGTCAATTAATCTGTTTACTAAATTAACATATTTATTTAATTGATCTATTTATTTATAGGATGTTCTAAGGTAAAATGGAAAAAAAAATGTAATTATAAATGACCACAACATTTATTGATCATCAATTTAATTAATAAATGTTACTTTGATACTTGCAAATTTATAAATCACATTTTACTTATTTCATTATTCAAGATGCTTATTTATTTATTTTAATAAATAAATAATATTTAAGATGTAATATCTTTAATTACAAACGGTAAAATTGAGCAAAATGAAAAGAGGTTATAGACAAATTTGAAAAAAAAGATTGTTGGGGGACAATAAAAATACTGTAGGTGAAGGAGGTAATTAGATTCCCCAAGCAAAGGAATTTGATTATAAAAAAATAAAATTGTAGCAAACAATCTTAAAATGTACTTCTACTTTGATATTTAATTTTCTTTTAAAAACTTTAATTTATTTGCAAAGTACAATTTTTTAAGCAATAAATATATAAAAAAGAGTTTTTTTTTTTTTTAATTTCCTTTTCATCTTATATAATATTCAAAATGAGAGTTTTTTTTCATATATTTTGAGCATGTAATATTTATTAAACTTTTTTTTTACACATTAAAAAACTTTTAAATAATTACGTTGTGGTATTTTTAAATGCCATCTTAATATAATTTAAAATCACATTTGAAATCCACATTTCATCATATAAATTGAAATAACTCCTTTTAATTTTTCAAGGGTTTCTGTAGCATAATTTTAGGGAAAAATTGTGTATGAATTAAACATTAAATGAAAATGGATTTTTATATTTTAGGTTAGGTTGCCATTTTTATTTCCAATAAAAGAATTTAACATCATAAATCTTGTCCACATCCACATGCATGTTTTTTACATTTAGTTTATGATAATAACCTTGTAATTGTTGTGCTGTTTGAAAATAATGTTTCATTATTTATATTCAATAAATTAAAATTCTTGGTCATGGTTGTTGGTAGTTGAAGCATGCAGTATCACATGTGACATATTAAAGATATATTGATGAATTCACTATTTATTATAAATAATAACACTTATAATTATAAGTGACAACTATTTTTAATTACTATTATATATATTCATGGAGTTTTTTTTAATACATTGATAATTAAAATTTTAAATTTTATAAACAAAATTAAAAACTTACGGTATATCTTATTTTTATTAATTAATTTTATTTTTTTTGGTATATCTTGAATGACATATGTCATTTTACCAATTATGCCACTAAAATCTTAAGAAATTCATCAATAATATATAATTGACCTAAATTAATAAGTTCAAGAGATGGGCCATCAAAATAAAAATTCGAAAATAAAAAAAAACGAAAAAAATGTTATTTCTTAAAGAAAATCATAAAATAATAAATAAAATTTCACCTTTACGTATGATTTTCATGTAAACATGCAAAATACATGCTATGAATATTATAATATTTTAATTGTAATTATGATGAACTCGAAATGATTTGTTATGGCGGGAGAAGTTAAGATTTTTAATTGGAAAAAAAGTGTAATTACGAGCAACTTTCAAGGATGGAAATGTAATTTAACCGTTTTCGTATTCACCATGCCACTCTGTAGTCTGTTGTACAGTTACTCCTCACGCACAACAACAACGAACTCGCGGTTTTAAGTCCTGATACGTTTGCAGTGTTCACATTATTCTGCCACGTGTTCATAACTAAAGTGAGTTTCCTTTACGCTCCATGCTTGCGAGTGGCATTCTCACTTCCGTAATGGCGCCTACTAACTTAAAATCTTGATGGCATTTTTGCTATTTCACCGTAACGTTAGGGTTAGTTAACTAACACGAAAATAGCAATCTGGAATAAAACCTTTTTCTTTTTTTCTTTCCAATTTACCGTTTTAGCAAAATCGAGTCGTTTAACTACCACACATCTCTCATATCCACTCAAAATCCAGACCATCCACCTTTAAGTATACCCAATCGTGGCCGCTCGTTAATCTCTTCGTTTTCCCCGAAAATGTCGATCCGTATTAAATAATCAGGTGGCTTTAAATAATCGGAACAAGATCGCCACCACACTTTCTAAATCCGATGGTTGATATATTGCCACGTATCTAAATGAAAGGCCTAGTGTATATTTTTCCTATTTTTTTCAAAATTTTGACTTATTAATTCATTTATTTTTTTGTTATTTTCGATCTAAACCCTCACTCTCGTGAAACCGAAAGAAACCCTAGGACTCGTCCCATCTCTCACGGTAAAAAAAAAAAAAAAAAAAATTTCAGAAAACTAAAATTATCGAGAAATTAATTTCAAAAATCGACAAATCTATTAGGGTTTCAATTCGAAATCCCTAGATTCAAACCCTAGCTTATGTTCGTACTCTTGATTTTCACGATTCAGCGGAGAAATTGATGTTCTTTGATACACGGAGACAGGTAAGTAATGAATTTTATTGCGATTTTCTTTATCAATCGTTTAATTAGTTAAAGGTATGATTTGAATATATGAATATTGGATTGATCGGCTAATTTATGGGAAAATTGAGGGAATATTTTCTTTTTTTCGTGATTTTTTTTGTGAATGTTTGGTTTTACAGATCTGAAACATGTGTGTTGGGAATGTGAGAAGTGGGGAATTGTGGTTTTCCTGTTTGAATTGAGGGATTGTTGATGGAAAATAGAATAGGAAGTTCTCATGGAGCAGAAATTCCTAAGAAATCTAGATCTTTGGATCTTAAGAGTTTGTATAAATCTGGTGATTCAAAGGAGTCTTCTAAAGTTAAGATCTTGAAGAGGAAAGAAAGTTCACAAGAAGGTAATGGTGAGAAGAGGAATAGTGATAATAATAACAAGAGAAAGAAGAGTAGGAAAGCTCTGCCTCTCAGTAGTTTTAGAACCGTCCATGATAGCAATAGTACCAAGAGTTTAACTGAAGTGTATACTGGGGGCTTCAATTCGGGGTTGCATGGTCCTGAAAGTTTGAAGAAGTTGGGTTTGAGTCAGGAATCAAAGAATGATTCCAGTGCTAATGGCATTTCACTCAGTTTGGGTGACACTGGTACTAGAATCCCGAGGCGTAAACGTGGGTTTGTGGGGCGAAACAAGTTTGAGGGTGGTCAAGTGTTGAAGTTGGCAGGGCAATCTAGTAGTACAGTTGTTGGTGTTAGTGAGGAAGTGAAGTTTGCCAGTGAAGATTCCAGCACTCAGAATGAGTCTTCGAAGGTTAAACAGGAGAAGCTTAGTGAAGATTTCAAGGAAAATAGAAACAGTCAGTCAAGTTCAATGCAGCATGTGAAGGAAGAAGTTGGTGTTGCAGGTCACTCAGCTGTAAATGATGGTGAGTCTTCGTTAAACAAGTCACGCAGTAAGCCTAGGAAGAGGAAGCATTCGGTAAAGGGTGGTAAAAATGTTGCTAAGAAGGCTGAGAGTTTAGTAGATTCTTCTGTTAAGACACGTGATGATTTTCAAGAAGATGATGAAGAGAATCTTGAAGAAAATGCAGCAAGGATGTTATCATCACGGTTTGACCCTAGTTGTACTGGCATTTCTGTGAACAGTAAAGGCTCTATACTAACCGAAAATGGATTATCTTTTCTCTTATCTTCTGGTCAGAATACTAGTTATGGGTCTAAGAATTTGTCTGGTTCTGAATCTGCATCTATTGATGCTTCTGGTAGGGTATTAAGACCTCGTAGAAGACATAAAGAGAAGGGCCACCCAAGGAAGAGGCGCCATTTTTATGAAATTTTCTCTGGAGACTTTGATGTGCACTGGGTGTTGAATAGAAGAATCAAGGTGTTTTGGCCTTTGGACAAGAGTTGGTACCATGGCCTTGTCAATGACTATGACAAAGAAAGAAAGCTTCACCATGTAAAATATGATGACCGCGATGAGGAATGGATAAATTTACAGAATGAAAGATTTAAACTCCTGCTTTATCCCTATGAAGTTCCCAGCAAATCTGTGCGGAAAAGATCTCGTCGAGATAGGGGTTCTGATGACAGAATCAAGAACATGAAGCTCAACAAAGAGAAGAGGAAGAGAAATGTCATGACAGAAGATGACAGTGGTAATGGGAGCTATATGGATTCAGAGCCCATCATCTCCTGGTTAGCTCGCTCTAGTCATCGTGTCAAATCCTGCCCTTTGCGTGCTGTGAAGAGACAGAAAACATCTGCTTCTTCTCTTAGTTCCCCGGGGCAACTGTTTCCGTGTGATGAAGTTGTGGACGAAAACAGTTGTCTGCATAGGGGTTCACTGAAAGCAGACAAAGTTCAAATGTTTGGTGCCTCTGCATTGTCTGACAGACCTGTTGATGGCAGAAAGATTGTGGCTTCTTCTTTGGGTAGCACTAGTTGCCCCAAAGACAGTAAACATCCTATTGTTTATTTTAGAAGGCGGTTTCTCAGGACAAAGAAAGGATTATGTCAGGCTTCTGAAGGCAATTGTGTTGCCAGTGGTGTGTCTGAATCTATCACTTCCATTGGCTCAGTTGATGACTTTCAGGATTTGGGAGAACTTGATGTTTGTTTACGAAGGTTGGATCCTGAAGGAGATTTGTTGTTCAGTGATAATGCAGGGCAGTTACAATTAAATATTTCCTTGTTACATTCAAAACAATTCAGGTTTGGGTTGAGCTTCCCTATGCTCTCTGTCTCAAATAACTTATTTGGAACAAAGAGCTTTTGGCTGGCTCATGCTTTTTTTCTGCTTCATTGTGGTACATTGATGACTGTCTGGCCAATGGTTCATCTGGAGATCCTTTTTGTTGATAATGAAGTTGGATTAAGGTTTCTCCTGTTTGAAGGTTCCTTGAAACAGGCTGTAGCTTTTGTTTTCCAGGTCCTGAAAGTATTTAATCTGCCTACTGAGCAGGTGAAGTTTGCTGATCTGCAGTTGCCTGTAACTTCAATCAGGTTCAAATTTTCTTGTTCTCAAGATTTTAGGAAGCAGATTGTCTTTGCTTTTTACAACTTCCATGAAGTGAAGCATTCAAAATGGATGTTTTTGGATTCTAAGCTGAAAAGGCATTGTCTGCTAAATAGGGAATTACCTCTGTCTGAGTGTACTTATGATAACATTAAGGCACTTCATAATGGAACTAATCAGCTACTTAGTTCTGCTGCTTGCAAAGACTCCTCATCTCCTGAGGTATGGCTCTTCTCCATGTTAGTTGGCCACTGAAATCTCTAAGGTGTAATTTTGTCTTCTCATGGAAATACATATTTAATCTTTTGCTGTTTGCCTCTAAAACCCACACTTGCCCTTGCATAAGAAGGAAAGAAAAGAAACCCATGCCTCAGAAAGACCCTATTTAGTTTTAGTTTTAGTGTACTTTTGTTTAGTTCTGTGTGGTCATTCAACAATCAGCCATGGGTTCTGGAGAGTTTTTTGTCATTGCTGTATATACATATATCCAATGTCTTTCTTGTTTGGTGGCTGTTATTAATGTTCTGATAATTGTTTGCTGTTGACCAGGGCTTAGGGAGAAGAAGATATAGGCAGGGTATCAGCCTTATGGGCGTCTCCAAAGAATGTAGTTTTCCAAAAGTTGGCCAATTTTCTTCCAACTCTGAGAAGCAGCACAGAAATCTTCCTCCGTTTGCCCTTTCTTTTGTTGCGGCACCTACTTTCTTTCTTAGTTTGCATCTTAAGCTACTTATGGAATATAGTGTTGCTCGCATCAGCTTTCAGGATCATGACTCCGTTGAGCTACCAGAAAGCTTTGGCGATTTGTTGGTGGATGACGTTTCCGGTAGAGAGGACTGTGTGAACAAAAGTTTTGAAAGTAGTGTAGACAAAAATTTGAATGCTTCATCAAAGGATGCTTCTTCTAATACTGAGTTAGCAACTCTTGATCCCTCCGTTTGTGGTGATGGTTGTTGGAAAAAGTCCTCGCAGAAGTACGAAAATGGTGATCAAATCATTGATGGAACTTCTGCCATCTCTCATAAACCTGAAGAAGTTGGAGCCATGGCCATTGATCCATTACAGAAGCAAAAATGTGACCGTTCAGAGTATCTGCAACTTGTTTCGTCATCAAAGTCTCCAACTGATGGTGATAAGCAGAGAACAGGGTCTGGTTCTGTTTTGAATGGTATTAGGGTTGAGATTCCACCCTTTGATCAATACGAAAAACATGTTGACAGCAAATTACCCAGTACTCAACAGTCTACTGATTTGACTTGGAATATGAACCGTGGCATCATCCCAAGTCCTAATCCTACTGCTCCTAGAAGTTCTTGGCCTCGAAATAGAAGTAGTTCTTCATTGATTGGTTATCATCCCCATGGATGGTCAGAGGGAAAGGCTGATTTCTTCCACAATAATTTTGGAAATGGACCTAAGAAGCCACGAACTCAGGTATCATACTCAATGCCCTTTGGAGGTTTAGATTCCAGCTCAAAGAATAAAGGCCATCATCAGAGAGGTCTTTCTCCCAAGCGAATTAGGAGGCCTAATGAAAAGAGACCATCTGATGTTTCTAGAAGTTCCCAAAGAAACTTTGAGTTATTATCTTGTGATGTAAATCTGCTAATTACCCTTGGTGACAGAGGATGGCGAGAATGCGGAGCACAGGTTGCGCTAGAGCTTTTTGATCATAATGAATGGAAGCTGGCGGTGAAAGTGTCAGGGTCTACAAGGTACTGTTACAAGGCACATCAGTTTCTGCAGCCTGGATCTACCAATCGTTATACGCATGCTATGATGTGGAAAGGAGGAAAGGATTGGATCTTGGAGTTCACTGATAGGAACCAGTGGGCTCTTTTCAAGGAGATGCATGAAGAGTGCTACAACCGAAATGTTCGTGCTGCTTCAGTTAAGAACATCCCTATTCCTGGAGTTCGCTTGATAGAGGATTATGATGAAAATGCAACAGAAGTGGCATTTGTCCGCAGTTCTTCCAAGTACTTGCAGCAGGTTGAAACTGATGTTGAGATGGCTTTGGATCCATCCCATGTTTTATATGACATGGACAGTGATGATGAACAGTGGATTTCAAGAATTCTTAAATCTTCAGAAAGTAATGGAAGCAGCAGCTCATTGGAACTTTCTAATGAAATGTTTGAGAAGATCATGGACATGTTTGAGAAGGCTGCGTATACTCAACAGTGCGATCAGTTCAATTCTGATGAAATAGAAGAGTTCATGGCTGGTGTTGGGTCCATGAAAGTAAACACAGAAATCTATGAGCATTGGCGGCAGAAGAGGCAGAGAGTTGGAATGCCTTTAATTCGGCATCTCCAGGTATCTTTTAAAATGCCCGATTTTGGTGCATTTGTTTCCTTTAGTTATATGTTTATAATATCTATGCTCTTTAGTTTACTAGCTGATTGCAGATGTATTCAGTAGTCTTAATATTGTTTATTTATTAATTTATTTATATGCTGTTTCTTTACAAACATTTGTACTTGCCATCTTTTAGAAGAAGAGCAACTTCTTGTAGAGGAGAAATGATTCATGTTAAAGTGAAAGAAAGAATTCTTCTCAAGAACCTGAAATTGAAAAAACAGAAAATCTGAATTGAGTATTATTCTGTCATTCCAAGTAATAGTTGTGTTTGAACATGTGCTAAAACTAATAACAGAGAATTATCTAATATACTTATTGGAAGGACATGACAAAGAATCAACATGAAATTTCTGAATTCATCTTTTTGTAGTCTCTAAAATTCATTGGTGTAGTGAGCCTTCACTAATTTTTACAAAATGATCTCTTTCGTCCTTAAAATTTATATTATTAACCAAATCCAAATTCGTTTTCCCAAACTTAGCATGGGAACTAGGGATTTTAGGAGCGCAAAATGGTATATTTGGATTCCACCGGACCTTTGGCGCAGTGCAATCTCACATATGAGACAAAAATGAGTGGGGGGAAAAAATTACCTTCTCACCCTTGATTTGAATTTTTTTTTTAAATTAAAAAACATATAGCCTTAAGTGTCATTTTTTCTGTTTCAATATAACCGGAATCAATTCACCGCTCATTTAAACTAGCCTAAAGCAATGTGCTCTTTGTATGGAGATTTAGATTATCATTAGATAATTTCCGGCGTTATTGCTTTTGTGATTTGGTTATGCAATCAACCTTAGGTGTGACTCCTAAAGATGATCTTTTCCTTTCTTCCTGATTGTCTGTTGCAATCAGCCCTAGTTGTGACTCCTATGGAACCCTAGGTGTGAAGCTTAGGGATCTTTTTTCTTCTCTTTTCTTCATTCAACTCTTCCTGTTTTCCACTAGAATCAGATCAGGGAATTGCCTTCGAACCCAGCCCCTTGCTGCCCTACATCATAAAGCGTATGGCTCTTTTTATTGTTCTTCATGTGCTTTTCATGTCAACAATTAAAAATTTCTCCGTTGGCTCCTTGTCAACACAATCACACACTTGGATTTGCATTTGAATTTCACTTTGGGATTGCAATTTTTGATTTTTAGCGAGTTCTTGCTATTATATTCCTGTGTAACGATGGTTGCATTATGAAATTCTGACACTTAACTTCAATGAATTATATTTTGTAAAATTATATGTTATTGGCCATTCCTATTCTATATGAATTAAAACAAAAAAAAATTGATTACCTTCTCGTGCTTGTTACCAAGAGTAAGTCATCTTCGGGTGTTGTTTGTTTGTTTAATTTTTTTTTTCTTTTTCTTTCTTTAAACCTAATTATTATTGAGTATTTGTTGGGTTGTCTGATTTATATTGCATCTTTTTTTATTTAATTTTAGAGCCCTTAAGAAATTTTCATGTTCATCTCTTGAAGCTCTGATTCCTGACAACTTTACCTTGTTTACTTTGGTTGTTGTTCATGTGGTGTTTTATCTTAAACATTTTATGCTGTCTAACTTGTGATAAAATGTTTGGTTGTCATTCAGCCTCCATTGTGGGAAAGGTACCAACAGCAAATGAGAGAGTGGGAGATAGCTATGTCCAAAGTTAACCCTACTCTGTCCAATGGATGCTCAGATAAGGTTCCACCTTTGGAGAAACCACCCATGTTTGCTTTCTGTTTGAAACCCCGGGGTTTGGAAGTTCCGAATAAAGGGTCAAAACAAAGATCCCAGAAAAAAAATTCAGTTTCTGGTCAAAGCAACCCTGCATTGGGAGATCATGAGGGTTGTCATTCTTTTGGTAATGTTCTTTATGATTTCACTTCCATCTGGCTTTTCTATTGTGTCTTCTAATTACATAAGTGTCTGACTTTATTTTTGGTCATTTCAGGCAGAAGATCAAATGGGTTCCTGTTTGGGGATGAAAAGGTTCTATATCCTGTGCATAACTATGAATCTTTAGAAGATTCCCCCCTGTCTCAGGCATCACCAAGGTTATTTTCAGCACGAGATGCAGGTAGCATGGGATATTTCCCCCTGGGCAGTGATGGGTTTGATAAGAACCATCACCAGAAACTTCAAAGAAGCAAGTCAAAGAAATTTGGAACTTTTCTATCTTCTAACAACACACAAATGATGGCTTCATATGGTCAAAGACTAATTGGGATGAGAAATGGATTTCATCGGTGGAACATGGGCTTTTCTGAGTGGCCAAGCCAGCAACATTACTTCTCAGATGGCTTTCTAAGGCATGGCCCTGAACAGTTGGATAATTCTGATATTGATGAGTTAAGATTGCGTGATGCATCTGCCGCAGCCCAGCATGCTCTTAAAATGGCCAAGTTCAAGAGAGAAAAAGCTCAGAGATTGCTCTTCAGAGCAGATCTAGCAATTCACAAGGCTGTGGTTGCTCTTATGACTGCAGAGGCAATGAAAGAATCTTCCGAGGATTTAAATGGTGATGGGTAGAATGATCTGATGAAATATGGAGAGTTGACAAAATGAAATTAGCTGGCACCATGGAGTTCTCGAATTGAAGATTACCTAAAGAATTGACATTGTTTTCCCTGGAATGGATCTGGTTTTTCCTTTTCCAGTGGTGGTGGCCTGGAGTTGTCATTGACTGATCAACTGTAAAAGTTCTAACAGGAGAGCTGTGAGCAGTAAGATTAGGTTTTTTGCTTCTGCTACATATTGTGGCTGTTTTTTGTGCAACTTCATAGCTCTTTCGGCCGGTAGGTTTCTTCTTAATCCCAGCTGCAGGTTACTCAGTTCATTGCTACTGTTGTTTTCATCCTGCCGGTAAGGGGTGTATGGAATTTTGGCAGCCGATCTTTGTACAGAAAATTTTCCCTCTTTCCTCTTATTCTGTTCCTTTTTTTCGCTTAAGCCTTGATATCGGAGTAGCAGGTGGCCTGAATAATACCGCACCCCAATGGAATCACATTACATTTTCTCTGTTAGATTGAAATGTTTGGAGCGTTTGGTAGATATATATCAAACAAAAACGTTATCTGAAATGACAAAAAAAAAAGAAAAGATGCTGTAAATAATTATCTTATCAATTTTCACAGAGATTAATTAGAGGGCAAAAATCTTTTGTTGCATCCATTTTGTTTCATGTGTATTTTGATTTTGAATTGTCTGAAGCAAGGGATGGTTTTCGGAGGCGTTTTACGCTTAGGCTGTCGTTTTTCTGTGTTAGCTTCATGAAGTAACATGTGAACTAACCTGGGTGGTCGACTTGTTTGTCTAGTTTGTCTTTTAAAGCTTTGATCAGATCAGCTTATGCTACCATCCTTAGCTGCCAGCCACCATCCCGAATCTTGGCATTGAGATAGAAATATTAGCCTTTTTGGACGTGGTTAGGTGAGGAATCGAGTTGAGATGATCAATACATAATTGAATGAATTCGAAACTCAAGTTATTGCTTTAATTTTGATGCTCAAATTTTATTTGATTGTATATTTGAATCATTTGAAAACTTAAATTTAATTAATCAAATACTTGAATAGATTCAATTCGAATTATTAGATAAATTCATAATTAATAGTAAAATATTAAATATATATTAAAAAATTATCACCATAATATTTTAATCTAGTAAAGCTTTAGAAAAATAGTTAAAATTTAGAGTGAACTTTGGAAGTCAATAATTTTTTAAACAAAAACTTTATAAGAAATTTGCTTCAACTTATTTGTTTATATTGATCGAAAATCACTATCCTAACATATTTTATTGGGCTTTTGTTACTTATTATTTATAATAACAAATTTGTAAGTACAATAATTGCATGCAGGATTTAAAATTCACAAGTAAATTTATTTTATTATTATCTCTTATACTTATATCGAACAACAAAAAAATTTAAATTAAAACTTCTTTAAAAAAAAAAAATAGTAAAGCGGAATCGAGCGGGAGCAAAATTCAACGGCCTAAAACGGTCACCTAACCGGTTTTCCCGGCAAATTTCCCTCTCTCTTTTGGCAACTCTCTCTTTCTTCTTTCTGCCTTCTCCAATCTATCAATCTTTTCTTCTTCTTTTTCTCATTTCCATGCTTTCTCCGCCTAATTTCTCTCGCTAATAATTAAGGTGCGAATTTTCATTTATCCCTTCTTGTTTGTTTCCTCGGAATTTATTGTTTATTCCTCAAATTGCCTAATAGATGTAACAAGCTTGAACTGAGAATCATTATGTTGTTTTCTATATGAACGATTGCATCTCTAATGAGTTGGGATTCTGATTCTCGTTGGATGAAGGCGGGGTAGATTTTCTTTTTGTGGAGAAAATGGGGAATAGGAAGGTCAATAAGGAAGATGAAAAAATCGAGAGGACGATTCGGGCTCTTCTCAAGCTTCCCGAGAATAAAAGATGCATCAATTGCAATCTTTTGGTATGCTTTTCCTTTGTCCCTTCTATATTTTTTTTTTTGAATGCAAAGAGTCTTATATTAATAAGAAAAATACAATGTTTGAAGATTTGAAAAATAGTATTATAATGATACTGGGAATCAGAAGTAAGAAGATGCATCCAGAGGTTGACTAATTCCAGATTTAGCTGATCCATTAGCAATGGAGTTTTGTTCTCTTGGGACATGGGAGATGTAAGCAAGTTTTATTTTTGATATGAGTTGCTAGATATGATTGGAGAATTCTTTTCATGCATCAAGGAACTCTGGAGAAGAAAAATACAAATTTTGAAGGATCGAAAAGTAATACAATAATGATACCAAGAATCAGAAGTAAGAAGATATATCTAGAGGCTGACGAAATTCAGATTTAGTTAATCCATCAACAATGGAGTTTTGTTCTCTCGAGATATGGGAGATTTAAGTAAATTTTATTTTTGATATTAGATACTGGATATAAGCGGAGAATTTCTTCTGTGCCAAGGAACTTTGGGTGGTTCATTAGTCCATTGAACAACATTAGTAGAGTCACTTAGATATTTTATTTGTTATATAATATATATATATTTCAAGTTTCATGGTTTTTATGTATGGAACCATCAAAAGCATTAGACTTTCATTTCCATTGCTCTAATTTTCTCTAAAATTCTCGTTGATAGCTTTAAAACATGAATGGAAAAATTAATTCTTTCTTCTCTGCAGGGTCCCCAATATGTTTGTACCACTTTCTTGACTTTTGTTTGCACTACCTGTAGTGGAATACAGTAAGTTGAAGCATATGTTCCTGCCTCTGTTGCCTTATCTTGAGTTTCTTTGCTAAATTTTCCCTTCTGATCCCAATAGAATGAGGGTTCTGTTCATATTTGAACATTAGCATTATTTAAACTATTTCAGTAGGGAATTCACTCATAGGGTGAAATCGGTATCAATGGCTAAATTTACTGAAGAAGAAGTGGTTGCTCTTCAAGCAGGAGGAAATGAGGTCTGTATGAATAGTCAACAGTGATATGGTTGCGTTTAGTTTTTTATTGTCTAACCTGTTTCTCTGTCCTCCTTTTTTGTTTGGTTGCTGCTGCAGCGGGCAAGACAAATTTACTTCAAAGCATGGGATCCTAAACGTCATTCTTTACCCGATAGCAGGTTATCAAGCATCTTTCTTTTTCAGTTTTTTGATGCTCCATTAGGAATGTTTCCTGATTCACATATGTTTGCTTTCAGTAATCTTCATAGGCTCCGAGATTTCATCAAGCATGTCTATGTGGATAGGAAATACACTGGTGAGAGGGATGACAGGCTTCCGAGTCTGAGATTGGTAATCTTCCGTTAACATATATACACACACATTTTTCATTATCATTATTATTCAAAGCCTTAGTTTCAATCTCGGGTAAATTATAAGAATCAATATATGAACTTATGTTAAATCATTGTCATAAATGTGTAGGGAATGCTTCATTTTAATTGGTTCATTTCATTGAGTAAGATGGGTTTTAGAGTTAGTTATTCTAACTTATCACCAAACCTTTTCCTTTATTCGAGTTTGAAAAAGGTTGCCTTGTCATTTAAAGGAGTTAACATATATATATACATATATATATATATATATATATATATATATATATATATATATATATATATATATATGAGTTAACATATATATATATATATATATATGTATATATATGGTGCCTTTATAGTTGTTATCATTGCTTCTTCTATTTACTCTTTTTTGCCAATATTTATCAGCATTTAATTTCAAAAATGGCTAGCTCGACAAGTCTGGGTCTGGGTCCTCTGGACACATAATTGTTTACTTCTAATATAGTCAACACAGTTTTGGGTGCTCTCACAGTCAAATGCCACTCCAATGTTTTATAGATTCCTGTGCAAATTATACAGGGACACAGGGTGGGTTCCTTTGAAAGCAAGAAGGTCAGTGTTTTTAGTGGTAGATCCAAAAGTCCGCTTGACGAAGATAGACATGAATGGCGTGCTAATGAAGGATCTACTCCTGCTGGAAGAATTGATGCTGTAAGGGGTTTCTATAACGAGACAAGAAGTCCTCGATATCTTCAAGAAAATTCAAGATATGGAGGTTCCCTTAGAAGCCCTCGGTGCATCGAGATTGTTGATCAGAGGGTCCGATGTGATGGTCCCGGAAGTGCAAGGCGACAAGATAACCACAGCTTCCCACGAAGAGAACCTGTGACACGAAGCAGGTCATCTGACCAACAAATAGATAGGTCTGCTTCTCCAGTGGTGCGCCCGGGAAATGCTTCTGCCTTACAGGTGGGTGAACATTCAAAAGCAATTGCTGGAAGGGATCCCGATGGTTCTGCTAAAAACCAGGTGTGTTGTTGCTACTTTTCTATTTAAGTATGGCTCTAATGGTGTTCCCTTTTAGAGGGTTGTTTGTTTTTCTTTTATTTTGTTTCTAAGAAACACAACTGGTTTCTTTTACTTAATCAAGTATAATTATGGCTTAGTCTCAGAAGTTCAGAACAAGCAAGTGCACCATATGAATCTGCAGAAGGTGTAGTGAATACTTAGAAACTATGCAAATATGAAATTCCGCATAGGATTTCATGTGAATATTTAAACCATTTATTTAGTATTTGGATGCTTAATACACAGAGTTAGATTTGTGAATGAACTGGTTTCATAGAGAAATTTTCAATTGTGCCCGTGAGAAGCTTTGGATTACTACTTATTAGTTCTGCAGTTTGAATTTTGTTTCATGCTTTTATGAATTTGGCAGCTTACATACTCTATTTTTATATAGCTATTCAGAAAATTACATATCCTGTTATTTTGTCAATTGCAGAAGACTGCATCACCTGGTGGCATGGCATGTTTGATTGATTTCAGTATGGATTCTGAGCCGTCTAATGCTGTGGCATCACCAAATATGCAGCAAGTGACTCCATCAAGTGATAGTGGTAACCAGTCAGATGAACTCTCTTCAAAGGGAAAAGCACCTCCTGCCTCCAATGCAAATTCTTTGGAATTTTTACTATTTGATCTGTCAGCTCCATCTGCTGCACCTGTTGATAATGTGTCTGCAGCACCAGGCACCGCAGGTGCTCCATCAACTGCATCTGGACGGAACATTTCATTAGACAGTGTTTCTTCAGCAACACCTGTAGAACAGCCTTTGTCATTGACAAGTACCAATGGTTCGTTGACAGTTCCACCGGTTATAAATTCCCCACAAAAACCTTCCAATGTGAGCCCTCGTCCATCCATAACTGGTATTAATTGTGACTAGAGTTAAAGATCCTGAGGAGCATGTCTTTCCCATCTTGCAAAAACATCAGTGTTGTGTGTTCTCTGCTTCTGATAATGGCTTTTCTGCACAAGTACTAGAACAGTTGAAGCATTGAATATCCAGGTTATCATTGGAGTTGATTAGAAGTCGGTGGATACTAAATAAACATGAAGAATATACCCCCCGTATTTTAAATAAATGTGTGTAAACTCCATTTCACTAGCTAACCCTTTTGCTTTGTGTCGTAGTTGCAGCCTGGTACTTCATCTCCGATGCATAATGCTCAACAATCTTCCAATGTATCGAATCAACAGTCACCTAAAACCACCTCAAAATCATCTGAAGAAACAATTTTTGAAGTTGGAATGCAGCCTCTTTCAACAGAAACAAAGTCTAGTGGAAGACAGGAACTTCCAGAGGTGATGATTTTGTCTTCAACTGTCTCAGATATTTATGAATTCTCTTTACAGGATATGCCGTGTCTCTGCAGGATCTCTTTACTGCAAGCTATGTATCAGCCCCTGCTGCAGTTCCCAGTTGGGAAAATGGTCTACCATATGGAACGGGATTTGGCTTGCAGTCTTATCCCAATGCAATGGTATCTTCTGCTTTAGGAATTTTGAATTCTGTAGCTTCTATGTTAATTATTGCTTGATATTTGGAGATGTTAATTATATGTATATAATTTAACAGCATGCAGCAGCATTTCCAAGCACTGCAAAGGCAAATCCGTTTGATCTTAACAGTGATACAACTCCAGCGCAAGCCCTACCAGTAGGCAACATCATACAAGTTTATTGCACACCTTTATCTCTGCTTTTTACTCCTAAACTTTTAAAAATAGTAGTTGCATCTGTTCCACTTTTCTACTTCTAGTTACCTTAAAGTTTTATCATTTCAGTTGATGATTATCATTTTATGAATACCACAATAGTTTTATGTAATTAAAGCTTTTTGATTGAAGGTTTCAAGAGTTCTTATTCTTGTTCTGATACACTGACATTGCTTTCATTTCTCTAAAAGTATTAATATCTTTTTTAATCTGAGTGCACTTGCTCTAACCTTCAAATGTTCATACGTTAATTGCTATTTGTTCTGTAGTTTGCACCAATGGCATCTTTTTTAGGAGGCAGCCCTAGTGTCCAAGATCCTATTGGCATGTCTCATACACCCAGTTTTGATGCCCATGCTTCAGAAATGGCATCTCATTCATCGTACCTTGCATCTCTGAGGCCTCCAGAGTCACCTTTCACTTCGGCTATGCCTTCTAGTAAGTTCACTTCTCTTCTAATTATGCTAAATTTTCATACTAATATGTTTTTTCTTACTCTTATGATGAGTTTATATCTTAGGTGCATACATGGGAGATATATCACACATTGCTTTACCATCTTCCAGGTGACATTTCATTCTGGCTGTCTTCTGTAATCTGCATGTATCACATAGTCTTAATGCAGAATGTTAAAAGTATGGCAATGTAAATAAAATATAGGGATACTTTCACATAACTGAATAAGAAAAATGGCAAACCCCGTGCACAAAGCTTCCACATTGTGGGTTTGGAGAGAGTCATATATACGTAGTCTTCTCTCCGCATTCACGGAGAGGCTGTTTTCGTGACTTGAACCTGTGACCTTTAGGTCACAAATGCTTTGCTGGCATACGGGTAGTGTGTTCCTTCAGCTAGCATCCATGTTAAGGTCTAAAAGTTGGATGATACTTTCACGCACCTGGATATGATTTTTCCAGTTAAAGAGAAATGTTGTCAAGATTTTGTATTCTTCATTGCAGACCACAAGGAATTGATGGCTCCGGCAGTGATGAGTTTATTTCAGGCTCCTTAAGCACTGCTCAGAAACCTACAACTGGACACTCAGCATCCAATCCTCCAAACTCTTCTTCTACAATGGGAGCAAATTTATTTTGATGAAGGAAAGGAAAATATACTTGGTCCTACTCTTGATTTTTGCTTTGAGCCTCCAAAATCTCAAAGCATATCTCTGGCTCTTTTTCTGGTTGAAAAATCGAAAGAAAGAAAGCTGCATGGCTGATGATGTTTTCTGACTTCTGTATCTTTGACTGAGAGAATTACAGTATGAAAGATGATCTGGAACAAAGCATGAAATTGGCCATTCTGGACCAAGATACATTCTCAAGACGATGGAGTCCTTTCTGTAAATTTCTCATTGCCATTACTTCTTTTCTTTCTTCCTGCTTGGTTTAATCACTTTCATTGTCTTTTTCTTTTAAGTGGTTATAGTTATGCAATTTCTTATGAACTGTAGTCATCTTTTGTATACATACACTATTATACTGACTGTAATGCTGTAAGAGATTATTGCTGACTTACAAAAAACAATGGTGTACTTGTTCTTAAAGAAAACAGGCAATGTGTGCTTACGGCTTAGATTGACTTTGACATAATGAACAACAGGGGTAGGAAGGATGTATGCTTGCATTGACTTTGGCATGATGAACAATCAAGGGTAGAAAGGATCTCTGCTTGCGTTGACTTCCCATGATGAACAATAGGGATAGCAATGCTTGCATTGACTTTGGCACAAATGGTGTAATAGAGACGAGATGATTTAGTATATTCAGCTCGATTCGAATTCGATCGAATTTGGTTGTTGAAGTTTAAACTTGACTCGATAAACTTTCTGAATCGTTTAAACTCAACTTGATAAGTTCAATTTATAAATTTTCAACAATATAATATGAAGTTAAATAATGAAATATTAAAAATTTTCATAAAAAAAATTCAATTAGATTCGCGAACCATTCAAGTTGGATATTAAATACTTGAATTTGTCCCGACTCGTTATTCGAATAATTTAAGCTTAACCTCAACTTAAAAATAAATGAATTGACGTCACCCACCATATAAATTTAGGGTTAGAGAGAAAATGCTGTGCACTGGTTCTTGTTCTATTTTCTCTCCTTTCATGCTTTCATTCAGGGTTTGGATTTAGAAAGCCAAACAAAAAAGGACAAAAAGAGAAGAAAAGCTTGTTAAATGAAATAACATATACTTGTACAATTCTTTCAAGCACTCTTCACAGAAAGCTTAAATGAAAAACATGGAATTGTTATGGGGTTCCAGGCGTCCACACTGTAGAATCTGACTGATATTTGCTGCAGTTGCTTAGCTTAAGAAGCACATGCGCTAACATTCCACAAACAAAGCCAAGTGCTGCACTTGAGCCTACAAGGGAAACAGCTGTGCATATTAACATCACAAAACTCTCTTCCTTTGAATTCATATCTCTGCAAGACATTGCTAGTTCAATCCCCCTGCAAACAGGAGTAAAACACCCAAGAGGCCAACAGGAAACTGGTGCAAAATGGCCACTAATGAAGTTCCTAATACCAAACCCAAGATAGTTTTGGCTGCCCCAAGGATGGCTACACACGCACCACTCCTGCCTCCAAACTTGTACTGCCCGGCTAAGCCACCTGCACCATGGCAGCATGGCATGGCACCAAACCAGCACCCCAACAGGTTCATTAGCCCGACAGTGATCGAAAGTGAGGTAGCTGAGAATTCCCTTCCTGGAAAAAGATCTGATGACAACTTGCAGACTGCAATCACTGAGTTTAGTAATGATAAAGGCAGTTGTGGAATCGTTCCCTTGATAAACCCTTCCTTCCATGCTTGACTATTTATTCGCACCACCTTCAAGGAAGACGGTCCAAATTTAATGTCATTCACCAGTTTGGGCCTTCGTATGAATTCCAAAATCACACCTAACAAGAAAATGATGAAAGCTGAAGGAATGGTAGCCATGATTTTCCTGATTCTTTTTCTTCTCATATTTCTTTCTTCCTCAAGATTAGCTTCTCTTTCATTTCTTTCTTTGCCTGCACCATTAACAACAATTATGAAACAAGCACAAACAATAGCCAAAACCAATCCATCCAATCCCAGCCAATGCCTATTCCCTTTAGATTTTGACTTGGAAAAATCCTGAACCTTTCTAATGTACTTAACAGCAGTCATAGCAAATGATAACCCTTGTGAAAGCTGAATTCCTCTAACAACAGACAGAGGTATCAGTTTATACACCAGCTGCATCAACCCTGTAGCACCCAAAACCAGCAAAACTGCACCAGTACAAATTCCGGCTGCCATGATTTCCGGGATGTTAAAATCCGAACCATTAGATATAGCCACTGCTGCAATCGACTTCATGGGTTGGACAGGCATTGGAACACCATATATGGCGCCAGTGACAATGTTGTAGACACCAGTGAATATTAGTGTGGTGCCCAAGTCAAGGTCCTTGGCAAGTGTCAAGGCCAATACAATGGGAATATATGTGCCTAAGTCTCCCATGGCACCATTCAATTCTGCCCATTTGGATTGAAAAACCAAATTGGTTTTCAGTTTATGAACTATGTTGGTTGGTGAAGGAGAGAGGTGGGGTTGTTGGGTGGTGTTTCAGGGGTTCGTTGAGTTTCAGACTCCATGGCTGTGGCTTTGAAGTATAGTAGTATACCAGTGATGAGACAACGAAAATGGAATACTGATCTTGGAACCCTAAACCCGCATATATATATATATATATATATATATATATATATATATATATATATATATATATATATGTAGGCGACAGCTTGCTAGTGAAGGGAGATTTTGACCGTTCTTTTGGTTCACGAGAAGCCGTCAGTGCATTAAGAATGTGTGCCGCTATTAGTGCTGTGAAGCATCTTCTAATACCCACCCTAGAAACCAGAACAAGTTCTTGTGGGGTGACTCAAAAGTCAAATAATACTATATGGATAAGTCTAACTTTGTTTAGGCCCTGGTTGGATTTAAATCGGTTGTGTGTGTGGAGTGATAAGATTTTTTATTGTTATCATATTTATAATTTTTTTATTTTATATTTTTTAATTTTAATATAATATTTTTAATAATTATTTTATTATTTATCTCAATGTTACAATTACAATTAA
This sequence comes from Firmiana major, assembly GCA_033439115.1. NCBI lineage: Eukaryota > Viridiplantae > Streptophyta > Magnoliopsida > Malvales > Malvaceae > Firmiana > Firmiana major. The sequence goes on along the minus strand of CM065900.1, from coordinate 79,345,397 downwards.
ATTAAAATTCAACGTTATTCGATACTAATAGTATTGAAATCAATCTTTTTTTTTAATCTAAATTTACTTTTAACCAATAATATTTTTGAGAATTAAAGAAAAGTTATGACATATATAGTAAAATTTGAATTTGATATTGAACGGTTTTAATTCTTTAAATTTTATATTTAATTATAAAAAAATATTTATTTCCCTGTAATAGCATAACAAAAAAAAAAAAAAACTTGAGAACCCGTTTGAAGAAGTAAGAACATGAAAGATACAAACTCACTTTTAACGATTGAAAGTGAATATGAAGCAATTCTATTCTTGAGAATTTCCCTTTAAGCCTCACAGCTTGTAACTCTACAGCAATATTCGAGCATATATATTCAGATGAGGTCGAAATCTCACTAATTATTGATCTGATTCTCATCTTATTGACCCTGAAACACTTAGATTTTGAATTGAGGCATCATCTGTGTTCAATTTGACGAAGCCTCCGATTAGCGCAATCCAAGGAACCACTACTTCTTCTTCGGTAACATCATGGACATAGCATATACCTTATCTACTTCTTCTGCACCCATTAAAACATAATCAATCCTTCTTTTAGTTTTCATGTCTAAATTTATATCTGTATTAAAAACAAGTTTACAAAACTAAACATCAGTACAACTTATTTCGATATTTAAATTAATAAAAATACATTATGAGAAACCAACGTATAACTTTAATAATATTATGTATGTAAAATCCTATTTAAAATTGAAAAATAAAAAATTACATTATACATTAAATAAGATATTTTTAATGTGCTTACGAGCCATAAATCATAGCTTATATAATAAGTAGAAAAAACTTTTGTAATTACGAGTTATGTTAATTGTGATGGATGATGTAATTAATTTCGATGAGATTAAAAAAATAAATTATTAAAAATATTTTTTAATAAAATAATAAAAAAATTAAAAAGAGAAAACAAATAAGTAATTTTCTCCTTCAAAATTTTTTTCTTTTTCTTAATCTATCGAACTACTCGCATAGAGAGTTTAGTATAATTCAAACTGACCCTTAATTTACTCTGCCATCCTCTAATCTTTGCCTAAACCCTGTCTGTCTTTGATACTTGCAGACATTGATTTCTTCTCCTTCACTATCATCAAAGGAAGTCCAAAATTCTTATCATTCTTCAGCAGCGTCTTGATACCTAACGTTCGCATAATATCCTTCGCTAATCTCGTAGGAATTAATGTTCGGACTGAAGTGAAGAGTCGACTTTGTCATGTTAACTTGCTGACAAGAAAGTTCTTCCTAGCAATTTGGAAGATTCATCAGACTGGCAGAATCTAATAAGAAGCTCTAAAGAACTTGATGATTGGGAAGGAAATTAAAAGAAGAAAGAAAAACCTAGTGTCACACCTGTGTACTGTAAATTCTATAAAAATTATTTATATTTAAATTCAAATTTTACATTATATCACAAATTTTTTAATTATTTAATCAAAAAGTTAATGATAAATAATGTATTAGTAACTAAAAAATTTTCAATCTATTATATAATGGGAAAGTCTTAGTGAGATAAAATTAGTTTAAACCAAAATCAAAAGAGTTTTTCATTTAGCATTAGTTTTGTAATAATAAATTTCAGGTAATACTATATAGAACTATTATGTTAAGTTTTTTTATTTGGCTTTTTTTTTTTAAAATGTTATTTGCAAACAAAAAATGGTTTTTTTTTTTCAATTAAAATTTTTGCTACTGAAATAAAAAATAAAAGAAATAATTTAGATATTAGAACACAGTTCCCGGTGACCCGGAGACAGAAGCCCCACCTCGATACAAACAAAAAGGACAGATTACATTCAACCGGAAAAAAAGATCCTTTCCTTAACTGTTGTAATAATCTCTCTCTTAATCACTCTCCGAGGTAAAGTTTTCAAATTTGACAACCAGCTTTTCTGTTTTTGTTTGGGTTTATTTTTTCTTCCTGATTCTGTTTTCTCATCTTCTTTTTCTTGAAGTTTCCGTTTTTTAGTCATTTTATTGGTTTTTATCTCGTGGGTTCTTTGAATTTTGCCTTTGGGTGTCAGAACAGAGGCATTTTCTTGGTGGGTTTTTTTTTTTTTTTGTGAAAGAAAGTTTTCCTTTTTGTTATTTCTCTCATGGATCAAGTTAATGTTTCAAATGCTTGAACTTTGGTTTCTAATATATGGTTTTTTGGCTGAATTTAGTGAAAGAAAAGTAAAAAAATTTAAAACTTGGGTCGTTTCAACAAGTAGAGGAAGCATGAAGGGCCATGAATCAAAGGTAATTGCTTAATTTCTTACTCAAGCATTGCTCTTATGTTACCATTGTTTACTAGCATTGTATTACAAAGCCCTTTTCTTTTTAATTTTTAACTCCGTTTTTTGTCGTGAATTATATCTTATAATAAGTAGTTTAGTTTCTGACTGTAACCTGCGTATGCCATTCCATGTGGACACATTTCTACCCATGTTATCGAATTGAAAGGAAGTAATGATTTTCTTCTTCTGACTTTAATTTGATATCAAGCTTCCAACTTGAGATGTTATCCAAAATAAAATTTGAAGGAAAGTGTGTTTTGAGGTAACACGTACACTACTTTTTAACTAAATAAGATGTTCAAGTAGAAGGATTCGTAATTATTAATTGGATGAGCAATATAGTTAGTAATATTTCAGCTTACTTTGTGAACCATTAGAAGACGATGAGTAGGATTATTGGATATTGATATTCTGCCTTTCATTTGTTAGAGTCTTGAATTCATGCTTTTCCTTGCATTAACTTTTTAGTTGTTCATATATATTATTTAGATGCCAAGAATGGAGGATATTCTTAACCTTCCAGTGCAAGATCCTGCTTGCTCAGAGTTCTCTGCTGCTCACATAACATGGGTAAAAGTAGAAGGTGGTCGCCAAGGTGGTGATGATATTGCTCTAATCCCCTTTGCTAGAGTAGATGATTTTGTAAAAGGAGAGTCTTCAAATGCAGAATGTCCTGCTAGCTTCCGCATTGAGTCAAGGAGGAAGAGATCGGAAGGAAGTATCAGCAAACCAAGGGTTGACGGATATCTTGAGTATACACTGTATGTTGCAAATTGAACTCCATTTAATAAACAAGACTGCTTGATGTTGTGTTTCTTTGAAAATAACTTTCTGATAAGAGCTACGTAAGTATAATGTGCTTCTCTTTTTCAGTTTCCTGGCTGTCGTTAATGTAAATTATTTGTTGTTTAAGTAATTTTCAGCCTAGATGGTTGCACTTCGTGCAACCTATTAATTATGTACGTTATTCTTTTTTCTCTTTAAAATTCTTTGTCCAATCAAAACCCTTGAATTGTTTTTATGACAATAGTTCTTGAAATTAGTCTTCCCATTTTCATCATAATAGATAGCAGATGTTGTGCAAAACAAGCTCTTATCTCAACATGATATTTTTTTTTCATAATCTTTGTCTTTTATAGGCTATCCATAAAAAATTGTGAATATTTTCTCTAAAGGCTACAGCCTTATCATGTTGCCAAACTTTTAGCAGGAAAATTATTTTCAGTGTATTGTGTTTTATATGTGCATGTGTTGGTGGGTGGGTGTCTGTGTGAGTGTTTGATCATCCATACCTTTTCTTGCAATACTTCTTGTTTTTATGATAATAGCCCATTTTTATGCACATTAAGCAACATTAGAAGCTAGTCTGGTGATTTTGCAGATATTGGTGTTCTTATGGTCCTGAAGATTACCGTGATAGTGAGTCCGGTCTTGGGGATGTCTCGAATTTCAAACCTGCAACAGGGAAGGGAAGCAGGCCAGGGAGACGCCACATGATGAGAGGTTGCCTTTGCCACTTTACTGTAAAACGATTGTACACACATCCCCTCCTTGCCCTTATAATTTATAATCAAAGAAAACATGTAGACAAAACTGGGGCCCCTTGTCATGGGATGCTTGATCAGGATGCTCTGGGGACAAGAGCTATGTATGCTCCAAGAATCTCTGAAGAATTACGCCATAAGGTGATGTCTATGCTTTATGTGGGAATATCTTTGGACAACATAATTCAGCATCATATGGAGGTGGTCCAAGGGCATGGTGGCCCACACAACCGAGATGATTTGCTCTCACGAAATGATGTTCGTAACATTGAAAGAGTTATTCGTAATACGTCACATGAACTTCATATTGATGATGAATGCAGTGTAAAGATATGGGTACAAAGGCATCAAAAGCAAGTTTTTTACTTCCAAGAGGCTTCTAGTTCAGAATCATTTATTTTGGGGATACAGACAGATTGGCAGCTGCAACAGATGCTTCGCTATGGACATAATGGTTCTATAGCTTCTCATTCTACCTTTGGCTCAAAGAAACTCAAGGTGCGCTTTTGTTTATGCACATATGCATATGTGTGCATTTAAAGAGAATGATTCAAGCTGTTTGCTAGTATGAAACAGAAGTGAAATTTAAAGAATGAAAATAAGAGAAAGATCATGGCCTCACAGGATCTCCTTATGCTCTACATCTAGGATTCTGGTTGTTTGACACAATTCCAAATATAACATAACAGCTGTTAAAATTATCATAAGCTTGTTCTCTATTTATTGAAAGTTTTTTCATGCCTATTCATAGAGTTCTAGTAATCTTATCTTACAAGGACTTGGTATTTAAAATATTACTATGAAATTGACTTAAAATTACTTCTAAAACATAAAAAAAACCCAATATATACATGGGAAAGCTTAAGATTCTATACTTGATATCTGTAATTCCTAGAAATTACCAGAATACTTGACAGTTGAAACTGGGGAAAACACCAAAGAAAACAAAATCAATTATTTTCAATCCTAAAGATATACAATAATAGATATACTAACAACATTAGCGTATACAAGGTGCTAAATATGTGCAATATCGGGTAAAGATAAAGATTTCTTACTTTGTTGCGCTGTTTTTGTTTCCTTTTCTTTTGAGCATAAATTATTTCAAATATATCAGTTGGAAACTGGTCAGGATAGACATGTTATCTTGGAATCCATTGTTGCTTAAACTTAAGGCTGCATGGATACTGGTGTTATCACATGTATATTCAACTCTATGTTCTTTATCTTTACCATAGTTTGAAATGATTAAGACCTTATACTCAATGAATATTCCCTGCATTTACAGTATCCCCTATCCACTTTACTCGTCTTTGACTCATCCCAAAATGCAATTCCTGTTGCTTGGGTGATTGCCTCCTCTTTGGCTGGTCAAGATATTAAATGGATGGGTTCCCTTGCTGAAAGAATCCGGACAAAGGACCCTAGATGGAGACTCAATGCCTTTTTGGTAGATGATCCTTCTTTTGAGATTTCAGTCATAAGGTCAATGTCGATAAGATGTTTCTAGTTTATTTGCATAATTTTGATTTTATAAAAGGAATGTGAAATCTAAGTTGTTTATCTGCAGAGATGCTTTCCAGTGCCGGGTTCTGTTGTCTGTCTGGCATGTTCGCCGTGCTTGGATAAGAAGTCTTTTAAAGAAGTGCTGCAACATTGATGTGCAACGAGAGATGTTTAAGCACTTGGGCTGGATATTATATTCTTCAAGAAGTGGACCAAATGCGATGGATGCAGTTGAAGAATTCCTGGAAATATTTGTTGATCAATCTGCTTTTATGGATTATTTCAAGAGCCGATGGTCACCATACATAGGTGAGTTTCCATTGGTTGTTGGCCTTTAATTTAGTCAATAACAAATCTCTGTTCTGCAGCTTATATAATCTCGAACTATGTTGCTTATAGGAATATTGTAGTAACACTAATTAATTGTAGCTGTCTTTCATTGTTGACAACTATAATGTTTTGTGTTGTTATGTCAAATTTCAGACTTAACATGCTCTTTTGTCTTGCAGAGTCATGGGTTAGTGGCATAAGGTCACTTCCTGTTGCTGGTCCAGAGCCCCATGCTGCCATTGAATCTTATCACAGGAGACTGAAGTACAAGCTTTTTAATGAGCAACATGCTAACTTCTGGCCTAGAATTGACTGGCTAATCCATACTTTGAGTACTGAATTTCACTCTTTATATTGGTTAGATCAATACACAGTAGAAACAGGATATCTTCCAAATGTTAGAGACGGACCTTTCTCAACCAATGCTTGGTATGAGGCGCTACACATACCAGATGTTGATGTCATATTGGATGAGCAGAATCTCCAGCTTGCAAAGGTTATCTCTCAAACAGACAGAAACCTGGCTTATACAATTTGGAATCCCGGTTCAGAATTTTCCCTCTGTGATTGCCGTTGGTCAAGTCTGGGAAATCTCTGTAAACATGTCATCAAGGTGGCTATGATATGTAAAAACAGGCAGGTTGCAAGGCCATTATTGGCAGCTCAAGTTTATAGGCAGACCTTGCTTAGTCTTCTGCATAATCCTCCAGATGATCCTGTAGTCCTTGATCATGCTATTTTATCTGCAACTCGCTTGCAACAGGATATCAAAGGATTGGAAGACTTATCTAACAGTGGGCTACTTCAGCAATTGCCTCCTGAAATTAACTCTCAAATGGCAGATAACACTCTCTTTTTTGCACGTCCTCATTGATTAGACCGTCTAAAAAGCAAATTAATGAAACCAACACTCTGAAGTTATAAGTCATCTTCTGAGTATCTAGCTTCTGATTGAATCAATGCGTATAACCATGCCTGGAAAAGCCATATAAAGTTCTAAATCCATGGAATCTAAACTCCACTTACTTGAGGTACGTTGTATTTTCTTATGCTTGATATTGCTTTTGTTCTTTCTAGTTTATTTTTTTCTGCCTTTCCTTAAGAAAAGGGTGGGAGGAGGTAGAAGGGGAGAACCTGATTTAGCCAACTTCCACGTTATAGCTCGTTAAGCATTCTTTCATCTGGACAAGTTTTTAGCTGTCAGCTGCCAAAGTCAATATTGTTATCTGTTCTTCCCACAGTAGGTATTTCCCCTTTGCATTTTCCCAACTTTTCTGCTAAAAGTGAACTTACTTTCACTCTACCCACACTGCAGTGAACATAACATGGAGGATTCTTGGTGAAATATGTTTATTTTGGAAATTGACTGGGCTTTCTCACTATAACGACTAGTCTTCTACTGAAGTTGCCCCAACAAATAGTATGTCTCAGGCACTGGAATCTTTTATAGTGGATTTGATCAGAGAAGCATATGAAAACCTCAAAGGTATAGTAGAGCAGCTTTCTCAAGTGTAATATGACAAACTTGTCATGGTAAGGAATTGTTTTCCCGGAAAAAAATCTTTTCCCAAGTGATCCTGATTTATTTTCATTTTCATTTTCTGTCTGTTGGTTCATGACAACTGTAAAATTCCAGCAAAACAAAATGAGAGTTTTATCTCCAAACTTAAAATAACTTTTTGTCCACTGATTTGATATGAAAATTTTTCAAAGTGACCGGGATGATAGTAAACTTATGTGTTTGAGTTAATCTGAGCATATATATATAAGCTGAAGTTGCTGGTAGAACTATGTTCCATTGAGACTGAATATTTCTTATGCTTTTGTTAACAGTAAGGGCCAGGGTCTCATTCATTGAAACCCAAGGTCAGGGTATTTTGTATTATTGTATCAAATTTATAGTATTTGAATGCATGCATTAATTTTTAGAATTTCTTTTGCTGTATTTCCATATCTCAGCCATTTGGGAGTGGAGACCACTATTTTGTCACGCTAAAGTCGATTCTGCAGATGACCGAGCAAGATCTTAGAGTTGGATTAGAATAGAATTACTTGAAGAGTAAGTCGTAGTGAGCATGACTATAAAAGTCTTGAATTTGAAATTGAACTCTGTTGTAACCCAATGTGATCATACTTGCTTAGATCATGAAATGCTTTATAAGTCAGGATTAAACCATGTAATTTGATATCATTTAACAATGATCCATCTTTGTAAGTCGGATTAAACCACGTAATTATTCCATCATTCATTCCTCGCTGGGCAATTAGTGCCATGGTAAGCGATATTTGATACCTTCCACAGGATTTAAGTATGTTATTTTCTCACATGTTTCATGGTGTTGGGTTTTTGTCCTCTCGAGGACTTGTTTTGTTTAATTCTTGCTGACATTAATGACAGATTGTAATTGTTTTGGGGCAGCTTAATGCCCTTTGTGCTGAAAAAAACACGATCCATCTTAGGGTTGCTTATTTTTGCTGCAATGTTTTTAACCAGGTACCCAACTATGCGAATACACAGGATAATCAGGGGATTTTTACACCAAAGAATGAAGCGCATGGCACATGGATTTTAACCATCTATGAATCTTGTTGCACATAATTACGATGCTGGTCTTCATATTTATAGACGGTCAAGAAACAAAATTTGGCCATTCCAGTAGTTATATGACACATGTTCTCAAACATGTGCAGATGCATTCACATTCATGCTTGTACACAATTGAATACAAGCACTTGCTGATTAGTTATTACTAGGCAAATAAGCACTTACATTCATGCAAACTTGGAGTTATCAGTTTAATATAATCCTTTTTCTCTATCTAGTAAGTATCATTTAGCCTGTATCAGCTCTTCTTCTTCTTCTTCTTCTTCTTCTTCTTTTTTGGCATAATCGTGCTGAAATTCGTGGCAGAAGGGCTTGTTATATCTTGCTGTGGTGGTAGATAGTACTGTCAGTGAAGTTCATGTATTGTCTTTATTGAGTTCTACTTTGCAGGCCCTATCTTATGCTTTATTGCTCTCTCGGATGACCATAAACCTTAGACGACTCAACGACTGTGTACTCAGAGAGAGCAACAAAACATAAGATAAAGCCTTGCAATACAAGTACGATAGAACTCAATAAAGACATTACCTGGATTTCACTAAAAGCAAGATATAATTAACCCTAATACCATGACTTTCCGCCCCATTATGTGGAAAAAAAAAAGTAGCAGAGACAAAGCCACAACCGCTTAATCTCCCTTCGGGCTTCAGCTAAACATGCTAGAATCAGAAACAAAGAGACAAAGCGGTGTTAAAGATGCTGCTGCCTTCTGAATCTGCCGGTTGCAACAGTTCAAACCATCATAGCTAATAAATCTATCTTTATAATCACATTTTCCTGCAATCTACTCTCTTTATATCCTGCATCTTATTAACAATAACAAGACAGAAAACATAAACAATCTTTGAAAGAGAACATTTTCCTCTCATCTCTCTTCCCAACCGCTACTTTCTTCAATTTTTAGTTTGACAAAAATCATTTCCTTGACAACTGCAATGACATGATCATATTCTTTTCGTCTGGCCTCTCATGTCTTCTTCTTTGCTTGTTAGGGAGGAGTCAGCGGCAACTAACGCATAAAACATGTGCCTCAGTTTTTTGGGGCTCTCTCAAGAATACGGTGCAAGGAGAAAATCTGTCAAAATGAATTAGTAGAATGGTGGTGGTGGTGGAGAGGCATAGTCTACCCCATTAATTGGTGGCAATGGACCATCGTATATGGGACTTGGCGCTGGTAAAGAGGGTTGAACTGCACTTGGAGGTGGAGGTGGTTGTAATTGCCAACATGGTGGCGGAGATGGAGGTGGAGTTAGTGGTGGCGGAGATGGAGGTGGAGTTGGTGGTGGATTTGATGGGGGTGGTGGAGAGTATATAGGCGGTGGTGGTGGAGAGTATGAAGATGGTGGGGGCAACAGTGGCGGTGGTGAATTAATTGGAGGTGGAGGAGGTGATTGTCGGGGTGGAGGTGGTGAAATGAAGTATGTTGGAGGGGTTGGTGAATAAAGTGGAGGTGGTGGTGGAGAATTCAATGGAGGCGGTGGAGGAGAGTGAATACAGGGTATTGGCGGAGGAGGTGGTGGTAGTGCTGGTGGTGAAGGTGGTGGTAGAAGAGGCTTTGGAGGAATTTCCTGATGGCATTTAAAGACGCAACAATCTATAGGCCTAGAAAGAAACATTTTACATTGTAATCTTGATCTCTGATCTGGCCTGCCTCTCAAACAATTCCTTCTATCATCAGATTCCTCCAAATCCAAGCACCCTGGACGCTCCCCGGTGAAAAAGTTGTAAGCAAAACTAAAGTTCTTTAAGTTCGGCAATGAGCATACACTCTCAGGAGTAGTCCCTGACAACATATTGTGCCCCACATGTAGTTGTTCTAAGCTCTCCATTTCTCCAATCGATTCAGGCAATTCACCCATGAGTTTATTATAGCTCACATCAAAAATTGTCAAATTTTTCAACAAGCTAATCTCTTTTGGCAAGCATGAATGCAATCCATTGTTCATCAGAATCACTTCATTTAGAGTCTTTGACATGTTACCTAGGCTCCTAGGCAGGCATCCATGGAACTTATTGTTGGCTAGAACAATAACCGATACAGGCGAGTTTCCGAGATTATCAGGCAGTTCAAAAGCAAACCTGTTATGGTTTATGAATATGGCATCAAGATCTTTGTCAAAGAGAGCTTTAGGTAGCTTACCTTCAAACTCATTGAACCTAAGATCAAGAAACTTAAGGTTTGGCAACTGAAGAACAACGTGAGGAAACTTCCCTGCAAAGCGATTATTGCTAAGATCAAGCTCGAAAAGAAGCTTCAGTTTCTTGAAACTCCAAGGGACCTTGCCACAGAACCTGTTGGAGTTAATGTGAAACAATGCAATATCTGTGAGGAGTCCTAGCTCTTCCGGGAGCGTCCCGGCAAGGTCCCCGTGATTCAGATCAATGCCAGCAACAGTTTCTACAGAGGGGTCATCCAGAGCCGGGGCACAGAAAACTCCGGTGTAGTTGCACACATCGCATCCCACCCAGTCTGACATCTGGTTCAAAGGATCCGAGATAATGGCTTGCTTCCATGCTTGTAAGGCAATATAGGCACTCCTAAGCCTGGAGTTGTCAAAGGTGAGTAGGGAAGGAACTGACTCAATCTCACCTCCATAAACAACCTGCTCGCTGTAATAAATCAGCTGTTTTTGTTTGTCAAATGAGGCTTGGGATTTTGTCAGCATTCTTCTTGCATGGCTAGAAGTAGAGCTTTTATGAGCAGCAGTGATGGAAATGAGTGTGAAAGTAATGAACAATGCAGGAAGATGACTATATTTTTTCTCCATCAGACACAACTGAGCACGCATGGGAATTTCTGAAAGTCTGTAGATATGCTTTGTTTAGATCTCTGTAAGAACTGGTGAAGGAGATGTTTGGAAACTGAGAAAATGGGGTTGGTTAAATCTCAGAATTTCTTGGAGAAGGCTGGTTGCATGGGAGAAGTAGTAAATGAGTAAAGAGTCTGTCAAACATTTATAGAGCAAAATCACTGCAGAAAAGAGCTTTCATAATTCATACTTAGACTTGGCTTTCCCCTTTGTTTAACAACCGGCTTTGTCTCCTGGTCATGAGTTGATGAGTTCAATCCCACTAAATTTAAGTTGGATTTGACACTCAGGATTTCACTTCTAACGTCTCCACAAATTCATGGTCAATTTGGAAGACTATAGAAACCCTACATCAGAATTTTGATCATATTTCTTACGAGCCAAGAGAAAATTTCTCTGTCCCGACTATTCTGAATGACTTTATAATTATGTAAAGATTTCAATTATGTTAACTAGTTCTTATAAGTAATATAGATTTCAGTAATATTCATAGAACTGGCTAGAGTTGGTCAAGTTGATAAAATGTTTGATTATAGTGAGAAATATTTTGAAAGTTAAAATTTTAAATGCATATGAAAAATGCACCTTTGAAAAGATGTAAATTTTGAAATATTTGCATTAATGAATTGTTATAAATATTAATAGTTATAGAGAAAAATAAAAATATTTGAGATGTTTGGGTGGAAATGTGAGCAAGTGGAGGGTAACATAGTACGAAATTAAATCATGATTTAGTTTTAAAATTTCGCATATTATTTTTTAAAATTGTAAAAGATTATTATTTTATATATTGTCAATAAATTTTTTTAATTTCACATACGAAATTAAAATGATATAATATATTTTATTTTATTTTTTATATATTTTTTAAATGATTAATATTTTATACATTGTCAATAAATTTTTTTATTCAATAAAATAAATTAAAATAATAATATATATTTTATTTTATTTATTTTTTATTTTTTATTTTTTAATGCATATAAAAAAATATTTATTACTATTTCCCCGTTATGAAATCAAAAAATTTGACACCCATATAATAAACCAATTACAAAACTCCTTTTTAATCTCCAGAGTGAGAATATTGGTTTGCTTACACAATGATGTAACAATGAATGTTTAAATAATTAGATTAAACCCTTAATCTGCCACGTGGAACTTTCGTCTCGGCAACACGTGTCAAATTTTTATAAGTGGTTTAAATATTTTAAAGTATCAGCCTTCGTACAAGATTGGAATCCCACATATTTAGGGAGGATAAGCGTTGGAAGATTTTTAAAGTAATAAATAAATTACGTGACAGATCATTCTTTGTCTTCACATAATAATATCGTAATAATCTCTCCCACACGCATCCTTAGCCTAACTGATATACACGTGTAGTAAATGTAAAACCTTAGCCAGATTCTTCAACACGTGTCCTCACTCGTATGCAATCACGTTATATCCTGACCGTTCATTTTCCCTCAGGAAAATAAATTGTTTTCCTTCCATAAATGTGGACCGATATTTAGTCGCACACTCCATCCTACGGTCAAACACCTAATAAGGAAGGTGCACGTTTTATAAATGGTTGTGTTTGCGGCGGATAGTTACTCTTTCAAGTTCTGAAACTGAATTGAGATATTTGGAAGTAAGGAGAGGGTGAATACGTCATTTTGACGTGTAAATTGCCAACTATCGACAGCTTCAAAGACCGAAACCAGTACGCTAACAGCTTTCGCTTCCAAAATTTCGAAGTCTCGAGAAATCGAAGAAACAGATCTTCACTCCTCTTTGAACAGCTATAAATAAGCTGTGCTTTGATCAGGAATTTTCCACAGTCACGTTTTTAACCTTTATTTCTTTTTCTGTTATAACAAAGAAAATAAATTAAAAGGCTCGTTTTGAGAAATTGAAAACATATATTTGCGATATCGGACGGTCTCATAGCGATCACGCCGTTGTTCTTATTCAGATCGGGGCGATACTCTGGGATTGAAAGTTCGTTGTTTTATCAAAATTTGTTTAAGTTAATGATATTATTTTTATTGTTGTTCAATTTCTTTGTTCAGGAAATGTATCTGGCCAATGTTATTGTTGAAATGAGTAATTCGTTGATTTTATTTCTTAGGCGCTTTATTTTCTGTTTGGTTTCTGAGAGAATCGAGAGAGAGAAGGAAAAGTTGCTTGCAGTCATTCATTCCTGTTGGAGAGGACATAGACGTTTTCTAAAGATTTAGTTCCTTTATCTAGGAAAAATATAGAGGAAATTTATGGTTTCGAGTTTCTTTATCTTTCTCTTTGTCATTATTTAATAATCAAGCGGAGTCGTAGAATGAAGAGAACTGATTGGCTTAACATGATCTAATTGAGGATCAATCGTGTGCGCTAATGATGGATGATTGAATCAATAAATCCTATTTAGCATAAGATCGGGAAGTTTTGATTGATTGATTGTAAATTTTGGTCGAATTTGATTGTGTTAGAATAATGTGTGATATAAATCTTAGTTGCAAATTTGTTTGCTGGCTGATTTATTTGATGTCATGGTTGTGTTGTTTTTGCCTCTGCTACTGTTGTTTTATTATTGTTTGATTCATTGCTGCTGCTATTTTTATGTTTGCTCGGTAGGAATTTAATTTAGGCCTAAAGTTCTTTTGTACAGGGCTTATTTTTACTGTATTGATTGATTCTTTCTATTAGATTTTTTTTTTGGTGTCTTTGTGTGGAAGAAGTTTGTGTCTTTATAATGTTCCTTCCATTAAAGAATGTAGTTATTTGCAGTGGTTATTCAATTGTTTCTTCATGATGTAATTTCTGCAACCTGCTGCTTAAAGCCTTCGGCAAAAGTTTTGCAAGTCAATTACATTTGTACTCTGAAGGATACTAGCTTGGATATTGCTTGTTGCTAAGCAATGCTGTGGGTGTTTGTAATGTTATTATTTGTTTGTGGGAGTATACAGCCAATGCACATGATGAATCATGTGATAAAACAAAATCATATGTTTTGGGTAGTTTTAACCTAAAAGTTTCAAATTTAAATTAATGTGCCATACGTCTGCATTCTGATGTAGAATGGGGCAAATAGACTTACATTACACCTTATTGTTTTTATAAAGGGGCCAGAGAAGAGTTTTCGATATCCCTATATCTAGGTTTATGCGGGAACTATAACAAACTTGTGTTTACCTGGTCCCTTAGAATGTGCTTAGAATGTGCGGTTGATTCTCAGCTACCTAGGACCAGACAACTTTGTCTTCTGTATTTTGAATGTCAATTGCTCCTTCAGTGATTGGAATTCCTTAGGGATTTGCATGCGGATATTTTTTTTCGCATTAGCTATAGGTGTTGAAGACGCTTAAGATTGGTGAACCCCGTAGGATTAGTTGGTTGGTGTGACTGCTTTCTGCAGAGCCTTACGATCTTTACAGGTTGCAGAATTTGTTAATCTACTCAGTAAATGGGCTCAAGTGCGTGGGTTGCTAGCTAAACTTGTCTTTCATATCTCAACTATGAACTACCTCTCCAAGTTGGCCCTGTCCATTCATTTCTTCATCACATTTGAACCTTTACAGCATTAGCACGATTTGTTTATGACAAATACATGCTTTTAGGTGTATCATCAATTTGCCGTTCATTATTGATTCCTTTTTTCCTTCTAAACTTCGATTCTTTTCAAATCTCTTGAATTGGTGGTAGCATATAGACAAAGTCATTGCTGTGTCTTGTCCCAAAGTATGGGGTCAGCCCTTTTGTCCACCTAGCTACAATTCTTCTTCAGAAACCTTAGGAGGGTGGATGTTAAACTAACAAGAAAGAAAAGAATCTCTTCTAATAGGGTGTAGACTACAATCTCTCTATCTCCTAGATTTGAGATACCTTAATGGATGGTGAACTACCAGGTTGGTTTACCTGTGACTGCAAATCTTCTGGTAGTTTGGAGATTTTCTTGTAGAACTTGATTTTCGGACAGAAATAATTAGTTTGTAATAAGCTCAATTTTATCTGAAGATACACCTTCTTAAGTTCTAAGGATGTGAAAGTAAGTGACGAGTAAGTACAATTGTCAGAGGAGACTTGTTGCAGAAATGACGATGGAGGTAGGCTTGCCTTGTGGAAAAAAACACAGCAAATTTTGCAAACAATCACTCTCGTTCACCTGTTGTTATTTTGCATTATAGAACTTGTTTGATTCTGTGATCTGTTGCTCTTACCATAGGTTGGGACATCTATGGTCGTTTCCAGTATAGTTGGATTTGGATCCAGAACTTCAAGCAATCAAGTGATCATGCAATGCTATTGCTTTCTATTAACTGCTGGAGGCTTTGGAGTTTCTCAGTGCTGCATTATTGTTATTTGTGTGGGATTATTGTAGTTCTACTTATTTTGATGAATCCTTCTCTTGGAGTAATGCTGATTGGAGCTGTTCAACCGTTCTTGGATTATTTTGCTGCTGATTTCGATTGGTCGGCAGCAGTATAGAAGAATGCAACAATGTCGTGAAGTGTTTGCCTGGCTTGTTCAAGCCACTAGATGTGTTCAAAATCTTAGGATCGTTGCTAAATGTGTTATTATCTGCAGGTTTTTAGGCTTGTTACCAGCTGTTAGGTAAGATATAGTCTGATCTGGAGATTATTTTCAATGGAGGAAGTGGAAATTAAGCATTCTGGAGCCGAAGAACTAGAGCTTGGCAGTCAGCAAGAAAATGAAAGCTGCAAAGCAAATGAAGATGAGGCAGGGGAGTCATGTTCACAGCATTCTGGTGGGGATTGTATAGTCAAACATGAATTAGATGAGGCAGAAGCTACTGAATTGCTGGAGAAGGGATTTATGGAGTATGGGTAAGTTCTAATCTTTTGCTTCGCTTAATTTATTTTCATTTGGGTTGCTTTACTTTGTTTGTTGGTTAACATGATGTGTTGTTATTCTTCCTCTTTTTTCTCCAGTTGCTCACATTATCGAAGAAGGTGCCGGATTAGAGCTCCTTGTTGTGGTGAGATCTTTGATTGTCGCCACTGTCATAATGAGGCAAAGGTTTGTTCTCACCCTTAACATAAATTGCTATCTACATGACATTGTAGTTTGAGAATGCTATTATTAATGAGTGTTTATCATACATTTATACTTTGTTTGATTTATAATACGTATTAGGATTCATGAAATCTAAATATTTAGCCTTTATTGAAAATATCTAGCACAAGCTATGACAAATCATTCTAATATGGAACTGTCAAGTTGAGAACTATCTCATTCTATAATCGAAAAAGATCATTTAATTTTATTAATTCAATAATACTAACATACAATTAATTATTGGTTATGGTCAGAACAATATCAACGTTGACCAGAAGCTCAGACATGAAATCCCACGTTGTCAAGTTAGTCAGGTATCTATATCCATAAACTCTGGGTTTTTTTTTTTTTTTCCTTTTTCTATTCTATGGATCCTACAACTCTTTTCTTGTATTGACTGACATCTCCATTTTAGTAATGCTCCATATTGCTGACATATCATTTTTTTCCCGTAAATTTTCCCAGGTCATTTGTTCACTATGTGGCACAGAACAAGAGGTAAATTAGTCTTATTCATTTTATGGGTTTTTCATTAAGCATTTTTATTTGGAGAGGAAAGATGTCAATAATACACCTTGAATCTTTAAGGTATTCATGTGTAAGAGGAACGGTGGTAGTCTTGATGAAAGGAAAACTTAATTAGCAAAATCTAGTGCCTCAGAAGCTTTTATGTGTAGTTGGAGATCTCCTAAGCGTGTTTGCTTTTGATTTCATTTTGAACAGGTCCAACAAGTTTGCATTAACTGTGGTGTGTGTATGGGGAAATATTTCTGCGAGGCCTGCAAACTTTTTGATGATGATGTAAGTGGATTACAATTCCCTGATGTAGCAAAAGAATGTGAATCTTTGGTTTTCCATCTTTTATGGTTTTGTGATCTTTGTCTTGTTGTGTCAGCTTTTTATGTTTTTGCACACAGAG
Source organism: Firmiana major (assembly GCA_033439115.1). Classification (NCBI taxonomy): domain Eukaryota; kingdom Viridiplantae; phylum Streptophyta; class Magnoliopsida; order Malvales; family Malvaceae; genus Firmiana; species Firmiana major. The sequence continues at coordinate 79,328,298 of CM065900.1, read as the reverse complement.
TTAACAGAATACGTATATTGGCATATTGACGTTGTTTTTACTATGCAGACATCAAAGGGACAGTATCATTGTGACGGTTGTGGGATCTGTAGGTATGGTGCTCATGTTCCAGTTTTCTTTGCCATAATTTTTTTGTTCAGTAGTCTTTTTCTCTGCAAACCTATTTTACCACTATGACAGCCATTCTTATGTGTATGTTATATATTAATTATTTTTATCCAAAATTTGAAATTGTAAAGTAGAACCTCAATGTGATTGGGAGATACTGACCTAGCTTTTAAGTTCAAAGTGCCATTGCTTTCTTATATCCTTTATTTTTGGAAACCACTATTTATTTCTTCCCCACTAGTTTTTGCTGACTGTTTTTGTTCTTCTCCATTTTTTTTAGAATTATTAATGAAACTATTTCCCATATTTCTTCCCTACTCACTTTTATTATTATTATTATTATTATTATTATTATTATTATTATTATTATTATTATTATTATGTCACTGCACTTTTCAATTGATCTTGTTGTTGTCACAAGGAAATAATAATGTTATCTTCCCTCTTCACTTTTTTTCTTAAAAAATTTTTTTTATCATGTCGCTGCATTTGTCTATTGATCTTGTCGTCGTCCCAACTAAATAATTACGCTATTTTCTTCCAGAATTGGAGGACGGGAGAACTTCTTCCATTGCTACAATTGTGGTAAGCTAATCTGGATCTATCTTTTGTAGTTTTGTATTTGCTGATTGGGTAATTAACATTACTAATACTTTATCTGTTTCTTTTTGTGTTCGTTGTTATATAAAGGTTGTTGCTATTCAATTCTTGTGAAAAATAGCCATCCCTGTGTGGAAGGAGCAATGCATCATGACTGTCCTGTATGCCTTGAGGTAATTCCAAAATTTCTTATTTACTGTCATTCGTCAAATATATTTTCATAAATGGCCTTGATATACCTAACTCAAAACCACGATTTGGATGTGCAGTTTCTGTTTGAGTCAAGATACGATATAAGTGTTCTGCCATGCGGACATACCATTCACACAAATTGCTTCAAGGAGATGAAGGACCATTTCCAGTGAGTGCTTCTGCTCAATATCTGGTTTAGCTATTTCGTGTTATTTGCGACATTTCTGTATTTTTTACTACTATGCTAATCACTGCAGATACGCCTGTCCTTTGTGCTCCAAGTCAGTTTGCGACATGTCAAAGGTTTGGGAGAAATTTGACGAGGAGATCGCAGCTACACCAATGCCGGAACCGTATCAAAATAAAATGGTTTGTGATCTCAATATCCTCTTTAATTTTACATATGCTGTCCCTTTTGTGGATTTTTATGCCAGCTGAGGACCCTGCCAACTAACTATGTATTGTAGTATAATGAGTATCTATCTCTTTTTGAGTGGAAAGAATAACAAACCTGAAATGACTTTTACTTAAGATTCGATATCATGGAAGTAGTTCCTATTACATTTCTTTGTTTACAAATCTTAATTGTGATAACAGGTTTCAATCCTTTGCAATGATTGTCTGACAAAGTCAGATGTTCGGTTTCATGTCCTGGCTCGAAAATGCCCAAATTGCAAGTCATACAATACACAGGAAACAAGAAGCTGAAGTAGCAGGAGTAGCAGTTGGAAATGAGTTGATATATTTCTGTATTGGTGCATCATGCATTGGGTTCTCATCAGCATGTGTTGGTGGTAGATTTCATGGCACAACTAATGGAGAGAATTGCTGTCCTTTGGGTCCGTTCGGGGTCATTAATTTTTTCATTTACTTCTCTGCTATCGTATTTCCTTGTGTATGCAATTTCTTGTAGATCGTTGGCAACATGATTGCTGGTTGACATAAACAATATATTCTTCCTTTTGGTCTTTGTTTAGATTACCTTTCTGTCGCTTTTTCATCCTTTACCGATTCCACCCACTTCATTGAAAGGGTTCCAATTCTCCACATGTTGTGTGGCAGCTGCTTTCTTTTTGACTTTTGATAGTAGTGGTTCTTTGAGTATCACTCTAAATCTTAGGCTTCGAGAGCTGAAAATTTTGAGCTTTATATGTCAAAGTGTCAAATTGGTGACTGCTTGTTATCTAGCTGCTATTGTTGTTGAGGAGCACGGGGACATTGTGGTTTATGTAACAGTCGGGTTCTCCAATGTCAAAGCGTCAGCGTTTAGGGGTCACGATGAGAACTTGAAATTTGTATTCTGGTTATTTTAATTCCATTGGCTCTTCGAGAATTCAGCTTTTAGTAAGAGTATGTTTCCATGTTTTGTGCTTGGATAGTATTACATTTTTAGATTGCTATACTTCCGAACTACGTTACATTCTTCGTGTGAGCCTTGGTTTGTAGAACGAATGTCGCTGGTCTTACGGGTAACCCATTAGCGATTGCTTGTATCCAAGCATCTGGGATTAATTCTATTTTTTTTCCTCAAATAATAATAAATGCAGAATTTATTAGCATTGGAGTTCAATGTTTAGTTGAAGTTAAAATTAAGGATTAATTTTATTAAAGTTTTCAAAATTTTGTCAAAATTTAATTTTAATTTATTAGTTTTAAAAGTAGATATTTTGTCTCAAAATCTATAAATAATGTTAATATATATCAGTTAAATGTTAAATTTGAATTAATAATATTATTTTTTTTATTTCATAGTTTTAAGTATTTTTTTAAATTAGTTTATGTTGGATTTTTGTTTTTCAATACAAAAAATAAGTATTAAGAACTTTTTAGGAGAAACAAAATTTTAAGTTTATGAATTTTTTAACAGATAAATTTTTTAATACTATTAAATTGATAATTTTAAATTAAAATGTAAATATTTTAAATTAATGCACTAATTTTAAATTAGGATTCAAACAAAAAGAATTAGATGAAATTTATCTTAAAATTAAATAAAATGAGGAAAAAAAAAAAGGATAATACTTGTTTCATAACTCTTTTGCTTTTCATTCTGATCTTGTCGGAGGAATCACCTCCTCTTGGCTGCATTACCTTTGATGACTGTTATAATTACAACACAAACGTCATAACCAAGCAAGGAAATTCTTCTTAGGTTTTCTAAACAGTCTCATTTGTACCAATATCGGGATTTTCGGGGACAATCTTCTTCCAGAACCAATGTTTTCTCCACAAAAATATCATTTCTTCAATAGGAACGCCTTTGGTTTCCGGCAAGAAAGCGTAAACGAATACGGTCATGACAGTGACCCAGGCCGCGAAGAACAGGAAGATCCCAAACTTGAAATGGCAAAGCATGGCAAGGAAACACTGAGCTATGATGAAAGTGAACAGAAGATTGACAGATACTGTAATGCTTTGACCCGCTGACCTGGTTTCCAATGGGAATATCTCACTTGGTACAGTCCAGCCTAACGGACCCCATGACCATCCGAATGCCAAAACAAAGAGACATATCACTGTCACCACCACTATTGAGTAGCCTTTTGATAGTTCTTGGTTGTCCCCAAACTTCACCCCCAAGATAATGGCAACTATAACCTGTTTCAATGGCAGATGAGAGAATGATCAGTTGCCAAGTTGTCATGCTTGAGTTGGATTTAAAATTTCTTTTTATTAAGAGTACCTGGCATATAATCATTTGTATTCCACCGCTGATGAGTAAAACTCTTCGACCCAATCTATCAACTGTTGCAATGGAAATGAATGTGGATCCAGCAAGAACTGCTCCTGTGAGAGCTGAAGAGTAGAGTGAAGCATTTCCTCCAAATCCCATGCTTTGGAACAACACTGGAGCATAAAAGAGAATGGAGTTTATGCCTGTTAGGATCTGAAACGTCGGCATGCAGATTGCCATGACCAATTGTGGCCTGTTTCTTTTCTCAAGGATGTTTCTGAAAGGATGTTTGATTGCATTTGCCAACTCACTTGCATCTACCATGTCTTGAAACTCTGCATTAACCTGATCTGTTCCTCTAATCCTCACCAGCACTTTTCTTCCTTTCTCTTTTGATCCTCTTTCGATTAAGCTATTTGGTGTCTCAGGAAGAAGGAATCCTCCCAGCGCCATTAAAATGGCTGGTATTGCTGCTAGCCCCAGAGAGAGCCTCCATCCCCATGGTTCAAGTTTTTGAGTTCCATAATTAACCATGTTCGCTGTAAAGATTCCTAGGGTTGTTGCTAACTGAAACATCATGTTCAGGGCTCCTCTAAGATGAGTTGGTGCCATTTCTGACAGATACAGCGGAACAGCCTTCATAACAAGCATCAAAATCGTGGCTCAAAAATTGTATATGAATATGAAAAAAAGCTAAATTTTAATGTTTTACACGACGCACGAACATGAATTTTATACCCGAATAGTAGTCAGGTCTTTGGTTATTACCTGGTTTCCGAATCCGATTCCAAAACCAAGCATGATTCGGCCCAACAGGAGCATTGCCATATTGACAGCTGCGGCATTGAGAGTAGCTCCGACGATAAAGCCGAGTCCCCCACAAATTATGCTTGCACGACGGCCGAACTTCCTGGTTATAGGAGATGCCACCAAGGATGCAACTAGACCAGCAAGGTATAGGGAAGAGGTGAATGCTGCGAGTCCTTGGTTGTCATACTTGCAGTAGTTGTTTTCATGGGCGTGCTGCTTGTTTATGTACAAAGAATGGAAGAACTCCCGGAGAAATCCATCCATGGATGTCACTCCTCCTGTAAATCATTGTCATGGAATTGAAAAGAATATTCAGCGACAAAAATTTCATAACTTTTTGTTGGTTGTTGAGGAACTTAAAATTGAAACAGAACAATTCTGTATTTCCAATACCATAGAAACTGGATTTCCAATCTTTGATGAATTCTAGATTTGCTTCTTGTTAAAATCTTGGTTGAGTAATGGTAGATTTTCTCCTTAAAATGACTGCCAGAACATCAATCTAAAAAAATATATCCTTACAAAATTTGGCTGAAGAGTACCTGAAATTCCAATGTCATAGCCGAAAATTGATCCTCCAACAGCTGCAACAATGCATGCTATAATCACGTATAAGGTGACCCTCCCTTTGTAGAGCTCTGCCCTCTCCTTGGCCACCCCGGTTGGAGCTAAAGGTCCTCCAGCCATGGTTAGAAAGCTTCCTTTCTTCCAACCAGAAACACCAAAAACCAGAAGAAAAACAAAAGGGGATTGCTCTTCAGCCTTGCTCCTTGTTGAAGATTTTAAAGCCTGTTACTGCGGTTGACTGAAGAGAAACAACCTCCCCACTTTTCAAGTAGATAATAATGATTTTCCTAACTGTTTATCTCAAGCACCTGCCATGAAAATATTTCTTTAATTTATTTAATTCACATTTGCTAGTATTATATCTTCATTTAAGACTTTCCACTGTATTTTCATCTATTCATGGATTTAATATGAGAATTAGAAAAACACATCGTTTTGAATCGAAATGAGTGAGCAGAGAAGAGAAATCAAATAATCGAGTATTGAAATAAAAGTTCTGGATGTGATGATGTTGGCAAGACTTATTATACCATGCAAACATTCTGTTTCCATGTATGCAGATAAGATTATCAGAAGAAAAGGCTAGAAGATAAGAGTAATTCCCAGGATAGAAAATCTGACAAGCATAAACATATATTTGAGTGAACAATCAATGGAAACTCATCTCTTTTTAGTAAATCAGTCATTCTTGTGATTCTGAGTGAAAGTTCATGACAAATATGCTTCTGGGTTATCTAATTATACCTTTCTCCAATTTCTGATTCTTTCGATTGGATGAAGACGGTTTCCCTCCTTTCTATCTGAGAAAAGAAACAAAGGAGAGAACAAAAACTCTTGCTTGTAAGGTTACTGTATATTTAATCTTGTTTCATGGTACTTTCAAGTGAGAAAATGCAGGAAAATGTCAGAGTCGCAGAAGGAAAAATCTCTGGAATTCTCTTTACTTCGCAGATTGGCATAGAACAGGATCCGCCAAATAGGGATTGGATAGTTGAATGAAGCTGATAGGCCAAGATGGGTTCCTAAATAAGCTGAAAACTTTGATAATATGAACACTTATATATAGAAAATTGTTCAAAGTCTGATCTTATGTTGTAACAAAATATCAGTTAGTTTTAGATCAGATCAGATCGGATACACCAACATCCAATTAGGTTTCTCCTTTATTCTTAATAAGAATCATGCATTCCATACTTTTTCACAAGATCAGGCAGCTAAAATGCTGGTTTTATTATACAAAATATATTTACAAATACATATGAACCGGTCAATCATGCGTAAAACTAAATGCAATTTTAGAAATTTTTTTTTAAGAGTTGAAATAAATATTCATCATCGAACACGTAACCATTTTTAACCATTTTTAACACTGAAGTTTAAATAATAATATCTACAATAATTTTTATTCTAAAATTTGGACCTTCTTTATACTAAAAAAATATTCACCATTTAGTTTATATATATATATATATATATATAATATGTAATAAATTATTGCTAATTGATCAATATTTTGAATAATGGCATGATGGGATTTATACTGAATTTTCCTTGAACTTTGCATTTTGAGCAGTTTACTATACCTGGAGAGAGTGTGTTTAATGATTTGCTTGTTAGTGTTTGTTTCGTGTTCGATTCGGATTTTCCTAAATCTTATCAGGGTTTGATCAGTTGCAATGCTTCTATGCGCGCACTCTATATGCAACTCATAAAGGGCATTGCTTTAATTTTCTCACTCTTCTAGAAACTTTTTGCTTAGGAAAATGCAAGACGCAACTCCTACTACCATTCTGGCTCTATCATTTCACTTATTTTACTCCTTTAACTTTACATGATAAGTAATGTATGATTGTTTAAAAAGCATGATTATAATTGAATTTGGTATTTTTAAATACAAAATAAAATTAATATAAATAAAAAATATAAAAATTACACAAATTAAAACTTTAAAAAAATTATATATAAATATAACAATTTTTTTTTAATTTCGAAGTGATTCACTAGAGTTAAAATTAGCATTGTAGATGACGATGAAATTGAGGCGAAATAAGTTGGTCTTTAAACCTTTATGATAATTCGAATTTCCCATATCCTACAATATAATAATTAGAACATAATTAAATAACAATTTTACTAACAAATGCCTTAAAAATAACTTTAAAAAGCTATACAAAGTAAAATTTAACTTTTCAATGTGGAGAAATTAATAACATTAATTGTCATTTACTAATCACATTTAAAGTAAAAAAAAAATTATTATAAAAGAATAAAATGTAGCCATTATTACCACTTAAATGTCTATATTGTATGAAAATCAAAACATATTAAAATAATAATTTTTTTGAATAATTAAAAAAATTATGACATATTATAAAATATAAATTCGTTCCCAATCAACTTTAAATTTTACATTGATTTATAAAAAGTGAAAATGTCTTTAAAAGTGATTTTAAATCATGGATTTTTCTTCTGCAAGAAAAACTTTTTTTCTTATAAAAAAGAAAAGAAATAAAGTTATTAGTGGATATTAATAAAGGATGTGTTGACGATTAATATATAGTCGTAGTGGCCCAATCAACCCATTAGTTTATTTGTTCCGTAATTGATGCCTAAACCCAACTTTTAGGCACATTTCTGACATTCAGCCAAGAAAAAGGTGCTTAATCTCCCATTTCAATTATTCATTGTGGTTGGTATTCAAAATTTTCAAAATCATCAAATGGGTTTGACAAGGTTGTAATCCACAGTAAATTGTAATTTAAATAATTATGGTAAGTAATTATTTTTTAATAATATAATTATATTATATAATTTGAAAAAAAAATATTTATTAATGTATAACAAATCGTATAACACATTGAATTTGCTGCATACTTGCATTCGTCATTTAAGATTATATCATTTGAGAATTCCTACTTTCATGAATTCTTTCGCTTTATTTTCAATTTTTTTCCTGACTAATGTTGGATAACTTGTAATAGAACTCAATCCCACATTATTTATGGATAAAATAATGATTGATTTTATAAGAAGAAATCAAATTTAAAATTTAACTTGAATTACTAAATGCTTGTGACCTTATTTGAGATTTTGACTAAAGAAATCAAATTTAGAATTTAACTTGAATTACTAAATGCTTGTGACCTTACTTGAGATTTTGACTAATTTTAAAAATTAAAAGATAGACACTTGGGCACTTTGACTCTTGGTTTTGAATATTTTATTTTTTGTAGAAATATTTACAACCATTGATTTTCAACTATTCAGAACTTATAAACTCTTGATTGATTTTTAGAACTCTTACTCTTGATCTTTCATAATCCATAAAAAAAACTCTAAAAATTTTG